>CM054137.1:77898827-77946327 GCA_028751875.1 Rapana venosa | reverse complement strand
CACCATCCACAGTGTCCCGCTCTACCCAACCTGTCAACCTGTCCTCTACCCCACCCTTAACCCTATCGTTTTCTACCGTACCCAACTGTGTACTTATCTACTCTACCCCACCATGTCCCCATTTACACAACCCTCCACACTGTCCTCTTCTTCCCCACCCTCTCACGTGTCCTCCCGTACAATAGCCTTCATCCTGTTTTACACTACCCCTCACCCTGTCTTCCTTTGGCCTACCACACCCTCCATCTTTTCTTTTTTTTCACTACCCCACCTTGTACTCTTCTACCCTACCCCACCTTGCTCTCCTTTATCCTTCCCACAACCCTGCTCTACTCTGCCCTACCCTCTACAATGTCCTCATTAGATCCTACCCACCCTCTTCTATGTCACCCTCTACCCTACGTGATCATTTCCTCTTTAACACTACCCTACACCCTGTCATCCTCTACCCTATCCTACCTATTACGCTATCCTTCTCTACCCTACCCCCTGTCCTCCTCAACACCACCCTCAACCCTGCCCTTTTCTGCCCTACCCCATCCTGTGTTTCTCTATCCTACCTCAACATGTAACCGTTTTACCCTAACCCACCCTTCACACTGTCCCCCTTTTCCCCGCCCTCCACCCTGTCATACCCTTTCCCATCCTCCACCCTGTCCCCCTCTACCTTACCCAAACTATGTCCTACCTTCCCAACCTTCAACCCTTTCCTGCCATACCCCATCCTCAACCCTGTCCTCACATACCCACCCTCCACCCTGACCGACCCTACATCACCCACCACTGTGTCTTGCTCTACCACACACCACCCCCTGTTCTCTTCTACCCTACCCTCAACGCTGTCCCCATCAACCCAAGTCTACTCTCCCCTCTGTCAGCTTGTACCGTACCCTTCCCTCAACCCCGTCCACCTCTTCCCTAACCTAGACCTTGACCCGTTCCACTCCACCCTCCACCCTGTACATCTCTACCCTATTCTAACCTCCATCCTGTCCTCCTCTACATACCAGACACTTGACCATGTCCTCTACCCTACCCACCCTCAACCCTGTCCCTTTTTCCCCCCCTTCCCTCCACCTTGTCATCCTCTACCCTACCCTGCACCCTGTCCTCCTCTACCGTATCTGACCTTCAACACTGTCCTTGTCTAACCTACCCCACCCACCACCCTGTCTTCCTCTACCCTACCTTCAACCCTTCCCACCTCTACCCTACCCCACCCTCAACCCTGTCTCCTCTGCCCTACCCCACCTTCCACGTGTCCATATCTACCCACCCAACCACCCACCTTGTCCTGCTATACCCAAACCTTCATCCTGTCCTCTACCCCACCCTCAACCCTGTCTGTTTCTACTCTACCCAACGGTGTTACCCTACCCCACCCTGTCCTGCTTTACACAACCCTCCATCCTGCCCTTTTCTCACCACCCTCCACCATGGCCTGCTGTACCCAATACTTCACCCTTTCATCCTCCACGTAACCATGTCTTCCTTTACCTTACCACACCCTCAATCCTTTCTTTTCTACACTACCCAACCTGTCCTCCCCTACCCTACCCTTCACCTTGTCCTCCCCTATCCAGCCATCCACACTGTCTTTCTCTACCTACCTTCCACCCTGTCCTCGTCTACCCTACTCCCCCTCCACCCTGTCTTCCTGTACTCTATGCTAACTTGTCCTCGTACACCCATCAAAACTTTCTCCTCTACCCCACCCTCAACCCTTCCTCTTCTAAACCACCCTCCACCTTCCACCTTTACCCCACCCTACCCTGTCCTCCTCTACCCTCCCCTCCACTCTTTTGTTCTCTATCCTACCCCTACCTCCACCCTTTACTCCTCTGCCCTACCCCACCTTCCACCCTGTCCTTGTTTACCCACCCTCCACCCTGTCCTCCTCTACCCTACCCAACCTTCCACCCTGTCATCATCTATCCCGCCCTCCACCCTGCCCGCCTCTACCCTACCCCACCTTCTAACCTGTCTTAGTCTTCCCTACCCCACTCTTCATCATGTCCTTCTCTACCCTACACAACCCTGTCCTCCTACACCCAACCTTACTTTGTCCTCTACCCCACCATCACCCTTCCTACACTACTCTGACCTCTACCCTGTCCTCCTCTACCCTACCCTTGACTCTATTCCCCCTCTACCCTACCAACCCTACCCCTGTCCTCCTCTACCCTACCCCACCTTCCACCCTGTTCTCATCTACCCTACCCACCCTCAACCCTGTCCTCCTCTACCCTACCCCACCCTCAACCCTGTCCTCCTCTACCCTACCCCACCCTCAACCCTGTCCTCCTTACCCTACCCCACCATCCACCCTGACCGGCTCTACCCTACCTCTCACATAATGAAGGTCAAATTCGGGGGGGGGGTTTTTGTAAAAACGTGTATTCTCAGATTCATAATTTCCAGTAGGCTTGTTGGAATAAAAAGATCTATAGTAAATAGGCGATACACGAGATGACAATACCAAACTTATCGTTTGCAATTTAAAGAAAAAAAGGCAGTCAGCGTAAATCTGCTTCCTTGGCACTCGTAATTTAAAATGAAAGTAGTACCTCCCAAATAGACAAACGAATTTTTTAAAAAAACTAAAAAATAGAGGTAATTAAGTCAGTAAGAAAACTTATGCATGTTTCAAACACATGTTCAAAAGTTGTGAATGACAGAAAAAACTCAATAAAGGCTAGCGCTTTTATACAAGACTAGCTATCCTCCAGCATTGCTTGCGAAAGGCCGTTTTTTTTAAGCTTGAACACAGTGATTTCAAGCTCCCACCAACAGAAATACAGCCAAGTGTTTCGTACCAACAGCTTGGCAAAAACGTTTACTGACCAACTATCAAAAAAGAAACCCCAGACTAAACCACCACTTCTAGTTGAACAAACCCAGTTTTCATTTGGGTACAAAGGCGGAAAAACAATAAGAAGGTGAACAAAAAACGAAAACTGTACACTCTGTATTATAACAGTGAGCTGCTTAGAATACTTATTACACCCCATTTGTACCACGGGCTATATTTTTTCATGAGAACATGTGAAGGAAGTTTACTTGAGAAAATTAGCAAAATGGACATAAGATCAAAGGTTGGGCAAATTGCTAGAAACCAGAAATCCATCTACAAATCTTTCCCTTTAAGTCTTGCAATACAACCTGATTCTGTTGGTGTTTTCTTGTTTTTTGCGCGCCTCCAACAACTACTCCCATTTTCTTATCTCAATGTTATCATCTTTATCCTGTATATTCTTTGTATTGAAAATCATAGACTGCTAGGGAGAAATGCTGAGGAGAAGTCTATCAATGGGCTGGGAGTGCTTATGACCTGGGTATATGGGCATGTCCCTGACCTACGCAAAGTAAAGGCAAGAACGAAATAAATAACACGAACACAATACAAGATCGTCCGTCATCTATGCCTATTTTATACAATGAAATACAAATGTTTTATGGTTCCAGTTTTGTAAAGCAAAGAGGAAAGCTGCTTAAAAATGGTAAAGATACTCCCATAGC
Organism: Rapana venosa; assembly: GCA_028751875.1. Lineage (NCBI taxonomy): Eukaryota > Metazoa > Mollusca > Gastropoda > Neogastropoda > Muricidae > Rapana > Rapana venosa. The sequence goes on along the minus strand of CM054137.1, from coordinate 77,942,808 downwards.
CTATGCGGTCGTTGGGAGGCGCGTGTCGAAAAACGCAAGCTTCTCTAGGGGCCTGCATCTTAAGGGCTGTGCCCTTTCTCCTCTACCTCGCTGCTTTTACCTTCCCTGCCCCTAAAGAGGGCAGGCGCCCATTTACAACAGGTGTGAACGGGGGGGACTATACGGAAGCGAGGACGCACGATCGGTGGTCCATCCCACGCTCAACGCCTGTTACCTAAAACTTGGGGAGAGCGAGTGCTTGACACTGAGTCTCTGGCTTTTTCTAACGAAACGTGGTAAATAAAACGTACACGGACCGTTTTCTTTTATATAAAAAAGAATACATCCGATTATTTTTTTTGTGCGACGCTTCTCAATGCTTTACATCCATCCTTACCAAAATTTCAGCGAATTTTTTCTTTACTTTTCGATTTTTAAATCGCACATCAAACAGCTGCAAAGTTTTCTTTAACACAAGGGGCGCGAAAGATACCGTGGTGAAGACCACCGCTGTGGTATACCATTCCTAGAATGCAGCAGAAACACACCACACACGCCCGCACGGCACACAGCACGCACGCGCACGGCACACAAACACACACCACACGCGGCGCACTTCTCCGTTCTCTTCATCTACCTTCCTACCTACCAACTTAACCCTTTCCTACCTACCCATCCTCAACCAACCGTGTTACCTGCCCACCCTGTCTGCTTTACACAACCCTCCATCTGCCTTTTCTCACACCTTCCCTCATGGAGCTTGTACAATACTTCACCCTTTTATCCTCCTACGTAACATGTGTTCCTGTACCTTTACCTTCCCTCAAATCTTTCTTTTTCTACATACCAACCTGTCTCCCTACCTACCTTCACTGTCCTCCTATCCAGCCATCCCACACTGTCTTTCTCTACTACCTTCCACTGTCCTCGTCTACCCTACTCCCCTCCATCTCTCTTCCTGTACTCTACGATACCTTCCTCGTACACCCCATCAAATTTTCTCTACACCTCACCTTCTTTTCTAAACCACTCCCCTTCGCCTTTACCCCACCTACTGTCCTCCTCTAACCTCCTCCTCCCTTTTGTCTTACCTACCCTACTCCACCTTTATCCTTGCCCTACCCACCTTCACCTGTTCCTTGTTTCCACCTCCACCCTTGTTCCTTACCTACCCAACTTCCCTGTCATCTCTATCGCCTCCACCCTGCCCGCCTCTACCCTACCCCTACTACTTGTCTTAGTTTCCTACCACTCTTCATATGTCCTTCTCTACCTACACAACTGTCCTCTACACCAACCTTACTTTGTCCTCTACCCCCCATCACCCTTCCTACATCTCTGACCTTCCCTGTCTCCTCTACCCTACTTGATCTTTCACTCTATACCTACCCTTGATCTATTTCCCTCTACCCTACCCAACCCTACCCGGTCTCCTCTACCCTACCCCACCCTTCCACCTGTTCTCATCTACCCCATCAACCCTGTCTCTCCTACCTTTACCCCACCCTTCAACCTGTCCTCCTCTACCTACCCACCCCATCCTTGTCCTCCTTACCTACCCCACCCTCAACCGTCTTCTACCCTACCCACTCAACCTGTCCTCCTTCTACCTACCCCACCCTCAACCTCTGTCCTCTCTACTCCCCACCTCAACCCTGTCCTCCTCACCTACCCCACCCTAACCTGACCTCTCTACCTACCCCCACAATCACCTGATGGCTCTACCTACTCTCAAGTATCTTATCCACGCTTCACAAACCTGTCTTTTTTTCTACCTTACAACATGATCTTCTTTACTATCCCACTTGTTCCTGTACCCTAATCCACCTGTTTCTTCTACCCCTCCTCCACAATGTCCTCCTCTATCTCACTTTTACGTGTCAAGCTCTTACCTTCATATTCCTCCTCTGCCCCACCCTCCACACTGTCGTCTCTACCTGCCCCTCAAACCTTGTTGTCTTACTTACCCTACAATCACAATGTCTCCTTATACTAACTGTAGTCTCCACCATGTCCTCCTCTATACTACTGTTTAGTCTCACCTGTCCTCCTCTTTACTACTGTGTTCTGTCCTCCTGATACTACTGTGTCTCACCCTTGTCGCCTCTATACTACTGTAGTCTCCACCCTGTCCTCTATACTACTGTAGTCTCCACCCTGTCCTCTATACTACTGTAGTCTCCACCCTGTCCTCCTCTATACTACTGTAGTCTCCACCATGTCCTCTATACTACTGTAGTCTCCACCATGTCCTCTATACTACTGTAGTCTCCACCATGTCCTCTATACTACTGTAGTCTCCACCATGTCCTCTATACTACTGTAGTCTCCACTCTGTCCTCCTCTATACTACTGTTGTCTCCACAATGTCCTTTTTTTCTCTATACTACTGTAGTCTCCACCCTGTTCCTCCTCTAAACTACTGTAGTCTCCACCCCTGTCTCTTAACTACTGTAGTCTCCCTGTCCTCTAATGACTACTGTGTCTCCACCCTGTCCTCTATACTACTGTATTTTCCACCTTGTCTCTCTATACTACTGTAATCTCCCACATGTCTCTTATATATTAGTTCCACTGTCTCCTCAATACTACTGTAGTCTCACCCTGTCCTTATACTACTGTAGTCTTCCACCTGTCTCTATATACTGTTATTCTCCACAGGTCATCCCTCTATATACTGTAGTCTCCACTGTCCTCTCTATACTATGTAGTCTCCACCCTGTCTCTTACTACTGTAGTCTCCACCATGTCCTCTATACTTACTGTAGTCTCCACCATGTCCTCCTCTTATCTACTGAGTCTCCACCCTGTCATCCCTATAATACTGTAGGTCTCACCCCTGTCCTCTTTACTTCTGTATTTTCACCTGTCTCCTCTTATATGTAATCTTCACATGACCTCTATTAATACTGTGTCTGCACCCTGTCCTCCTCTATATACTGTAGTCTCACCATGTCTCTATACTATGTAGTTCCACCATGTCCTCCTCTTTTCTTGACTGTATTTCACCTGTCCTCCTATACTACTGTAGTCTCACCATGTCTGTATACTACTGTAGTCTCACCATGTCCTCTATATACTGTAGTCTCCACCCTGTCCTTATACTATGTCGTCTCACCCTTGTCCTCTTAGTTACTGTATTGTCACCTGTCTCCTCTATTCTACTGTAGTCTCACCTGTCCTCTATACTACTGTAGTCTCCACTGACCTATCTATAATACTGTATCTCACATGTCACTCTTTACTACTGTAGTTCCACCCTGTCTCCTCTATTACTACTGTAGTCTCACATGTCCTCTCTCTACATAAGTAGTCTACCCTGTCCTTATATTATGTAGTCTCACCCTGCGTCTATACTAGCTGTAGTCGCCACCATGTCCTCTCACTACTGTAGTCTCCACCTGTCCTCTATATTATGTAGTCTCAACCCTGGTCTCTATATACTGTGTCTCACCTGTCTCTTATTATACTGTAGTCTCCACCCCTGTCTCCTCATACTACTGTATTTCCACCCTGTCTCTACATAATGTAGTCTACCCATGTCCTCTATACTAATGTAGTCTCCACCATTGTTTACACACTGTATAGTCTCCCATGTCTCTATACTACTTGTAGTCTCACCATGTCTTCTTTTACTTACTGTAGTCTCCCACCTGTCCTCCTCACCTTATGTAGTCTCACCTGTCCTTATATACTGTAGTTCACCCTTGTCCTTACATACTGTAGTTCCACCCTGTCCTCCTTATATACTGTAGTTCCACCCTGTCCTTATATACTGTAGTCTACACCTTTGCTCTCTATACTACTGTAGTCCTCTCCTGTCATCACTAGACTACTGTAGTCGCCACCCTGTCCTTCTATACTACTGTAGTCTCCCCCCAAAAAAAAAAAAAAAAACCTTGTCCTCCTCTTATACTACTGTAGTTCCACCTGACTTTATACTACTGTAGTCTCCACCTGTCCTCCTCTATACTACTGTAGTCTCCAGCCTGTCCTCTATATACTGTAGTCTCCACCTGTCCTCCTCTTTATTACTGTTATTTTCACATGTCCTCTATACTACTGTAGTCTCAACCTGTCCTCCTCTATATATGTATTCTCAACCCTGTCTCGTCTATACTACTGTAGTCTCCACCATGTCCTCTTCTTACTACTGTAGTCTCCACCAAGTCCTCTATTGCTGTTTAGTCTCACCTGTCCTCTCTTATACTATGTATTCTCGACCTGTCTTACACTACTGTAGTCTCCACCGCTGTCCACCTCTATATTACTGTAGTCTCCACCTGTCCGCCTACTTTACTACTTGTAGTGTCACCTGTCCTCTATCTACTGTAGTCTCACCATGTTCTCTTACTACTGTAGTCTCCACCTGTTCCTCCTCTATTACTATGTAGTTCCACCCTGTCCTCTATATTTCTGTGTCTCACCTGTCCTCCTCTATATACTGAAGTCTCCTCCCTGTCCTCTATATATGTAGTCTCCACCCTGTCCTCTCTATTCTACTGTATTCTCCACAATTTCCTCTTTACTACTGTATTCTCACCTGTCTTCTATATACTGTCAGTCTCCACCTGTCTCCTCTATACTACTGTAGTCTCCACCATGTCTCCTCTATACTATGTAGTCTCCACCATGTCCTCTACACTCTGATGTCTCCCCTGTTCCTCTACACTACTGCTATTCTCCAACCTGTCCTCCTCTTATTCTACTGTAGCTCACATTGTCCTCTATACTACTGTAGTCTCACCTGTCTCTCTATACTACTTAATTCAAAACCTGTATCTACATACTGTTGTCTCCACATGTCCTCTCTATATACTGTTTGTTCCACGTGTCCTCTCTTACTATGTATTCTCCACATGTCCTCTATACTACTGTAGTCTCACCATTGTCCTCTCTATATACTGTAGTCTCCACCTTTCCTCCTCGATATACTGAATTCTCCACTTTGTTCCTCTATACTACTGTTGTCTCACCTGTCCTCCTCTATACTACTGTATTCTTCCACCCTGTCCTCTATATATGTAGTCTCCACCCTGTCTCTCTATATACTGTAGTCTCCACACTGTCCTCTATACTATTGTATAGTCTCCACTGTCGTCTCTATATACTGTAGTCCTCCAATATCTCTTTACTACTGTAGTCTCACCATGTTCCTCAATACTACTGTAATCCCCCACCGATTGTCTCCTCTATATATGTAGTCTCCACCCTGTCTCTATACTACTGTTTCTCCACCCTGTCCTCTATACGATTGTAGTTCTCCCTGTCTTCCTCTTTAATGCTGTAGTCTCCCACCTGTCCTCCTCTATTATCATGGTAGTCTCCACCTGTCCTTATAATACTGTAGTCTCACCCCTGTCTCCTCTATACTACTGTAGTCTCCTCCATGTCCTCCTCTATGACTACTGTAGTCTCACCCTGTCTCTATAATACTGTATTCTCACCCTGTCTCCTCTATACATTGTGGTCTCACTGTCTTTCTCTATACTACTGTAGTCTCCACCCTGTCCTCTCTATACTTACTGTGGATCCACCATGTCTCCTCTATACTACTGTATTCTCCACCATGTCCCTCCTACTATAATACTGTAGTCTCCACCCTGTCTCCTCTATATACTGAATTTCTTCCACCATGTCCTCCTCTATATACTGTAGTCTACCTGTCCTCCTCTATATACTGTAGTCTCCACCTGTCCTCTTATATACTGATTCTCCACATGTCTACCTCTAATATTCTGTATTCTCCACCGCTCCTGTAATTAATGTAGTCTTCCACTGTCTCTATTATACTCTGTTTATCCACATGTCTTTACTACTGTAGTCTACCTTGTCTTATACTACTGTAGTCTCCACCATGTCCTCCTCTATACTATCTGTTAGTCTCCACCCTGTCCTCTCTTATACTACTGTATTCTCACCTGTCTCCTCTATACTACTGTATTCTCACCCTGTCCTTATACTACTGTAGTCTCCACAATGTCTGTTTACTACTGTAGTTCCACCTGTCTTCTACTACTGTAGTCTCCAACCCTGTCCTCCTCTTTAATACTGTAGTCTCACCTGTGTCTATATACTGTAGTCTCCACCCTGTACTCTATATACTGTATTCCCCACCATGTCCTCCTCTATATACGTTATTTTCCACCCTGTTCCTCTTATATACTGTAGTCTCCACCTGTCCTCTTACTACTGTAGTCTCCACCCTGGCTCCTCTTATACAACGTATTATCACCTGTCTCTACACTACTGGATTCTCCACCTGTCCTCTTACACTATGGTAGTCTCACCTGTCCTCCTCTATACTTCTGTAGTCTCCACCATGTCTCCTTTATACTGTAGTCTCCACCATTCCTCCTCTAGACTACTGTAGTCTCCACCTGTCCTCTCTATATTTTTTCTACTGTAGTTCCACCTTGTCCTCCTCATACTACTGTAGTCTCCACCCTGTCCTCTATACTACTGTAGTATCCAGCTGTTCTATATACAGTATTCTCCACCTGAGCTCACTCTATATTTGTAGTCTCCAGCCTGTTCATTCCTCTTATACTCTGTAGTCTCCACCTTGTCATCTATACTACTGTAGGTCTCCACCCTGTTCTCCTCTATACTACTGTAGTCTCACACCTGTCCTACTCTATATACTTGTTGTCTCCCACCTGTCCTCCTCTATACTACTGTAGTCTCCCACCTGTCCTCTATACTGTAGTTCCACCTGTCCTCCTTTCTATACTAATGTAGTCTCACCCGGTCCTCCTCTATACACTGTAGTCTCCTCATGTCCTCTCTATACTACTGTAGTCTCCACCTGGTCCTCTATACTACTGTAGTCTCACCTGTCCTCTTTATACTACTGTAGTTCCACCTCTGTCCTTCTATATACGTATTCTCCACCATGTCCTCTATACTATGTCGTCTCCTCCTGTCTCCTTATACTACTGTAGTCTCCCCATGTCCTCTATACTTACGTATTCTCACCATGTCCTCTATATACTGTAGTCTCCACCTGTCCTCTCTATTATACTGTCTTCTCCACCATGTCTTCTATACTACTGTTTGTCTCACCCTTCCTCCTCTATACTATGTATTCTCCACCCTGTTGTCTTCTATACATACTGTAGTCTCACCTATGTCTCTATACTACTGTAGTCTCCACCCTGTCCTCTCTCTAGTTCTGTATTCTCCACTGTCCTCTACATATGTAGTTCCACCATGTCTACCTCTATATACTGTGTCTCCACATGTCCCTCTCTCTATACTGTAGTTCACCTGTTCTCTATACTACTGTTAGTTCACCAGTCCTCATATACTAACTGTAGTCTCCACTGTCTCTATACTCTGTAGTCTTCCACCTGTCCTCTCTATACTACTGTAGCTCCCCTCTGTCCTCTTATAACTGTAGTTTCCACCCAGTCTCTATACTATGTTAGTCTCACCATGTCCTCATTATACTACTGTAGTCTCCAACCTGTCCTCCTCTCTATACGACGTTTCTCACCATGTCCTTTATACTTACTGTAGTCTCCACATGTCTCCTCTTATACTACTGTAGTATCTCCTGTCCTTTACTACTGTATTCTCCACCATGTCTCCTCTATACTACTGTTAGTCTCCACCCTGTCTCTCTATACTACTGAATCTCCACCCTGTCCTCTTATATACTGTCGTCTCACCTGTTATTACTATGTAGTCTCCACCTGTCATCCTCTATACTACTGTAGTCTCCACTGTCCTTTACTACTGTCGTCTCACCTGTCTCCTTTACTAGGTAGTCTCCTCCTGTCTCTATACTACTGTAGTCTCACCTTGTCTCCTCTATACTATGTTAGTCATCCACCATGTCCTCTATCCTTATGTAGGATCTCACCTGTCCTCTCTTTATACTGTAGTCTCCACCAGGTCACTCTATACACTGTGTCTCCACCCCTATTTTGGTCCTCTATATACTGGTGTCTACCTGTCTCTCTATACTTCTGTAGTCTCCACCATGTCCTCCTCTATACTATGTAGTTCTCCACCTGTCCTTCCTCTATCTACTGTATTCTCCCCCTTTCCTCTATATACGTTAGTCTCCACTCTGTCTCTATACTACTGTAGTCTCACCCCCCCTGTGTCCTCCTCTATACTACTGTGTATTCTACCACCCTGTCTCTCTATACTACTGTAGTCTCCACCCTGTCCTCTATACTACTGTAGTCTCCACCCTGTCCTCTATACTACTGTAGTCTCCACCCTGTCCTCCTCTATACTACTGTATTCTCCACCCTGTCCTCCTCTATACTACTGTAGTCTCCACCCTGTCCTCTATACTACTGTAGTCTCCACCCTGTCCTTCTATACTACTGTAGTCTCCACCCTGTCCTCCTCTATACTTACTGTGGTCTCCTCCCGTGTCCTCTATCTTACAGTAGTCTCCACCATGTCCTCCTCTATACTACTGTAGTCTCCTCTGTTCTTCTCTACTGTAGTCTCGACCATGTCTTTATATACTGTATTTCTCCACCTTGTTCTCCCTTATATTACTGTATCTCCAACCATGTCCTTATATACTGTAGTCTCCATCCTCTCTTACTTTGATAGTCTCTCCTGTCCTTATACTATGTAAGTCCCCTCCTGTCCTCTATACTACCTGTTTTCCTCCACCGGTCCTCTATTACTATGTATTCTCCACCTGTCCTCTCTATACTCTAGTATTTCCACCATGTCCTTATACGAATGTAGTCTCACCTTTGTCCTCTATATACGGGTAGTCTCCACCTGTCCTCTCTATTATATGTAGTCTCCACTTGTCTTCTCTATACTACTGTAGTCTCCACCATGTCCTCTATAATAATGTATTCTCCTCTTGTCCTCCTCTATATTACCTGTAGTCTTCCACCATGTCCTCTATATACTGTATTTCCACCTAGTCCTCCTCTATACTAATGTAGTCTCACCCTGTCCTTATACTACTGTAGTCTCCACCTGTTCCTTTATATACTGTAGTATCCACTGTCTCCTTTTACTATGTATTTCTCCACCATGTCCTCTATACTGACTGTAGTCACCACCTGTCTCCTCTATATATGTAGTCTCCACCATGTCTCCTTATACTATGTAGTCTAACATGTCTCTATATACTTGTTAGTCTCCACCCATGTCTCTTTTACTACTTTATCTCCACCTTGTCGGGACCTCCTCTATACTACTGTAGACTCCACCATGTCCTTTTACTACTGCATTATCCATCTGTCTCTACATAAGTAGTCTCCACCATGTTTCTATACTACTGTAGTCTCCACCCTGTCCTGCTATACTACTAAAGTTTCCACCCTGTCCTCTTATACTACTGTATTCTCACCTGTCCTCTTTATATACTGTAGTCGCACATGTCCTCTATACTACTGTATTGTCCACCCTTGTCATCCTATATCTACTGTGTCTCCACCCTTGTCCTCTTCACTACTGTAGTCTCCACCATGTCCTCATCTCTATTACTACTGTAGTCACTACCTGTCTCTATCAATACTGTATTCTTCCACCCTGTCCTCTAGACTACTGTAAGTCTCCACATGTACCTCTGTATATACTGTGGTCCTCCACCTTGTCTCCTTATACTACTGTATTCTCCACCCTGTCCTCCACTATACTACTGTTATTCTCACATGTCTCCTCTATACTACTGTATTTCCACCCCTTGTCCTCTCTTTTACTATGTAGTCTCCCTGTTCCTCTATACTACTTAGTCTCCACCCTGTCCTCTTATACTACTGTAGTCTCCACCTTGTCTCCTCTTATATACCTGTAGTCTCACCCTGTCCTCTTAACTACTGTATTCTACACCTTGTCCTTTTCTATTACTAACTGTTGTCTCAACTGTCCTCCTCTAATACTCTGTTGTCTCCACCCTAGATCCTCTATACTACGGTGTCTCCACCATGTCATCTATATATCTGTAGTCTCCACCCCTGTCTCCTTATACTAACTGTAGTCTCCACTTGTCCTCTCTATACTACGTAGTCTCCACCCTTGTCCTCTATACTACTGTACGTCTCCACCCTGTCCTTTTATACTGTAGTTCTCCACCCTGTCTCTATATCTGTTAGTTCACCTGTCTCTTATACTATGTAGTCTCCCCCCGTCCTCTATACTACTGTAGTCTCCACCTGTCCTTCCTCTACATACTGTATTCTCACCAAGTCCTCTATATACTGTAGTTCCACCCTGTCCTTCTATACTAAGTAGTCTCCACCATTGTCCTCCTCTATACTACTGTAGTCTCCACCTGTTCTCTATCTACTGTTGTCTCCACCATGTCCTTATACTACTGTAGTCTCCACCATGTCCCTCTCTATACTACTGTATTCTCCACCTGTTTCTATTACTTCTGTATTCTCCCCCTGTCCTCTTATACTACTGTTAGTCTCCACCATTGTGTAGCTCTTTATACTGTAAGTCTCCACCTGTCCTTCTGATACTACTGTATTCTCCTTCATGTCCTCTTATATACTGTAGTCTCCACCAGTCTTTACTACTGTAGTCTCACCCTTTCTCATCTTTATACGTTAGTGGTCTCCCTGTCCTCCTCTATACTACTGTAGATTCCACCTGTCCTCTCTTTACTACTGTAGTCTTCCACCCTGTCTCTCCTCTATACTACTGTAGTCTCCACCTGTCCTTCTTATACTACGGTAGTCTCACCTGTCCTCCTCTATACTACTGTATTCTCCACCTTGTCCTCCCACAATATACTGTATTCTTCACATGAGCCTCATCTCAACTACTGTTGTCTCCACCGTGCCTCCTCTTATAACTACTGTTTTCTCCCTGATACTTCTATTACTCTGTAGTCTCCCCCCTGTCCTCTATACTACTGTAGTCTCCACCTGTCCTCTATACTATGTAGTTATCCACCCTGTCGCCTCCTCATATACTGTATTTCACCTGGACAACTGCTATGACTACTGTTAGTCTCCACTGTCTCTATATACTGTAGTCTCCACCCTGTCCTCCTTATACTACTGTAGTCTCCACCTTGTCCTCCGCTATACTACTGTAGTGCCACCTGTCTCTAAACTACTGTAGTCTCCACATGTCCTCTCTATACTACTGTAGTCTCCACCTGTTCCTCCTATATTATGTAGTTCACAATGGTCCTTCGTTATACTACTGTAGTCTCACCTGTCCTCCTCTATACTACTGTAGTCTCCACCTGTCCTCTTATCTACTGTAGTCTCCACATGTCTCCTCTAAATCGTATTATCACCCTGTCCTCTATACTACTGTAGTCTCCCCCCCCCCCCCCCCACTGTCTCCGCTATACTACTGTGTTCACCCTGTCCTCCTCGCTATTAATCCTGTAGTCTCCACCCTGTCCTCCTATTTACTTTTTACTGTAGTCTCCACCATGTCCTTCTCTATACTTGTGTAGGCTCACCATGTCCTCTATACTAACTGTAGTCTCCACCCTTGTCTCTATATAGTGTAGGTCTCCACATGTCCTTATACTACTGTATTCTCCACCCTGTCTTCCTCTATACTACTGTATTCTCCACCATGTCCTCTATACTACTGTAGTCTCCACTCTGTCCTCTATACTACTGTAGTCTCCACCCTGTCCTCTACACTACTGTAGTCTCCACCCTGTCCTCCTCTATACTACTGTAGTCTCCACCCTGTCCTCCTCTATACTACTGTAGTCTCCACCCTGTCCTCTATACTACTGTAGTCTCCACCTTGTCCTCCTCTATACTACTGTAGTCTCACCTGTCCTCTATACTACTGTAGTCTCCACCCTGTCCTCCTCTATACTACTGTAGTCTCACCTGTCCTCCTCTATACTACTGTAGGTCTCCACCCGTCCACCTCTATCCTAAACTGAGTTACCACCCTGTCCTCCTTCTATACTACTGTAGTCCTCCACCCTGTCCTTCCTCTATATACTGTAGTCTCCACCCTGTCTCTATACTACTGTAGTCTCCACCCCTGGTCCTCTATTCTACTGTCGTCTCCCTGTCCTTCCTCTATACTACTGTAGTCTCCGCCCTGTCACCTTCTATACTACTGTAGTCTCCACCCTGGGTCCTCATCGATATACTGTAGTCTCTACCATGTCTCCACTATAACTACTGTATACTCCACCAGGTCCCTCCTCTTACTACTGTAGGTCTCAACCTGGCTCTCTCTATACTGCTGTATTCTCACCCTGTCACTATACTACTGTAGTTCCACCATGTCCTCCTCTAACTATGTCGTCTCCACCCTGTCTCTATATACTGTGTCTCAACCTGTACTACTTATTATACTACTGTAGTCTCCACCCTGTCTCTATTTACTGTATTTTCTCACCCTTGTCTCTCTATATACTGTTGCTCCCCTGTCCTCCTCTATACTTACTGTAGTCTCCACCCTGTCCTCCTCTATACTTACTGTAGTTCCAACCTGTCTCATAGTATAATACTGGTATTTTCCACCCTGTCCTCTATACTACTGTAGTTCCACCCTGTCCTCGATACTATCTGTTGTCTCCACCCTGTCCTCTTATACTACTGTTGTCTCCACAATGTCCTCTATACTGCTGTTGTCTCCACCCTGTGCCTCCTCTTACGACTGTAGTCTCCACCTGTCCTCTTTACTACTGTAGTCTCACCTGTCTCTCTATTACTACTATATTCTCCACCTGTCCTATACTACTGTAGTCTCCACCATGTCCTCCTTCTACTACTGTATTCTCCACCCTGCCTCCTCTAATACTACGGTAGTCTCCACCTGTACTCCTCTATTTTCTGTAGTCTCCCCTGTCCTCCTCGTTACTACGGTATTCTCCCATGTCTCTATATACTGTAGTTCCACCCTGTTCGTCCTCTTCTACTATGTAGTCTCACCCTGTCCTCTCTATACTACTGGAGTCTCACCCTGTCTCCTCTTATACTCCTGTATTCTCACTCATTGTCTCTATGCTACTGTAGTCTCCACCATGTCTCCATCTATACTACTGTAGTCTCCAACCTGTCCTCCTCTATTACTCTGTAGTCTTCACCCTGTCCCTCTTATACTACTGTATTCTTCACCTGTCCTCCTTATACTATGTAGTCTCCACCCTGTCTCTTATATACTGTAGTCTCACATGTCCTCTATACTACTGTTTAGTCTCACCCTGTCTCCTCTATTACTACTGTAGTCTCACCATGTCCTCCTTATACTACTAGTCTCCACCTGTCTCTATATACTGTAGTCTCCACCATGTCCTCTCTTTACTACTGATAGTCTCACCCTGTTCCTCCTCTATACTTCTGTTAGTCTCCACCCTTGTCCTCTATACTATTTAGTCTCACATGTCCTCATCTATATACTGTAGTTCCACCCTGTCCACTTCTTTCCTACTGTAGATCTCCCTGTCCTTATACTACTGTAGTCTCCCATGTCCTCCTCTATACTACTGTACTCTCCACCTGTCCTCTATACTACTGTAGTCTCCACCATGTCTCCTCTTTACTATGTAGTTCTCCACCCTGTCATCTTACTACGGTAGTCTCTACACTGTCGGGTTGTTTGGTAAAGACTGATTAAGTACAGTACAATGTAAGGCATGTTAGAGGGGGGGATGAGGAGGAGGAGAGAGAGTGAGGGAGGTGGGGGTGGGGGGGGGTAGAGGGGGCAGAAGATAGATTTTATGTAAATAATAATAATATTAATATATGGAATTCATATCGCGCTGAATCTTGTAAAAGAAACAAATCCGAAGCGCTTATGTAGAGATCTTGTGCACATAACTCAGAGAATCGATGAGCGGACCATGACAATGACCAAAGGTTTATTGTGATATAGGATGGCCATTCACAAGGGGACAGTGGTTGGAGGGGGCGGGCATAAAACATATATTATCCGTGAACTCGATTACAGCCCAAATGTCATCATGGACAGGATTCATTACATGGTTATAGGAAAGATAAAAACTCTTTTTGGGGGGCATAAATTTTGGCAAAAGAGCAATGGGAAAGAGGTGAAGTTTTCACGAAATGCCAAATTTTTAAAACAACATCATACAACAAAATGGTCTGGTACAAGAAAACTAGGTTACAATCTCTTCATTTCTCTCTTCTTCACTCTCTCTTCTCTCTCGGTAGTGTAACCTAGCGAGATGAGAGAGGAGAGAGATGAGAGAGAGAGAAGAGAGGAGGAGAGATGCGAGAGAGAGAGAGAGAGACAGACATACGACAGACAGAAGACAGGACCGACACAGACAGAGAACACAGAGAGAGCGGAGATACAAAAGAGACGATAGACAGGATTTCTATTGGATGTTAGCGAGATCTTGTGCACATAGAGGGGGGGAGAGGGAGGGGGGAGAGAAGGTGAGGAAGAGAAGGATGGAGAGAGGATCGCGGGAAGAGAGAAGGAGAGAGAGGGAGAAGGAGAGGAGAGGGACAGACAGACACAGAAGACAGACAGAAGACGTGTAGCGAGATCTTGTGACATATTTTACACAAAACAGTCATTCATAAAAAATAACTTGAACAAAACCTTGGTCAAGTTTTTGGTTTTACTAATTTATTTTTCTTGTGGCAGATTTGATGAAACATTAATGATTGTTAGACCATTTAGATTGTTAGAAATTTAATATTTGTATTCTATTTAAGATTTTAATACTTATGTATGGAATTTATATAGATGAGAACATTGTCAGATTTATGGAACAGTTCTATCAGATTTTAGGAATTCATCAAGGTTTGACAGCCCTGTGTGAAGTCTTCTGCGTTTCCTTTTCTATCAGCTGGAGCCGGTACCCAACCCTAACTCCAGCCTCTCTTTTTTGGGAGGGGAGGTAGGCTTTCCCCATGTTGACCAGCAGTGACACAATGAAGACCCATGCTTTTTCGTTGCTTTTGAATTTCTCCTTACCTTTGGAAAAAAAAACCAGAATGGTTGTAGTTTATACTAGATGGGTTTCAACACAAGTGACAAAACGCGTTTATTTACGTTCCAGCGTGTAATCTTTCAGCCAGAAGCACTGACATTGAATGGGTAAGTGCAAAACATCAGCTTGGTATGTTTGAAAAAGTTCTGCAATCTTGTTCTTTTTATCAGGAAAGAAAGTCAGTTTGGGTAGTCAAGTGTCAGCGGTGTGTGCTCACCACTTTGAAAAAAAACAAAACCTACGGAGCATTTTCAGGTTATTCATCAATTTTGTACAGGGCTGTCAAGAAATAAAGGGTAAAATGGAAGCAATGCTGATTACAACTAACAATCTTTGTGTGTATCTCTTTATCATCACATAATGAAGGTCAAATTCGGGGGGGGGGTTTTTGTAAAAACGTGTATTCTCAGATTCATAATTTCCAGTAGGCTTGTTGGAATAAAAAGATCTATAGTAAATAGGCGATACACGAGATGACAATACCAAACTTATCGTTTGCAATTTAAAGAAAAAAAGGCAGTCAGCGTAAATCTGCTTCCTTGGCACTCGTAATTTAAAATGAAAGTAGTACCTCCCAAATAGACAAACGAATTTTTTAAAAAAACTAAAAAATAGAGGTAATTAAGTCAGTAAGAAAACTTATGCATGTTTCAAACACATGTTCAAAAGTTGTGAATGACAGAAAAAACTCAATAAAGGCTAGCGCTTTTATACAAGACTAGCTATCCTCCAGCATTGCTTGCGAAAGGCCGTTTTTTTTAAGCTTGAACACAGTGATTTCAAGCTCCCACCAACAGAAATACAGCCAAGTGTTTCGTACCAACAGCTTGGCAAAAACGTTTACTGACCAACTATCAAAAAAGAAACCCCAGACTAAACCACCACTTCTAGTTGAACAAACCCAGTTTTCATTTGGGTACAAAGGCGGAAAAACAATAAGAAGGTGAACAAAAAACGAAAACTGTACACTCTGTATTATAACAGTGAGCTGCTTAGAATACTTATTACACCCCATTTGTACCACGGGCTATATTTTTTCATGAGAACATGTGAAGGAAGTTTACTTGAGAAAATTAGCAAAATGGACATAAGATCAAAGGTTGGGCAAATTGCTAGAAACCAGAAATCCATCTACAAATCTTTCCCTTTAAGTCTTGCAATACAACCTGATTCTGTTGGTGTTTTCTTGTTTTTTGCGCGCCTCCAACAACTACTCCCATTTTCTTATCTCAATGTTATCATCTTTATCCTGTATATTCTTTGTATTGAAAATCATAGACTGCTAGGGAGAAATGCTGAGGAGAAGTCTATCAATGGGCTGGGAGTGCTTATGACCTGGGTATATGGGCATGTCCCTGACCTACGCAAAGTAAAGGCAAGAACGAAATAAATAACACGAACACAATACAAGATCGTCCGTCATCTATGCCTATTTTATACAATGAAATACAAATGTTTTATGGTTCCAGTTTTGTAAAGCAAAGAGGAAAGCTGCTTAAAAATTAGGTAAAGATACTCCCATAGCCTATGCGGTCGTTGGTGAGGAGGTGTCGAAAAACTCAAGCTTCTCTAGGGGCCAGCATCTTAAAGGCTGTGCCCATCTCCTCTACCTCGCTGCTTTACCTTCCCTGCCCTAAAGAGGGCAGGCGCCCATTTACAACTGGGTGAACTGGGGGGACTATACGGAACCCGAGACGCACGAACGGTCGTCCTCCCCACGCTAAAACGCTGCTTAACCTAAAACTTGGGGAGGGGCGAGTGCTCTGACCACTGAGTATCTGGCTTTTTCTAACAAAAACGTTGGTAAATAAAACGGTACAGGGCCCCCCCCCCGTTTTCTTTTATATTAAAAAAGAATACAGCGATATTTTTTGTGCGACGCTTCAATGCTTTACCTCCATCCTTTCCAAAATTTCAGCGATTTTTTTCTTTACTTTTCGATTTTTAAATCCGCACATCAAACAGCTGAAAAGTTTTCTTTAACACAAGGGGCGCGAAGATAACGCTGGTGATGACAAACGCCTGTGGTATACCATTCCTAGATATGCATGCAGAACACACACACACACGCACGCACGCGCACACACGCACGCAGGGCGCACGCACACACACACAACACACCCACACGCGCGCGCGCACTTCTCCGTTCTTCTCACTCTACCTTCTCCTCTTCCTCTCTCTCCCTCTCGCTCTCCACCTCGCTCTCTCTCTCTCGCGCTCATTCTCTCTCTCTCCCTCTCCTCCCCGCTCTCTCTCTCTCCTCCCCCCCTCTCTCTCTGAGGGAGAGGGATAGCCTGGTTGGTTAGAGAGTTGCGCATCACGCTCGTGATCTGCTGACCCGGGTTCGAGTCTTGTTCAAGCGGAAATTTTCCCTCTGGAGTTAACATCAGTGCCAACTCCTCTCCTCCAAAAAGTTATTCGGATGCGACTATAAACTGAAGTCCCGTGTGCGAAAGGCACGCAGAACATCTTACTCTAAAAACCCACCCCTCTCCTCCCACCAACCGCGCAAAAACAAACTTTGAGCCATTGTATCAACTTACAACCATTTTATCTTCCTGCCATGTGTGTCCACATGTGGGGGCCAGGGTTAGGGTTGAGGTTAGCCAAGTGCCAGTGCCAGTGTTATTCAACAAGCATGCAAGGGTTGTCAGTCAGCTGGTCAGTCTGAGGGACATGTGGACACAACTAGCTCTTAGACAAATGGGTGTGTAGCTGTAGACACAACGGTACATAGCTGGAAAAAGCATGGAAATATGAATCAAAATCACCAGTCCTGTGAACAGGTAAGGCTGTGCACTGGACTTCGGTGTCTGCAAATATATCAGGTGTACTATCTATTCCCTACCCCGCCGAAAAGTCTTTCCAATAAGACTGTAAACCGAGGTGCCGAGTGTTTTGAATGCATGTAAGAACATCTTCCGCACCGTCAAAACCTTTTCCGTCTTTCCAAAGTGTACGCCTTTGTGTGCCGAGTGGGAAAGGGATGACTACTCTTCACAAAAAACCGCATGCACACGGAGACTGGATTTTGTGTTAAAATGCACTCGGTAAGTGCTCATTCCATTATGGTCAAAATTGAAGCAACTTCAAGCTGGAAACATTTTTGAGCAAGTTGCTTTAACAGTTTCGCTGTCGCCATGACATCGGAGACACTTTTGAACAAGCGCCATCCGTTTTTTAAAAAGAGCCCAAAATAAAGGGTGTAAGGAATATAGCCAGCCACTTTTCTCCCTTTCCCTTCCTTACCTCTCCTTCCAACCGGGGTACCTCCTCCCCATAACCCCACACACGTTCACACGCACACAAACACGCACACGCACGCACACACACCACACACACACAACACCACACACACACGCACGCACAAACAAGCACTCGCACACACACAAAACGCACGCACGCAACACAAAAACGCACGCACGCAACTACACACGAAACGTCCGCACACACACACCATACACGCACGCACGCACGCAAAACAACACACCACAACACACACACCACAACACACACACACACACACAAACACACACACACACACACACACCACACATACAGGCAGAGAGAGAGAGGGCAGAGAGACAGAGAGAGAGAGAGACAGACAGACACAGAGACAGCATGGAATGATATACCACTGGTAAAATTCATCACACAGATTTGTTAACAATACCCTAAAATTCGTTACCAATTTTGCTATCAAAAAAAAGATCTTTCGACTTGAATGCTCTCTCGGATTTCCAATGAATCATCAGAAAACTTCAAAATTGAACTGCTCTCTCGGAATTTTGCAACGAACAGACTTGAGTAGAGTTATCTCATGACCAGGATCCTTTGTAAAGTAATTTCTGGGAATTTTTTAAAACTTCGGGCCAAAATGATCCCCTAATCAATTGTCTTATTTTCCAATTTCAATTTTTGTGGTCTCCGACACCGAGTTTTGCCAACGGCTGCATAATTTATGGAACATTTACCTATTTTCTTTCTTTAAAAATCCCCCATGGGGATGAAGGGGGTGGAGGTGGGGGGCGTCACTAAAAATAGCATCCCCCCTTCTGGAAAATTCTGTGCAAAGAATTTCCCTCTTTTCTATCCCTCTCATTGTTTCTGCCTGTTCCTTTTCTTTATGTCATGCCCTTTATAGTTTTCTGTCTTGGTCCATTCTCCTGCCTTTTTTCCAGAAAGGCTTAAAAGATAACAGTTCTCTACCATGCTGAAGTGGGATGTGCTGGACCCGATTTGACAGGCGCTTGACGGCAGCGCAACGCATTTTTACTCATATGACAAACAGTAGCTGCTGTCCGAGATTTTGAGGAAGAAGGAAAAATAATATAAAGCATTTCGAGGGATAGATTATCATGAAGACGTTTTCCTAATCGTTTGGTTTGATGCTGCTAAGAAAGCAAAAATGTTTGATAGTCCCGCAAGACGTATGAAAACAAAAAGTTCTTTGAGAACTAACCAATAACTTGGATTCATTTGTTAAAAATCCAGTCTAATCCAATTTTGTCCTCTTCCTCGTTGGCCGTGACCTGTAGTCTGGAACTGGTCACTTCAGGCCGTTGCGCTGCTTGGTACTTTGGTTTGGCACCAGAATCCCTGAAAACAGCAACAGCAATCACCAGCCTTAGCAACACCCACAGTTTACATGACTAAACATATCAATTCAGTCACTTCAAAGTGTATCAATGCTATCTAAACAAGCCCACCCCAACCCCAAAAAACCCTTCGCATTTGAGCACGTTCACGATTCCTAAAGAGGGGGAGGGGGGATAGCCTAGTGGTTAGCACATTGCGCTCGCAATCTGAAAATCCGAGTTCAACCCCTTCAAGGGGTTTTTTTCCCCGGGAGTTATCGTGCGCTCCATTTTCCCCCAGAAATCCGTCCGAGAGCCCCTAAACGAGGCCCCCGAGCGTTGACCCACACAGAATATCTTGCGCTCATTTTTTTTTTAAACCTGTTCCGCTTTTCAAAAATAGGACATTGTGTTTCTGGGGGAATAGATGAAAAAATTTAAAAAACTCATACACGGGAACGGAAAAATGGACGTGAGAGCTTATTCCTTTACCCTCGTTTAAAAAAATAAATAAATTAGTAAAAAAAAAACCCGGGGTGAACTTAAATCAAAAATGCCACGTAAATAATGTTCCCCATATTTTCCGTCCCTTTGGCGCTTTTTTGTGGTGGTTTTATTGGAGGAGGAGTAGGGGGGGGGGGGGTAAAAAGAAATTGTTTAAAAACTTATTAAACTACTTTGGGGAAGGGGGAGGGAGGGGTTTGGAAAAGAGCTAGGGGTTAAACGCGGATCTAAGGGCCATTTTTTTTAAAAGGATAAATTTCCTTCGGATGAGACATAAACCGAAAAACCCCGCGTGCGAACGCCCCAAATCTTGCGTCATTTTTTTAAAAACCTCATCCCATTTCATAAGAGTACCTTTTTTGGTGCCGGGGGTAAAAATGACAATTTAAAAAACTGCATCCAAGGGACTGGTAAAAATAAAAAGCCATAAGTGCCAACCATTATTTGAAATAAAAAAAGATTGGCAAAAAACCCCAAATTTTTAAAAAAATATTTTTTATGGGGCGGTTGGGGTGGGTTGACATTGTCTTGATCTTAGGGCCCCGGTCGAACCACAACAAAGGCATCTTTTAAGAGGAATCCCCCCACCCCCCCCACCCCCCAACCCCCCCGTTTCGAACGCATTTGACTCATGACAAACAATATTTACTGTATACGTTCAAAAATACCCACCCATTCGCCCTAAGGCCCCTCAGATTGAGACTATAAACCGGGGCCTTTGTCCAAAACGCCCGCAAATTTTGCACGCCGAAAAAACCATTCCACTTTCGAAAGATGGCCTTTGCGTGACTGGGGAAGAATAACAAATTTAAAAACAGAAAAAAAAATGGCTGACGTGGTATCGGATTTAGCCACGCTAAAACATCTTCCGGCCGTTAAAACCCCTTTTTTTTTTTTGGGGAATAGTAGCCATTGTGTTCCTGTGGGAATGGAGACAAATTTACAAAAGGGGCATCACAGGGGGACTGGCTGTAAGAAACCCCACGAATCTTTTTCTGTTACCCCGAAATGAAATAAATCAAAAAAGAATAATTAGCTTCACCTGGTTAGTTGAAAGAGAAAAAAAACGGTCCCTACACCATCCCCCCATTGGTAAACCTGGAAGCTCTACCGGGATCGAATTTTATTTTTAAAAAAAAAAAGCTACGTCATTTATGACGTATTGAAAACTATGCCCGGGGGAAATGAAAAAGCACCACGAAGAAAAAGCCCCTTTGTAAAAAGACCAAATTTTTTCAGTGATTCCAGGGGAGTTTTTTTCTATTTGTGGATGGGTGGTCTAAGGTAAGCACTGCTAGAAAGGAGAAGTCCGACGAAGTGGTTGACCCCTGTTTGTGCCCGAAATTTTACCCGCTTGGGTAGACCATGTGGTGTAGTCGGGTATAATTTTCGGTAAATGAAAAACCCAAGGGTCTTTGGATCACGCTTTGCGCAGAAAAAAGAACCCCCAGCAAAAAAAGAGTTCTCTGGGCAACATTTTGGGGGAAAAAAGCCCAAGGTAGGGAAGTCCATATGCAGACGGGAAAAGGAAAAAAAATGGGTGGAGTGTCTTGTGGCGACGCTTTTTTCCCTGGGGAGAGCCCGAATTTCAGGCGGGAAAATCTTTATGACTTGAAGGGGATACTTTTTAATTTTTCAACACACACTGTATTGCTTTTTCAAAGTCATAAATTATTTATTTTCGGGGGTTAGATGTCCATGTCAAAAAAAAATTTAAAAAAAGAAAATAAAATTTATTTTTCACTTGACTTCGTAAAAATTCCAGTATCCCCCAATTTTTTAAAAAGCTTTTACTAAAAAAAAAAATGTTTTCAAAATTTAAACCCCGTAATTATTGTAAGTTCGACTTTGTGCCGGGGGTGGATAGAAAAATGACAAATGATGGTGTTTGTCAGGGGGAATTCGAAAGTGGGGGGTTTGGATTAAAAAGTCAACAGATTGATGATTAACTTTTTCCTTTGGATGGAATATTAAAAGATGTCCCCTGTGCCAAGCACGCGAACAAATCTTGCCCCACGTTAAAGCCCGTTCCCTTTTCGGGAAAAAACAAGAAAAGTTCATTGTGTATGGTAAAACGGGAGACAACATTGACAAAACTGCATACACAGGGGATCGGATGTAAAAAAAAACAGGTTCTTATTCCATTAATCGAAATAAAAGAATAAAAAGGGGGTCATATTTTTGGACAAAATTAATTTTAGACTTTCCAATTTTAGAACATTTTGTTACTTTTGGCTTTTTAAAAACACAATATTTAGCATCATCTTCGCTTTACAATGCCCAATACATTTAAAAAAGGGAAACTACACATTTATAACATGTTGAGGGGGGCGGGATCATGGTTTTTAAAATATGCGCTCGTGATCTATAATCTGGGAGTCACCACCCCCGCACCGTTCAAGGAAATGTTTCCCCCGGGGTTTACTTTTACAGACTACCCCCTAAAATCCTTCCATAAGTAAAAAACCGAGGCCCATGTGCGAACACACTTAAAACACAAATTAAAAAAACCCAAGAAGAGTGGCTTTTTTGCGTGTGGGAAGGGGCAGGTACTATATTAAAAAAAAAAATGCAAACACCTGGGTGTTTAGACAAACTCCTTTAAATAGAATGCAGCTCCCTTTAAAAGGGTTGGGGGGGGGGGGGAGGAGCGGTTGCTAACAAACATCCACCTTGGAGAGGAACCTTTAAGCTCTAAAAAGAGGAACCCAAAAAAATTGATTGTGGTGTGTTTGGGGTGTGTGTGTGTGTGGTTTTTGTGTTTTTGTGGTATTACAAATTTTAGTTGTAGATGCTGCTCGATGGTTTGTTGATATGCGCTACATGTTTTGATTTTGCTGTGATGATATTAAGACGTTTTTCTTGAAATGCCCCCCCAACGATGTTGCGCTGCTCCGAGACGATTGTTCTTGATGCGCTCCCGGGGGTGTGTTCCTTTATACTGCTCCAACGTGTTGTTGCGACGATGTTTTCCCCTTGAACTTGCGTCGTGTTGCACTTGATACTTCGCTCGTTTTTGCATGATACTTCTGCGTCGATGTTGCACTTGAACTTCTGCGTCGATGTTGCATTGTCTTCTGGCGATTTTGACTTGGCTCTCCGGCGACGATGTTGCATTTATGCTGTCCGGGACGATGTTGCACTTGTGGCTCCCCGGGCGATGTTGCACTTTATGCTGCCCGGCGCGATTTTTCACTTGATGGCTCCGGGCGACGGTTTGCAATTTGCTGTTCCGGGGACGATGTTGCTCCCATACTTTCCCCTCCCCCCCCCCCCCCCCCCCCCCCCCCCCCCCCCGCCCCACCCAGACGATGCTTTAAATGTTGCCTTGATGCTGCTCCGGCGACATGTTGCGACGATTTTTTCGCTTTAAACTGCCCCGACGACGATTTTGGTTGATGCTGCTCCGACGACGATGTTGCCGATTTTTCGCTTGAGATGCTTCGACGCGAACTTTGGTACTGCGTGGCATTTATGCTAGTTTGAAGCGTTTATGCAATCTTTATGGTTGGCTAGTTTGATGCTTTAGCAAGCTTTGATGTGTTGAGTGCTCTTGATGCATTTATCAACTCTTATGGTTGTAGAAATTTGGAGACAAGCCCCGAAGGATACGATCCCTCAACGTTGACACCAATGCCAAACTTCTGAGGAAACAGAGCAAGAAGGAAGAGACCCAGAAGGTAGAGAAAGTGCTTGAAGACAATGTTCGGGGGCGCGAGGTGTCCCTTCCCCTCAGGAGCCAAATGTGAAGGGCTGGGTCACCCTACCTCATGCCGTCGGTAACGCGTCGAAGTCGGATGCGCTGGGCCTGACTCGTCAGGCGTGTAGCGGCAGTGCAGCGCACTTTCGCTCCTATGACAGGCATCAGTAATTGCTGTCTGAGTGTTTGGAGAAGAAGAAGAAGAAAAAGAAGAAGACAGGGTTGGTGAAATGTCGGAGGGCGGATGTCTCGTCGCATCTAGTCCCTAAAGTGTTTCGGAGATGGAAGGTCATAATGACGCCACTCTGATACCTAAGCCCCCAAACTCCTACCTACTTCGCGGTTCAATCCAGTGGAAGGTGAAGACGGCCGTGGATTGTTCTATATCCCTGGGCATCGGAACCAGGCAGTGAGCGCACTAGGTCTGCCTGTCAGGGATTTGGTGAAGCACTTTCTCCTATCTCCCATTCTAAACCCTTCAAGCCTCATACATCTGACATCTGTCTACCGAGTCATGGGGATCTTGGACAATGTTCTGGGTCATGCGCTCCAACATCGTGGCCATGGCATCTTCATGATCTCTGGTGAGAAGGGTGATGATCACTGGTGAAGATCTGGTGACAAAGGCCATGAATGGCGTCTCCATGATCTCTGGTAAGGGTGATGATCACTGGTGAAGATCTGGTGACAAAGACCATGAATGGCGTCTCCATCATCTCTGGTGAGGAGGGTGACGATCATTGGCGAAGATCTGACAAAGACCATGAACACAACTATCATTACATAGTCTACAGTAACCTTTTTCACGCCAAAAATAAAATCAGACGACAAAGGAGGAGCGGGATAACCTCAGTGGTTCAAGTGCTGGGCTTGTGATCTGACGGCCCCGGTTCCAGCCACCACAGAGGCCTTTGTGGGGACATTTCCCTATGATTTCAACATCAGTACCTACTCCCCCAGCCAAGGTTAAGCAGCAACAAGCGTGGCTACCAGATGAATGGGTGACCGTTTGTGCACCATGGCTTCAGAGCAGTTCCCTAGTCACCCCAGCTGTAAATGGGTACCTGCCTCTTTAGGGTCAGGGAAGGTAAAGCAGCGAGGGAGAGGAGATGGGCGCCGCCCTCAATACGCTGGCCCCTAGAGAAGTTGATGTCTCTGATGCCTCAATCCCCTACGACCACATAGGTTATGGGACACCTTTACCTGAACCTTACCTACTCCACTCCCCGAAAAGTCCTTTGTCCCGTGTGCGAACGCACGCTGAACATCTGGCGCACACACTAAAACTTGTTATTCCTTAGCTTTCAAAAGAGTAGGCGTATTCGTGCTGGTAGGGATGGATGACAACCTCAAAAACACACGCACATGGTGATTTTACACAGCATCCCTGAAGTCAGAATGCGGCTACCTTAATGGTGCGCTAAAATGGTCGCATACGCAAAATCTCGCTGATGGTGAACTTTGGAGTTACAGTAAATTTTAGCTCCATAGAAAAAATTCCTCGTAGACGGTGCAACCAAGCCCCGAACCTGTGTTATGAAATCCCTCAAGATTCGAAGTCAGTCGCTGTAACCACTTAGCTCTGCCCCCCCCCCCACCAAAAAAAAAGTTTATCAATTTCAGAAACAACTCTGCATAATACGCAATTGTTACAGGGCAACTGCGTAGAAAGTAGCGAAAGCTGAGGTACATTGCCTAACCTGTTTTATGATGAACTACCTTTGAATCAAGTTAGAAAGGATCGCCTGAAACGGCGTTTAACTTTTTCATTGTGATCTTAGGAATACAGAATTCATAAAGGGAGGGGGGTAAGCCTAGTGGTTAGAGCGTTGCGCTCACGAAGTAACGGCCCGGGTTCGAGCCACCACTGAGGCACTCGATCAAGTTGATTTTTTTCCGCTGAGTTAGTACTCACCCCCCCCCCCCGGATAACAAAATTTACCAAAACCACCATACACACGAGGACTGAATGTAAACAAGCACACGAGTGCTTGTATATTCTATTATCCTCAAAATGAAAGAATAAATAAATAGAATAGTAAAGTACCTTTTAATTACATTGAAAAATAGTTGTATAAAATCGGTACGGTATTAAACTTGTTTTTGGTGATATTCGGCATACAGAATCCATAATACACTTGATGGGGGGGGGGGGGGGAGGGGGGGAGGTGGAACATCCTAGTGGTTAGAGCATTGCGCTTGCGATTTAAACGTCCCGGGATCAAGTCGCCACGGAGACGCCTGTTCAAGGGGATCTTACTTTGGAGGTTACATTAAGCGCTGACTCCACTCACCCCCACAGTCCTTCGGATGAGACTACAAGTCTCGCGTGCGTACGTACACAGAGCATCTTGAGCACGCGTTAAACCTGTTATGCCTTCGGAAAGAGTAGACCATTTGCACTGGTAAGAATGTATGATTTTGTTTATAGAGTGCACACTGGTGTGTTAAGACATTCCTGAAGTCGGATTGTGGCTACCTGAATGGTAGGTGAAAACAGTCGCTTACGCAAAATATCATTGATGAACCTTGGAACGGTAGTCGAGAAAAAAAAAAGAACTCCGTACACACGGCAATATGTACAATTCCGAAAATAATGTATAAGACAAAAAAGTTTCACATTCTGCTACATTTGACAATCGAGCGATGAAAGTACATATCTAAACATAGTTTTGCTTTCCGGTTTAACATCTCCCGTAAAAAAAGGACAAAATTATGTGTGTGTGTGTGTGTGTGTGCTTGTGTGTGTGTGTGTGTGTGTGTGTGTGTGTGTGTGTGTGTGTGAGAGAGCGAGAAAGAGCGAGCGAGTGTGTGTGTGTGTATGCTCGCGCCCGCATGTGCATTTTGGTGTGTTCAGGGTTCGAAAGTCCTATTTTATGTATGCACCTTAATGTACCAACAAATATACAGTGTACTTAAAAGCTGAATTTTGTTAACATTATAAGTACAACTATATAACGCATCAACATTTTACATTTCCCCTGCAAATAGTAGGCTATGCAAATAGTAAGCACTAGAGCCAAGTCAGTTTTAAAATAACGTGAGGGGGGAGGGGGTAGCCTAGAGGTTAGAGTGTTGCGCTTGCGATTTGACGCCCTAAGATCGAGCCCGGGTTCGAACCATCACCGAGACACCCATTCAAGAGGTTACTTCCCCCTGGAGTTGTCAGTACAGATTCCACTCACTCCCTCTCCCCCCCCCCCCACCCCCCCCCCCCCCAACCTGCACCGCCCGAAAATTTTGGAAGAGTATAATATAAATGGGAGTCCAGAGTGCGAATGCACTTAGAACATCTTGCGCACACTTTAAAACCTGCTCCGCCTATCGGAAGAAAAGGCCATTGCGTCCAGGTAAGAACAGCTGACAAAACGTTTGATGGTTTTTACAAACGCATGCAGACTGGTGTTTTTAGACACTATCCCCAACGTCGGAATGCAGCTACCTTAAACTAGTAGGGGAAAAAACGGTGGTGTACGTCAATATCTCACCATTGGTAAACCTGGAACTCTAGCTCAGGAATGAAAACATTAAAAGAATCTACGGCACTAGAAAATTGAGGTACCATCCCCTATGTCTGAATGAAGCTACCTTAAAATAGTGGATAAAAACAGTCGCATACTTCAATATCTCACCCCTTGTGCGAACGCAAACAGACCATCTACGTACACGTAAAAATCCGTTATGCTTTTCGGAAGAGTAGGCCATTCGTGTCAGTGAAAACTGATAATAGGAGGTTGTAGTCATTCTTACCGTTGAAAAATAGGGTGCTGCTTTAGCCATCTTTTGATTTTCTCCTTCTCTGTTGTCTTAGCAGACATTGACATTCTCACCACAATAGTAGTAGTTTAACCTCTCTAATAGAAACTTTCTCATGTACCCCTGGTCCAGGCCAAAATCTTTGTTAGTTATCGATATATAAGCAAAGGTACTAAGACTTACTTTAAAATGCTATGCTTTAAAATATCCTGTGAGGATCATCTTCCACTGAACAAAATTATCTGAAGTCGGAATATTGCTGCCTATGTAGTGGAGTACTCTACATACAAACTTTACTGTGTACTCATCGATTCCGAAATTAATGAGACGAATGCGTGGCTCTTGGTGATCTTGAAAGATAAAGCTTTAGACAACAACGGTGACAATAGACTAACCAACCAATCAACACATTTATTCTAGAAAAAAACAACCTTGGTGATCTACAAAGTTCAAGCTGTACACAATGACGATGACAACAGAACTAACCAACAAGACACTCTATACAATAATCAATCTTGGTTATCTTCAAAGTTTAAGCTTTAAACAACGACGATAACAACAGAACTAACAACTCACCAATGCATTCCATGACTTTGACAAAGAGAGCTCTGGGGTAAACTTAAAGCTGTTAGGAATCTCCAGGAATCAAGTCATCCCTTCAGTGTTTCAGGGAGGGCAGTAGGTTGATGTCTTGCTCCTATGTGACCTGTGCCTGGCGGAGTGTGTTGCTGAGGAAAGGAAGAAAACTTGTCGAACCCGCGTCTCTCCTGCTTCTTCTGTGGTCTTCAGCAAAGTGTTGAAGTCTTCAGAGGCCTTCTTTCCTGTAGCGCCTACTGTCTCAGCAGCGCAGACATGTCCGTACTGCAGCTGCTGTTCGTTTGAAATGACCAAGATTCAAACGCGCCTCGGCTTTTCGCGGGTAGTTGACAGAGATGAACACTTTTTTTTTTAAAGCGAAAGGTGAAAAATGTTCACGATCCACGTTGCAAGTTTAAAGAAAAAAGAAAGAAAAGCATGCGTTAGTGGGAAACTGCTTGTGTGCTGTTTTTGATGACGTTTCTCTCTCTCTCTCTCTCTCTCTCTCTCTCTCTCATCTCTCTCTCTCTCTCTCTCTCCTCCCTGATGAAGGATTCATATTTTATATTTTCAATACTTTATTGGACTTGCCTCTGTACTTAAGTTTTTAATGAGTGCCCTATTTCAATATCTTATAGTTATGTGTAACAAGTATGTCTACCATTTTGACAATGTGTAGATGTTTATTAAGTTTGCTTGTGTTATTTTTCTTGGCTCTGTTGTTGTTCTTGTTGTTGTTGTTTGTCTGTTTTTCTCTTTTTTATCTTCTTCTGTTGGTTTGGTTTTTCTTTCTCTTTTGTTTGTTTATTTTGGTTAGGGTTTCTTTGGGGGGTGGGGTGGGGGTGGTATTTTTAGGGTTTTCTTTTATTTGCTTGCTTTGGGGGGGGGGGGGGGGATTGTTGGGGGCGAGTTGTTTTGAAAAGGGTTTTTTCCCCTTTTTTTTATTGTGGGGGGATTTTTAAGTATTGGGTTATTATTTTTAAAGGGATTATCCCAAAAAAGGGGGGGGGGAAATTGAAAAAAAAGCACTTGTTTTCTTTTTTAAATTATCCTCGAAAAAAAAAGTTTTTGTCATTGCATTGTCATTTTTCCCCTCTTCTCTTCTCTCTTCTTTTTCTCTCTTTAAAAAAAAAGGGGCCTTTGCTTGACACATTCCCAGCAATCTTTTTAACTAAATAAAAAGGGGGGTAATGAGAAAATGGAAAACCTTTAAAACCAAATTTTATGCTATCTTTAAATTTGCAGTTTCTTTTTTGTTTTGGTCCCCCTTTACGGGTTTTTTGTTTTGCCCTTTGTTTCTACCTGTTTGTTTCTTTGTCAGCAAATTTGTTGAAAAAATATAATGACGTTTTTTCCTTTTTTGTTTTTTGGGTTTTTTTTTTGTTGCCTGTTTGTTTGTCAGTCTTTCTGCCCCTTCCTTCTTGTCTGTTGTCTGCCCTGTATTGCTGTTGTTGTCTGCCCTCTCTCTCTTTTTAGATTCCCTTTTTTTGGTTTTTGCCCTCTCTTTTTATTTCTCTCTTTTTTTTGTTTTTTTTTGATGGTTTTTTGGGTTGTTGTTGTTTCTTTTTTTTTTTGGGTTTTTTTTTTTTTTTTGGGGGTTTTTTTTTGTTTTTTTTTTGTTGGGTTTGTGGGTGGCTGTTTTTTGTTTTTTTTTTTTTTTTTTTTTTTTTTTGGGGGGGGGGG
The DNA here is from genome assembly GCA_028751875.1 of Rapana venosa. Classification (NCBI taxonomy): domain Eukaryota; kingdom Metazoa; phylum Mollusca; class Gastropoda; order Neogastropoda; family Muricidae; genus Rapana; species Rapana venosa. The sequence continues at coordinate 77,913,137 of CM054137.1, read as the reverse complement.
GGGGGGGGGGGGGGAGAGGGGGTGTTTTTTAGGGGGTTTCTTTTGTTTGTTTAGAAAAAAACCCCTTTGTTTTTTCTGTGGGGGTTTAATGAGTTTTGGGGGTTTATTTTTAAGTTTGTTTTCCCTAGGGGGGGAAATGGATGTAAAGAAGCACATGAGTACTTATTTATAGATGTTTTTTTATTTTAGGGGATTTTTTTTTTTAGGGGTTTTTTTTTTGGTTTTTTTCTTCTTTTTGGGGGGTTGGGGGAAGTGTATGGGTTGGGGTTTTTTTTTTTAAAAACCAAATTTTTAAAAAACAAACAAAAAGAGTGGTTTGGTTGTTGTTTTTTTGGGGTGTTTTTTGAGGTTTTTTTTTTTTTTATTTTTTAACCACCAAAAAAAAACCCCCCCAAATTTTTTTTTTTTTTTTTTTTTTATTTTCTCTCTCTCTCTCTTTCTTCTCTCCGGGTCTCTTGTCTTCTCACTGTATAGGTTTGGATTTTTTTGTTCTTTTCTTTCTTTTTTTTAATTTTTGTGGAAATATGGGTTTTGGTTTTTTTTCATGATCGGGACATTAATTTTGAACGGTATAATAAAAAGGGATTTGTTGATGATGATCGTTTTCTGTTTTGAGAATTATATATCAAAAAACCCACCCCAAACCCCACACAAAACCACACACACACAAAACACCCCACTACACAAAACACACCACAAAACCACACACACACACACACAACACACTCTCTTTTTCCTCTTCTCTCTCTCTCTCCCCCCTCTCTCTCCCCCCTCCCCCCCCCCCCCTCTCTTCTCTCTCTTTCCTCTCTCTCTTTTCTCTCCCCTGTTTTGTTTGTTGTGGGGGTTTATTGTGTTTACCTGATGAAGGACGTATTCAGATTTATTTTTTCAATTTTTTATGGGTTTTATCGATGTTTGAGTTCTATAAATCCCCTTATTTCAATGCTTTTTGTTCGTGTAAAACTTTGTTGCCCCAAGGGGGAAATGGGTAGTGTTCTTTTCATGACTGTTAATTTTGGGGGGGTTTGGTTTTTTTTTTTTTTTTTTTTTTTTCTTTTTGGCCCCTGTTTTTTTTGGGTTTTTTTGGTGGTTTTTTTTTGCTGTTTTTTTTCTGTTGTTTGTTTGGGGGGGGGGTTTTTTTTGGGCGGGGGGGGGGGGGGTTTTTGTTTTTTTTGGGGTTTTTCTTTTATTTTTTTTGTTTTTTTTTTTTTTAAAATTTTTTTTCCCGTTTGGTTCTACTGTGTGGGGGAGTATGAGTTTTTTGGGTTATTTTTAAGAGGTACCCCTAGGGGCGGGGCTGGATAAAAAAAAAGCACATGGTGTTATTATTATTCAAAAATTTAAAAAAATTTTTTAAATTGTTTTTTCTTTTTTCCCCTCTCTTTCTCTCTTTTCTCTTTTCTCTCTCTTCGTTTTTTTTTGGGTGGTTTTTTTTTCTCCTCACTCCCACCCTTACCCCCTTTCCATGTTTCTCTCCCCCTTTTTTTTTTTAAAAAAAACTTTAAAATTTTTCAGCTTTTTTAGTCAGCTGCCCGGTGTTTAATTTGGGCTTTGTTTATGGCGCGCGCTTGCATATCGCCTTTGCGGGACGTAAATTTTTTAAAAGAACTTTAACGGCTGAAGATGACTGCCAAATGGCTCTTTGTTTTGCGGAGTCGAGATGGGTTATAAAAAAAAGGGTTTTTGTTTTGTAGGGTTTTTTATTATTGTATTGTACTGTACTTTTATGTATGTTTAAAATTGCATACAACTTCATTTACAGATTTTTCTGCTAAAACTCGAGGTTCTCTTGGGGGGGAGCGTTTGGGACGCGAGAGTGGGCACCCCCCTTTTCCTCTCCTCTTCTCCCCCCCTTTCCTCTCTCTTTTTCTCTCTTCTCTTTTGGGTTTATGAGTTGCTTTTTTTAAATGTGCCCCATGGGGGGGGACGGGAAAGTAAAAAAGCACATGAATTTATTCATTTTCCGGGAAAAAAAAAATTTTTGTTTTCTATTATTATTTTTGTGTAGATGTTTTTTTATGCTTTATTGGCTTTTCCCCCTTTTTTTATGTGGGTATGGGTTTTCCCACTTTTTTATTACCATGCTTTCAATTTGCATGAGCATAATTAAAAAGTGTTCGTTTTGACTTGGGGCTATGTGGGGTTTTACTTTTTTTTTTTACCCTGAAAACCCCCCCCCCCCACCCAACCCCCCACACCCCACGCTCAAACAAACCCACACCAAAACCACACACACTACTCCCCATCATCACTCATCTTTTTTTCCCCCTAAACGACTGTTTTGTTTTAAATTTTTTTTGGGTTTGTTTTTGTTTTTTTTGTGTGGATGTGGGGGTTTTTAAAAATTTATTTCTTTTATAAAGACATATTATTTTTAACGGTTTTAATCAAAAAGGGAGTGTTGAGGGGATCGATTTTTTTTGGGGAAATTTAAATATATTGGATATTATTTGAAATAACACAATACACACTCTCTGTCTTTGGTCTCTGTCTTCTCTCTAAACCTTTTTTTCCCCGCTGCTTGGGATTCTGGTTAACCCTGATAAAGGGAAATCATATTTTTTTTTTTTCAATATTTTTTGGGATTGCTCTGTACTTAATTTTTTAAATTGAGTCCCCTATTTCAAAAATCTTATAATTATGTGTTAAAAAGTAGGGTTACCATTTGCCCTTTTTTGTAGTTGTTTTTTTTTAAATGACTTTTAATTTTGGTTGGTTTTTTTTCTTGGTTTGTTGTTGTTCTTGTTTTTGGGTTGTTGCCCGTTTGTCTGTTTTTTTTTTTTTAAATTTTCATCTTTTGTTGGTTTGGTTTTTTTTTCTTTTGTTTTTTTGTTTTTTTTGGTTTTTTGGTTTTTTTTGGGGGGGGGTTTTTGGGGGGGGGGTTTTTTTTTGGATTTTTTTTTTTAAATTGTTTGCTTTGGGGGGGGGGGGGTTGTTTTGGGGGGGGGGGGGGGGGGAGCTGTTTAAAAAAGGGTTATTCCCCCCTTTGTTTTTATCGTGAGACTGTATAAGTTTTGGGGTTTTTTATTTTTAAAGATGTATCCCTAACGGGCGGGGGAAGGAAATGAAAAAAAGCCATTTTTTGCTTTTTCATTTCCTCAAATTTAAAAGAATTTGTCATTGTCATTTTTCATTGCCCGGTCGCGCCGCCCCCGAAACCGGGGCCCCGGCGTTGGGTTTGTGTGTGTTGTTTTTTTTTTGAGGGGGGAATGAAAATTGTTTATAAATATTTGTTTCATGTATTTTTTTAAAATTTGCTGTTGTTTCCTTAAAAGCACAAAATTTTTGCCGTTTCTTTTGTTACCCAAAAATTTGAAATTTATTTGCAGGGTTTTTGTTCCCCCTTTTTTTTTTTTGGAGGTTTTGTTTTGGTTTGATTTTTTTTGGTTTTGGGGTTTTGGGGGGTTGTTTTTGGGTTTTTTTTGAGGGGGGGACTATTCGGTTGTCCCTTTCCCTTGTTGTTGCCCCCTTTTTTTTTTTTGCTTTTTGGTTTTGTATTTTTTCGGTTGTTTTGGTTTTTGTTCTGTTTCTTTTTATTTTTGGTATTTTTTTTTTTTTTTTCTCTCTTGGGTTTATTTTTGGGGGGTTTTTTTTTGTATCATATTTTTTGTTTTTTCTGTGAAAGTACATCCCATGGGTTTTTAAATTTTATTATCATATTTTCCCTTAAGGGCGGGGATGGATATAAAAAAGCCCCGGGGGGTTATTATTTTTCCCGAAAAAAAAGATTTGTTTTTGTCTCTTTTTTCTCTCTCTCTCTCACTTCACTCTCTTTTTCTCTCTCTCTCTCTCTCCTCTCTCTCCCCTTCTCTCTCTCTCTCTCTCTGAGATATTTACGGGGAAAAAATTTAAAAAAATAATTTCATTATTTATTTTTGAAACTAATTAAACGGGATAAATCAAAAGCCAATGCCCTCAATAAATTTAAACAATTTAAAAAGAAAAGCGTTTTCCATCAAAAACCCCCTACCATTCATATCTGTTTTGAGGTCTATTTTTAAATATCACCTCAAAAAAAATCAAGTACGCGTGGTTTGAGGGTTTTTGATGGCAGAAACTAAAAACTTAAAGTTTCCAGTTATTAAGACACTCTGACCCCAAAAAAAACCTTTTTTGTCTTCAAAAAGAACTTTTCCCCAAAGTAAAAACTGTTGGGTTGGTTTCCGGCCAAAAGGTCGGGAGACACTTTGATCCCAAAATTATAGGCCAATCTCTTTTTTAAATCTTACCTTTAAAAAACCTTGGAAAAACTATGAATAAAACCATAGTCCTCATATGTTTTTAAACAATTTTCTTCCCCCAAAATCAGTTGGATTTAGAAAAAATCACTCGTGCCAAGGGCTTTTTAATTTTAATTTGGAAGAAAATTTTGGTGTTTTTGAACTTTTTGACAATTAAAATTTTGTGGGAATTATTTGTAGTTTAAAAAAAAAGCTTTTTGTTTAATTGCCCGAAAAATTTCTTTAAAAAAAGTAGATTTTTAAAATCTCTCTACAAATACTTTAAATTTTTGCTTCAATTTTCTTAAAAAAAGGCAACAATGTGTTTCAATAGTACGCCCAAATTTCCACACAAAAACCCCATTCATTAGGGAAAGTTTCCACGGGAAAAATTTCCATTTTAGGCCCAATTTCTCTTTTTTTTATACATAAATCCCTTTCCTTCCTTTTAAAATTTCTAAATGCAAAATTTTTGTGAGGGGACACAACCATACATACAACCCAAAACTGAAAAAACTCTTTGAAAACATTGAAAAATTAGCACTGTTTGGATCTTGTCAAAGGACTGAACTAAATCAATGTTTTAAACCCCCAAAAAAAAAAATTTCTGTTATCACTCCCGACAAAAGGACAAATTTTTCTAATAAATTTTTTTCCAATCCATATTTGGGAAAAAAAAAAACAAAGAACAAGCCTTAAACCCAAAGTTTTGGGTAAAATTTATGAAAATCTCAGCTGGGGACCCTAAAATCCCATCTGTGCAAATTCATGTCTCAAAGAGGTTTCACCAAAAGACTAAAATCCAAAATTTTTCTTGACTTTCCTTCCCAAAAAAAAACTTTTTCTTTCAAATTTTTATACAAACCTTTTAATTTGATTATGCTTCAACCCCGTGGGTTCTGCTAGTGCAAAAAACTATGAAACCATTATTAAATTTTATAAACGTGCCCCTTAAAAATGGTTTTTGAAGGGGGACTACCTTACTAGAAAGTGGTTTAACCAGTTAAATTTTTTCCCCCACACCAAAAACTAAAATTTAACAAAGGGGATCAAAGTTTTAAGATAATGCAGGAAACTTTTTTCCCCTTCCCCTTAAAAAGGGCAAGTTCCCTTTAATCATTCCAGAAATTTCCGAAAAAACCCTGTGTCCCAATCCCCAAAAATAGATTGTTCAAATTGGTTTCTTTATTTAGGCCCCGTGTGTGGGAAAACCCTTCCCGACTCATTTGACAACACCAATCTTTAAAAATTTCAAAAGTCTTTTTTTTTCCTTGGGTGCATCAAAAAAAAAAATCACAAATTTATTGTTGGGAACAAAGTAAAATTTAAAAAATTTCCCCCCTTGCCTTTAAAAATTTCCTCTGGTTTTGACATTAGGGAGTTGCTTTGAATTTTTAAATTTCGTGTTGTTTGTTTGGGTTTTTTTTGTTGTGTGTTTGTGTGTGTGTGTGTTGTGTTTTTTGTGTATGTGTGTTTTGTGTGTGCCCCCGCTTGTTTTTATTTTGTTAAAAAAGATTGTCTGAGTTTTCCCCCTTAAAAAGAAGTTTGGGTTGTATTTTGTTGTTAATGAGAATGGGAGGTTTTTTTAAAATTTTTAATTTTTTGTTGGGCAATTTATTTTTCTGTGGGCTTTTTTTATTTTATTTTAATAAGGGGTTTAATTTGGATTGGGGCATGATGAAAATGTGTGTGTGTGTATATGGGGTTTTTTGTTTATGTGTGTATGGTGTGTCAGTGGTAGTATTTAGGCCCCTTTTACAGTGTGTGCAGATGAGAGCGGAAAGAAAGCAGTTTTGTGGTTTATTGTTTTAAATAGTGATGTTTGATTTGGGAAAATTTTTTTTGATGCTTTGTGGTTGCTGTCTTGTACATAAATAATTTTTTTATTTCCCGGGTTTTTTGTACAAAAAGTGGGTTTTGATATTTGATAATTATGACATGGGTCAATTTTTTTGTATGTGAGGAATTTTCTTGCATGGATATGTTTCCCGGATGTTTTTTGTGTGTGTGGTGTGTGTGGTGTGTGTGGTTTGGGGTGTGTGGGTGTGTGTGTATTATGTTTTGTGTGAGTTTTGTATGTTTTGAGAGGGGTTTTTTGTGGGGTGTGGTTTTGCATGCGTGGCCCATACGTGGTAAATGTGTTTGTATTTTTGTGTGTATGTGTGTGTATGTTTTTGTGTGTGTGTGGGGGGTTGCGGCCCCACGCTTGTATTTAGTCGGTTTTTGGTGGGGTTATTTTTGTTTGGGGGGGGGGGGGTGTTGGGGAAAGGGGGTGTTTTTTGGGTTTTCTTTCTTGTTTAATTGGTTTTGTTTATTCATTTTATTTTTTGATTTTTGATTTTTTTTTACTAATTGGGAAAGGGAGTTTGGTGAAAAAATTTCATTGTTATTTGAATGAATTTTTTTGTTAATTAATTGATTTTTTAATTATGTGTTTTAAAAAGTATGTGTAATTTGAAATGTTTTTGATGTTTATCTTTTTGGGCTTATTAAGTTTTGGGTTTTGGGGGTTTTTTTTTGGCTCTGTTTTTTGTTTTGTTTTGTTGTTGTTTTCTGTTTGTTTTTTTCTTTTTTTAAACCTTTTTTGGTTTGGTTTTTCTTTTTTTGGGTTTTTTTTTTTGTTTTTTTTAAGGTTTTTGGGGGGTGGGGGTGGGGGGGGGGGTATTTTTTTGGTTTTCTTTTATTTTTTTGCCCTTTTGGGGGGGGGGGGGGGGTTTTTGGGGGGGGGCTGTTTTGAAAAGGGGGTTTTTTCCCTTGTTTTTATTGTTTAGATGTATCGTATTGGGTTATTATTTTTAAGATGTATCCCCAAAAGGGCGGGGGCTGGATTTAAAAAAGCAATGTTTTTGTTAAATTTATTATCCTCGAAAAAAAAAGAAATTTTTCATTGTCATTTTCTTGTCATTGTCATTGTAAATTTTTCTCTCTCTCCCCTTTTCTCTCCTCTCTCTTCTCTCTCTCCCCTCTTTTCTCTCTTTTCTTCCCTCTCTCTCTCTCTCCCTACCCTTTCCCCCCATCAGAAGAATTTTTTTCAAAATTTTGTGCCGGTTTGGGGCGGAAAGACAAAAGTACTAACCTGCATACCAAGGGGGGGCTGGATGTTAAAAAACAGCACCCTGAGGGCTTAATTTGTTAAACAAGGGGACTGAAATGTTAAAAAAGCACTTTTGGCTTAAGGGTTTCCCATATAAAATTTAAAAGAATCCTCAAAAAAAAAGGAAAAAATTTAAAAATTGTTCCCCTTTTCTCGGTTTCTTTTTATGGCTCCCTTTTTTTATTTCGGTATTATTGAAAAAGCACTCCCGTGTTTTTTTCATCCGTCCCCTGGTATGAGTTGTTTTTAAATTTTGTTATCCCTTTCCCACCGGCCCCCAAAGGTAAAAATTTCCCAAAAACGGGGGGGGGTTTTTTAAAGTGTGCACGTTTTTGTGGTGGTCAAGGGGTCCATGAAAAAGATCAGTTTTCGTGGTTTGAAAAAAGGGGCCCCGGTTTTTGTTTACCGAAAAAACTTTTAGGGGAAGAGTGGGGTCAGCACTGATGTTTAAACCCCGAGGGGAAAAATTCCCCTTGAAGGGAAAACGGGGAAAAAATGGGTTAGCTATCACAAAAACATTTTCTCTAAAACCCCCAGGCTATCCCCCCTTTTGAAGAAAAATTGAAGGGTGTGTTTGGTGTGTTTAATTTTGGGGGTTTTTAATTAAAGTGATATTTTTTCCCAAAAAATGCTTTTTTCGTGCCCTTTTTTTTAAAAGGGGGTGTGTGTGTTGTGGTGTGGTGTGGGCGTTGGGGTGCGTGCGTTGGGGTGCCCTGCGTTTGGTTGGGGTGGGTGGTTGCGCTTTTGTGTGTTTTGTGTGTGTTTTTTGGGATGAACTTTTAAGTAAAGATAAATTTTTCCCCTACCTAATTTTTCATGTATAAAATACAGGAGAAAAAAATTTTTTTAAAAAAAAAAGACCTTTCCCTTAAAGAAACTTATTAATTTCAGTGTTCAGTGGAAAGGGTTTCCCGGGAAAACCCCCAAAAAACCCAGCATAAACCCCCAAAAAGAATGCCCGCTACCCTTCATGGTGGGGGGGGAAAAAAGGTTTAAGTAGCAAACTTCACTTGGGAACCCGAAGTCTTTGTGGGAAAAAACGGGAAAAAGAAACCCTTTTTGTAAAAAACCCCAAACAAAAAAAGTTTAAAAAATAGAATCCCAAAACATGACCCAAATTGTTTGATGCATCCTAGCATAGCTGTTTGTTTTGTGTGAAAATTTTGTTACAGTCCCCGCAGAATTTTTTCCAGTGTTTAAATTTTGCCCGGGTGGGTTTTCTGGGGCCCCCCTGAGTATTAGTGATTTATTGGGGGGAGTTTTTTGAGGCGAGGTATTGTGATGTTTTGGGTGCTTGTTTTTTATGTGGGGGATATGTGTTTTCCCATAGTGTGTGGTGGATTTTTTTTGTTGTGATATTAAAGTTTAAGGGGTTTTTTGTTTTTTTATATGGTTTGACCCCCCAGAATTTTCTGTCTTGGGATAAATTTTTTTAAAAAATTTGGAAATTTTAATTTTTAAAAACTCCGATTTAGGGAAGTGGTTTACCGTTTCCAGGGACCCCCAAAAAAAGGGAAAAATTCCAAACAGCTTTGCCAGGCCCGTGCAAAAAGGAGAGTCAGGGAAAGGTGGAGGGGTTTAAATTGGGAAATAGATAGTTTAAAGTTTAAATTTTAAAACCTTTTTTTCAGGAAGGAAAACGGGGGAAGGTCGAGCCATACAAAAACAATCCAAAGTTTTTAAAAATTGTTTCAACCCCCCCACCACCCCCCCCCCACCACTACCAACAGCCGCACGCACCTATCATAAGGGTAAAAAGCACCCACACATCGAATATGTCAGCAGTCATAAAAACCCCCTTTGTAAAACCCTAATATCTGTTTCCCCCAGTTTAAAACCCTGTACCTGCACAAAACCGCCCCATGCACACACACACACCCACACTACACCAAAACACTCCAAAACACACACTCCCACACCCCCACCACAACCCACACACTACACACCCACATTTTATTATAATAATATTATTGTAAATTGGGTTTTTATTATCTTGCTTTGGTAGTTATTGTGTGAAAATTCATTTTTAAAAAAGGGTATTTGAAGAGTATGAGGAAAAAAAGCACATTTTTCTGGGTGGAGGAGGGGAGGAGGGAGGCCATTTAAGGTAATTTTTGTCAGTAAGACGAATGCCTTGTATTTTCTAACGTTTTATTCCCGTTCTTTATATTATTAAAGTTTAAAGGGGAAAAAAATGGGAAAAGAAAAAAGTAGGTGAAGTAATTTGTTTGTCCCGACGTTTTATGATTTTTTTTTTTAATTCTTTTAAAACCCTTTTTTTTTAATTTTGTTTTTTTTGGGGGTTTAGCGCGCACGCCTTAGGTGTGGGATGCGTTTGTGTGTGCGTGTATTGATATGTGGTTTAAATTTTTATTTTAAAAGTATTTCCTTTTGAGTTTTTTCCCTTTTTTTTTTCTGGTTTTTAAAATTTTAAAGGTAAATTTATGCCAAAATTGTTTTGGGTTTTGTTTAAACATTACGAAATTTGTTTTTTTGTTTGATGGGTTGATGAAAAAAAAACAAAAAGATTTCTTATTCTGTACCATCTGGAAAAAAAATTTTGACTTTTTACTTTGCTGACTTTGACCCACACCACAAAGAAAAAAAATGGGCCCAAAACCCAAATTTTTGAAATGTGGACGAGAAGGGGAGAGAGGGGAGAGAGAGTGAGGGGAAGAGGAGGGGGAGAGAGAGAGAGAGGAGAGAAGGGAGAGAGAGAGAGAAAAAGGGGAGAGAGGTGAGAGAGAGAGAGAGGGGAGTTTTTGTTTTTTATTTTTTAGTTTCGAGGTACTGGAATTTAACACTCTTGGGCTTTTTTTATCCATTCGCCGGGGTGTATAAGTTTTGTAAATGTTTTCCCCCCATTTTTCCCCCGCACACAATCGCCCCTTTTTTCGGAAAAAAAAAACGGAAAAAAAATTCGTTTTAAAAGTGTACACAAAATGTTATGTTTTGCGTTCGCCAAGGGGCCTTGGTTTATAATCTCTTAAAGGTTTTTTTGGGGAGAGTTTGGGTTTGGGCCCCCGATGTTTAATTAGGGGAAATTTTTATTTTGAACGAGATTCGAACCGGGGCAGGGAAAATTTTGAATACATCACTCTAACCCCCAGGTATTTTTTCCCCCCCGGAGAGAGAGAGGGGAGAGGGGGAGAGAGGAGGGGAGAGAGAGAGGAGAGAGAGAGGAGAGAGAGGAGGAGGTGAGAAGAAGAGGAGGGAAGAGAGAGAGGAGAGAGGAGAAAAAGAGAGATTGGTTTTGGGCCCCCGGTTTAGAAAAGGGGGAGAGGGGGAGAGGATTTAGCGGGGCGTGGGGGGGTTAGGGTTTTTTTTTCGCCCCGGTTTTTAAAAATTTTGGGGGGGATGTAGAAACTTGTATAGAGTGCCAAGGGTTTTAAAAAAAAAATTTGGGGATTTCACGATTATTTTAAAGTATGAAAAAAAAATTTTATGTGCAATTGTTTTGGGGGCAATTTGGGGGTAGAAACAATTTCCCGGTGTCACGAGAAAGTTGGAAATAATCATCAAAAGAGGATTGCTTGTGTTTCTTACAGAATTGTGTTTAAAAAAAAGTTTCACAAATACACAGACATAACCTTGACAGGACAACATGCAATAAAAAGCAAACAAAACAACAACCTCCCTCCTCCCCCCAAAAGAGGAAGACTGTTAGTGAAACACATTGATGATTAGAAAGAAACAACAACAAGCAAACCAAAACAAACATCAGGGTTTTTATTAAAACATTGGAAATACAAGGAAAGACAAAACAACAATCAAAACAAAAAGCGGGGTTATTAGTAAAACAATGTAAGGAAAAAAATTTTTTAAAAAAAACCCTTAAAAAAAAAGCCGGGTTATTTATGAAAAAATTTTAAAGAAAAAAAACAAACAAAAAAAAACAATAAAAAAAAAACCCAACCCAAAACCCAAAAAGTCGGGTTTTATTAGCGAACCAATGGGAATATACCAAAAAAAAAAAGAAACCCCAACAACAAAAACAAAGAAAAAACCCCGGGAAATTCCCACCTGAAACAATGCCCCTTCCTCTGCCCAACCCTAAAACCCTTTTCCCCTCCATTTCCCTTTATCCCCTGTCTTCCCTTTTAACCCTATCTCGATTCCCCCCTTCTTTTTGCTACATTCCCCCACCCTCCCCTCCCCTTTTAACCCTCCCCCCCTGCCCCCTTTACCTCCCCCACCACCCTTTCTCCTCAACCCTACGCCACCCTAACCTGTCCCCCTCTACCCAAACCTTTAAATCGCCCTCCCTTCCCCTACCCAAAATGTCCCCCCTTTTACCCAACCCTCACCCCTTCCCCCTCCTCTACCCTACTCCCCAACCCTGTTATACCCCAACCCTACCCTCCCACCCTGCCCTCTACCCACCCCACACTTCCTATACAAAACCCAACCTGCCTCCACCCAAACCCTCCCCCTTGTCCTCCCCCAAACCCCACCCTTTCCACCTTGTCCCCTCCACCCTACCCTCCACCTTGTCCCTTCACCCCACCCTCCCCCCTATCCCTCCTCGGGGGGAATTAAAAAAACCCTTTTCCCCCCTAGCCCATCTACCCTCCCCCTTCCACTCTGACGTCTTCCCCCTTTTTCCTTACCCCTCCTCCATTCCCCCAAACCCTTTTTCCCAAACATTTTTTTTTTTCTACACTTTCACACACGACTTCCTCTACCCCTCCCCCCACCCAGTCCTTCCATAACCCACCTCACCCCCCACCCTGTTTTTCTTCTAAAAAACCCCCAAACCCCTTTGAAACCGTTTAAAACCCTACCCTCGACGCTTTCCTCATCTCCCCAACCCTCCCTTTCCGTTTTCCCCCTCTTCCCCACCCTAATTTCAACCCTGCCCTTTCCCCAAAACCCTAAACCAAAAAAAACATAAAAAAAAAACCCTGTTAACCCCCCTACCCCCCTGCCCAAAACCACCCCCCAAAACTTTTTTTTCCTTTACCCTCCCCCATCCCAAAAAACCCCCCTCCCCCTTTCCACGCCCCCCCTTCATCCTTTTCTCCCTCCCCAAACCCTACACCCTTTCCCCGCTTCTACTTACCCTTAAAACCTGACCCTTCCAAAAAATTACCAAAAAACCCCGACTCCCCCCTGTCATTTTCAAACTTCCCTCCCCCCGTCCCTCCTGTACCCTACTTACCCTGTCCTCCATTCCCTTTTAACCATCCACACTGTTCTCCTCTACCACCCCCCAAACCCTTTCCTGCTGTACCCAAACCCCGCCCTATAGCCTCCCCTCCTCTGTCCTACCCAAACCTGTCCCCCTCTACCCCAAACCCAAAAACCTGCCCCTCCCGGGCCTTTTCCCCCACCTGAATTTTTTTACTAAAAACCTCCCCCGTCCCCTCAAACCCAAACCCTCCAACCGCCCCTTTACTCCCCCCCCCCCCACACTCCCTATACACTAACCCCCCCTACCCCCCCCTTGACCCCTATCCCGCATTTCCTCCCAGCCCCTCCTCTCCCCTGCCCTCCACCCTGTCCCCCTCTACCCTCCCTCCACCCTGTCCCCCTCCCTACCCTGCCCCCCCCCCTGCCCCCCTCTACCCAAACCCTCCCCACCTTGTCCCCCTCTACCCTAAACCCCCACCTTATCCTCCTCTACCCTACCCCCCCCTTTGGTCCTCCCAAACCCTACCCTCCACCTTGCCTCCTCTACCAAAACCCTCCACCTTGTCCCCCTCAAACCCCAAACCCTCCACCTTGTCCCCCTTTCTACCCTCCCCTCCCCCCCTTTGCCTCCCCCTACCAAAAACCCCCCAAACCTTGCCCCCCCCTCAAACCCAAACCCCCCACCTTGTCCCCCTCTCCCCAAAACCCTCCCCCTTATCCTCCTCCCCCCTACCCTCCCACCTTGTCCTCCTCTACCCTACCCCCAAAACCTTGTCCTCCTCAAACCAAACCCCCTCCACCTTGTCCTCCTCTACCCCTCCCCTCCACCCTGTCCCCCTCAAAACCCCAACCCTTTCCCTTATCCTCCTTTTACCCGGGCCCTCCCCCCCTTGTTCCCCCTTTTAACCCAAAACCCCCACCTTACCCCTCTACCCTGCCCCCACCCCTGTCCCCCCCCTTACCCTAACCCTCCCCCTTATCCCCTCACCCTCCCCCTCCACCCTGCCCCCCCTCAAACCCTACCCGCACCTTCCTCCTCTACCAACCCCCCCTTGTCCTCCTACCAACCCCACCTTGTCCCCTCACCTATCCTACCCGCCCCTTTGTCCTCCTCTACCCACCCCCGCACCTTGTCCTCCTCTACCCTACCCTCAAGCAGTCCTCCTCTACCCTCCCCAATGCAGCCTCCTCTCCCCTACCCTCAATGCATCCTCCTCTACCATAACCCCCACCCTTCGTACCTACCCACCCCCACCCGCCACTCCCCACCCCCCACAGTTGCCTATACACAACCAACATGTCCTCCACCCAAACCCCTCCACCTGTCCTATTCTACCCCTACCCTTCCCCCCACCCCCCCTCAAACACACACATACCCGTAATTGAATACAGGACTGGCAGGTCTGGGGAGATTTTTTGCATAGAGAGTTGTTTTCAAAACAACACCTAGATATTTAAACTGCAGTGGATAGGGGGAACTGATTATTGCCAAAATCTATTGAATCTGTTGTGATGGAAAGAGTGTTTGTGTTTGGTCCCTATAACTGGGCATGGGTTTTATCTGCATTTAGTTGTAATTTTTTGTACTCCAGTTTTTAAAATGCTTGAAGGAAAAAGTGACATATTTTAAAAGGAAAAGGCGTTTTTTCGGGGAGTGGTCACCTTTGAATCGAGAGTCACAGCTAGAAATGAGGGTTTTATCTGGGCGGTTTATTATGTATGAGAGGGGAACGTGTAGAGGTGAACGGGACAGGCCTAGAACGACCCTTTTGTGGGCCTCACATTTCAGTTTTGGGGAAATTTGTTTGAATTTTGTGTACTGTGACGGGTCTAAATGGGTCATTGGGGTAGAACAAACCAGAA
>CM054137.1:77875428-77898327 GCA_028751875.1 Rapana venosa | reverse complement strand
TTTAAACTTGTGGTTCCATAAACCCCTGTTTCTCATTGGCAATGACTGCGCGATGTTTCATTTTGTCTGGGTTTGTAGAATAAAGTGCTAAAGTCCACCTTCCGCAGGTCTGCCCCTCCAGTTCCCTCACGCTGCCCCAACAAGTGTCCACCAGGTGTTTTCTTAAATACTGTCTGTAAAACAATGGCTTGTTTTTTTGTCGCACTCCCGGCTTTGGGGCCCAAAAGTCCCCACGGTTTTCATCTGTGATAAAGCTGTGCATTCATGTTTTTATCTATTTTTATTTATGTTTTATTTTGTATTTTTGTTTTATTTATTTATTGTTTTTTTTATTTTTTTTTGTGTTTTTCCTTTATTTATTTATTTTTTTACTTATTAATTTTATTTCGGGGAAAATGGAATAAGCACTCTTTTGGCTTTTTCCACCCAGCCCCGTGTGTATGCAGTTTTTGTCTTTTTGAAATCCGTTCCCCCGGCACAAAATGGCCTATCTTCAAAAAGCGGAAGGGGTTTTTAAGTTGTGCGCAAGATTTTGGTGCGTTGCCACCGGACCTCGGTTTACGTCTCTCCAAGGACTTTTGGGGAGAGTGGGTGGGCACTGATTTAACCAAAAAAAAAAAACCCTTTAAACGAAAAATCAAAACCCGGGCGTCAGATCGCGGAAGAAAATGCATAACCCCAGGTATTTACTCCCCTCCCCTCTTTTAAAAACCCTGAGAAATCACCAAAGAAAACCCAGTGGGCGTTTACCTGGCCCCGGATGTGGAAGAACCCGTCAGCCCCAGGTGGCCCCGAGAGTCAGGGTCAGCAGCTCTACAAAATCCCCTCGCAGGGTTAGCGCTTACAACTCCCCAGCCAAGGGTAAAAGCTTACAATCCCCCCGCCGGTCAGCAGCCTAAAACTCCCCCCAGGGTCAGCGCTTACAATCCCTCAGCCAGGGTCAACAGCTCTACAACTCCCCTCAGCCAGGGTCAGCAGCTCTACAACTCCCCTCAGCCAGGGTCAGCAGCTCTACAACTCCCCTCAGCCAGGGTCTACAGCTCTACAACTCCCCTCAGCCAGGGTCAACAGCTCTACAACTCCCCTCAGCCAGGGTAGGATGGCAGACAGTTCGGTCACAACTCTCCATGTTTCCAGGCCTGATCTCACTCCCGTGTCGGCTCCTGAATAAACAGTGACTGTTGGGCCTGGTCAGAGGTCACGGTCAGTCTGGTCAGAGGTCACGGTCAGTCTGGTCAGAGGTCACGGTCAGTCTGGTCAGAGGTCACGGTCAGTCTGGTCAGAGGTCACGGTCAGTCTGGTCAGAGGTCACAGTCAGCCTGGTCAGAGGTCACGGTCAGTCTGGTCAAGGTTCACGGTCGGGCCGGGGTCAGAGGTCACGGTCAGTCTGGTCAGAAGTCACGGTCAGCCTGGACAGAGGTCACGGTCAGTCTGGTCAGAGGTCACGGTCAGCCTGGACAGAGGTCACAGTCAGCCTGGTCAGAGGTCATGGCCAGTCTGGTCATGGGTCACAGTCAGCCTGGTCATGGGTCACGGTCAGCCTGGTCAGAGGTCACAGTCAGCCTGGTCAGAGGTCACGATCAGCCTGGTCAGAGGTCACGATCAGCCTGGTCAGAGGCATGGTCAGTCTGGTCAGAGGTCACGGTCACTTCACGGCCAGCGTTGTCAAAGGTCACGGTCAGCGTTGTCAGAGGTCACGGTCAGCCTTTGGTCAGAGATCACGGTCGCCTGGTCAGGGGTTCATGGTCACTTCACGGTCAGCCTGGGTCAGAGGTCACGGTCAGCCTGGTCAGAGGTCACGGTCAGCCTGGTCGGGAGGTCAGGGTTAGTATTGTCAGGGGTCGAGGTGCACGCTGTATACGGGGATGCACTCCACTGGCTTGAAGTTGACCAGGAGACAAAACCCTGACAAAATCCCCTGCAGTGCTCCACACCACTCACAGGTTGACAGGAGAGACGGGGAGAGGAAAGGAGAGAGAGAGAGAGAGAGAGGAGAGAATGGAGAGAGAGAGAGGAGAGGAGAGAGAGGTGGGGGGCCCTGTGTGCAGATGGCCTTCTTTCCACAACAGTGCCGGCTTTTCCTAAGGGTCGGGCGGGAGGTCAGGGCAGCCCGGGACCATGTGAGCTGAGCCACCTTTTGTTCAGGATGGTCACAGGGACAACACGTCCTCCTTTCCGCAATCGTGGATGCAGGCCACTGTTCGAGAAATGCACATCTAAAACCTGTCCTCTTGAATTTATGTCTTGAGCTCAAAAAAAAGAAATATATCAATTCCACGTTACTCCTTTCTTGGCAATAATTCCAGGAATAGAATCCTGAAACTCTCCCCTTTTCTCTCCCTGGGAAAGTTTTGGGAAGTTTAAAGGGTTTTAAAAGTCAGAAGCCCCCCCCCTTTTTCAAAACTGAACACCTCCATCCCCCCGACTCTTCCCACCCCCCCCTTCTCCGATGAGCCCTACCCCCCCCCCCCCCCCCCCCCCCCCCCCCCCCCACCATTCAAACCCTGTAAAAGGGTTTTTTCAGATTAAAAACAATCATAATCTATGGGTGTGTGTTTAAAAAGACGGGGCCGTTACATGGCAGCATCATTTGACAGGCCATCACGCACCTGGTTTTGGCGGCCACGTACGGGTTTGTTACTGCTCGTGATTTACCTGGCGTGTGCACTGGGTGTGTGTGCGTGCACCATGATTGTGTGTTGTGGGTGTGGAGGTGGTGTGTGTGTGTGTGTGGTGGGTGTGGTGTTTGTGTTTTGGTGTGTGTTTTGTGTGTGTTGTTTTTTGGTTGTGGTGTGGTGGGGTTTTTGGTGTGGGGTGTGGGGTTGGGGTGTGTGTGTGGTGTGGTTGTGGTTTTAAAGGTGTGTGGTGTGTGTGTTTTTGGTTGTGGTTTGTGTGTGGGTGTGGTGTGTGGTGTGGTGTGTGTGTGTGTGGCTTGTTTAGCAATAAATGTTTGGGCCCGGGGAGAAGGTGAACCCAGTTTAACAGGATCAATTTGAGGCACTTCAAAGCAGCAGCAAAGAAAAACACTAAAAAAACCCTTACGGATGAGGAAGAGGAAAAGGGGGAAAAAGGAAAAGAAGGAGGGGGAAAGTGGGGGAAAAAGGAGGAGGAGGAGAAGAAAAAGGGAGGAGAAGGGGAAGAGGAGGAGGAGGAGAAGAGGAGGGGAAAAGAAGGAAGAAGAAAAGGGGAAAAAAAAAGAAGAAGAAGGAAGAAGAAGAAAAACAAAAACAAAACAAACAAAAAGAACAAGAAGAAAAAGAACAAAAACAAAAAGAAAAAGAACAAGAACAAGAAAAAATTTGGGGAAAGACTGGAAATAAAGAAAAAAATGCTTATGTAAGAAATATACAAAAAAGAATGTGTACAGAACCCCACACACCACACACACACACACAAAAACCCAACCACAACAAAACACACACACACACACACACAACACAAAACACACAAACCACACCCACCACACCACACACCAAACACACACACACACAACCACAACACACACACACACACAACACACACCGCAGAACAACTAAAGGCAAGCACAAAAGGCCATGCTTCGGTGGCGCGGGTGTGTGCATCGGACCCAGTCCCACAAGTCGTCCCACCCTTTGCCCCCTTCCTGGTGGGGGGGGGGGGGGGGGGGGGACACTGAGCCTGCGTAGGTGTTGTTGTGCATGAAAAAGAGAGAGAGGGTGAGAGGGGAGGGGGAGGGAAATTGCGAGAGAGATGGAAAAAAGGGGGGGTGAGAGAGGGGGGGTGCCAGTTGCTGAACAATTGGGAAATATTAAAGCTAAGAGCTTTATTTTGCTGAATAGTTTTTGGAAGAGGGCCCCGTAGCGAATATGGAAAGTGGGTGCGTGTCTTCGAGAGGTCCCGCCCGTCCGGCCACAGTGAATAATAACACGCAGCAGCGTTTCAACATAACAACCCAAAGCAAAACCTCCCCCCTTTGACAATTTTTTCCCTGCGAAATCCTTTTTAAGCAGTTTTGCCGGGAAAAATTTCTTGCTAAATTTTTTTCTTAATTTACACCCCAAAAAGGTATCACGCTCTGGGAACTTGGTGTATGTTCTCCAAAAAGATAGCCCAGCCCTCCATGTGATCAGGGGACGTGGGGAAACCGTTCAGACGGTGGGGTTTGTCTGCTTTTTCTTGGCCCGCCTTGCCCCCTTCCCGACCGAAGGGGGGCAGGTGGGTGTGTGTGGGGGGGGGGGGGGGGGGGGGGGGGGGTGAATGGTTGTGTGTCATTGTGTGTGTTGTGTGTGTGTGTGTGTGCGGTGTGTGTGTGAATGGTCTGTGTGTCTATGTGTGTGTGTCTGTTGTGTTGTGTGCGTGTGTGTGTGTGATGTGGTGTGTTTGTGGTGTGTGTGTGTGTGCGTGTGTGTGGTAAATGTGTCTGTGTGTTATGTGTGTGTGCGTGTTGTGTGTGGGTGTGTGGTGTGAATGTGTTGTGTGTTAGTTGTGTGTGTGTTGTGTTTGTGGGTTGTGTGTGTAAAATTGTCTGTGTGTTTGTGTGGTGTTGTGTTTGTGTGGTGGATGTGTGTGTGAATGTGTCTGTGTGTTATGGTGTTGTGTTTTTGTGTGTGTGTGTAGTGTGTTTTTGTGTGTGTTTTGGTTGTTGTTGTTTTTTGTTTTTTTTTGTGTGTGCGTTTTTGTGTGTATGTGTGTTGTGGTTGTGTGTGTTGTTGTTGTGTTTTTGTTTGTGTGTGTGTTTGGTTTTGTTTTTTTGTGTTGTGTGTATTTTGTGTGTGTTGTGTGTATGTGTGTGTGTGGGGGGGGGGTTGTGAATGTGTCTTGTGTTATGTGTGGGTGGTGTGGTGTATGTGTTGTGTGCCTATGTGTGTGTGGGTGTTGTGTGCGTTGTGTGTGTGTGTGTGGTGGTGGGTGTGTGTGTTGTGTGCGTGTGTGTGTGTGTGTGTGTGTGTGTGTGTGTGTTATGTGTGTGGTTGTGTGTGTGTGGTTGTGTTGTGGTTGTGTGTGGGGGGGGGGTTTGTGCGGCGCGCGCCCCAGCGTGTATAATACATAATGATTCTCTCACTCAGCTCAAGTCTTTTTAGCCTGCCTTGTATTGACGGTGTAGGGTGTGTGTGTGTGTATGGTGGGTTGTGTGTGTGTGTTGTATGGGGGGTGGGTGTGTGTGTGTGTGTGTGTGGTGTGCAGCGTGTGTGTGTGTATGTGCTGGGGCGTGGTGTGTTTTAAGTGCGTGGCGTGTATTGTATGTGCGTGTACGTGTGTGGGGGAAGGGGCGGTTCTTTGGTAAAGAGGCGGGAAAAGTGTGAAAACCACCAACATGTTTTGACATCAGCGGGGAGGTGGGCTAAAAGCTTGACTGGGCTGAGCCCCTCAACACCACACACACACACATTGGCAGGCTGGGGTCAGTTTGCGGCCCAGCTGCCACCCGACGAGACTCTTTACCCGATATTGCCCCCCCTTGAATGCCCAATAAACCCTGGCCCTGTATTTAAAGTTTTGTACACATTGCTGTGCAGAGCAATCACGTCCCCTTGTTGAGGCTCTTGTTGACAAAGGGGCCCAGTTCCCAGGGTCAGGTGTTATATTTATTTATAATATATATAATTTTAATTAATTTAATAATTGTGTTGGTGTGTGTGTATATATAAAGATATATAGTATATTTACAAAAATTTGATAAATGAAATATATATGTTTAATGAAAAAAGGTTATGTTGAGTATGTATGTAGGAATGTATATGTAAAATTGGGTGTTATTAAAGTGTACAGATGCTGTATGGGTCGGGAAAAACGCAAAAAATTTTTATGGGGGGACACTCCAAGGAAAAAATTTCAGCGGGAGAAGGGGAGGGGGGGGGGTTCAACATATCCCTAAAAACTTGCTTCTTTAGGAGGGCCCCCCCTTATCCCCCACCCTTTTAAGCAGTGTACATTGAATTCTGCCAAACCCCCTGCATGCTTTTTCCTGTGTTTCGTGTGGAGTGAGAGGGGTTGCAGCAATGGGGCGGTTAAGACAACAAAAAAAAAATTCCGATTTTTCAAAGGGAGTAATTTTCACAAAAACCCGATCCCTTTTAAAGGGAGGTAATTTCTTTTTTCGATTTTCGATTCTGTACTCCCGATTTTTGAGGTAGAATGTGACTCCTTCAAAACTGCAAACAAAAAAACAACAAACGCAAAACGTTATTTTTCAGTTTATACCAAACAGCACAAAAAGGGGTCGTGAAAAGGGGCCCCATGTCGGGCATCGCTTTTATACTTAATCATTGTCAAAAAAGGAGCGTTGACGTCGCGTCCGGGCAGACAGACAAAAAAGACTTCAGACAGACAGACTAAGACGACAGACTGGCAGAGACCCAAAAAGAGAAAAGATTTGGGAAAAGATTCGTTAGAATGGGCAAGGAAAAAAAACAGCAGACGCTTTTTGATGTTGGTTCTCGGCTAGCGTCCCAGCTTATAAGGATAAGATTTGCGAAGCGCGTTTTTTTCCCATTATGAAGGTGCTGGGAGGATTCGACTTGGGGTGATGTTTTTTAAAACGACACATGGTGGTGTTTTTTGTTTTTTTTTGTTGGTCTTTTTAAAGATTTTGTCTCTTTTCCTACTGGCCACAATGACCTCTCTCCCAAAAAACAGAAAGGGTTTTCACGCAAAATGTTTGGTGCGTTTGAAATCAGGCCCCGGTTTTTTGTGTCACCGAAGGGTTAAGGGGAGTGGGTGCCCCTGGGCGTTTTTTCCCGGGGGAAAACCCTTGAACGGGCGTCTCGGCGGGGGGGGAACCTGGGTCGATCCGGCCT
Source organism: Rapana venosa (assembly GCA_028751875.1). NCBI lineage: Eukaryota > Metazoa > Mollusca > Gastropoda > Neogastropoda > Muricidae > Rapana > Rapana venosa. The sequence goes on along the minus strand of CM054137.1, from coordinate 77,891,551 downwards.
TAGTGACGCTTCACACTTAACCACCAGGTACCCCTCCCCGGACCCCACCATGCAAGAAAGGGAAGGGGGGGGGGGTTGTTTCCATACTTAACACAGAGGAGGGGGGGGGGGGTGTTGTTTTCCCAAATTAAAACGAGGAGGGGGGGGGGTTTTTTTTCCATAAACTTAAACCGATGGAGGGAGGGGGGACTAAAACAAACTGGCGCCCAAAAAAAAACCCCGGCATGCCCAAAGTTCGGAACTCGTCAGGCTCCTCCCTTCCCTTTCCCCCCTTCCTTCCTTCACACTTTGCCCTTCCGAAAAAAGAGCACAGCCGTAAGGAGGGGGAGAAAAAGAAAAAAACCAGAAACCAGGAAAAATGGATGAAGAGAAAAACCAGAAAAGGGAAAAAAGGAAAAAAAAAGAAAAAAGGGACATCCCTTTTTTTTCTTCTTCGTTTTCTTCTTCAGGGAAAAAAATAGGAAGAAAAGAAAAACCCCTTTTTTTTTCTTGTTTTTCTTCGGAAAAAAAATAAAAAAAAGAAGAAAGAAAAATCCCTTTTTTTTCTTCTTGCCCTTTTTCTTCGGAAAGAAAAGGAAGAAGAAGAAAGACTCCCTTTTTCTTTTCTTCTTTCTTTTAGGAAAAAATAGGAAGAAGAAGAAGACTCCCCTTTTTTTCTTTTTTTTCTTCTTTTCAGGAAAGAATAGGAAGAGAAGAAAGAATCCCTTTTTTTTTTTCTTGTTTTTCTTTTTCAGGAAAAAAATAGGAAGAAGAAGAAAGACATCCCTTTTTTTTCTTTTTGTCTTTTTTCAGGAAAAGAAAAGGAGAAGAAGAAAGACTCCTTTTTCTTTCTTCTTCGTCTTTTTCTTCAGGAAAGAATGGAAAAGAAGAAGAACCCCTTTTTTTTCTTCTTCGTTTTTCTTCAGGAAAAAAATAGGAAGAAGAAGAAAAATCCCCTTTTTCTTTTTCTTTTGTCTTCTTTTAGGAAAATGGGAAAAAGAAAAAGACATCCCCTTTTCTTTTTCTTTCTTTCTTCTTCAGGAAAGAAAAAGGAAAAAAGAAGAAAGGACATCCCTTTTTCTTCTTCTTGGCTTCTTCTTCAGGAAAAAATTGGAAGAAGAAGAAAAAACATCCTTTTTTTTCTTTTTTTTTTTTCTTTGGAAAAAAAATTGGAAGAAGAGAAAAACATCCCCTTTTTTTTCTTCTTCGTTTCTTCTTCAGGAAAGAAAAGGAAGAAAAAAAAGAAAACATCCCTTTTTTTTTTTCTTCGTCTTCTTCTTCGGAAAGAAAAGGAAGAAAAAGAAAAAAAATTTTTTTTCTTTTGTTTCTTCTTCAGGAAAGAATAGGAAGAAGAAGAAAGACATCCCTTTTTCTTCTTCTTCTTCTTGCACACTGCTGGCCTACAACTTCATTCATGAAGAAAGCCTGAGTGGGCCAGCTGAAAGTGAAGTGGTCAGGGGCTGAGGAGCACGTGAGGGCAGGGGTGGAGAGGATGTAGGGGAGGTGGTGAGGGCAGGGGAGGAGAGGAGAGGTGGTGAGGACCCGCCCTTGTTTCTCTCCGCCACTTGAGAAAGCCAAGATCTGTTCTGTTCTGTCGCCCCTGTAGTATGCTCTTTTCCTGGCCTACTTCCTCCACCATCAATCTTCGTTTCTTTTGTTTTCCCTTTTCCCTTCTTCGTCTTCGTTTGTCTTTTTCTTTGTTTTTCTTCTTCTTGCACATTGCTCGCCCACAACTTCGTTTATGGAGTTGTGTGTGTGTGTTTTGTGTGTGTGTGTGTGTGTTGTGTGTGTGTGTGTGTTTTGTGTGTGTTGTGTGTGTGTGTATGTGGGTGTGTATTCAGTATAAAGTCATGGGGGGTGACATTGGAAGATATGAAAATGTTACAGACGTTGCAGTCTACATTTTAAAGCATCTTTTTCAGGTGAAAAGCAGAACAAGGACTGACTGGTCTAACTCACAACTCTCGGTGTGTCTGGAGCCAGGTGCATCAGGCTGTGGACAAGTCCTGCATCTGGCGGCCAGACTTCAGTCCAGTGACTGGACCCCGTCAGAGGGCACACTGGCGCTAGAAAGCAAGAGCGACAACCGGACTGTCTGCAGAACCCCTACTGTACAGCGGCAGAGCAGCCTGGCTGTGCCTGTCTGGCTGAGGCGGTGACAGCACAGGCGCGTGCAGGTGGCTGGGGCTTTTAGAGCAAACAAACAAGCAAGCAGGTAAACAAACAGGTAAACAAGCAAACAGGCAAACAAGCAGGTAAACAAGCAGGCAATCAGGCAAACAAGCAGGCAAGCAGGCAAACAAGCAGGCAAGCAGGCAAGCAGGCAAACAAGCAGGCAAGCAGGCAAGCAGGCAAACAAGCAAGCAGGCAAGCAAGCAAGCAAGCAGGCAAAGAAGCAAGCAAGCAAGCAAGCAGACAAAGAAGCAAGCAAGCAAGCAAGCAGGCAAAGAAGCAAGCAAGCAAGCAAGCAGGCAAGCAGGCAAAGAAGCAAGCAAGCAAGCAAGCAGGCAAACAAGCAAGAAGAAACAAGAAAGCAGGAAACAAGAAAGGGCGGGCAGGCAAAAAGAGAAAAAAAGAAAACAAACAAAAAAAAACCAAAGGCTGCACGCCCAAAACATGGCGACAGTAACAGTGCTGAAATTGGCTGTGTGCAAATAAGTTTGATGTAAATCAGACTAAGACTCGAGTCTAGTTCAGCTGGGTTTTTGCTTTGGAGCCCCATGCAAAAAAAAAAAAAGAAAGGGGGCCCCTACGGAAAAGACAGAAAAGGGGGGTCCCTACAGCAAAACCGCCGGACATCGAAAACCGTTCAGGTGCAGTCAAAAACTGGTAACCAGTACCACCAATTACTGTCCTACCCAAGCTGACGCTCCCTGGCAGCCAAAAAGCTGGTGATCTGTACTCTTGATAAGATATCTTTTGAGAAAATTGGGGCTCCCCAGGGCCGTCTTTTTGTTTCCCTACGGGCCCGCCACAAGAGAAAAAGGCCTGCAAAAACGCCAGCATGGGCCCGGGGACACAGACGACTCACCTGCTCCCCCGTTCCCTTCCTCCCCACAGAACCACATACGGGAAGGGGGGCGAAACGATTCCCCCTATCACCAGCACTGAACCCCAACAGAAAAGGTCAGTGGCTAAAGAAATGCCAAAGCAAAACATCCGAAGAGAAAGTTACGAAAAAAGTGGTGTACAAAAATAAATTTGGATGAGAAAAATCAAGTTCTAGTTAAAAGGACCAAACTTCTGGTTTTCCCACTGTCTGTTAGTCATGACTTTTTAGGGGGAGTCAACAGTAGTCGGCGGGTTTGCCCTTTGGCTTGAATGTTAAAAAAATTAAAACATCTGACTTTGACCACCTCCCACCCCGGGGATTGGATTTTGATGCCAAGGAACCAGGTGCTCGTTATCCATGTGGTATCAAGATTAAAAACCACAGACCAATCGGGCCCCAGTCAGAAAATGGTTCAAAATGTAAAAAATGTGATGCCCTATTCCCCTGACCCCAAAAAATTGTATCAGAAAATTCCCCCCCGTAAAAGATATTAATCTTAGATGAAAGTGAAAATTTTAAATTTTTTAATTTGTTCTGAAATGTTTAAATTTAAAAAAATTTTTCCCTTATTTCCCCCATGCCAAATAAACCCTTTAAAACCATTTCAAAGACTCCTGCATCTGAAATCCGGGGGTCCAGCATTCTTGAAAAAACTCGGCGGCTGTGCTGCTTTGTCGGGGAAAAACCCCAAGAAAAACCAAGACGTCGGGTTTACAACAAAAATGTTTTCCCGCCCCAGACCACCTTGTCTCTGAAATTCCCGTACACCCCAGCCCCCCAGCCGGGGCCTTTTTTTCCCCCAAGTGTACCAGTTCCCTTGGTGGAAAAGCAGAGACAGCACAACTACTTTGTGTGCTGAGAAACTTTTTGGGTAGTTTGTACATCAACTTGTAGTGCAATGTTTAGTGTGGTGTTATTTAGTTTTTATTCATATCCCAGTAGATTAGCTTTTTTTATTTGACTCAGTGTGCAGTGTTTTCTTTTGGCAAAAATTTTTAGTCAAAAATTTTTAAATTTTAATTTGTTTAATGTTTTGTTTTTTTGCAGTTTGGGTTGATGGTTGTTTTTTTGAAAAAAAAAAAAAAATTTTTGTTTTTTTAAAATTGATTCCGTACTTTAAATGTTCCCCGTTAGATCTAAAAAGTCCAAACGTTTTGAAACTAATGGGGGAAAAACGTGATCTTTTCAAAATTTTTTTACATTTTTTAATCCAAAACATCTTTCCAAAAATTTAAATCCCAAGTCTTGTGTTACACCCCTGAATGTAACCGGAAAAATAAATCCCTAAGCCCCTGGTTCTATTACCCCTTGTCCTCAACGGGGGATGTGTACAAAATGTGTAGCTTATTTTTGAAAGGGGTGGTTTATGCACAGCCCCTCCCAGTCCCAAAATGGGCCCTAGATTTTACACTCATGTGCACACGCGAAAAAAATTTGGGGAAAAAATTTAATAAAAATCTGTATCGTAACACCTGGGGGAAAAATGATTGAAATGAATGGATACAAAACCTTTAAAAGATAATGAAAAAGGTTTATAGCAGGAGTTTTAATCCCATGCCCCTTTTTTGGGTAAAGACTGTAAAAAAATTATTCATAATGTTTTTTTGAAAACATAGTTGATTCCCTCCCTGTATTCTAAATGATGGCGGGTTACAAGAATCCTGACTTTGCTAGTCACAGGATCAGCTAGATCTATGCATACCCATTAGTCGAATGTGAGTGGTCAACGCACAAGACCCCCTTGGCACGATCACCTCCCTGTATTACAACGTTAGGGATGACGCTTTCTGTGCACCAGGAAGACAAAATTCCAAAAAATTTAATTACAAAAAGCAGACGGAAGAATTTAAAAAAGCATCCTTGAAACTTAAAAAGCAGCTTTGAACGACAAAAGGGGCTTTTTTTTCCCAGTTTTACTGGAAAATTATTCATGCTGGCCACTTTGTTTTCCCCCAAAATAAAACCCTAAAAAACAATAAAACTGGGAAATATCTGGTGGCCCACCGCGTGAGGAAGCAGTAAAAAACAAAGCTTAATGTAAAAAATTTTTTTAAAATTTAAAACATCGAAATAATGTAAAACGAAAAAAAAAAAAAAATTACTGTAACTTTTTGTAGCTAGGCAAAGGGAGAACTTTGGCTTTTTTTGTCCCATGAAATTTCAAATCAAAAAGTCTTAAAAAAGTTTGGAAAAATATCATGAAAAAAAAAAAGGTTAAGTTTCCCAACTTGTCCGTTGCAACTGGGAAAAGAATTTCCATAAAAATGAAAAAGAGGGGCCCTTTGCAGACATTTTTTCTGAATCAATGGTCTTAAAGGATTTTCACTTAAACGCGGGAAATCAGAACGATGAGAAAGTAAAACAGAACGTCTGCCCCAGTTCTGACAACGGTTTTCGGCTTAAGCTCCAATATCACTTGACGAAAAAGAGATGCGTTACATCTTTTTTTTAAAAAGAAAGTTTTGTGGGTCAGTTTTGGAAATTTTCTAATGGAATGTTAAAACATTTAAAAAAATTTCTTTTATCTATCCCAAATCTTCAATAAATGTTGGATCGGGGAGGTATGCCCGTAAAGTGGAAGGAGTCCATTGTCATTCCAGTTATAACAGGGAAAACTAAATTGACAAACCAGCTACAGACCAATTGCTTTGACCTTACCATGGGAAAACTAATGGAAAAAATATTCTAAAAAGGTGATGTATTTCTGCCATAAAAATAAAAAAAATCCCTGTCAATCAAGAGGTTTTTTAAAAAAAAAAATTCCATAGATAATTTGGTTAAAAATATCAACCAAAATAAAAATGCAGTTTGAAGAAGAAAAGAAGTTCTTGCCCAAATTTTTTGTTTTGAAAGAATTGACCAAATTTTGGAGTAAATTTTTGGGAAACTAAAAAATATGGGTGTTTCTGGGGGACTTGTATTTTTATCAAAAAATTTTTTTTGAGCAGAAAAATTCAAGTAGAGTGGCTAAAACATTTCAAAGGGTTTGATGCTTTATATGGGACTACCCCAAAGGGTTTTGTGAAGCTCCTATCCTATTTAATATCTTGGCTGATGACTCCCAATGAATTTTTTAAAAAGGTATTTCTTAGTACAATATGCGGAGATATATGCATGTGGATGAAGTTACTATGAAACGTAATACACCAAAAAAGCGTTAAATTACATAAAAAAGGGTTATCAAAACCAGCTTGATACATCGAAATTTAAAGCTTGAAAAGGGGTTTACTTTGCCACGAAAAATCATGTTGTGCTTTTTAATAAGGGGGTAATCGGGGAACTACCCAAAATTTTTAAAATTGGGACTGAAATAATTGAAAACAAAAAAAACAAATTTTAAATTTTAGGTGTTATTTTAACTTTAAAAAAAATTGGAATACAATATTGGATTATTAACAAAGGCAAGAAAATGCTAAAATTTTGAAGATATTAGAACTGTTCTGGGACAAGCATATTCAATTTAAAATGTTTAGTACATCTCTTTTTCGTTCGAAATTACTACGGACAAAAAATCTTTTTCAGCGCTCCCCAAAAACTTTACTTAAAAGTACAAAATGTGATGCAAAGCTTTAAAGGGTTGCCTTGGAGTTCGTACATGCTCAGCTTTGGGAAAGTACAATGAAGTTGGTCATTGCCTTTGGATGATTCGTAACTGGGTGCCAAATATGTTCTTAGAAACAGAAAAAATGTAATTTTTTTTCCCGGGAAAATAGAAGTAAAAATTTTAAACAGTTTCTAAAAAGGGAAAAAAATATTTTTTTCCCTTTAAGCCCCTTAAACATAGTGTTGATTTATGGGAAAATTTTAATGTAATCAAAACAAAAAGGACAAAAAAGAGAGGCAAAATTACCTTATCCAGTGGGAGATGAAAAGGCATACTTCGACATAGGGTAATAATGCAAAAAAGAATAGAATCTGAAATTTTTTTGGTTTTGAGTTCGATCCACATCCCTATAAGTTTTTTTTAATTTAAAATTTTTAAAGATGGTCACTTGGATAATCAAGAAAAAGGTCGCTTTTGTTTTTCCCCCTTTTTTAAAAATTTAAAAATCATTTATTTGGGAAACATCTTCAATTTTTACGGGGGAAATTTGTAGGTTTTAATGGCTTAAATTATGGTTTTTGATTTTCAAATTTTGGTATTTTAAATCCTTATTTGTGTTGATTTAAGTCGGATTGTTGCTTTAAAATCCTTTTGGTACAAAAAATCTTAAAATTGCTTGAGATTATCTGTCATACACCTTTTTTAAATTAAAGGGCAAGGGGTCACTTTCTGTTGGGTGCCTTTAACAGTGGTTTTTCCCAAAAGGTGGGTGATAGAGTGCTAAAGAGGGGAAAACATGAACGGAAATCAGCAACATTGCCGTGCCTTTATATTACAAGAGGGTACCCCTTATTGAACAAACCATGGAAAAAGGTCACAGAAAAGTATCACCCTAAAAAGGGGGTTTTTTAAAAAATCTGTCATCAAACTGTTTAAAAGGGCTGAGAGAAGGGTTTCTTTAGCGGGGTTTTTGTTTTTAAATTCTTTGTGCCTTTCGTTCGTTAAGTTAGGGTGAGTTTTCTAAAACCTATTTTTGAATTTGTCGAAAACTTTTTTACCTAAATTTTCTGAAAAACCCCTTAGGTTTTCAAATTTAAAATTCAAAGCAAAAAGGTTTTATAGTTTGGGTTTTTTAGTTTAAAATTAATCATTTTTATTTTTTTTTTGGGGGATGTTTGGGGGTTTTTTTAAAAAATTTTTAATTTATTTTTTTCTTTTTGGGTTTTTTTCCGAAGTTTTTCCCCCCCCATTTTCTGGGAAAACCCCTAAATATTAATTGTATCATTTTTTTTTTCTTTTCTCATATCCTTGGGGAAAAAGGGAAAAAAGCAAAAAACCAAAATCACTTTTTTGTTTGTTGGGGTGTTTGGGGTTTTTTAAAACCCCCTTTTTTAAAAATCCTTTTTCTTTTTGGGACGGTTTTTTTCATATTGACTACCTCCCCCTCATTTTTAGAAAAGGGCTCTCACCCTCTTTTTAAAACCATGTTACTTTTTTTTTTCTCCGTTAATATTTCACGGTATGTTTGAACACAAGGGACAACCCACCGGCCCCGTTTAGAAAAGGGTTGTTTGGGAAAGGTTTGGGAAAAATCCTTTCTAGTTGCACAGGCTCATTGTCCAGAACACATCCAGTGTGACATAGCTCTGGCACAGGCCTCATTGTCCAGAACAGATCCAGTGTCACATAGCTCTGGCACAGGCCTCATTGTCCAGAACACATCCAGTGTCACATAGCTCTGGCACAGGCCTCATTGTCCAGAACACATCCAGTGTGACATAGCTCTGGCACAGGCCTCATTGTCCAGAACACATCCAGTGTGACATAGCTCTGGCACAGGCCTCATTGTCCAGAACACATCCAGTGTGACATAGCTCTGGCACAGGCCTCATTGTCCAGAACACATCCAGTGTGACATAGCTCTGGCACAGGCCTCATTGTCCAGAACAGAGCCAGGGTGACATAGCTCTGTCCAGGCCTGGAGATGGTAATTATATTTTGAAATGTCGATGTTTTGCAGAAGATGATATTTTTTTTAAGTGGATGTTTTGCAGAAGATGATTTTTTAAAGTGGATGTTTTGCAGTAGATGATATTTTTTTTAAGTGGATGTTTTGCAGAAGATGATTTTTTGTAAGTAGATGCTTTGCAGAAGATGATTTTTTTTAAAAAAGTGGATGTTTTGCAGAAGATTTTTTTTAAGTAGATGTTTTTCAGGAGATGATAAAAAGTGGATGTTTTGCAGGAGATGATAATTATAAAATAGTGGATGTTTTGCAGGAGATGATAATTATAAAATAGTGGATGTTTTGCAGAAGATGATAAGTATAAAAAGTGCATGTTTTGCAGAAGATGATATTTATAAAAAGTGCATGTTTTGCAGGAGATGACAATTATAAAGTAGTGCATGTTTTGCAGAAGATGATATTTATAAAAAGTGCATGTTTTGCAGGAGATGACAATTATAAAATAGTGCATGTTTTGCAGAAGATGATAAGTATAAAAAGTGCATGTTTTGCAGAAGATGATAAGTATAAAAAGTGCATGTTTTGCAGAAGATGATATTTATAAAAAGTGCATGTTTTGCAGAAGATGATAAGTATAAAATAGTGCATGTTTTGCAGAAGATGACAATTATAAAATAGTGCATGGTTTGCAGGAGATGGTTTGTTGTTGTCTTTTTTAAGTTGATGTTTTGCAGGATGTAATAATTTGTTATTGAAAGTTTTGGAGGATATACTATGTTCAAATGAATGTTTTGGAGGAAATGATAATTTTTTTAATGGATGTTTTGCAGACGTACCCCTCTTTCAGTCCCCAGGGCGGTTTGCTGGAAAAGTCATGGTGTCTCTGTTAGTGCATTGACTGTGCTGTTGCCTGCCCAAACTGTAAGCTGCCAACCAACTGTCAGTGCATTGACTGTGCTGTTGCCTGCCCAAACTGTAAGCTGCCAACCAGCTGTCAGTGCATTGACTGTGCTGTTGCCTGCCCAAACTGTAAATGCCAACCAACTGTCAGTGCATTGACTGTGCTGTTGCCTGCCCAAACTGTAACCTGCCAACCAGCTGTCAGTGCATTGACTGTGCTGTTGCCTGCCCAAACTGTAACCTGGCAACCAGCTGTCAGTGCATTGACTGTGCTGTTGCCTGCCCAAACTGTAACCTGGCAACCAGCTGTCAGTGCATTGACTGTGCTGTTGCCTGCCCAAACTGTATTCTGCTAACCAGCTGTCAGTGCATTGACTGTGCTGTTGCCTGCCCAAACTGTAACCTGCCAACCAACTGTCAGTTTCTGAAAATCAGTGCTGCTATGTTTCGCTTTTCTTTACTTTGTGTTTATGGTCAGAATCCGTCCTGTTGGAAAAAAAGAAATAAAAAGCCCCCACAGACTGACGTCAGTTTAGCAGGAGCTGACGTCACTCTAAGTTGAAGGACGCTAACACTCAAAATAGATTACGTCCACATATGGATGACGTCAGTTTTGCAGGGGATGACGTAAGTCAGGGGTAAAAGAGGATACCACCAATACTAGGTGAGGTCTACGTGAGGACAGCCAGCAAGCGTGAGTGAGGCAGACAGGCAGGCAGGCAGGCAGGCAGGCAGGCAGGCTGGCAGGCTGACAGGCAGGCAGGCAGGCAGGGAGGCAGGCAGGCAGGCAGGCAGGCATTGGAAGTGGGCAGAAGGGGTGAGGAGATGAAGTGGTGACTGGACTGTTGGCCAGCCCTCTGATCAGCTGACGCCCAGCGCCACCCTGCCTCACCACAGCCAGTATTCAAAACGGTGTGCGTCACCACACCACCCCCTTCAACATCCCCCCCCCTCTATCTTAAATGTGTGCGTGAGAGGGGAGAGAGAGAGAGAGAGATTGAGAGAGATGAGAAGAGAGAGAGAGAGAGAGAATGACACTGACAAATTCTTTTATTTTTTGGATAATGAATAAGCATCCATGTGCTTTTTTACATCTAGTCCTACCCTTAGGATACAATTATATGATAATAACATAAAATATTACCCAATACCAGTAGAGAGAGAGAGGAGGAGAGAGAAGAGAGAGAGAAGAGGAGAGAGAGAGAGAGAGTTTTGTGTATATTACCGAAACAAGTTTTTTTGTTCCGGGGTTTTGCTTTTTTCTTTTTCTTTCCTTTGGGGTGTTTTGTGGGTGTGTGTGTATGTGTGTGTGTCGCCTATGTGTGTTTAGTTGGTGTAGTGTTTGTGGAGTGTAGTGTGTGTGTGTTGTGTGTGTGTGTGTGTGTGTGTGTAGTGTGTGTGTGAGTGTAAAAAAACAAAACCCCACAGAAGTGCAGACTACTAAGGACAACCATCATCTCCTTATTTTCCTCACACTTGTTCAGGATGATTCAGCCTTTGTGCCTGCACTGGACGTTTTCTGTTTTCTGTAGGATGGGGTAACCATGAGCTCTGTGATGAGGTTTTCTGTTTTCTGTAGGATGGGGTAACCATGAGCTCTGTGATGGGGTTTTCTGTTTTCTGTAGGATGGGGTAACCATGAGCTCTGTGATGGGGTTTTCTGTTTTCTGTAGGATGGGGTAACCATGAGCTCTGTGGTGGATTGCGTGCTGGGCTTGGCAGAGGGTCGGGCAATCCTGTTCGCCCTTCTTTTCCATAGCGCCAAACACTCTTCACAGCGCAAGCCCCCACAACCCACTGAACAGTCTCCTACACACCACGCTCCATCCTCCTACCATCCACAGACAGTGTCCTTCACACCACACGTCATTACTCCTAGACCAGTCCACCTGACAGTCTTCTCCACACCACGCATACCTCCTAACTCACCACGACATGTTCTTCACACCACTGTCAATCCTCCTAACCAGACACTGACAGTGTTCTCACACCACGTTACATTCCTCCTAACCAGCCACTGACAGTGTTCTTCTTCACAACCACGTCATTCCTCCTAACCAGCCACTGACGAGGTTTCTTCCACACCGACGTCATTCCTCTAACCAGCCACTACAGTCTCCTTCACACCACGCATTCTCCTAACCAGATCACTGACAGTCTTCCTTCACACCACGGTCATTCCCCTAACCCAGCCACTGACAGTCTTCTCTCACACCACGTCCTTCTCCTAACCAGCCACAGACAGTCTCCCTCAGCACAACGTCTTCCTCCTAACCAGCCACTGAACAGTGTTCTTCACACCCACGTCATTCCTCCTAACCAGCCACTTTGGGGGAAAAAACAGTCTCCTTCACAAACCACGGTCAATCCCGTCTAACCACAGCCACAGTACAGTGTTCCTACACACCACGTCATTCCCACCTAACCAGCCACTGACAGTGTTCTACACATAAAGCCAACTCATTCCTCTAACCAGGTCACAGACATCTTCTTCACATCCACGTCATTCCTCCCTAGACCATCACTGAACAGTCTTCTTCACACCAGGACAACGTCAAACCTCCTAACCAGCCCCTGACAGCTTTCACACACGTCCTTCCCCTAACCAGCTGACGGACATAAAAGTCTCTCACACCTCAGAACAGTCGCTAACCCGACACTGACAGTCTTCTTCACACCACGTCATTCCTCCTAACCAGCCACTGACAGTGTTCTTCACACCACGTCATTCCTCCTAACCAGTCACTGACAGTCTTCTTCACACTCAGATCAGTCCTAACCAGTCACTGACAGTGTTCTTCACACCACGTCAACAGTCCTAACCAGTCACTGACAGTCTTCTTCACACCATGTCAACAGTCCTAACCAGTCACTGACAGTCTTCTTCACACCACGTCATTCCTCCTAACCAGTCACTGACAGTCTTCTTCAACACCACGGTCATTCCTCATAACCAGCCACTGACATGTTCTTCACACCACGTCATTCCTCCTTAACCAGCCAACTGACAGTGTTCTCTCACGACCACTCATCCTTGCCTAACCGAGCACTGACAGTCTTCTTCACACCATATCAACTGTCCTAACCAGCCACTGACAGTCTTCTTCACAAAACGCTGTTGGATATTTATTTTTGATTTATTTAAATTTGTGGGGGTTTAATTCAACAGTCCTAACCAGTCACTGACAAGTCCTTCTTCACACCACGTCATCACATCCTAAGCATCACTGAGGTAGTGTAAAAACTTGAAAGGGAAATACAGTCTCCCCACCAACCCTTTTTCCAGCCACTAAAAGTGTTTTTAAAAATTCCTTCCAGTTTTGAAAAATTTTTTTTAAAAATTTTTTAAACCCGGGTTTAAAAAATTTTTTAAACCCCCTTTTAAAATGTTTTCTAAAAAATTTTTAAAGTAAAGAATTTTTAAAATTTTTTCCCCCCAAATATAAAAGTTTTTCCCAAGGAAATTTAAAAACGGTTTTAAATTTTAAAAACCCCAAAAATTTTTAATAAATTTTAAAAGAATAATTTTTAAAAAAGGCATTTCCAAAAAATGCAGGGTTTTCCCCAAAAGTTTTTAAAAAAGGCCCCAAGTTTTTTATAAATAGAAACCTTTCCCAAAAGTGTTTTAACCAGTCCAGTTTAAAAAAGTCTTTTAAACAATGTAAAGTCATAACAAGTTAATGATGTCTTTTCAAAGTCAATTTAACATTTTACTGACAGGTTTTTCACCCAGGGTTTTCCTCAACCACCACGACTTTTCTTCAACCATCACCTCCAAAACCACCAAGCTTTCCTTCCCCCAAAACCTCATCCTTCCTAAAAAACCATTTTTTCACACCTTTTCAACTCCTAACCACCACTGACATCTTCTTCCCCCTTTATTTTCAAAGTTAACCAAAAATAATTCTTCTTCACACCCGCAACTTAAAAAAAGATCACTGGGGTTGAAAAAACTTGAAAGGGAAAATGGCTTCTGAGCATAGTTTTTTTCAAGAGAAATACCCCACATATGTATACTCTCCTCCCCTTCCCCTCTTCTCCTTCCCCCTCTCTCTCCCTTTCCCTCTTTACCTCTCTTCTCTCTTTTCTTTTTCAATCTCTCTCTTCCCCCTCTCTCTCCATCTCCTCTCTCTCTCTCTCTCTCCCCCCCCTTTCTCAATCTCAGTCCTCTATTTTTAAAAACACAACTTACACACCCGAGGCTGGTACCCAAGCCTTTTAAATACGTTTAAAAACCACAAGGGGTTTTGCACATAACCGGGGGGCGCGCGCACGCACACACACCCACACACCCGCACTCTCCCCCAAAACACACAACGCACAAAAGAAAAAGAGAGGGGGGGCGGGGAGAGGGGGGGGGGGGGGCCCAACTTCTCTATTTCCAGAAAAAATTTTGTACTGCTGACGTAGCTTTTTTTACCCCCCCCCCCCCCCCCCCCCCCCCCCCCCCCAAAAAAAAAACCCCCCCCCCCCCCCCCCCCCCCCCCCCCCCCCCCCCCCCCCCCCCCCCCCCCCCCCCTTTTATTGGACCCCCCTCTTTTCTCATAAAACTCAAAAGTGCAATTTTGAAATTGCGAATGCAGGGGGGGACAGAAAGAATGTCACGCAATAATAAATAACGGGGGATTTTACATCAAGGTATGTGTGTACCAAAACACGACATTCACTAGGCAGTCCATTATTGCAACATGGCAACAGACAGACAACAGACAGAAAAAAGACAGATTCGGGCAGCTACAGACAGCAGACAAACAGACAGTTTCAGGCAGACAGCCAGAAGGGGAAAGGACACAAACACACCACACACACAGGGGGGTGGGGTGGGGGGTGAAAAAGTTCAGTGGAAGAGAAAAACTGCGAACATTGTTTCGATAACACGATAACCCCTGCGACGTTCACCGGTTATCGCCTTTATCCTCTACTTCACTCTCTGCCACCCCAACACCTTCACATTCCCGGTTTTGGGTGTGTGTGTGTTGTGTGGGTGTGTGGGTATGTGTATGGTGTGTGTGTTGGGAGGTTGTGTGAGTGGTTGGGTTGGATTGTGTGGAGTGTGTGGGGTGTGTGTGGGTTTGTGTATTGTGTGGTGAGTGTTGAGTGTTGGTGGGTTGGAGTGTGTTGTATTTTTGTGTGTGAGGATGGGGTGGAGGGGGTTTTGTGTGTATGTGTGTGTGAGTGTGTGTGTTAGTGTGTGGGGGTGGTGAGTGTTTGTGTGTAATGTGTGTGTTGTGTGTGTGTGGTGTGGTGTTGTGGTGTGTTGTGGTTGTGTGTGTGTGACCCATGTTTTAGTCTAGAATGAGTTAGCTTTTAAATTTTTTTTAAAACAATTTTTTGATTTCGGGGATAAGCAATAAGCACTTAGTGCTTTTTTACATCCTTTTTCCCCTGTGTATCATTTAGAAAAAATTTGTCATCTGTTCCCACCGGCACACAAGGGTCAACTTTTCCCCAATAAGGGGAAAGGGGGTTTTTAAAAAGGGTGTGCCAATTGTTATTCGTTTTTCCACACGGGACCCTGTTTAAGCTCACCCCAAAGGGACTTTTAGGAAAGTGGAAACTGCCTGATTTTAAAACTCCAGGGGAAATACCCCCTGCCGGGATTCAAACCCCGGGTCAGCGATCATGAGCGCCGTGCGCAGCACTCAAAACCAGCCAGGCCCCCCCGTCCCCCAAAGAAAGGGACATGACCCATCCCGGGTTTGTCCGTGCTTTACGGCCGTTGCAGACATACCCCCGGGGTGAAGACGGGGGAGTAGAGTTCAGGAGATAGAGGCAGGCCCGCTGTGGACATGTTGCTCTGACTTCTCAGGGTAAAGCATCACACCCCGGTGAGATCGAAATGGCGGTCGTTGCCAACCCGTTCAGAACACATTGAATGCAGATTTTAAAACACAACAGTTTTGAACACTTGAATGCAGGTTTTAAAGATCCAACCATTCGAAAACATTTAATGCGGTTTAAAAGCATCCAAAACCCGTTTAGAACACTTTAATGCAGGTTAAAACACCAACCATTCAAACAAAAATTGTATGCAGGTTAAAAAATCCCAAACCCGTTTTCAGAACACATTGAAAGCGGTTAAAGCATCCAAACCATTCAGAACACATTGATGCAGGTTAAAAATCCCAACCCTTCGAAACATATTGAACGCAGGGCCCAAAACATTACAAAGAGTTCAGAAATAATTATTGCATGCGGGCCCAAAACCTATCCCCCTTTCCCCAAAAAAACAGGGCCCACAAATTAAAACGTTAGTGTCCAAAAAAGGTTTGTCTTTAGTTTGGGGGAAAAAAATTCCACACATCGCGCTATCAGTGGAAAAGGAAGAAAGACTCCCAGAGCAATCCGACTCAACCCCAAAGCCTTAAGGAAATGTTCTTCGGCCCTAACCAAACCTGAGAGGAAGAGTGTTCTGCAGGCATCAACCAAAGCCTGAGAGGAAAAAGTGTTCCAGCTCAACCAAAACCTAAGAAAGGTGTTCTGCAGGCACAACCGAGGTGAATTGGGGGGAAAAGTGTTCTGAGGCATCACCGGAGAACTGGGAGGAAAAAGTGTTCTGCAGGCATCAAAACCCAAGGGTGAACTGGGAGGAAAGAGTGTTTGAGGCATCAACCAGAGGCTGAATGGGAGGAAAGGGTGTTCGCAGGCATAACCCCAAAACTGAACTGGGGGGAAAGGTGTT
>CM054137.1:77860551-77868051 GCA_028751875.1 Rapana venosa | reverse complement strand
AAAAAGAGGAATGGTTATACTGTATTTATCTGAACAACTCTGTAGGTTACCAGCCAAGCATGTCTTGTCAAGTCAACACTGAATAAACTGTTGTTATCCATGAATACAGCTAGAGATCGTTTGTGGACAGAATGATTATAATGGGTTTATTTTAAACACGCAAACACACACACAGAGTCACATACACACACACACAAGTACACACGCACGCGCACGCAAACATACATACACACCACATACACACCACAAAACACACACACACACACACACACACACACACACACACACCTTGTGAACAGCTCAAGGCCTTATTTTCCACACACAAACACACACACACACAAACACACAAACACACACACACAAACACAAACACACACACACACACACACTCACATTCACACACTCACACACACACTCACAAATACACAAACACACACACTTACACACACACGCACATACACACACATGCACACACACACACACACACACACACACACACAAACACACACACCTTGTGAACAGCTTAAGTCAAAAGGATAGTTTATCAGGTTAAGTCCACTCCCAACACATAGACAGAGACACAGAGAGAGACAGAGAGAGAGAGAGAGACAGAGAGACACAGAGAGAGGTGACTGCCCTGTATGTATCACTGTCATCATGGTCACGCCACACACACACACACACGCACACACACACACGCACGCACACACGCGCGCGCACACACACACACACACACACGCGCGCGTGCGCGCGCGCGCGCGTGGACGTATACACACCACCACCACCACCACCACCACACCACCACCACCACCACCCACATATACTCACACGCACGGACACACACACACACACACACACACACACACACACACACAAACACACACACGCACACGTGGACTTATACACACTACCACCACCACAACACATACACACACGCGCGCGCGCGCGCGCACGCACACACACACACACACACACACTGTGAAAAGACGTTAAATGAATTTGAACACACACACACATACACACACCCCACACACACACACACACACACACACACCACACACACACACACACACACACACACACAAAGACAGAGAGACACTCATATCTACTCATACAAAATCAATGAAAACAGACACACAGAGTTAAACAGACAGACACACAGACAAACACACAGAAAAAAACCAGACACACAGACAAACACACAGACAGACAGGGAGAATGAAGAGGATAAGGAAGATCTGTCAGTCGTGGCTGATTTATGACACATGTGTCGGAATTTCTTTCAAGTGAAATTTATGGAAAGTGTAGGACTTGTCATATAATATTTGCCCGCACTTCTCAACACCAGAATCCCCAAGCCGAGCCCTCTCTGTCGCTCTGTCTCTGTCTCTGTCTCTCTGTCTCTCTGTCTCTGCCTCTCTGTCTCTCTCTCTGTCTCTCCCTGTGTCTCTCTGTCTCTTTGTCTCTCTGTCTCTCTCTTTCTCTGTCTCTCTGTGTCTCTCTGTCTCTCCCTGTGTCTCTCTGTCTCTCTGTTCTGTCTCTCTGTGTCTCTGTCTGTCTGTCTCTCCCTGTGTCTCTCTGTCTCTCCCTGTGTCTCTCTGTCTCTCCCTGTGTCTCTGTGTCTCTCTCTGTCTCTCTCTGTCTCTCTGTCTCTGTCTCTCTGTGTCTCTGTCTGTCTGTCTCTCCCTGTGTCTCTCTGTCTCTCCTGTGTCTCTCTGTCTCCCTGTTTCTCCCTGTGTCTCTTGTCTTTCCCTGTGTCTCTCTGTCTCTCTCTCTGTCTCTCTCTCTGTCTCTGTTTCTCTCTGTCTCTCTGTCTCTCTCTGTTTCTCTGTCTCTCTGTCTCTCCCTGTGTCTCTCTGTCTCTCTGTCTCTGTCTCTCTGTCTCTCTGTCTCTGTCTCTCTGTTCTCCCTCTGTTCTCTCTGTCTCTCTGTCTCTCCTCTGTCTCTCTGTCTCTCTGTCTCTCCCTCTGTCTCTCTGTCTCTTGATTTATGTTTTTGTTTCTATCTCATCATAATACGCGTCTGTCTGTCTGTCTCTGTCTCTGTCTCTGTCTCTCTGTCTCTGTCTCTCTGTCTCTGTCTCTTTGTCTCTTGATTTATGTTTTTGTTTCTATCTAATCACATGTGTGTGTGTCTGTCTGACTGTCTCTGTCTCTATTTCTCTGTCTCTCTCTGTATCTCTCTGCCTCTCTGTCTCTCTGTCTCTGTCTCTCTCTCTCTCTGTGTCTCTGTCTGTCTGTCTGTCTGTCTGTCTGTCTGTCTGTCTGTCTGTCTGTCTGTCTCTCTCTCTCTCTCTCTCTCTCTCTCTCTCTCTCTCTCTCTCTCTTTCCGTCTCTGTTTCTGCATGTGTGTGTGTGTGTGTGTTGTCTCTCTCTGTCTCTGTCTCTCTGACTCTGTCTGTCTGTCTGTCTGCCTGCCTCTCTCTCTGTCTCTCTCTGCCTCTGTCTGTCTTTCTGTCTCTGTTTCTGTTTCTCTCTCTGTCTCTCTCTGTCTCTGTCTCTGTCTCTCTCTCTCTCTCTCTCTCTCTCTCTCTCTCTCTCTCTCTCTTCTCTCTCTCTTTCTTTCTTTCTTTCTCTCTGTCCGCTCGTAAATATCTGAGTAGATAAAGTGAGGATAGCAGATTTGACTACAAAATGGTGTTGGGAATACTATGAATAATAATTAACATCAAGGATGTAGGTAGAAAAGACTATTTTATGTCCGAATTCCAAGATCATCCAGTTTCCTGGTTGTAAAGCAAAACGAGCTTTGTTTCAAATGAAGACATGGACAGACGTGAACTAGTTGTTTCTTGTTCTTTTTTCTAAAAGCATCCTCATAGCCATTAATTTTTTTTTTATTCCTGAACAAGAGTGACAGGCTGACAATGCATAGTAGAGCTAAATGCTTTATATGATTTAGAACTATCTCTCTCTCACGCGCGCGTGGGTGTTGCGTTCATAAACTGGTGACTGTGGAAAGAGAGTTTGGAAGATCCTTTTTACTTTCATTGCAATAGCTGATGTCAAATCAGTCGCTTCCATTTTGTCTCTCTGACTTTTAAAATGTTGGTTCCTTTGGTTGTTGAAATGCATGACTGTGCGAGTGTGGATGGTAATAGTGTGAATGTACCCTTATGTGTGAGAGAAAATTGGATGCGAATAGATATGTAATTAGTCAATTTGTTTTGATTGGTTGGTTTATCATATAATTGACTGATCATGTGAGTAGTTGACTGCATGTATAACTAAGTGATTAAGTTTATTGTCAGCTTCATTGTGTATGTGTTATACATTTCTTCATGTTTGTTTGCCTATTGGTTTCCTTTTTCTTCATGAGGGCCTGGTGTAAAGAAGTCCCTGGCTTATCCACTTACCCTCATTAAAACATCTGAGTTCGAGTTCTCTCTCTCTCTCTCTCTCTCTCTCTCTCTCTCTCTCTCTCTCTCTCTCTCTCTCTCTCTCTCTCTCTCTCTCTCTCTCGGGGTTGGGGAGGGGGTGGTTAGAACATTGCGCTCGCAATCTGACGACCCGGGTTCGATTCCCGTTCAAGAGGATATTTTCCCCTGAAGTTAACATCAGTACAGACTCCACTCTCCCCAAAAGTCCTTCGGATGAGTCTATAAACCGAGGCCCCATATGCGAACGCACGCAGAACATCTTGCGCACATGTTAAATTCTGTTCCACTTTTTGTAAGAGTAGGCCATTGTGTGCCGGTGGGAACACATGAACAGAATTGACAAAACTGCATCCACACGGGGACTGGATGTAAAAAAGCACATGAGTGCTTATTCCATTATCGTGGATATAAAAGAATAGATTTAAAATCTCTCTCTCTCTCTCTCTCTCTCTCTCTCTCTCTCTCTCTCTCTCTCTCTCTCTCTCTCTCTCTCTCTGTCCGCTCGTAAATATCTGAGTAGGTAAAGTGAGGATAGCAGATTTGACTACAAAATGGTGTTGGGAATACTATGAATAATAATTAACATCAAGGATGTAGGTAGAAAAGACTATTTTATGTCCGAATTCCAAGATCGCCCATGTTTCCTGGTTGTAAAGCAAAACGAGCTTTGTTTCAAATGAAGACATGGAAAGACATAAACTAGTTGTTTCTTGTTCTATTTTCTAAAAGCATCCTCATAGCCATTAAAAGAATAATTCCTGAACAAGAGTGACAGGCTGACAATGCATAGTAGAGCTAAATGCTTTATAATTATGATTTAGAACTCTCTCTCTCTCTCGAGCGCGCGCGTGCGTGCGTGTGTGTGTTGCGTTCATAAACTGGTGGCTGTGGAAAGAGAGTTTGTAAGATCATTTTTACTTAAATCAGTCGCTTCCATTTTTGTCTCTGACTTTTAAAAAGTTGGGCTGATTGCTTGGTTTGGTTGTTT
Source organism: Rapana venosa (assembly GCA_028751875.1). Lineage (NCBI taxonomy): Eukaryota > Metazoa > Mollusca > Gastropoda > Neogastropoda > Muricidae > Rapana > Rapana venosa. The sequence goes on along the minus strand of CM054137.1, from coordinate 77,863,684 downwards.
AAATGCATGGCTGTGCGAGTGTGGATGGTAATAGTGTGAATGTACCCTTATGTGTGAGAGAAAATTGGATGCGAATAGATATGTAATTAGTCAATTTGTTTTGATTGGTTGGTTTATCATATAATTCACTGATCATGTGAGTAGTTGACTGCATGTATAACTAAGTGATTAAGTTTATTGTCAGCTTCATTGTGTATACGTTATACATTTCTTCATGTTTGTTTGCCTGTTGGTTTCCTTTTTTTTCATGAGGGCCTGGTGTAAAGAAGCCCCTGGCTTATCCACTTACCCTCATTAAAACATCTGAGTTCGAGTTCTCTCTCTCTCTCTCTCTCTCTCTCTCTCTCTCTCTCTCTCTCTCTCTCTCTCTCTGGGTTGGGGAGGGGGTGGTTAGAACATTGCGCTGGCAATCTGACGACCCGGGTTCGATTCCCGTTCAAGGGGATATTTTCCCCTGAAGTTAACATCAGTACAGACTCCACTCTCCCCAAAAGTCCTTCGGATGAGTCTATAAACCGAGGCCCCATATGCGAACGCACGCAGAACATCTTGCGCACATGTTAAATCCTGTTCCACTTTTTGTAAGAGTAGGCCATTGTGTGCCGGTGGGAACACATGAACAGAATTGACAAAACTGCATCCACACGGGGACTGGATGTAAAAAAGCACATGAGTGCTTATTCCATTATCGTCGATATAAAAGAATAGATTTAAAATCTCTCTCTCTCTCTCTCTCTCTCTCTCTCTCTCTCTCTCTCTCTCTCTCTCTCTCTCTGTCCGCTCGTAAATATCTGAGTAGGTAAAGTGAGGATAGCAGATTTGACTACAAATGGTGTTGGGAATACTATGAATAATAATTAACATCAAGGATGTAGGTAGAAAAGACTACTTTATGTCTGAATTCCAAGATCATCCAGTTTCCTGGTTGTAAAGCAAAACGAGCTTTGTTTCAAATGAAGACATGGACAGACATAAACTAGTTGTTTCTTGTTCTATTTTCTAAAAGCATCCTCATAGCCATTAACAAAAATTATTCCTGAACAAGAGTGACAAGCTGACATTGCATAGTAGAGCTAAATGCTTTATAATTATGATTTAGAACTCTCTCTCTCTCTCTCTCTCTCTCTCTCTCTCTCTCTCTCTCTCTCTCTCTCTCTCTCTCTCTCACGCGCGCGCGCGTGCGTGTGTGTTGCGTTCATAAACTGGTGACTGTGGAAAGAGAGTTTGTAAGATCATTTTTACTTTCATTGCAATAGCTGATGTCAAATCAGTCGCTTTCAGTTTTCTCTCTGACTTTTAACAAATTGGGCTGATTGGTTCGTTTAGTTGTTGAAATGCATGATTGTGTGAGTGTGGGTGGCAGTAGTGTGAATGTACCCTTGTAGGTGAGATAAAATTGGATGCGAATAGATATGTCAATCTGTATTGATTGGTTGGTTATCATGTAATTGACTGATCATGTGAGTAGTTGACTGCATGTATAACTAAGTGATTAAGTTTATTGTCAGCTTCATTGTGTATGTGTTATACATTTCTTCATGTTTGTTTGCCTGTTGGTTTCCTTTTTTTTTCATGAGGGCCTGGTGTAAAGAAGCCCCTGGCTTATCCATTTACCCTCATTAAAACATCTGAGTTCGAGTTCTCTCTCTCTCTCTCTCTCTCTCTCTCTCTCTCTCTCTCTCTCTCTCTCTCTCTCTCTCTCTCTCGGGGTTGGGAGGGGGGGGGGGGAGGGGGGACGAGATAGCCTTGTGGTTAGAACATTGCGCTCGCAATCTGACGATCCAGGTTCGATTCCCGTTCAAGGGGATATTTTCCCCCTGGAGTTAACATCAGTGCCGACTCCACTCTCCCCAAAAGTCCTTCGGATGAGACTATAAACCGAGGCCCGTGTTCGAACGCATGCAGAACATCTTGCACACGCGTTAAATCCTGTTCTACTTTTCGGAAGAGTAGGCCATTGTGTACCGGTGGGAACACATGACAGAATTGACAAAACTGCATACACACGGGGACTGGATGTAAAAAAGCACATGAGTGCTTATTCCATTATCCTCGATAGAAAAGAATAAATAAATAAATAAATAAATATCTATCTCCCTCTCTCTCTCTCTTCCTGCTGAATGGCGTGTAAGGCTTTTAGCAGAAATAAATGGTGTTCTTTGTTTCTCGCCCTGCTAAAAAATTATAACAATCCTAGTATACAACGTACCTGTGTTTGTTACAGCTGTTTAAACCACGATATGGAATCCATGTCATGATGATTACTTGGACAGTTGTGAATTGTCTTTACTTATTAATGGTTAAATAATTATGTGTTTGTGCTAAATCCTCTTCCCACTGTCCCCCTTGTGAATGGGCTAGTAAGCTTACCACAATCAACCATTGTCATTGTCATTGTCATATTCTCTCTCGCTTTCCCTCTCTGTATATATTTTTTTTATGGGGACGTGATAGCTCAGTGGTCGGAGCACTCGCTTTCCCCCAGCCAAGTTAAGCAGAGTCGAGCGTGGTTACCAGTTGGATGGGTAACCGTTTGTGCGCCTTGGCTTCAGTACAGTTCCCCCAGCTGTAAATGGGTACCTGCCCTCTTTAGGGTCAGGGAAGGTAAAGCAGTGAGGGAGAGGAGATGGGCGCCGCCCTCAATATGCTGGCCCTAGAGAAGTGAGGTCTCTGACGCCTCGCTCCCCTACAACCTTATAGGTTATGGGACTCCTTTACCTTTTACCTTTTATATATTTTTTTATTTCTTTGGGGAGGGGGGAGGAACTGTTTGTTTGGTTTGATTTTGCCTCTTGCATTCCTAGACCTCCGAGGTTCACCAATACTATGATTAAATTTATTTTTGTCCGTGTGACCGTTTGGGTTTTTTGTTTGTTTGTTTGTTTGTTGGGTTTTTTTTGCTCCACGTTAAGGCAGCTGCACTCCGACTTCGGCGATGATGTCTAAACACAACATCAAGTGTGCATATGATCTAGAATATATACATTATATTATATTATATTATATTATATTATATTATATTATATTATATTATGTTATGTTATATTATATTATATTATATTATATTATAGTATAGTATATTATATTATATTATATTATAGTATATTATATATAACGCAAACGAGGATGACCC
>CM054137.1:77850005-77855051 GCA_028751875.1 Rapana venosa | reverse complement strand
TCTCTCTCTCTCTCTTCTCTCCTCTCTCTCTCTCACCCCTATATCGTATATTATGTTTTTATATCGATGTTACTGCGTGGCTGTTTTTCGTTCAGATCTTTGTTGATGTGATCGTTTGTTGTGATTTTTTTCTTGGTTTTCTTTGACTGACGGCTGGCTGCAAAAGAAAAAGACCATGATTTCTATGTTGCCTATTCGCTTTCCCTCGACAAACAAGATTCATTCATTCAATTATTAACTCTCACTCTGTCTGCTTGTCTGTCCGGCTGTCTGTTTGTCTTTGTCGCTGTCTCACTGTGTCTCACTGTGTCTCTCTGTGTCGCTGTCTATTTGTCCGTCTGTCTGCCTGTCTGATTCTCTCTCTCTCTCTCTCGTCTCAGTCTCTCGTCTCACGCTCTTTGTGTCTGTCTCATTGTCTATGTCCCTGTCTCTCTGACTCTGTTTCTCTGTCTCTGTCTTTATCTATCTGTATGTCTGTCTGTCTTTCTTTCTGTCAGTCTCTCTCTCTCTCTGTCTCTCTCTGTCTCTCTGTCTCTGTCTCTCTCTCTTTCTCTCTCGGTACACAACAAACTCGCGTATATGCCATTCATATAACCAACCAACAACAACCAAAAACCTAGACTCGACTATGCATTTGTAGCCTAATGGGGTTGAATGTCGCCTAGCATTGTTTAAAAGCCATTTTCTGTGAAATTCCATGAGTGCTATAGCCACAGTTGTGCGTTCCTAATTAGATTTTGATAGTGGTATAAGGCTCAGTGGTCAGAGCACTCGCTTTCCCCCAGCTAATAAGGTTAAGCAGCATCGAGCGTGGTTACCATATGGATGGGTGACTGTTTGCGCGCTTTGGCTTCAGTACAGTCCCCCCAGTTCACCCAACTGTAAATGGGTACCTGCCCTCTTTAGGGTCAGGGAAGGTAAAGCAGCGAGGGAGAGGAGATGGGCGCCGCACTCAATATGCTGGCCCCTAGAGAGGTTGAGGTCTCTGATGCCTCGCTCCCCTACGACCTTATAGGTTATGGGACACCTTTACTTTTCACTTGTATAAGGTTGAGAGCAGAAGGAAACAGGAGGCAGACCACCAACATCCTACATAGCCAACATCACTGAGGTCAGTGGTCTGGGAGGAGGGCTACAGGAGATGGTAGAACTCAGCAGAGACAGAGAAAGATGGTGAACCCTGGTGGTGGCATTGTGGAGCTTCTACTGACGACAGCGGCGATGGAGACAGTGGAGTCGTGTTGAGTTGTTATTGAGTTGTTGTTGAGTTTGTATACACTACGTAATGAAAAACATATAGATTTATCTGTATGTTAACAGCTGGTACATGTTAATTCAAATACATCCGGCTACTCTATTAGTTGTTTCTCTTTACCCTGTGTCTGTCTGTCTTTGTCTGTCTTTGTCTTTCTGTCTGTCTGTCTGTCTCTGTGTCTGTCTGTATGTCTGTCTCTGCCTCTGTCCCTTTCACTGTCTCCTTCTCTGTCTCTGTCTGTCTATTTGTCTGTCTGTTTCTGTATCTCTCTCGCTCTGTCTGTCTCTCTGTCTCTTTCCTCTTTATCTATCTATCTATCTATCTATCTATCTATCTATCTATCTATCTATCTATCTATCTATCTATCTATCTATCTATCTATATATCTATCTATCTACCTATCTATCTAACTATCTACCTAACTATTATCTATCTGTCTGTCTGTCTATCTGTCTGTCTGACTGTCTATATATTTATTTGTCTGTCTGTCTATCTATCTATCTATCTATCTATCTATCTATCTATTTGTCTGTCTGTCTGTCTGTCTATTTGTCTGTCTGACTGTCTATATATTTATCTGTCTGTCTATCTGTCTGTTTATCTATCTATCTATCTATCTATCTATCTCTCTATCCATCTATCTATCTATCTATTTATCTATCTATCTATCTATATATCTATCTATCTATCTGTCTGTCTGTCTGTCCGTCTGTCTGTCTGTCTGTCTATCTATCTATCTACCTACCTTTTTCAATATTGTACGAACATAACTAATAATGTGCGTGTGCTGAAATTAGACACAAAACAAGCAGCAGTTGCTGTCTGTGTGTGTGCACCTGTAAAACACAAGTTTATATATGATGGAGTTGGCAAAGAACTAATTAATGCTTTCATTGTCAAGTGCTCACACACATATAGACTCATGCTCGTGCACGCACGCGCGCGCACACACACGCAGAGAGAGAGAGAGAGAGGGAGGAGAGAGAGAGAGAGAGAGGGAGAGAGAGAGAGAGAGAGGAGAGAGAGAGAAAAAACACACTACACTACACTTCACTTCATTACACTACACACTACACTACACTACACTACACTACACTACACTACACTACACTACACTACACTTCACTACACTACACCACACCACACTACACTACACTACACTACACTATACTACACTACACTTCACTACACTTCACTACACTACACTACACTACACTACACTACACTACACTACACTACACTACACAGAGAACACACACACTACACTATTAACCCCACCCCTCACCCACCACACACACAGAACACACACACTACACACTACACTACACTACCCCCCTCTCCCCGCCCCCTCCCCCCCCCCCACACACACACTACACACTACACTAAACCCCCCCCTCCCCCCCCCCCCCCCCCCCCCACAAACATACACATACACACACACTTTACACTATACACTACACCCCCCCTACACACATACACACTACACTACCACCCCTCCACCTCCCCTCCTACCCCTGCCCCCCCCCCCCATCCCACCCACCCACCCACACACACACACACACACAGACACACGACACAGCACATGGTTAATTTTGTTTCACACCTGCTGCTACCTGTTAAACTGGGCAAAACGAACGCCACCACCTGCCTCCTCAACAGACATCATCTTCCCTTGTTGGCAGTCAATACTGACGCGTGATCTGGTCTTTAATATCTATTTATATTAAACCAAATCTGTGGATGCAAACTGGAAACAGAAACCTTGCCTCATTTCAAATTCAGGAATGTCGCATGGTGCAAATCTATAAACAAAAAGAAAAAAAGTAAAGGTATCCTATAACCTATGTGGTCATTTTATTATTTTATTTTATTTTATTCTATTATTTCGAGGATATTGGAATAAGCACTCATGTGGCTTTTTTTCTCATCCAGTCCCTGTGTGTATGCAGTTTTGTAAATTTTGTCATCCATTCCCACCGGCACACAATGACCTACTCTTCCGGAACGGGTTTTTTTAACGTGTACGCAAGATGTTCTGCGTGCGTTCGCACACGGGACCTCGGTTTATAGTCTCATCCGAAGGACTTTTGGGGAGAATGGAGTCGGCACTGATGTTAACTCCAGAGGAAAAATCCTCTTGAACGGGAATCGAACTCAGGTCAGCAGATCACGAGCGCATCACGCTAACCACCAGGCTATCCCGTACCACATTTAGGAAGCGAGGTATCAGTGACCTCAACTTCTCTAGGGCCAGCATATTGAGGGCGGCGCCCATCTCCTCTCCCTCGCTGCTTTACCTACTCTGACCCTAAAGAGGGCAGGTAACCCATTTACAGCTGGGTGAACTGGGGGACTGTACTGAAGCCAAAGCGCAAAAACGGTCACCATTCCAACTGGTAACCACGCTCGATGCTGCTTAACCTTAGCTTGGGGGAAAGCGAGTGCTCATCGTCGTGCAAATAATTGAAAGAAAAGTGCAAGTTCAAAAATGTACAACGAAATATCAAGCGAACAGAACACAAAAATAATAACCTCATATCAGTTCGATGAGGAGAGACGAGATAGCCTAGTGGTTAGAACGTTGCACTTGTGATCTGACGGCCCGGGTTCGAGCCACCACCGAGACACCCGTTCAAGGGGATTTTTCCCCCTGGACTTAACATCAGTACTGACTCCACTCCCCTTATAGTCATTCCTTCAGATGAGATTTATAAATCGAGGGTCTGTGTAAGAACGCACGTAGAATATCTTGAGCATATGCTAAAAACCGATCTGCCTTTCAGAGGAGTTGGGAACCCTCCGAAGTCAGAATGCGGCTACCTAAATGATGTGTGTGTGTGTGTGTGTGTGTGTGTGTGGAAGGGGGGGGGGCGGACAGTGGCATACGCAATAATCTCACCACTGGTGAACCTCGGAGCTCTAGCCGAGGAACGGAAAAAACAAGAGAGAGAGAGGGGGGACAATGACAAAATTTATTGCTATTTAGCAGTCAAGCCATATAGCGCTGTGGCGCGGTAACAAACGATATCGAACGCGACGCGATTACAATGACATGGAAACCGTGGCAGTAGTGGTATGTACATCAAGATTCGATACATTATTGTCCGTATCTCAATTTTCAAAACAGCCTTTCCTTTTCCAGTCTGCAGCCAGCGAAGTCAGCCCATGTAAAACCGGATCAGGTTCCAAAGAAGATGTAATTCCCGTTCAGCACGCCCCACTGTCTCTGCGTGTTGTGTGTTAGGACGCTGCTTCCCTTTACGAAGTCTGGCAAGCCTGACACGTTTTTCTGGCAACATGTTTTTCTCTTCTTGCTTGATGTACCAGAACACACACTTAGATTCCTCGCCAGGATCTCCATTCCAAGAGTATTCCAGGGTGATGTCATCTGATTCACACATCACAATGTTTTGATCGCCTGAACTATGTACCACAACCTTTCGAAACCGTGTTTCTCTTGCTGTCCCGTAATCGACGCTGCACACGTTTGTCAGTTAGTGTGGACACATACTGTTTCACAATACCAGTATCACAGCCATCCACTGTGCAGCCAACTGTCAGCTCTTCCTGCACATCAGACGCCTCAGAAGACACACCGATCTTGCTGTCTGTTGCTGGATCACACAGTAGATCAAGTGAATCTGGTGTGGCCGAGGCATTCACTGCACTGTTGACACACAGCTCTGTGTATACACTGGTTTGTTTTTCTTCTGTTTCCACATCGAGCAGGGAGTCAATGTCACACAAGACCGGCTCTTCCAAGACACTGTCATTGTCACATTGGCGACTTG
>CM054137.1:77837505-77845005 GCA_028751875.1 Rapana venosa | reverse complement strand
CCCATGCTCACGCATTTTAATAATATAAGTCAAATTGTTATAAGATGTTGTATAAGACAAATATCAATCAAATTAATACTATGTTCTTTCAAGATATTGAACAGTCTAAAATAATAACACGGGCACGTATTTATTTTTTTAATGAAAATTTTAAAAAAAAGAACCCCTTGTGCACTTTGGTGTCGTGTTTCAGACATCATCCCCGAAGGCGCATTGCAGCTATCTTGATGGAGAGCAAAAACAGGGATATACGCAAAAAAACGAAACCCTCACCATTGTGTAAAGGGGAGACGGGATAGCCTAGTGGTTAGAATCACGCGCTCGCAATCTGACGACCCAGGTTCGATTCCCGTTCAAGGGGATAATTATTTTCCCCTGGAGTTAACATCAGTGCAGACTCCACTCTCCCCAAAAGTCCTTCGGATGAGACTATAAACCGAGGCCCCGTGTGCGAACGCACCCAGAACATCTTGCCCACACGTTAAATCCTGTTCCGCTTTTTCGGAGGGTAGGCTTCTTTGTGCTAGTGAGAAAAGATGGACATTTCAAAATGAACACCTTGTGCACATTGATGTCGTGCTTCAGACATCAGTCCCGAAGTTGGAATGTGGCTACCTTGGATAGAGGGCAAAAACAGTGATATTCTCAGGACAAAACCTCACCAATTTATTTCGTTATTTATTTGTTTGTTTATTTGTTTATTTATTTATTCTTGTATATCGAGGATAATGGAATTGAGTAAACCTCATTACTCTTTCCAAGGAACGAATGAAAAATGCAAACAAATTGATGATACCAGTGTCACTGTCTGCTCTGTGTCTGCATGTAGACAGACAGACAGACATAGAGACAAGCCGACAGACATATAGATTGACATACATAGATACATAGATACATACATGCATACATACATGCATGCATACAGACATACATACATACATACATACATACATATATACATACAGGCATAGAGACATACAGACATACATGTAAGCATGCATGCATACGTACATACATAGAGACATACAGACATACATGCATACATAATAATAATAATAATAATAATAATAATGATGATAATACATACATACATATATACACACTCAGACATACATACATACATGCATACAGACAGACAGCCAGACAGATGACAGACATACATACGTACATTCATACATACATAAATTCTTGCATCCATCCATCCATACACACATCCATCCATCCATCCATCCATTCATCCATCCATCCATCCATCCGTCCATCCATCCATCCATCCATCCATCCATCCATCCATCCATACATACATACATACATACATACATACAGACATACATACATACACACATACGTACATACATACAGACAGACAGACAGACAGACAGACAGAGTCTGTGGAGAGCAGAGAAGCTGAAAGTATATAAGGGTAAAAAGGTAAAGGAGTCCCATAACCTATAAGGTCGTAGGGGAGCGAGGCGTCAGAGACCTCACTTCTCTAGGGCCAGCATATTGAGGGCGGTGCCCATCTCCTCTCCCTCGTATAAGAAATAGGGATAAAGCTCATTAGCAGAGCTGCCAGTGTCTGGTCTGCGTCTGCAGATAGACAGGCAGACAGACAGACAGACAGACAAGTAGACAGGTAGACAAATAGACAGATAAACAGACAGGCAAGCAGACAGACAAGATGGACAAACAGGCGAGCACACAGACAAGCAGAAAGCAGGCAAGTAGACCTACAGACAAGCAGACAGACAGACAGAAAGACGGAGAGAGACAGACAAATAGACAGTAAACAGACAGACAAGCAGACATATAGATGGACAAACAGACAAGCAGACAAACACACACGTAGATAGATAAGCAAGTGCACGTGTGAGCAGATAAGAAGACAGACAGAGAGACAAACAAACAAACAAACAAGAAGACAGGTAAACAGACAGACAGACAAGCAATCAGACAAGCAATCAGACAGTCAGACAAGCAAGCAGACAAACAATCAGACAGACAGACAGACAGACAAGCAGACAAGCAAGCAGACAAACAATCAGACAGACAGGCAGACAAGCAGACAAGCAAACAGACAAACAACCAAGCAGACAGACAGACAGGCAAGCAGACAGACAGACAGACCAATGGACACAGACATAGTGTACAAAGCAGAGAGGCTGGCGGTATGAATAAGGGATGATGAGGATTACCACAGCTGTCACCGTCTGCTCTATGTCCGCACATACAGACACACAGATGGGCAAACAAACAGACAGACAGACAAGCAGACAGACAGACAAGCAGACAGACAAACAGACAGACAAGCAGACAGACGTTCAGGCAGACAAGCAGACAGACATTCATACAGAAAGACATATAGACAATCAGACAGACAGACAAACAGACTGACCGACAGACAAACATACAGACATTCAGATAGACAAACAGTCAGAAAGACATATAGACAAGCAGACAGACAGACAAACAAACAGACAGAAAGACATATTTCCCCCCGAGGGGATGCCGGGGGCCTATCAGTATAAATAGCATCCCCACATTCTGGAAATTCTGTGCTAGAAATTTCCTCTTTTCTATCACTCTCTTTGTTTCTGCCTTGTTCCTTTTCTTCCTGTCACCTCCTTCTTGTCTATTTTCTGCACTTCTTGGTCCATTCTCCTGCCTTTTTTTCCAAAAAGAACTTAAAAGGTAACGATTATCTCTTGTGCCGAGGTCGGATGCGCTGGGCCTGACTTGTCAGGCGCTTAACGGCAGCGTGACGCATTTTCGCTCATATCACAGACAACAATAGTTGCTGTCTGAGCCTTCGACGAAGAAAGAAGAAAGACATATAGACAAGAAGACAGACAGACAGACAAACAGACAGAAAGACATATAGACAAGAAGACAGACAGATAGACAAACAGAAAGACATAGACAAACAGACAGAAAGACATATAGACAAGCAGACAGACAGGCAGACAAACAGGCAGACAGAGAGACAGACAGAAAGACAGATAGACAGACAGACAGACAGACAGACTGGACTGTACAAAGCAGAGAAAGAAGCTCGGGGTATGAATAAGGGATGATGCTCATTACCACAGCTGTCACTGTCTGCTCCCTGTCCGTACAGATATTCAGCACACAAGGTTATTCCTAGACTGTCTGTCTCTCTGTCTGTCTGACTGTCTGTCTGACTGTCTGTATATCTGTGTACCTAACTGACTGACTTACTGGTGAACTCTGTTGTGTGTGTGTGTGTGTGTGTGTGTGTGTGTGTGTGTGTGTGTGTGTGTGTGTGTGTGTGTGGTGTTATGTGCGTGTGTAGGTGTGTAGGTGTCTGTGTGTTTATTTGTGTGTGCGTGCGTGTGTCAAAGTCAAAGTCAAAGTTTTATTTTCAGATAATACATTGAATAAGCAGTGCATTTGCTTTTTTTCATCAAGCCATCTATCTCTGTTTGTGTGTGTGTGTGTGTGTGTGTGTGTGGTGTGTGTGTGTGTGTGTGTGTGTGTGTGTGTGTGTGTGTGTGTGTGTGAAAGATTGATCTGAAGTCTGTCAATCTGCTTCTGCTGGCTACCTTTTAAGCTACCCCCCCCCCCTCTCTCCCATTATACTACTGTCTGTCCGTCCGTCCGTCTGTCTGTCTGCTTTCCTTTCTGTTAGACAGACATACAGACAGACATGCAATCAGACTTGCAGTCAGACAGTCAGACAGACGGACAGACATATATATAGATAGGTAGATAGATAGATGGAGATAGAGAGAATAGAGATAGATAGATAGATAGATAGATAGATAGATAGATAGACAGAGAGACAGACAGATAGATAGATAGACAGACAGACAGACAGATAGATAGACAGTTGATAGATAGATGATAAATAGATAGATAGATAGACAGATAGATAGATAGATAGATAGATAGATAGATAGATAGATAGATAGATAGATAGATAGACGGATATAGGCAGTTAGACAGTCAGACAGACAGACAGTTAGACAGACATATAGATAGGTAGATAGATAGATAGACAGACAGGTGGTAGATAGTTGAGAGATAGATGGATAGACGGATATATATATATATATATATATATATATATATATATATATATATATATATATATATATATATATATATATATATATATATATATATATATATATATTACGTGCATACATAGACAGACAGACAGGCAGACAGACAGCGTATCTGGGTCATCATGTGTCTCTGATAGACATACCATACCAGACTGCGGCCTGTTCTGCCTGGTATAAGTGTGTGCAAATGCACCCACACACAAGCGTGCATGTATGTGTGCATGTGTGCATACAGGTATGTGCGTGTTCTGTGTGTGTGTGTTTGCGCGCGCATATATATGTGTTTGTGTGTGTGCAATTGTTGAATGGGGGAAGGGGGGAGTAGAAATGCACGTGAATGCGTACATCAGTAATGCAGACAGACAGATAGACAGACAAAGAGATAGACAGACAAACAGTGAGACAGAGAGACATCGATAGATAGATAGATAGACAGACAGACAGACAGACAGACAGACATATATATACATACATACATACATACATACATACATACATACATACACACACATACATACCTACATACATACATACATACATGCAAAAATACACATACATAGTCCAGTGATCTGGAATGACCTCCCTCTCTCCCTCCGCCAAAAGCCTACTTTTGACACTTTCAAATCCAGCCTCAAAACACATTTATTTCAAATCTAAGACTTTCCCCTCTTGTTTCATCTCATTTCTGTCCTTACCCTCAATAACGGAAACCCCCACCACCCTGCCAAAGTACACAACCTCTGTGTGTGTGTGCGTGCGCGCGCAGGCGTGTGTGTGTGTGTGTGTGTGTGTGTGTGTGTGTGTGTGTGCGTGCGTGTGTGTGTGCGTGTGTGTGTGCGCGTGTGTGTGATTACATTTCAATTTGTAAAAACTATTAATTGTAACTTGTTGCATGTGTGAGAGTAGGATGAATGCAAGCGCTTTGATTTGTTTTTTCAAGATATAGCGATATAAAAATTCCATTTATTATTATTATTATTATTATTATTATTATTATTATTATTACATATACACACACATACATACATACATACATACACACACATCCATCCATCCATCCATCCATCCATCCATACATACATACATACATAGACAAGACAGACAGACAGCCAGGTAGACACCCAAACATACAGAGAAACATACAGCCAGCCAGCCAGCCAGCCAGCCAGCCAGACAGACAGACAGACAGTGTGTCTCGGTCATGGCATGTCCCTGATAGGCACACCGTAATACCAGACAGTGGTCTGTCCATAGCTTGCCCAGCACAGGTCTGTCATGCATTATTCACACTCCTGTCTGTCTGTCTGCCTGTCTGCCTGTCTGTCTGTCTGTCTGTCTGGTGGCCCGTGTCGCTAGTCCCTTTTAGCCACGTGTCTGTCTCTGTCTCTGTCTCTGTCTCTGGCGTTGGCGTTGGCGTTGTCTGTCCATACCCTTCCTGTCTGTCTGTTTCTCTGTTTGTCTGCTTGGCTGGCTGGATGGGTGGCTGGTTGGTTGTGTGTGTTGTGTGTGTGTGTGTTGTTGTGTGTGTGTTGTGTGTGTGTTGTGTGTGTGTTGTGGTGTGTTGTGTGTGTTGTATGTGTTGTGTTGTGTGTGTTTTGTTGTGGTGTTGTGTGTGTGTGTGTTGTGTGTTGTGTGTGTTGTGTTGTGTGTGTGTTTGTGTTGTGTGGTTGTGTGTGTTGTGTGTGTGTGGGGGGGGAGGGGGGGGGGTGTTGTGTGTGTTGTGTGTGTGTGTGTGTGTGTTGTGTGTATTGTGTGTGTTGTGTGTGTTGTGTGTGTGTGTTGTGTGTGTGTTGTGTGTGTGTTGTGTGTGTTGTTTGTGTGGTGTGGTATGTGTGTGTGTGTTGTGTGTGTGTTGTGTGTGTTGTGTGTGTGTGTGTTGTGTGTGTGTTGTTGTGTGTGTTGTTTGTGTGTTGTATATGGTGTGTGTGTGTGTGTTGTTGTGTGTCGTGTTGTGTGTGTATATTGTGTGTGTTGTGTGTGTGTGTGTGTGTGTGTGTGTGTGTGTTGTGTGTGTGTTGTTGTGTGTTGTGTGTGTGTGTGTTTGTGTGTGCGTGTTGTGTGTGTTGTGTGTGTGTTGTGTGTGTTGTGTGTGTATGTTGTGTGTGTGTGTGTGTGTGTGTGTGTGTGTGTCTCTCTCTCTCTGTGAGCAACTGTGCGGATATGTGTGTTTATTTTTTTTTTCATTCTTTTATTTTCTTCTTTTATATCGAGGATAATGGAATAAGCACTTATGTGCTTTCTTTTTTAAATCAAGTCCCCGTGTGTATGCGGTTTTGTAAATTCTGTCATCCGTTCCCACCTGCACACAATAGCCTACTCTTACGAAAAGCGGAACAGGGTTTAACGTGCGCGCAAGATGTTCAAGATGTGCGTGTGTGTATATGTGTATGTGTGTGTTTTTATGTGCATGTGTGTGACTGTGTGTATGTGTGTGTGACGCTGTGTATGTGTGTGTTGCGTGTGTATGTGTATGTGCGCGCTTGTGTGTATGGGCCTGTTCCTCTGTCTGTCTGTCTCTCTGTCTGTTTGTCTCTCTGTCTATATCTGTCATTTTGTCAGTCAGTCTGTCTGTGTGTTTCGCTGTCTGGGTCTATCTCTCTGTCTGTCTGGCTGGCTGTGTCTGTCTGTGTCTCTCTGTCTCTGTCTGTCTCTTAGTGTGTGGTTTTTTTTGCGATCAAGAGCACGGATATGCGTGCGGGGTTTTGTGCGTGTGTGTACGTGTGTGCGTGTGTGTGCGCGCGCGCGCGTGTGCGTGCGTGCGTTTGTGTGTATGTGTACGTGTGTGTACGTGTGCCTGTATGTGTGTATGTGTGTGTGTGTGTGTGTGTCTGTCTATCTCTCTGTCTGTCCATGTCTTTCTTGTTGTTTGTTTGTCTGTCTGTCTGTCTCTCTGGCTGGCTGTCTCTGTCTTTGTTCATGTATTTTTATTTATTTTATTCTTTTATATCGAGGATAATGGAATAAGCACTCATGTGCTTTTCTTACATCCAGTCCCCGTGTGTATGCGGTTTTGCAAATTCTGTCACTGGCACACAATGGCCTACTCTTACGAAAAGCGAAACAGGATTCAACGTGTGCGCAAGATGTTCTGCGCGCGTTCGCACACGGGGCCTCGGTTTATAGTCTCATCCGAAGGACTTTGACACTCAGTTCGATTTTTTGGGGTCAAACTGGGAAGAAAGGGCGAGGCTGGGAATCGAACCCAGAACCTCACGGTTTACTTGTTGGCAGGCGAACGTCTTAACCATCCTGCCTGTCTCTTAGTGTGTTTTCTCGAACAAGAGCACGGAAGATATACGTGCAGGATTTGTGTGTGTGTGTGTGTGTGTGTGTACGTGTGTACGTGCGTGCGTGGATGGATAAATTCATTACAGCTGTTTTGTCACCCACCTACTCATGACCGGTATTTGAA
>CM054137.1:77827505-77830005 GCA_028751875.1 Rapana venosa | reverse complement strand
GGGCTACAGGAGATGGTAGTAGAACTCAGCAGAGACAGAGAGAAAGATGGTGAACCCAGGTGGTGGCATTGCGTGGAGCTCCTAGCGACGACAGCGGCGATGGAGACAGGTGACCGTTGACAGGTGACATATGACCCTGCTGAAACTGACCCCTGACCTCACCTGTCTGAAATGTCGGCGTCACAGGGTTTGGCGTTGGCTACTTCACTCCGTGACACTGTTATATCCCTCCCTCCTTACACACACAGACACAGACAGACACAAACGACACAACACAACACACACAATACATAAACACACACGCACGCGCACGCGCACGCACACACACAGAACAACACACAAAACCCGCATACAGATACACACACAAACACACACACGCACACACACACACACACACACACACACACACACACACACACACACACACACACACACACACACACACACACACACACACACACACGAGCGCGCACACGCACGGACACACACAGAACACACACAAAACCCACATACAGATACACACACACACAAACACACACCACACGCACGCACACACACACACACGCACACACCACACACACACACACACACACACACACACACACACACACACACACACACACACACACACACCACACACACATACACACACACGCACACACACACACACGCACACACACACACACACATATGATTTTTCCTCTGGAGTTAACATCAGTGCTGACTCCACTCCCCCCAAAAAAGTCCTTCGGATGAGACTATAAACCGAGGTCCCGTGTGTGAACGCACGCAGAACATCTTGCGCACACATTAAAACCCGTTCCGCTGTTCGGAAGAGTAGGCCATTGTGTGCCGGTGGGAACGGATGACAACATTTACAAAACTGCATACACACGGGGCCTGGATGAAAAAAAGCACATGGGTGGCTTATTCCATTATCTATCTATCTATCTATCTATCTGTCCCGTAGTCTGACGACCGTGGGGGCACCCTCAAAGACTCAACAACCAGTTCCCTCCATTCCTCTCTCTGTTCTGCCTTTCTCAGGGTTTTGTTGAGTTCTAGGCCTGTCCATTCGCTGATGTTATCCTCCCAGCTCTTCCTTGGTCTGCCTCTTCTTCTTCCTCCTTGGACAGTGCCTTGTAAAATTGTCTTTGCAAGTCCTTTGGATCTTGTGACATGCCCATACCATTTAAGTTTACGTTTTTTCACGATCGTTATAAGGTTCTCATAGGGTCCAATGGTTTGCTGGATTCTGTTATGCACGCTTTCGTTGCTTATGTGGTCTTTATAGGAGATGCCAGGGAGTCTCCGAAAGCATCTCATCTCCACTGCCTGTACTCTTCTCTCCAAATCTGCAGTCAGGGTCCATGATTCACAGGCATACAGAAATATGGATATGACAAGGGAGCGCATTAGTCTGATCTTGGAGATAAGTGAGATATTTTTATCTCTCCAGATGGTGTTTAGTTTTGACAGTGCTGTTATTGTCTGTGCAGTCCTGCATACTACTTCTGGCTTGGATCCCTGGTCGGATACAATGGCTCCCAGGTACTTGAAGCTTTGAACTGTTTCCAGCTTCTGGTCATTAACCCTGATATCAGTGCCAATGCCGTTGGTGTTATTAGTCATCAATTTGGTCTTCTCTGCACTGATTTCCATGCCGTATGTTTTGGAGGCCTTATTCAGGTGTTCTGTTAGGCTGGCAAGCTCTTTTTCTGATCCTGCTATTCCATCAATGTCATCTGCGAAGCGGAGGTTTGTGATCGTTCTGCCACCAATGCTGACTGATCCTTCATGATGTTCCAGTGCATCAGCCATGATTCTCTCAAGGAAGATGTTGAAAAGAGTGGGTGAGAGTAGACAGCCCTGCCTTACTCCAACTGTTGTTCGAAACCATTCTCCAATGTTGTTGTTGTAGTACACTGCACTGGTGGCCTCGCTGTACAGCTGTTTGATGACTCTGGTCAGGTTTGCATTGATGCTGTACAAATTCATGGTTGCCCACAAAGCTGCATGCCACACCCTGTCAAATGCCTTCTTAAAATCGATAAATACATGGTAAAGGTCTTGTTGATGTCCATTATCCTTGAAATAAAAGAGTAAATAATCAGACAGACGATCCGGCTTGCTGTGGGTGGGTCGTCTGCTGTGACGTCACTGCATCACTGCCAGACAACCGTCCATAGGAAAGATCACAGAAATCTGAAGAGGAAGAAGAAAGAATTTCCGCCTCTTCCTCTTCCTCCTCCTATTCCTACTCGCCTTCTTCCATTATCCTTGGCGCAGTTTCAGACTGGTCACTAATGTAGAATTCCTCCTCCTCTTCCTCCTCCTCTTTCTCTTCCTCCTCCAAACCCTCCTCGTCCTCCTCTTCCTCACCTTCTTCCAATACATTTGATGTAGTTTCAGATTGATCCTTAATGTAGAATTCCTCCTCCTCCTAACCCTCCTCCTCCTCCTCCTCACCTTCTTCCATTATCCTTGACGTAGTTTCAGA
>CM054137.1:77817505-77820005 GCA_028751875.1 Rapana venosa | reverse complement strand
ATGAGAGAGAGAAAGGAGAGAGAGAGAGAGTGGAGGAGAGAGAGAGACGAGAGGGAGAGAGAGAGAGAGAGGGAGAGAGAGAGAGAGAGAGAGAGCGAGAGAGAGAGAGAGAGGAGAGAGGAGAGAGAGAGAGAGAGAGAGAAGAGAGAGAGCGAGAGAGAGAGGGAGAGAGAGAGAGAGAGTGGAGAGAGGAGAGAGAGAGGGAGAGAGAGAGAGAGAGGGAGGAGAAGAGAGAGAGAGAGAGAGAGAGAGAGAGAGAGAGGAAGGAGAGAGAGGAGAGAGAGGAGAGGAGAGAGAGAGAGAGAGAGAGAAGAGGAGAGAGAGAAGTGGGGAAGTGAGGGAGAGGGGAGGCTGAGAGGGTGAGTGGCCGGAGTTTATTGTCGTCTGGTGCCTAATGCCCACCATGTGTACGGTCTGTACTTTGTACTTGTGCCGTTAATGCCTGCACCCCCCCCCCTCTCTCTCTCCCCTCTCTCTCTCTCTCTCTCTCTCTCTCTCTCTCATCATTATATAGACAGGCAGACAAGCAGGCAGGCACCCACGCAGGCATGCAGGTACACACACGCGCGCGCACAGGCACACACACCCACACACTGACAGGCATGCATGCACGCGCGTGTGTATATGTGTGTGTGTGGGGGGGGGGGGTGTATGCATGAATACATACATACATAGCCTCCATCCATCCATCCATCCATCTATTCATACATACAAACATACATACATACATAATGCATACCTACATACATACAAACATACATAATACATACATACATAATTCATACCTACGTGCATACAAACATACATACAAACATATATAATACATGCATAATACATAATACATACATACACATACATACATACATACATACATGATACATACATACATATATACATACATAATACATACCATACATACATACATACATACATGATACATACATGATACATACATACATACACACATACACACACACACACACACACACACACACACACACACACACACACACACACACACACACACACACACACACACACATACTCTTACTTTCTTAGTACAGACTCCACTCCCCTGCAAAGTCTTTCAGATAAAACTATTCAACTTCTTTGTCGAACGCTCAGACAGCAAGTTTGACATAAATGTGTCTTGAGGCCGGCTTTAAAAGCGTCATAAGAAGGCTTTTGACGAAAGGAGAGAGGGAGGTCATTCCAGATCGATGAACCAGAAACAGAGAAAGAGCGACGGACAACGATGGACTGGCTGAATCTAGGTATTCTTAAGCACAAGGTATCTGCAGCAGAGCGGAGGGAACGAGAAGGAGTGTACAGGTGAAGACATTCACAGAGGTAGGAGGGTGCTGTTTTCTGGAGACATTTGTAACAGAGGGTACTGATCGTACAGTTTACTCTCTGTGGCACAGGCAACCAGTGGAGGGATCGCAAGAGAGGAGTAATGTGCTCACATTTTTTTCTTTCTGACTAGACGAGCTGCAGAGTTTTGTATACGTTGAAGGGAGTGGATAGATGATGCTGGCAGACCAGTCAGAAGAGAATTGCAATAGTTCAGACGTGAAAGAATGAGAGAGGTGACTAGTTTGGATGCTGCATCAGTGGACAGGTCCTTTCGAACTGCACTGATGCGCCGCAATTGATAGTAGCATGACTGGCAGGTTTGGGTGATTGATTTTTGCATGGAGAGTGCGTTGTCTATAATGACCCCTAGATATTTCACAGCAGTAAATAGAGGGACAGACGTATTACCGAATTCTATTGAAGCTGTTGGGATGGAAGAGTTTGTGTTTGGTCCCTACAAGCATGGCTTCGGTTTTATCTGCATTTAGCTGTAACTTGTTCTGTATCATCCAGTTTTGGATATCTTGAAGGCAGTAGGACATATCAATCAAGAGAAAAGGCATATTTTCAGGAGTATCACTGTTAAGAATTTGAGAGTCGTCTGCATAAAAGTGATAGTTGATCTGATGACGATTTATTATGTGTGAAAGAGGAGCAGTGTAGAGTGTGAACAGAACAGGGCCAAGAGCTGATCCCTGTGGGACTCCACATTCCAGTTTGGCAGGTGTTGACTGAATCTTGTTTACAGCAATCTATTAATTGTAACTGGCTGCATGTGAATGAGTAGGATGAATGAAAGCGCTTTGATTTGGTGTTTTTGCGAGATATGGCGCTATGTAAATTCCATTTATTATTATTATTATGACACGAGCATGACCCAGCATGCGCTATGCAGCTTGGAGAAAGATGGGCTCCGCCAGGTGAAAACATGCCCTTGATTAATAAAAATATAAAAAAAAACTTTAGAGCAGGGTGGCTGACTCCTAAAGGAGTTAAGAGAGAAGTCATGACAATGTCAAGGTTTTTATTTTATTTTATTATTATTATTTAGTTTAGCGCATCAAAAATAGCTTGCCTGCAGCCATATTAACGTATTTTTTTCTCTTTTCTTTTTTTGTTTTTTTTGTTTTTGATATCCATAATT
>CM054137.1:77802505-77805005 GCA_028751875.1 Rapana venosa | reverse complement strand
CTGTCACGATATGAGCCAAAATTCGTTTGCGCTGCCGTTAAGCCCCTGACAAGTCAAGCCCAGCACGTCCGACTTCGATTCAGCGTGAGAGAAAATGCATTTTCATATGAATGCTACTTTTATTCTCTGATGCTATTTAATCCTAGTTCGTGCACCTTATTTGGTGTGTTTTTTAAAAAGTTGGTATCACAGTCACAACGTATTGATACGAGTATGAATAGAATATAATATTGATGGACGCTATAGCCGAGTGGTTAAGACTGTTCAACGTCAATCCCATGGGTCCATGAGGTCGTGGGTTCGAACCTCGGCGGTGTTTGGTTTAATTAAAGTTGGGGACTTTTACGACCTCCCAGGTCAACGTTAAGTGCAGACCTGCCAGTGCTTTAGTTCCTTCCGTGTGTATATAATATACACACAAGTAGAAGATCAAATATTCGCGTTAAAAAAAAAATCTCGTAAATCAAGAACATACTCAGCATAATTACATATATATACCCGAAGTCGGAATAATAATAATAATAATGTATGGAATTTATATAGCGCTGAATCTTGTAAAGCAACAAATCAAAGCGCTCAGATTTCATTTCATACCACTTTAAGTCACGGCAGATTTCTCTCCGTGAAATTCGGGCTGCTCTCCCAGGGGAGAGCGGGAGAGCGCGTCGCCACAAGAGAGCGCCACCCTTTTTTTTTTTTTTTTTTGTCTGCAACTGTATTTGTTTTCCTATCAGAGTGGCTTTTTTCTAAGAATTTTGCCAGGGACAACTCTCTTGTTGCCGTGGGTTCTTTTACGTGCGCTAAATAATTACGTGTAACACACGGGACCTCGGTTTATCGTCTCATCCGAAAGACTAGCGCCCAGACCACCACTCATGGTCTAATGGATGGGGGAAAAGTTTCCGGTCCAAACGGGGTACGAACCGCCGCACACTTCAGACCCGGACTTTTCGCTTACTAGACAGGCGCGTTACCTCTAGACCACCGATCCACCAATGTGGCTACCTCCGTGATGGGAAAACGGGATAGCCTAGTGGTTAGAACATTGCGCTCGCAATCTGATGACCCGGGTTCGATTCCCGTTCAAGGGGATATTTTCCCCTGGAGTTAACATCAGTGCCGAATCCATTCTTTCCCAAAAGTCTTTCGGATGAGACTATAAATCGAAGCCCCGTGTGCGAACGCACGCAGAACATCTTGCGCGCACGTTAAATCCTGTTCTGCTTTTCGTAAGAGTAGGCCATTGTGTGCCGGTGGGAACAGATAACAGAATTCACAAATCCGCATACACACGGGGACTGGATGTAAAATAAAGCACACAAGTGCTTATTCCATTATCCTCGATATAAAGGAATAAAATAAAATAAAAAAGATCAATAAATAAAATGGGAAAGAAAGATTCTATCTGTCTATCTAACTATCTATCTATCTGTCCTGTAGCCGTTGGTGTTATTAGTCATCAGTTTGGTCTTCTCTGCACTGATTTCCATGCCGTATGTTTTGGAGGCCTTATTCAAGTGTTCTGTTAGTCTGGCAAGCTCTTTTTCTGATTCTGCTATTCCATCAATGTCATCTGCGAAGCGGAGGTTTGTGATCGTTCTGCTACCAATGCTGACTGATCCTTCATGATGTTCCATTGTTTAGATTGCACAAGCTAAATCTCACCATTGGTGAACCTTAGAGATCTGGTGGAGGAACGCAAAAAAAAAAAAAGAGGAATGGTTATACTGTATTTATCTGAACAACTCCTGTAGGTTACCAGCCAAACATGTCTTGTCAAGTCAACATTGAATAAACTGCTGTTATCCATGAATAAAGATAGAGATCGTTTGTGGACAGAATGATTATAATGGGTTTATTTTAAACACACAAACACACACACAGAGTCACATACACACACAATTACACACGCACGCGCACGCAAACATACATACACACCACATACACACCACAAACACACACACACCACACACACACACACACACACACACACACACACACACACACACACACACACCTTGTGAACAGCTCAAGGCCTTATTTTCCACACACAAACACACACACACACACACACAAACACACACACACAAACACAAACACACACATACACTCACATTCACACACTCACACACACACTCACAAATACACAAACACACACACTTACACACACACGCACATACACACACACACACACACACACACACACACACACACACACACACACACACACACACACACACCTTGTGAACAGCTTAAGTCAAAAGGATAGTTTATCAGGTTAAGTCCACTCCCAACACATAGAGAGACAGAGACACAGAGAGAGACAGAGAGAGACAGAGAGACACAGAGAGAGGTGACTGCCCTGTATGTATCACTGTCATCATGGTCACGCCACACACACACACACACGCACACACACACACGCACGCACACGCGCGCGCGCACACACACACACACACGCGCGCGCGCGCGCGCGCGCGCGCGCGTGGACGTATACACA
>CM054137.1:77785005-77792505 GCA_028751875.1 Rapana venosa | reverse complement strand
TTGATTAAAAAAACCGGGCCCCTTTCCCTTCCCGCATGGTTTGAAGAACCCGCCCCCACTTCCCACTTAGCTAAGTCAGTTATTCGCGTGTTTACAATCATTTTAAAGTGCATTACGTTTTCCATTGTATTTTACAGTCAGGAAACTGGAACTTTGCTGTTCGGGGAAACCCTGGGGTTAAAGGGGGTAAGGGAGTGTGAAAAAATTAGCAGAGAAATTTAATTAAATACTTTTCTTTGTTGAGGCGCAAAAAAAATTTAAAGGAAAAGGTTCTCCCCATTTCCCATTGACTTTCTTGCAGAAAATTTGGAAAGGGAATTAGCATTACTCCCACCAACTTGAAAAACCAGGGCCCAATTTTTCCCCTTTGATATGTTTTCCCCCGGGGAAATTTGTTGTTTACGCCAGAAAGTTCCCTCTGAGAAAAGGGACTACCCGGGAAAATATGGGGGGGACTTGTCTCTTTTGTCTCCTGACTTTGGGGGGAGACAAATGACTTTAAAAAGAAAATTTCCCAAAGTCAAAGAATGATAAAAAATAATGCACATCCCCCAAACCCTTTAAAATTTCAGAGACAATATTGTTTCCACCCCAAATGCTTCACAAATTTTTAAAACAAGTGTAAAAAAAAACTCCAAAATATCAAGCAGGCTAAAGCTATAGGGGGGCGGACTCTGTGCCCTTTCAGCATAAGGCCCTTTCTGACAAGCTCCCGTACATTGGAAAAAAAGTTCGGGGGCAGTTTTCAAGTCTCCAAGTGGGCGTGATGCTGACTTCAAGTTTCCCGCATTGGGAAAAATTTTAAAGGGCTGGGGAAAAAAAAGAAATTTAAGCGGCATTTTTTATAATCAATAGAATTCTGTTTTTTGCAGTTACAACTTTAAATTCCAGTATTTCAAAAAATTTTATGTCTCCATAAATAAATTAATTTAAAAACAACCCCAAACCATAAAAAAATTGGGTTTTGGGTTTCAATTTAAATTTTTGAAATTAAACATATGAAGAAAAAGGTGTTACCCTGCTAAGGGCTGTTTCTACACCAAAGTGACTTTCCTGTTGATTGTGTTTTGAAGACTGTGGGCAAAAGGGCAAAAAAAACATGGGCAACTGTCCCTGACAACCCTCTTTTTTCCCCACCCCCTGTCCGACTTTGTTAATGGGAAAATTCTCCATTCACCCTTTGTTCCAAATGAAATTCAGAGATTGTGAAAAAAAAAGCCCCCGTTTATTCAGCGTCAGGTCAGTCATTCCGGGCTCACTATTCCCGTCCAAAAAAAGTTTGAGATCTAAAATTCTCTCAATTTAGGATCAGGGGCAACCTGAAGCCCAAATTTAAAAAATTTTCCCCTTTTTTCCCAGCACTGATTTTCCCCCAATACAAAAGCTGTACCTAATACCCGTATTCCAAAAACACAAAATTTACACGAAAAAACACAATTTCCCCAAGATTTTGGAAAAAAAAAAAAAAAAATTTTTTAAAAATTTTCGGCTGAGCATCCTTATTCGATAGTTTACTCGTCTCAGTTAATCAATTTCCAAAAGACTTGTAGGGAACCAACGATCTTTTCCCAAAAATTTTTATTCCCGGACTTTAAATGTCACTGCCCTTAAACAACTGGTTTTAAAGGGCTTGAATAAACAAAAAAAAATTTAAAACTGTTAATTTTGGATTTTGGGAATTAATGATTGCTCAGGTGGGCATATTTCGATTCAGGGCTTGGCAGAGGGTTTTCACTTTGTGCAAAGTCGATTTCCAAATTTCACCCTGTGGGCTTCAGTTCAAACTTCCAGTCGTGGGGAGACCCCTTTTAAACAACACAAATAGCAAACCCTTTTAACAAAAAACCTTTTATGCGCATGCTCCAAAGGGCCCCGGGAGACATGTAGACAAAATTTTAAAAAAGTTTGTTACCCAAAAAAGGTGCTCCTCCCAAGCCCCTCTTCGGACCTTTTCCCCCTCAACCCAGAGGCCCGCCCCCCTTTCTTTCACCTTTTTTTCCCCTTTTGCCCCCGGGTCAAAACATTCTTTGAATTTTTTGTGGGAAAATTGGGACAAACAAAAAATTTTTTCTCCCAATTTCATCCCCTTTCAGCAAAAAAAACCTTCTTCCCAAAAATTTTCCCGGGGAATTGGGGGACCCCTCAGGCAATTGGTCCTTCCATGAACCCAGATGTCCCAAACCCAAAGCGGCTTCACGGCTTCCCTTCCTTGCCTTCCCAAAGGAAAACCCCCCAAATCTGGGGCTTTGCAGGCTGGTCATCTTCCCTTACCTTTTACCCCCAACCTGGGCCTTTCCCCAAAAACCCCCAATAAAATTTTCAAAAAAATTAAACCCCCCCCCCCAAAATTTTCAATTTTCACCAAATCAACTCCAATTTTTCCCACCCCACCCTTCCCAACCCCCCCCAATCCCCTTTTTTTCCAAAAACATCTAAACTTACATCCTAAATTTCTTTTTTCCCCCATCAACCCGCCCTAAATTTTTCCCCAAACCAAAATTTTTCCCCAAAACAAATCATTTTTTCCCTTTTAAAACCCCTTTTCCCCCCCCATTAAATTTTCCACCCCTGCCCATGGTTTAAATTTAAGCCCCCAGGGTTGGATTTTGGCAATGCTGCTGGGGCAGTAGCCCCAAACGCTGATTTAAAAAAAGGGGTCACGATGGTGCATTTTGTTTTGATGTCAGGTATTAAGTAAAGGTTTAAAGGGTATTGTTAATTTAAAAAATAATAATAAATGGAACTTATTAGCGTATAAACTTGCAAAAAAAATCAAAGCGGGATGCATTTAACCTAATCCCTTCCCAAAAAAGTCATGCCCCTTTAAATGATAAATAATTTTGGGGGTTTTTTCAAAACGATATTTACAAACATGGGCGATTTCAGACCCAAAATCTAAAAGAAATAAAAAAGGTTTTAGTTTAATGTTTTTTAAAAGCACAAAATACAAATCGCACAGGCCGTATACTTTAGCAGGGTGAAAGAACATGGGTTAGATAACAGGAGGGGGGAGTCTTAGGTTTGAAATAAAATATGTTTTGAGGCTGGATTTAAAAGTGTCATAACTAGGTTTCTGGCGAAGGAGAGAGGAAGGTTGTTCCAGATGGATGGACCAGAAATAGAGAATGAGCGGAGGCCAACAGTGGATTGGTTGAATTAGGTATACGTAGGCACAAAGGTTATCTGCAGTAGATCGGAGGGAACGTGAAGGAGTGTACAGGTTAAGACATTCACATAGGTAGGAAGGTGCAGTTTTGTGGAGACATTTGTAACAGAGGGTACTGATTTTATAATCTACTCTCTGTGTCACAGGCAGCCAGTGGAGAGATCGCAAGAGAGGGGTAATGTGCTCAGATTTTTCTTTCTGAGAACTAGTCGAGCTGCGAGTTTTGTATACGTTGAAGGGAGTGGATAGATGTTGCTGGCAGACCAGCTAAAAGAGAATTGCAATAGTCCAGACGTGAGAGAATGAGAGAAGTGACAAGTTTGGCTGTTGCATCAGTGGACAGGTACTTTCGAATTGCACTAATACGCCGTAATTGATAGTAGCACGACTGACAGGTCTGGGTGATGAATTTTTTCATAGAGAGTGTGTTGTCGATAAACGACACCTAGATACTTCACGGAAGTGGATAGAGGGACTGATGTATTGCCAAGTTCTATTGAAGTTGTTGTAATGGAAGAGAGTTTGTGTTTGGTCCCTACAAGCATGGCTTCGGTTTTATCTGCGTTTAACTGTAACTTGTTTTGTATCATCCAGTTTTGGATATCTTGAAAGCAGTAGGCCATCTTTGTCAAGAGAGAAGGCAGATTTTCAGGTGTAACACTACTTTGAATCTGAGAGTCATCTGCATAAAAGTGATGGTTGATATGATGACGGTTTATTATATGTGATAGTGGAGCAGTATAGAGAGTGAAAAGAACAGGGCAGTCAGCTTCAGTAACTTCAGGATATCATGGGGGAATAGGGTTGTTATTTTCACATTCAAAGCTTTATTTAAAGACCTTATAATATGGCTGTCTTATGTCTGATTATGTATCAATGAAAATAAGACACTTGAATGTGTGTTTGTTGTACTTGTCATCAAATACATTAAGGTTGATCTCTGGTTACATTACTGTGTTTGTCTGCATTGTTTTGGTTTTTTCCTGAGAACCTTGGAGTTTTCCTTGCCTTCTTGTACAGTATGAAAATATATCAGTTTTTACCAGGCAGAACCATTGTGCCAGAAGACTCATGGACTTGGGACATTGACGAGGCTTTAACCAATTTGAGATATTTTGTAAGGAAAGGAACAGTCTTCTCCCTGGAGGTGGCTTTTGTACCTTGAACTTGAACTGCAGGCTCAAATCTGCATGTTACTGAAGCTGACTGCTATTTCTTTTCTCAGTTTCTGATCTTTGCTTTTGATTGTTGTATTTTCATCTTTTGAAGCGTGTGTTTTGTTCTATGTCATTCTTGTAAAAAAAAAAAATTGCTGGTCTTTTCTGTGTGCATTATATCTTGCACATTTATGTACAGTTAGATATTTTGAATATCATTGTTAAGTCTTTGCTGACTTTGCCTCATTTGTTTGTTTGGGGTCATTTAGGGGGGTTTCGGTCTTGTTTTTTTTCTTTCTTTTCTTAGCATTGGTACTTTGAACATATTGGACCAATCCATACACGAGGTGATTAAATCGTGCTGTTTCTTTTTCTATTTCTGGCAACCATGGCTAGCAATGTCAATAATGATAAATGGTTGAACAAATTTGGATTGAAAGTAGGATGTCTGAATATTTGTCATCTGTTGAATAAAGTAGCCGATATATCTTCTATTTTATCAAATGCAAATGACCACTTTCACGTCTATTGGTTTTTCTGAATCACGGTTATCTAATAGAGTCGCTGACAATGTAATATCAATTCCTGAATACAATATCATCGGAGAGATGCTAAAACGAAACTTGAAACTGGTTTGGTCATATATGTACACAGGTCTGTAAACTACTCTCTTGTAAATTTTTCCGATAAATATGACATTGAATGTATCTGGTTGGAGATTCAACTAAAAGGAAGTAAAACCATTCTATTTGGCTTTATATATAGAAATCCGAGTGAACGGATAAACTGGTTTGACCGCTTTGGTCTCATGATGGATGATGTATCCAATTACTCAAACTGAAATTATATTGCTTGGAGATTTTAACATTGACCTAAATAAGCCTCACAACAAATGGAAACTAATGTTTGAAATGTATAATCTATCACAACTAGTTGACACTCCAACCAGAAAAACATCCCATTCAGAGACGCTTATTGATCATATTTATACCACCAACCCAACTAATATAATAGAAATGTCTGTACCTGTTGTTGGAATTAGTGATCATTTCCCAATATGTCTTACCTGGTCAAAAAAGGGTATAAAAATTCCTAGATGTACCCACAAGTGTATATCCTTTCGAAGCTATCGAACTTTCAATTCTGAAGATTTTTTGTCTGACTTATGTGCAGCCAGCTTCACTAATGTTTACCAAAATACTGATCCTGACAAAGCTCTGGAAACATGGTACCATACTTTTTCTTCTATTGTTGACAAGCATGCACCCATTAGATTTAAACGTGTTAAGCCAAAAGATAAGCCACCATGGCTAACTGATGAAATAAATAAAGCCAGAGCAATTCGTGATAGATTATTGAAATCAACAGGAAAAAGTGATCAATTTAAACAACAGCGTAACAAACTAACAGCTATGAAAAGAGCAGCCAAGAAAAAGTACTTTTCTGAACTTATTGCATGTAAAAAAGACCCTAAGTCTCTATGGAGAGCAATAAATCAATTATCAGGTAAATTATCCACATCCTGTCCCCAATCAGCTACGAATTTATCTGTTGAATGTATGAACAAGCATTTCTGTACTATAGCTGAAAGATTAATCAATACCGATCATTCAATAAATAATGACTTACTTCCCCTTAAAAACTACTGTGATTTAAAAGATATACATTCTAGATTTGACTTTAAGTTTATCAGTGTCAACGGAGTGTACAGATATTTGTGTTTATTGAAACAGTCCAACTCCCGAGGCATGGATGATTTAGACAGTAAAATCTTAAGAATATCTGCCCCCATAATTACTGAACATCTTACATATATTTACAACCTCTGTATTGAAAAATGTTCTTATCCCGAAATGTTTAAAATTGCTAAAGTGATTCCAGTTTTTAAATCTGGGGATTCAAATGACCCGTCTAACTACAGGCCTATATCTATTCTGTCTACCTTGTCTAAACCTCTGGAAAAAACATCTCAAGAACAATCTTCTATCACACTTTACATTACACAACCTGTTCCACCCAAATCAAAGCGGTTTCAGAGAAAATCACTCTTGTCATACAGCTCTCAGCAACCTAATAGAACAGTGGCACTTGAATATAAACAATGACCTTTTAACAGGTACAGTCTTTGTGGACTTTGCCAAAGCTTTTGACACCATTGACCACAATCTTCTTTTAAGGAAACTTACTATATATGGCTTATCTGCTAAATCTCTTAAATTACTAACCTCTTTCCTAACAAACAGAAGACAAGCAGTTTTCCAAGACTCATTAGTATCCTCACTCATGCCCATAAGATATGGTGTTCCCCAGGGTTCTGTTCTAGGCCCTATCCTATTTACAATCTACATTAATGATCTTCCTTTGTATCTTTCTTCTTGTTGTGAATTATTTGCTGACGATACAACTTTGCACAGTACAGATAAAGATGTGAAATTAGTATATGAACATCTACAAAAGATATAAATAAACTTGTAACATGGACTGATTATAACCACATGGCCATACATCCAAACAAATCTAAATTTATGCTAGTTACAACACGCCAGAAACGTCAAAATATAAAAGTTATCCCAAGTAACTTAAGTATTTTAAAAATTTGCAATAATGTACTAGAAGAAGTAAATTCGCATAGACTGCTGGGACTTAACATTGACAATAACTTGTCATGGTCAAGTCATGTCTACACTCTGTCCAAGAAAATAGCCCAAAAAGTGTTTCAGCTCAATAGAATTAAACATTTACTTGATCTGCATACCAGAAAATTATTTTTCCATGCATACATTCAACCCGACATAGACTATGCTTCAACATGCTGGGACTTGGCTAGTAAGAATTGCTTGAAACCCTTAGAAAGTATATACAGACGTTCACTAAAGCTAATCCTTATAAGATCTTCTTCCCTTGATATATGTCATTACAAAGAGCTCAATATTCTTCCTTTTGTTATGAGATGTCATTATAATAAAGGTATACTAATGTATAAAATTATGAGCAATCTTTCCCCAGCATACCTTTATCAAAGATTTTCAGCCAAAAGCATTCGTGACAAAACTATCCTTGTTCCTCCTCGGCCAAGAACGGATCTATTTAATGACATCCCTCGTTTTACTCTGGTAGCAGACTATGGAATGAAATCCCTATCTATATCAAGAACAAAAGTTGCTTAACATCTTTTAA
>CM054137.1:77762505-77770005 GCA_028751875.1 Rapana venosa | reverse complement strand
CAGTCATGACATACAAATTGATGTGTAAAAAGGCAACAAGTAATCACCTTACAGCTGCTCTAACACAGAAAACACTAAACTAGAATAATATTTTATTTATTTATTTATTCTTTTATATGAGGATAATGGAATAAGCACTCTTGTGCTTTTTTAACATCTAGTCCCCGTGTGTAAGCGGCTTTTATAAATTTTGTCATCTGTTCCCACTGGCACATAATAGCCTACTCTTTCGAAAAGCGGAATAGAATTTAACGTGTGCGCAAGATATTCTGCCTGCGTTCAGCACACGGGGCCTCGGTTTATAGTCTCCTCCGAAAGACTTTTGGGGAGAGTGGAGTCTGCACTGATGTTAACTCCAGGGGAAAATTATCCCCCTTGAATGGGAATCGAACCCGGGTCGTCAGATTGCGAGGGCAATGTTCTAACCACCAGGCTATCCCGTCCCCACTTTGGAAGCTAGTAGCTTTGTGTTCTTATCAAACAATTATGTTTTTCAATACAATTCCAAGTGTGACAAATTAACTTATCACCTTTCCCCATTTTGTTGTAACTTTATTTCGGAAGGAAAGCTGTTACAAGTGAATTAAGAATTTAGCACACAAATAAATCTACCCCAATTTCTTTCTTTCTTTCTTTCTTTCCCTCTCTCTCTCTCTCTCTCTCTCTCTCTCTCTCTCTCTCTCTCTCTCTTCTCTCTCTCTCTCTCTCTCTCTCTCTCTCTCTCTCTCTCTCTTCTTCCTTCTTCTTCCTTCCTTCCTTCTTTCTTCCTTCCTTCCTTCCTTCCTTCCTTTCTTTCTTCCTTTCTTTCTTCCTTCCTTCCTTCCTTCCTTCCTTTCTTTCTTTCTTTGTTCCTTCCTTCCTTCCTTCCTTTCTTTATTTCTTTCTTTCTTTCTTTTGTGATGGACTGATTGCATTGTAATTATCATTTTCTTTCTTTCTCAATTCCTTTCATTGTTCCTTTGTTTCTTTCTTGATTGCTTTTATATATTCAATTATTTATTTAACTATATCTGTATTTGTTTTTATTGGGCTCTTTCTTTACTGATTACGTTTGCTTTTATATATTAATTTGCTTATATTTTTTCTATCTATCTATTTGTGTATTTCTTTATTTATTCATTTGGATGTTTTGTTCGTAGATTAATTTTGCTTTTGATGTATTAATTTGTTTTGATTTCTTGTTGCTGTTATTTCTCTATTGAACTATTCATTTTTTTTATTTTGGAGGAGTTGAAATTGTGTGTGGTAGTTTTGGTTATTTATTTATTGATTGCTTTATTTATGATTTATTTATTTCTGAAGTTATACATTTTTCTAATAACTTTTTTCGGTCAGAGTGTGTTGAATGGCCTACAGGCTGTCGTATAGGAACAGACACCAGATATGATTACCTATGCGTGTGTGTGTTGTGTGTATGTGTGTGTTTGTGTATGTGTGTGGGTGTGTAGGTGTATGTGCTTCTGTGTATGTGTGTGTGTGCTTCTGTGTGTGTGTGTGTGCTTCTGTGAGTGTATGTGTGTGTGTGCTTCTGTGTGTGTGTGTGCTTCTATGTGTGTGTGTGTGCTTCTATGTGTGTGTGTGCTTCTGTGTGTGTGTGTGCTTCTGTGTGTGTGCATGTATGTGTGTGCTTCTATGTATGTGTGTGCTTCTGTGTGTGTGTGTGCTTCTGTGTGTGTGCATGTATGTGTGTGCTTCTATGTATGTGTGTGCTTCTGTGTGTGTGCATGTATGTGTGTGCATGTATGTGTGTGCTTCTATGTGTGTGTGTGCTTCTGTGTGTGTGTGTGTGCTTCTATGTGTGTGTGTGCTTCTGTGTGTGTGTGTGCTTCTGTGTGTGTGCATGTATGTGTGTGCTTCTATGTATGTGTGTGCTTCTATGTATGTGTGTGCTTCTGTGTGTGTGTGTGCTTCTGTGAGTGTAGGTATGTGTGTGCTTCTGTGTGTATGTGAGTGTGAGAGA
Organism: Rapana venosa; assembly: GCA_028751875.1. Taxonomy (NCBI): domain Eukaryota; kingdom Metazoa; phylum Mollusca; class Gastropoda; order Neogastropoda; family Muricidae; genus Rapana; species Rapana venosa. The sequence goes on along the minus strand of CM054137.1, from coordinate 77,768,045 downwards.
GAGAGTGTGTGTGTATATATATATACCTTGTGCGGGCATGTGTGCTTGCTTGCCTGCTTGTGTGTTCATACCTACGTGCATGAATACTGTGCTGTGTGTGTGTGTGTGTGTGTGTGTGTGTGTGTGTGTGTGTGTGTTGTGTGTGTGTGAGTGTGTGTGTGTGCACGGGCTTGTGGGTTCGGGCCTGTGCGTGTGTGTGTGTAAGTGTGTCTGTGCGCGCGCGCCCAGAGGGTGTGAGCCCGCAGCCTTCTAATTCAAATATTATTTGCAATATGGTGATTATTAAAAATCGGGGTAAGTCAACTGTAATTGAATAAGACTTAAGCAATCATTCTATTATGACTTGACCATTAGACGATCAACACCGACCTAACTTTGCCCCCCAAAACTTTGTCCAAAATATCAGTGACTTTTCCTCAGCAGAGAAAGCTAAGCAAACTGCTGTGCCTCAGATTATGCTTATGCAGCAAGTATTTTCTCAATAACATACACACATGCGCCAGCGCATGCAAACACACGCCGACACATACGCACGTACACACGCACGCATGCACACATGGACGCACGCGCGCACGCACACACATGCACGCATACACACACAACGCAAACACACACGGGCGCACGCACATACGGATGCACGCACACACGCATTCACTTACGACACACACAAACGCACACACGCACGCGCACACACACATTACTCTATTATCATCGAAAACAAACTATCGTACACACAAACGCACGCGCTCGCGTACACACACACATACACACACAAACGTATGCACGCAAGCACACACATACGCATGCACGCACACAAGCACATGCAGAAGCATGCACAAGCACACAAGCAAACAGACTTGCAGCATGTACGCACTAACATACACTCACCCATGCACGCACAGATGCATGCACACTCACGCTTGCAAACACACACACTAGTACACACATACAGACACAAACACACTCACAGACAGACACACACACACACACGCATGCGCGCGCGCCAACGCGTGTGTGTGGGTGCTGCCTGCGTTTGTATTAACTCATAAAAGGGTATGTTTTAGAGGAACGCTAGGTGTTTAAATAGCCTGTGACATAGCAAATGAGGTGTCAGTGTTTAATCTGTGTGTGTGTGTGTGTGTTGTGTGTGTGTGTGTGTGTATCTGTGTTTCTAAGTCTGTGACTGTGCATGCCTGCATGTGTGTATGTCAAAGTCAAAGTCAAAGTCAAACTTTTATTTTCAGTCATATGTCTGTGTGTGTGTGTGTGTGTGTGTGTGCGCGCGCGCGCGCCCGCGCGTGCAATACTCTTGGTTCGTGTCTATTTTCTGTCTATCTGTCTGTGTCTGCTTCTGCCTTTCTGTCATTATGTTTGTTGTTTGCTTGTTTTTGTTCAATGTCCATTCACTACTTGGTGATAAGGACACACCCGCATTCAAACCAACATTCTCTCTCTCTCTCTCTCTCTCTCTCTCTCTCTCTCTCTCTCTCTCTCTCTCTCTCTCCTCTCTCTCTTCTCTTCTCTCTCTCTTTCTCTCTCATGTATGTATATTTATATTCTCACAACTGTCTGCAGTAGAGGTCTTACTGGGGAAGAATATATAACCTCAGCAACTGATGTTATGAACTGCTGAGAGTCATATAACACTTCTTGAACAGTGGCATATTTTTCATGAATCTCTCCTTTTAAACAGGTCAGTTAGGATTGGGCAATCAAACAATAGATGGTGGATCGAAAGAGATCGAGAACAGCAACATGTCACATTTTTAGAATAGTTGGTGTTCCATGCATTTAGCCTCATTTTCTGTCACTATGAATTTGTCTATGTCTGTATGTCTGTCTCGATGCATCTGTCTGTCTGTCTGCCTGTCTGTCTGTCTCTGTCTTTGTCGGTCTGTTTGTCTGTCTGTCTGACTTTCTATCTATCTATCTATCTATCTATCTATCTATCTATCTATCTATCTAACTATCTATCTATCTATCTATCTAACTATCTATCTATCTACCTATCTATCTATCTATCTATCTATCTATCTAACTATCTATCTATCTATCTATCTATCTATCTAACTATCTATCTATCTACCTATCTATCTATCTACCTATCTATCTATCTATCTATCTATCTAACTATCTATCTACCTATCTATCTACCTATCTATCTATCTATCTATCTATCTATCTATCTAACTATCTATCTATCTATCTATCTAACTAACTATCTATCTATCTACTCTATCTATTCTATATCTATCTATCTATCTATCTAACTATCTATCTATCTATCTAGATCTATCTATCTATCTATCTATCTATCTATCTATCTATCTAACTATCTATCTATCTACCTATCTAATCTATCTATCTATTCTAAAATATCTATCTATCTATCTATCTATCTAACTATCTATCTATCTACCTATCTATCTATCTATCTATCTAACTATCTATCTATCTATCTATCTATCTAACTATCTATCTATCTACCTATCTATCTATATATCTATCTATCTAACTATCTATCTATCTATCTATCTATCTATCTATCTGTCTGTCTATCTATCTATCTATCTATCTATCTATCTATCTATCTATCTATCTATCTATCTATCTACCAAAGATCTTTTTATGTATCGATCTCCCCCTTCTCTCTCGCCTACCCTATCTCTCTCTCTCTCTCCTCTCTCTCTCTCTCTCTCCCTCTCTCTCTCTTTCCCACCTCCTCCTCCTCCTCCTCATCTCTCTCAACCCCCCCCCCCATCTCTCTCTTTCTTTCTTTCCCTCCCCCCTCCCCCCATACCTCCCCTCCACCTCTCTATCTAATGGAACCATAAAGAGAAGAGAAATAGCCAACTAGGACAGAAGAGAGAGAGAGAGAGAGAGAGAGGAGAGGAGGAAAAGGGAACATTTTTTAAAAGCAGGACAAACAAACAAACACACACACAAAACAAAAAACAAAACAAAGCCCAAAAACAAACCAAAACCAAAAAAAAAAAAAACGTCCTTGCAAATTGTTTTATTCGAATTAGGCCAAGGTTCTCCTCATGTGAAGCGCAGGCCGACCAATCACGACATTGTTACACAATGAAATCGCCACACAACAAAAACAGATAATATCAAGTGCAAAGTGATATGAAGAGAAGGGAAGGAAAGGAGAGGAGAGGGGGGGGTTGAGCAGAAGGGGGATGGGAGAAGTATGAGTTAGGAGGAGGAGGGAAGAGGAGAAAGAAGAATGGAGGTGTAGGGTAACTGATGATGTTTTAGCTGTGGTAAAGGGGACAGGATAGCTCAGTAGTGGTCAGAGCACTTGCTTTCCCCCCAGCCAATGTTAAGCAACAGTTGCAATGAGTGCAAGCGCTTCGATTTGTTTGTTTTACAAGATTCAGCGCTATATAAATTCCATATATTATTATTATTATTATTATTATAATTATTAAGCAGCATCGAGCGTGGTTACCACTTGGATGGGTGACGTGACCGTTTGCGCGCCTTGGTTTCAGTACAGTCCCCCTAGTTCACCCAGCTGTAAATAGGTACCTGCCCTCTTTTAGGGTCAGGGAAGGTAAAGCAGCGAGGGAGAGGAGATGGGCGCCGCCCTCAATATGCTGGCCTCCTAGAGAAGTGAGGTCTCTGACGCCTCGCTCCCCTACGACCTTATAGGTTATGGGACTCCTTTACCTTTCCTTTTAAAGGGAGCGAGATAGCTCAGTGGTCGGAGCACTCGCTTTCCTACAGCCAAGTTAAGCAGCGTTGAGCGTGGTTACCACTTGGATGGGTGACGTGACCGTTTGCGCGCCTTGGCTTCAGTACAGTCCTCCTAGTTCACCCAGCTGTAAATGGGTACCTGCCCTCTTTAGGGTCAGGGAAGGTAAAGCAGCGAGAGAGAGGGAGAGAGGAGATGGGCGCCGCCCTCAATATGCTGGCCTCCTAGAGAAATGAGGTCTCTGACGCCTCGCTCCCCTACGAACACACAGGTTATGGGGACACCTTTACTTTTACTTGTAAACGATGGGAAGACAGCATCAGAGAGTGGTGGACAAGCCTTGAGTGGATGGAACGATAAACTGCAGGACAGTTTGAAAAAGCCCCGGGCGCAAGGAGTGGAGGAAGCTGGTTGCAAAAAACTTTCAGTGGTGCGGCAGACTGCGGGATTGATGAAGGTGAGGGTGCAGGAGAAGGAAATGCATGGGTTCGGGTTGATGGGGTACTTGCGGAGTCCATGGTTTAAGTCCCCCGGTATTGATTGAGTTGTGATCTTTTTTTTAAAAATTGAGTCGAGGATTTCAGCGTCGTCATCGTCGTCGTCGTCGCCGTTGTTGTTCTTGTTGTTGTTGCTGCTGCTGTTGTTGTTGCTGCTGCTGTTGATGCTGCTACCGCTGTTGTTGTTGCTGCTGTTGTTGTTCGTTGTTGCTTTTGTTGTTTCTGCAATGAGTTGTGGTATTTTCTGAAAATGAGTCGAAGATTTCAGTGTTTTGCTGTTGTTGCTGCTGCTGCTGTTGCTGCTGTTGTTGCTGCTGCTGCTGTTGCTGCTGTTGTTGCTGCTGTTGCTGCTGCTGTTGCTGTTGCTGTTGCTGCTGCTGCTGTTGCTGTTGCTGTTGCTGCTGCTATTGTTGCTGTTGTTGCTGCTGTTGTTGCTGTTGTTGCTGCTGTTGTTGCTGTTGTTGCTGCTGTTGTTGCTGCTGCTGTTGCTGTTGCTATTGCTGCTGTTGTTGATGTTATTGATGCTGATGGTTTTTCCAGAGAGGAATTGCCATGAGTGGAATTCCATATGCGCTTCTCCATTATAATGTTCCAAAAGTCTAATAAAACAACCTGTTAAAGTAAGCAGGCAAGCAGGCACTGGTCAATACGTATAGTATGCACGCAAAGAACAAACACTGTACACGATTACATCTCTGTGGGGGGGGGGGGGGGGGGGGAGCATGTGCGCGCGCGCACACACACACACACACACACACACACACACACACACACACACATGTGCGGGCGCGTGTGGATGAGCACACACATAGACAGAAATATACGAACCTGCACACACACACACACCCACACCCACACTCACACCCACCACCCACCCACACACACACACACACACGGGGGGAAAATGCAAATTCATTGCTTATTCAACTGTACCATCTAGAAATAAAATTTTGACTTGACTTCACACACACACACACACATACACCCACACCCACACCCACACACACACACACAGCGAGAGACGGGGACGGGATAGCCTGGTGGTTACAGTGATGTATTCGTGCTCTGCTGACCCGGGTTCGATTCTCGTTCGAGAGGATTTTTCTTCTGGAGTTAACTTCAGTGCCGATTCCACTTTCCACTTTCCCCCAAAATCCTTTAGATGAGACTATAAACCGAGGTCTCGTGTGCAAACGCACGCAGAACATCTTGTGCACACGTTAAAACCCGTTCCGCTTTTCGGAAGAGTAGGTCATTGTGTGCTGGTGCGAACGGATGAGAAATTTACAAATCTGCATACACACGGTGACTGGATGAAAAAAAAGCACAAGAGTGCTTAT
>CM054137.1:77747505-77752505 GCA_028751875.1 Rapana venosa | reverse complement strand
TTTGTGTGTGTGTGTTGTATGTGTTTTGTGTGTGTGGGGCTGTATGTGTTGTGTGTGTGTATTGTATGTGTTTTGTGTGTGTGTGTTGTATGTGTTTTGTGTGTGTGTGTGTTGTATGTGTTTTGTGTGTGTGTTGTATGTGTTTTGTGTGTGTGCTGTATGTGTTGTGTATGTGTGTTGTATGTGTTTTGTGTGTGTGTTGTATCTGTTTTGTGTGTGTGTTGTATGTGTTTTGTGTGTGTATGTGTGTGTTTCTTTAGACGTAGTCGGAAATTCATCATCACAAGATCATGATCACTCCCTATGTCTGCTCCTGGAAAACTTCGTGTCTGTGCGATGTTAACGCTAGACTAAGAAAATCCACAAGCGGAACAACATCAGGATCAAATTTGACCTCGAGAAGCTGAAGGACCCAGAGGTAGTAGAAATTTTTCAAGCAAGGATAGGTGGAAAGTTTGCAGCACTCACTGTGATAGACTCAGACATAGATACACTGACGAATAGTTTCGATACAGCAGTGACTGAAACAGCAAGCGAGCTTCTTGGCAAACGCCGACCAGTCAAAAAACCATGGGTCCACCTAACATCCTACAAACTATGGCAAGTTTAGAGAGTTGAAAAAAAAGAAAAATGAAACAAAAAGAGCAGAACAATATAGGGCAGTCAACAAAAGAATCAGGAAGTCCATGACGGAGACAAAAGAGAAATGGATCGGTGAACAGTGCCAAGACATTGAGAGAACATCAAGAAAAACAATAGCAAAAAAACATATCAGCTGGTGGGAAAAACCTGACTAGCACAAAACAGGGAAAAGGTTTAACAATCCAAGACAAAAATGGGAAGTGTCTCACTGACGACCAGGAAAATTCTGAACAGATGGACAGAATACTGCTCCGACCTGTATAACTATTAAAACCGCAGGAGAAACCCGAAGTCCTTAAAGTACCCCCAAGCAAAGACACAGACAGGTTTACCCCATCCCCGAGAAGAAGGGGGAAACAGGGAGTCAGATCGCTGAAAAAGGGGAAGTCAGCAGGGGCTGACAACATTCCAGCTGAGTTGGTTCAAGCTGGAGGGGAAGCCATGATCAGCGCCCTACTAAGAATCTGCAACAAGATCTGGCAGACAGGAAAATGGCCAACACCATGGACACAGTCACTCATCACCCCCCAAGAAAGAAAATCTACAACAATGCCATAATTACCGCACAATCAGCCTATATGCCACCCAAGCAAGGTCATGCTGCAGATAATATTGAATAGACTGAAGCCACAAGCAGAGACCATCATTGCTGAGGAACAAGCAGGTTTCAGAGCAGGGCGCAGCACAACAGAACAGATATTCAACCTCAGATACTATGTGAGCGGTACCTTCAACATCAACAAGACCTTTACCATGTATTTATCGATTTTAAGAAGGCATTTGACAGGGTGTGGCATGCAGCTTTTGTGGGCAACCATGAATTTGTACAGCATCAATGCAAACCTGATCAGAGTCATCAAACAGCTGTACAGCGAGGCCACCAGTGCAGTGTACTACAACAACAACATTGGAGAATGGTTTCGAACAACAGTTGGAGTAAGGCAGGGCTGTCTACTCTCACCCACTCTTTTCAACATCTTCCTTGAGAGAATCATGGCTGATGCACTGGAACATCATGAAGGATCAGTCAGCATTGGTGGCAGAACGATCACAAACCTCCGCTTCACAGATGACATTGATGGAAAAGCAGTATCAGAAAAAGAGCTTGCCAGCCTAACAGAACACCTGAATAAGGCCTCCAAAATATACGGCATGGAAATCAGTGCAGAGAAGACCAAACTGATTACTAATAACACCAACGGCATTAGCACTGATATCAGGGTTAATGACCAGAAGCTGGAAACAGTTCAAAGCTTCAAGTACCTGAGAGCCATTGTATCAGACCAGGGATCCAAACCAGAAGTAGTATGCAGGACTGCACAGCCAATAACAGCACTGTCAAAACTAAACACCATCTGGAGAGATAAAAATATCTCACTTATCTCCAAGATCAGACTAATGCGCTCCCTTGTCATATCCATATTTCTGTATACCTGTGAATCATGGACCCTGACTGCAGATTTGGAGAGAAGAATACAGGCGGTGGAGATGAGATGCTTTCGGAGACTCCTTGGCATCTCCTACAAAGACCACATAAGCAACGAAAGCGTGCATAACAGAATCCAGCAAACCATTGGACCCTATGAGAACCTTCTAACGATCGTGAAAAAGCGTTAACTTAAATGGTATGGGCATGTCACAAGATCCAAAGGACTTGCAAAGACAGTTTTACAAGGCACTGTCCAAGGAGGAAGAAGAAGAGGCAGACCAAGGAAGAGCTGGGAGGATAACATCAGCGAATGGACAGGCCTAGAGCTCAACAAAACCCTGAGAATGGCAGAGCAGAGAGAGGAATGGAGGGAACTGGTTGTTGAGTCTTTGAGGGTGCCCCCACGGTCGTCAGACTACGGGACAGATAGATAGATAGACAGATGTGTGTGTTGTATGTGTTTTGTGTGTGTGTTGTCTGTGTTTTGTGTATGTGTGTGTGTTGTATTGTTTTGTGTATGTGTGTGTGTTGTATGTGTTGTGTGTGTGTGTTGTATGTGTTTTGTGTATATGTGTGTGTTATATGTGTTTTGTGTGTGTGTGTTGTATATGTTTTGTGTGTGTGTGTGTGTGTTGTCTTCAGCGTTAGCTTTTTCCACTTTAAATGATGCCAGATGTGTGTGTGTGCTTGTGCGCGTGCGCGCGCGCGCGTGTATGTGTGTGTATGTATGTGTGTTGCGATCATATGCACTTTTGCATACATTTACATAAATATAAAATCACAGATAACATCAATTTGAAGAGCAGACACAGGGTTGAGCATTGCATTCATAAACTCATTCAGGTCATGGAATTGCTTTAGGATCTGTCTGAAATATGCAAGGCGTGTGCTTAATGACGGAGGCAGATGAATCTATACAAACCTCATTCACAAAGCCAGAGGAGAGAGAGAGAGAGAGAGAGAGAGAGAGAGAGAGAGAGAGGAGAGAGAGAGAGAGAGAGAGAGACAGACAGACAGACAGACAGACAGACAGACAGACAGACAGACAGACAGACAGACAGAAGGACAGACGAAGGTAGAGATTTTATCATTTTTATTTTTATATCGAGGATAATGGAATAAGCACTTATGGGGTTTTTATAAAATCCAGTCCTCGTGTGTATGTGGTTTTGTCAATTTTGTCATCTGTTCCCACCAGCACACAATGGCCTGCTCTTCCGAAAAGCAAAACGGGTTTTAACGTGTGCGCAAGATGTTCTGCGTGCGTGCGTGCGCACACGGGACCTCGGTTTATAGTCTCATCCGAAGGACTTTTGGGGAGAGTGGAGTCTGCACTGATGTTAACTCCAGAGAAAAAAATCCTCTTGAATGAGAATCGAACCCGGGTCAGCAGATCACGAATACATCACTCTAAGCACTATGCTATTCCGAGAGAGAGAGAGAGAGAGAGAGAGAGAGAGAGAGAGAGAGAGAGAGAGAGAGAGAGAGAGAGAGAGAACTCTGAACTCTGAACTCTGAAATTGTTTAATGTACATCGGCCTTTGGCCACAATACACACTGAGGGGCAAAATATTGAAGATGAAAAGTTGAAGATGAAAAAAATTCACATAAGTTTGGTAAGACTTTGGCATAATACCCTGGAGTGCACTCATAACTGTATACTCTTGCATAAGCATATTCCAACATCATGCCTAAATAAAGACTGTCGTATGCCAACAAATCAAAACAAAACACAGCTAAAACAAAAACTCAGTTCACCTTAACCACTTCCCAGGGTACCACAAAAAGACAATAGACCTATTAACAAAGTTATTGATGAAGCTATACCTGATATGTTAACACCTTCTCATCTACAAAATACAAACATCAAGCACATCATAAATCATAACATTTGAAATCATTGATGCTCATTAGGTTTTCTTGCATTTTCATAATAGTTACTATACTCACAAGTTATTGCATTCTCAAAACATTCATCACTCAAACACACACACACACACACACACACACACACACACACACACACACACACACACACACACACACACACACACACACACACAACACACACACACAAAATGTATACATCAAATACAACCATGTCAGCTCTAGGCTACTGCAATGTTAACACAATGCTGTATGGGGGGGGGGGGGGGGAACAAACAAAAAAAACACCCACCCACACACACACACACACACACACACAAACCTCACACACTGTGCTCTTTCATGTCATGTAACTTTTACGTCATAAAAAGAGAAAATAGGGTGTTAATCAAAACATTGCAAGATATCACTTCAGAAACAATATTCACTCATGTTTGTTTTACAAGATTCGGCGCTATATAAATTCCATATATTATTATTATTATTATTCACCACATGTCCTCTCAATCACATAAAATATGCAAATTTTCATCTGACAGTCCTATGCTGGACACTTCCTCAACTGCCTTCATACACACACACACACACACCCGCACGCACGCGCGAACACGCATGCGCAGGGGCATCCATCCGCTCTTACACTCAACCCCCTCCCCTCCAAATCACTCATACCAACACATACACACACACTCACACGCACGCACGCACGCACAAACATACACACATGTTCGCGCGTGCACGAGCTCGTGCACACACACACACATATATAAAATAAATGTTCAATGGCCATTCTCATTAAATTATAGCAACACAACATTTAGATCAATGTTTCCACAATGAAGTTTTTTCTTCTGTTAATTGCATGGAACACGAACCTGGATAAATTGTGCGTGTGATTTGGATTTGTAGCCCTGAGTAGTGCATGAAACGGAAGCTTGGCTGATTCCTTTAGAAATTTAGCACGTAGATCCTCATACCCATCACATTTAAATATGAAATGTTGTTCATTTTCGATTTTTTCTTTGCAACATGGACACATTTT
>CM054137.1:77730005-77737505 GCA_028751875.1 Rapana venosa | reverse complement strand
TTCTACCTCCTCCTTCTCCTACTCTTCCTCCTCCTCCTCTTCCTTCTCTTCCTCCTCCTGTTCCTCTTCCTCCTCCTACTCCTCTTCCTCCCTCTTCCTACTCCTCTTCCTCTTCCTCCTCCTCAGTTCAGGTGTGATCGATGCCAGAACCAGCAGCATTTGATTCCAGTTCTTACCTGTAGCCAGTGACTCTCAGACAAAAAGGAGAGAATGCTCTAAAGTTAATTAAACTGCTGCTGTGGAAGCAGAGAGAAGATGCCTAGGGATTGGTGTGTGTGTGTGTGTGTGTGTGTGTGTGTGTGTGTGTGTGTGTGTGTGTGTGTGTGTGTATGTGTGTGTGTGTGTAGTGTGTGTGTCTGTGTGTGTGTGTGGTGTGTGTGTGTGTAGTGTGTGTGTGTGTCTGTGTGTGTGTGTGTGTGTGTGTGTGTGTGTGCTGGTTGTTGGTTGTTGTTTGTGTTTATTTTTTTGTCTTACATAGGACAAACAGATCGGTACAGAAGGCAGAGCATTGAGGCTGGCTAGGTGGATGGCTGAATGAATGACTGGCTGGATGAATGGATGGATATATAAATTGCTGTCTGGCTGGCTGGCTGGCTGGTTGACAAGACAGTAAGTAGGTAAGGAGGCGGACAGGTAGACAGACAGACAGACAGAGAGACAGACAGACTGATATAGAGAAATCGATGGGCAGGTAGGATGGGTCAGAAGGATAGGGCTGTTAAGGGAAGGGGAGAGAGCAGGGGTGGTGAGGGGGCGGGGAAAGAGAGGGGGAGAGAGGGAGGAGGTGAGGGGGTGAGGGAGAGAGAGAGAGAGAGAGAGAGGAGAGAGAGAGAGAGAGAGACAGACAGACAGACAGACAGAGAGAGGGAATAGAAAAAAGAGAGACATATAGACAGAGACAGAGACAAAATAGCAACAGAGTGAAAGTGAAAAACAGAAGATAAACAGACAGACAAACAGATAGATAAATAGATAGATAGATAGAGAAATAGAGAGAGAGGTAGATAGAGATAGATAGATAGAGAGAGAGAGAAATAGAGAGAGACATAGAGATATATAGATATATAGATAGAAAGAAAGAAAGAAAGATAGATAGATAGATAGATAGATAAATAGATAGATAGATAGATAGACAGACAGATAGATAGATAGATAGATAGATAGACAGACAGACAGACAGACAGACAGACAGACAGACAGACAGACAGACAGACAGAATAATTATTTACACAGTCAGAGGCCAAGAAGTTTTACATACGGCCAGATAAACAAACAGACAAACAGACCGACAGACAGATGGACGGGCGGATAAACAGGTGGAGGGATGGGTGGATCAATGAATGAGCAGACAGACAGACTCACTGATAAATAAGCAGATAAGATGAGACAATAGAAGACAAAACAAGACGAGTGGGTAGATCGATTCGTATTAGGATAAGAAAACAGATAGACAGAAGTTTGGGAGACAAACAGACAGACAGACAGACAGACAGACAGGCAGGCAGGCAGACGGACAGACAGACTCACTGACAGAGAGATTAACAGACAGACAAGTTTGGGAGGCATACAGACAACTAGACAAACAGACTGACAGACATGTAGATAAACACAGTGAGAAAGGAGCTGGATATTCTGCAAAAAAAAGAAATGTCGATATTTATTTTTAGGATCAGGAATTCTTTTTGCGGAGCAAATGGGGGGAAAATAATATGATATAAAAAAAGTAAGAGGCAGGAAGACACACAAAAAACCAGGGTGGGGGTGGGGTGGGGATGGGGGGTGAAGAAAGGAGACAGAAAAAGAAAGACAGGTAGAAGCATATTATAAGACAGAGAAAGGGGGGTGGGGGTGGAGGTTGAGAAAAAAAAGAGATTAATTGATCGATCGATCACCAATCACAGACAGGTAGAAGCATATATCATAAGACAGAGAGAGAGAGAGAGAGGCAGCACCCACTCACACACACTCACTCTCACACACACACTCACAAACGCCCACAATTTCACTCATATACTCGCACTCATTCATTCACACACACGCGCGCGCGCGCGCGCAGAACATCTTGCGCACTCTTTAAATCCTGTTCCGCTTTTCGTAAGAGTAGGCCATTGTGTGCCGGTGGGAACAGATGACCGAATTTACAAGACCGCATACACACGGGGACTGGATGTAAAAAAGCACATAGGTGCTTATTCCATTATCCTCGATATAAAAGAATTAAAAACACATTTTAAAAAACCAAAAAACACGCACGCACGCACGCACGCAGCACATACACACACTTATTCACTCATACATACACACACATACACGCACGCACGTATACACACTCACATACACACAGACTCACACACACACTCACACTCACATACACATACCCTGAAGAACTAACTAACTAGAGCAAAAAGTTTGTTTTTTTTAATATTAATTGACATTTCGATCCATAAGTTCATTGGTGTGGGGGTTTTTCTCTTTCGTTCTGAGGTTTACCAATTGTGAGATTTTGCAAATGCGAGCGGATTTTGTGTTGTTTTGTTTTTGGCCTACAATAAAGGTAGCCACATTCCGACGTCAGGGATGTTCTGAGGTTCGCCGATGGCTCAAATTTTGCATCATTTTTGCAACCATTTTTGCCCACTATTCAAGGTAGCCATATTCAGTCTTCGGAAATAATGTCTAAACACGACACCTGTGTACATGCGGTTTTTGTAACATTTTTGTTTTGTTTTATTCATCACCGTTGATGCGCAATGGCCTACTCTTTGGAAAGGTGGAACGGGTATTTAACGTGTGCGCATGTTGTTCTAGGTAAGTTTTGTATTTGTTAGGGATTATATCAACTGAGACTACCGATTTAGTTCGAACGCGTTAATGTGTTGGTGAATGGCCTCATCAGAGGGAATTTTGAGGGGGTGGAATCAGTAAAAAGGTAAAGGTGTCCCATAACCTATGTGGTCGTTGGCGAGCGAGGCATCAGAGACCTCAACTTCTCCAGGGGCCAGCATATTGAGGGCGGCGCCCATCTCCTCTCCCTCGCTGCTTTACCTTCCCCTGACCCTAAAGTGGGTATGTACCCATTTGACAGCTGGGTGAACTGGGGGACTGTACTGAAGCCAAGGGGGGCGCAAACGGTCACCCATCCAAGTGGTAACCACGCTCAATAGCTGCTAAACCTTGACTTGGGGAAAGCGAGTGCTCTGTCACACCATCACCGACCCCTCAGATTCCGAATCCTTTGGGGGCGCCTTCGAAACCTTGGTCAACCACCTTTCTCCAGTCCTCTCGTCTCTCAGCCGCCCTCAGGGTGTCTCTCACCACTTGGGAAATGCCTAAAAATGAGATACTTAGTTTAAAGTGAAATAACACTGAAATCTAACCTGATTAATTTAACACCCCCCCCCCCCAATTTTTTTTGCCAAGCACCTTTGCACAGTTTTGTGAATAAGTGAATGCAGTATTTTGTTGGTGGTGGTGGTGGTGGGGTCTTGGATGTTTTTTTTCCAGTTTGGACATAGTTATCACAGTGTGGGTGACATGCAGGGGTTGAGACAGGTAAAATACTTCTGAGTAGTCAAAGGAAACATGCCTGTACTCTCTTAGCCATGTCCACACATGGTACTTCAACACATAGGCTGCCTTGCAGGGTATCAGTGTCCCATGTGCAGACTTTTATTATATAATTACACGTCTTAGTTTCCGTAACAAACTCCACATTCCACACGAATAATCTCAGAAGAATCTGCGCATCTTCTGGCCTGAGACCATCTCCAACCAAGAACTTTTTGCCCGCTGCAACCAAGAAAGCATGGACAACATCAGCATGCATAGGCGATGGGGATGGATAGGGCATATCTGCCGTCGGGAACAGGGAAACATCGCCTGAACAGCCCTCCACTGGACACCAGAGGGAAAACGCAAACGAGGACGACCCAAGAACACTTGGCGTCGGACTGTCGAAACAGAGCTGAAGACCTTCCAACATACCTGGGGAACCATTCGGAAGCTGGCCCAGGACAGACAGGAGTGGAGAACATTTGTTGCTGCCCTACGTGCCAATAAGGCACAAAGGCATTGATGATGATGACACGTCTTAGTGACCTCTTCCTCCCCGCCCCGACCCTGCCCGGAGAGGGGGGAGGGAGAAGGGGTCAGTATAAATAGCATCCCCACCTTTATTTATCTATTCATTTATTTTTTATATCGAGGATAATGGAATAAGCACGTATGTGCTTTTTTTTTACATCCAGTCCCCGTGTGTATGCGGTTTTGTAAATTCTGTCATCTGTTCCCATCGGCACACAATGGCCTACTCTTATTGAAAAGCGGAACACGATTTAACGTGTGCGCAAGATGTTCTGTGTGTGTTTGCACACAGGGCCTCAGTTTATAGTTTCATCCGAAGGACTTTTGGGGAGAGTGGAGTCTGCACTGATGTTAACTCCAGAGGGAAAATATCCTCTTAAGCGGGAATCGAATCCGGGTCGTCAGATTGCGAACGCAATGTTCTGACCACTAGGCAGTCAGTATTAATAGCATCTCCACCTTCTGGAAACCTGTGAAAGAAATGTCCTCTTTTCTATCACTCTCTTTATTTCTGCCTTGTTCCTTTTCTTCCTGTCACCTCCTTCTTCTCTATGTTCTGCATTCTTGGTCCATTCTTCTGCCTTTTTTTTCCATTCCAGAAAGACTTAAAAGATAACCGATCTCTCTTTTATCACGCGCTGGGCCTGACTTGTCAGGCGCTTAACGGCAGCGCGACGCATTTTCGCTCATTATCATAATATAACAGACAACAATAGTTGCTGTCTGAGCGTTCAAGGAAGAAGACCGACTTCTCCACACCCCTCAAGATGCCATTTATTTTATCATTTTTTAAAAATTCTTTTATATCGAGGATAATGGAATAAGCACTATTTTGCTTTTTTACATCCAGTCCCCGTGCGTATGCGGTTTTGTAAATTGTCATCTGTTCCCACCGGCACACAATGGCCTACTCTTACGAAAGGCGGAACATGAAGCCACGTAAGGTCTGAATGACTTACTTCCCCATGGCTCTCCAGGATTGCAGGAGGCCTTCCATTGGCAGAAGCTGACCTGGCCACTTGGTGAGCAATCTGCCATCATGCAGATCAGGGTCTCAGATCTAACAGGAG
This sequence comes from Rapana venosa, assembly GCA_028751875.1. Lineage (NCBI taxonomy): Eukaryota > Metazoa > Mollusca > Gastropoda > Neogastropoda > Muricidae > Rapana > Rapana venosa. The sequence goes on along the minus strand of CM054137.1, from coordinate 77,732,352 downwards.
GTGTCAGGATGTCAGGAGGTGTCCTTTTATTTTATATCGAGTATAATGGAATAATGATAATAGTAATCATCATCATCATCATCATCATCATCATCATCATCATCATCATCATCATCATCATCATCATCATCATCATCATCATCATCATCATCATCATGTATGGAATTTATATAGCGCTGAATCTTGTAAAGCAACAAATCAAAGCGCTCAGATGACTTTTTTTTTATATATCGAGGATAATGGAATAAGCACTCATGTGCTTTTTTACATGCAGTTCCCGTGTGTGTGCGGTTTTGTAAATTTTGTCATCTGTTCCCACCGGCACACAATGGCCTACTCTTACCAAAAGCGGAACAGGATTTAACGTGTGCGCAAGATGTTCTGCATGTGTTCGCACACGTGGCCTCGGTTTATAGTCTCATCCGAAGGACTTTGACATTCAGCTCGATTTTTTTGTCAAACTGGGAAGAAAGGGCGAGGCTGGGAATCGAACCCAGAACCTCTCGTTTACTTCTTGGCAGGCAAACGTCATAACCATCCTGCCACCCTTCCTTCGTAAGCACTCACGTGCTTTTTTACATCCAATCCTTTTAAGCTGACCAGCAGCATCCCATAATTATTTCCTGGTCATGGCCATCTGAAGGGAACTATTAATAGCCCACACTAGTAGTGCTCTCTTACCAAAGTCTACAGGATGATGCATTTCAACACATAGTCATACTCTGCAAGGTGTCAGTGTTCCAGGCAGATGCTTTCGTCCTAATGACTTCCCCGCCACCCTCAAAAGCAATGAAGTCACTCACGTCTTACTGACTTCCCCGAGGCTCCTTAAGGGGCTTAAGGAGGAGGCTGTCCCTTTCACAATCTCGCCCTTGATAAACAATAATTTATCTAAAGGAATCAGGGTCTGCTTCTTCTTCTTCTTCTTCTTCTTGTTCTTGTTCTTGTTCTTGTTCTTCTTCTTCTTCTTCTTCTTCTTCTTCTTCTTCTTCTTCTTCTTCTTCTCTTCTTCTTCTTCTTCTTCTTCTTCTTCGCAATTCTTCTTCGCAATTCTTCTTCTTCTTCTTCTTCTTCTTCTTCTTCTTCTTCTTCTTCTTCTTCTTCTTCTTCTTCTTCTTCTTCTTCTTTCTTCTTCTTCTTCTTCTTCTCTTCTTCATCTTCTTCTTCTTCTTCATCATCTTCTTCTTCTTCTTCTTCTTCTTCTTCTTCTTCTTCTTCTTCTTCTTCTTCTTCTTTCTTCTTCTTCTTCTTCTTCTTTCTTCTTCGCAATTCTTCTTCGCAATTCTTCTTCGCAATTCTTCTTCTTCTTCTTCTTCTTCTTCTTCTTCTTCTTCTTCTTCTTCTTCTTCTTCTTCTTCTTCTTCTTCTTCTTCTTCTTCGCAATTCTTCTTCTTCTTCGCAATTCTTCTTTCTTCGCAATTCTTCTTCGCAATTCTTCTTCTCTTCTTCTTCTTCTTCTTCTTCTTCTTCTTCTTCTTCTTCTTCTTCTCTTCTTCTTCTTCTTCTTCTTCTTCTTCTTCTTCTTCTTCTTTTTGCAATTCTTCTTCTTCTTGTTCTTGTTCTTGTTCTTGTTCTTCTTCTTCTTCTTCTTCTTCTTCTTCTTCTTCTTCTTCTTCTTCTTCTTCTTCTTCTTCTTCTTCGCAATTCTTCTTCTTCTTCTTATTCTTCTTCTTATTCTTCTTCTTCTTCGCAATTCTTCTTCTTCTTCGCAATTCTTCTTCTTCTTTGCAATTCTTCTTCTTCTTCGCAATTCTTCTTCTTCTTCTTCTTCTTCTTCTTCTTCTTCTTCTTCTTCTTCTTCTTCTCTTCTTCTTCTTCTTCTTCTTCTTCTTCTTCTCTCGCAATTCTTCTTCTTCTTCTTCTTCTCTTCTTCGCAATTCTTCTTCTTCGCAATTCTTCGCAATTCTTCTTCTTCTTCTTCGCAATTCTTCTTAATTCTTCTTCTTCTTCGCAATTCTTTGCAATTCTCCTCCTCCTCCTCCTCCTCCTCCCTCCTCCTCCTCCTCCTCCTCCTCCTTCTTCGCAATTCTTCTTCTTCGCAATTCTTCTTCTTCGCAATTCTTTTTCTTCTTCTTCTTCTTCTTCTTCTTCTTCTTCTTCTTCTTTCTTCTTCTTCTTCTTCTTCTTCTTCTTCTTCTTCTTCTTCTTCTTCTTCTTCTTCTTCTTCTTCGAAAGCTAGGTCATCAGAGCCTCAGAGAGGAGGGAAGTCAGGATGTCAGGGGATGTACTTCAGCTTCTACTGATCAGCAGCAACCCATATTTCCGAGCTGTGAACCTGAAAGGAAACAGTTAGGCCCCTATAGCTCAAACCGGTTTTCCGCTTTCTGAGCGTCAAGGCTTTGTTTAG
>CM054137.1:77707505-77715005 GCA_028751875.1 Rapana venosa | reverse complement strand
GATACTGATACTGATATTGATTGATACACACTGAATTTGTTTTTCGTTTCTCGGCTAGAGCTCCGAGGTTGACCAATAGTGAGATTTTTGCGTATGTGCCACCGGTTTTTTTGGGGGTTTTGTTTGCTTGCTTGTTTGTTTTGTTAGTTTGTTTTGTTGTGGGTTTTTTTGTTTGTTTTTGCTTTGTTGTGTGTGTGTTGTTGTTGTTGTTTTATGGTTTTGTTGTTGTTGTTGTTTTGTTTTGTTGTTTTGGGGTGGGTTTGGGGTTTTTTTTGGGGGGGTTGGTTGTTGTTGTTTTTTTTGTTTGTTTGTTGTTGTTGTTTTTTTTGGGGGGGGGTAAAGTTACCTACCATTAAATGAGGTAGCCGCATTCTCACTTCGGAGATGATGTCTAAATACGACAACTAAGTGTGTACGCATTTTTTGGTTGTATATATATATATATATATATATATTGTGTGTGTGTGTGTGTGTGTGTGTGTGTGTGTGTGTGTGTGTGTCTTCTGTTCTTACCAGCACACAATTATGACCTACTCTTCTCAAAGACGGAACAGGTGTTATAATCGTATGCGCGCAAGATGTTCTACGTGCGTTCGTACACGGGGGGGGGGGGGGGGGGGGGGGGGGGGGGGGGGGGGGGGGGAGGGGGGGGGGGGGGGCTCGGTTTATAATTGTAGTCTAGTTCAGCCGCAGGACTTTTAAGGGAAGGGAGAGGGGGGGGGGGGGGTGAGGGGGGTTAGGGGGGAGGGGGGAGATGGAGTCAGTACTGATGTTAACTCCAGGAAAGAAAAAGCCACTTGCACAGGCGTCCTCTGGTGGTGTCTACATTTTTGTTTCGTGTCGTTGTCGTTGTTGTTGTTATTGTTGTTGTTGTTGTTATTCTCTGTTTGCTGTTGTTTTGTTGGTTTTTGGTGGAGTTTTTCTTTTTTTATGGGATTTTTTTGTTTGGAGGGGTGGGGGTGGGATCGTTTCTCGACTCAAGCGCCGTGGTTCACCAACAGTAAGATTTTGCATTATTTTATGCGACCGGTTTGTTTTTTTTACCTACCATCAAGGTAGCCGCATTTTGACTTCAGGGTCACACTATGTTTGCTTCTCACTCCCAGCCATCAAGTTACAACAGACTTCCTTTTCTACGTAACAACCAACCTTTATTTTATTTTATTTTTTTGTGCTGGTCAGACTCCAATCGCCATACAGTCCTTCGGAGTGAGACTTTAAAAAAAAAAATCTTTTATATCGAGGATGATGGAATAAGCACTCATGTGCTTTTTTTTTTTTACATCCAGTCCCCGTGTGTATGCGGTTTTGTAAATTCTGTCATGTGTTCCCACCGGCACACAGACTTGGAACCAAGAACCAGAATGTGACCACAGTACAAACGCAACATCGTGCACGCACGTTAAATCTCATGCATTGTGTCTTTTCAGACCAAGAAGAATAATAAGCCACCGCCTTACCATTACGAATGAATGCATAAATTGAACACACACACACGCACACACACGCACACACACGCGCGCGCGCGCACACACATATAGACAGACACACGCACACACACACGCACGCACAGACAGACACACACACACGCATGCACACACTCGCACGCACACACGCACGCACCACACCGCACGCACACACACACACACACACACACACGCCATGCACGCACATACACACACAAGATAACAACCTTAATTGTCCACTTACATCCCTGAAGTCGGAATGCGGCTACCTTCATGGGGGGCAAAAACGGTGACATACGCAAAAATCTCCCCACTGGTGAACCTGGGAGCTCTAGTCCAGGAACGAAAACAAAATGTTCACTTATTTATAGAAAATTGTCTCTCGACTGCACTAAACTAAAGAATTTTAACTACACGATGTAAAACACACATCGTTCTCTCTCTCATCTCTCTCTATCTCATTCTCTCTCTCTCGTCTCTCTCTCTTCTCTCTCTCTCTCTCCTCTCTCTCTCTCTCTCTCTCTCCTCTCCTCCTCCTCTCTCTCAATCCTCTCTCTCTCTCTCTCTCATTCATCTCTCTCTCTCTCTTCTTCACTCTCTCTCTCTCTCACACACACACTCACACACATATATATACTCACGCTTTTTTACGACCAGGCACACACACCCACACACTACACACTACTAATATTTATTATATAAATATATATAACTAAAATAATAACATTGTCTAATACACTTAAGTGAATAACGTTAAATTGAAGAACAACAACAAAAAACACAACACACAACTTGCTCTCTCTCACTCTCCTCATCCCATCTCTCTCTCTCTCTCTCTCCTCTCTCTCTCTCTCTCTCTCCTCACATGATATTTATGACCTCAGGCTGCTATGCCCATTAGAAGCAACACCGAGAATGAAGTCATTTTTGTGGGTTTTGCTGTCCCTATTAGAGGATGTTAGGCAGAACTACTTCCCTGGTAAATATATAGACAGCCTAATTTATTTAGGACTCTCTTTAACTACTGGCATCAAGTCATCCTGAGGTTTGTGCGCAGCCTCACTTTTTATTTATGTAAAGCTCTCAGAATAAGAGAGATATTTTTTATCCAAATCATATTTTTTAGCTGACTTTTTTTTTATACAGTAAAATGTTGCTGTTACTATTGCTTTTACCCCCACCAAAATACTAAACAGTTCGGCAACCCCCCTTTCATGTATGGGCCTATGGCTTTTTGTGAATAAATCATTCGAGTTCGAGTTCTTTTCCTCTCTCTCTCCTCTCTCTCTCTCTCCTCTCCTCCTCTCTCTCCTCTCTCTCTTCTTCTCTCCTCTCTCCTCTTCCTACTCTCTCTCTCTCTCTCTCTCTCTCTCTCTCTCAAACACACACACATTTTCTCTCCCCACACACACTCACTCCCCACACACACACACACACACACACACACACACACACACACAACACACAACACACAGACACAAACCACCCACACAACACACCCCACAGGAACACACGCCCACACACAACACACAAACAACACAACACAAACCCCAACAACACACCATTCAACACACCCACCACAAAACACACACACAAAACACACACACACACAGGAACACACGCACACACACCACACAACACACACACAACATACAAACGCAACACACACACAACACACAACACACACAAACACACACATTCAACACACCCACACACAAAACAAAACCACAAAACACACACACACACAGGAACACACGCCACACACACACACAACACACACACAACATACAAACGCAACAACACAACAAAACCACAACACACACAACACACACTACTGTTATATCGAAAATATCCAATCCCGAAGTCGGAATGTGGCTACCTTAATTACTGGGGGAGGGGGAAAAAACAACATCATCTTGCATCTATAGACAGATCTTACAAGAGAAGTAAAAAAAACGTCTGAGTTTTGCCCCAGATTCAAGAGAGGGGAGAGAGGGGAGAGAGAGAAGAGAAAAGAGAGAGAGAGAGAGAGAGAGAGAGAGAGAGAGAGAGAGAGAGAGAGAGAGAGAGAGAGGAGAGAGAGAGAGAGAGAAGAATGAAGTCTTGTTTATTAATTTAAAATGCTTAAGTGACTCATCATTCATTACCGACATGTCTGACACTACATTTATTTTATTTTATTTTATTGTGTGGGGGTTGGGTCGTGGGTTCGTTAGAAAAGTGTTAATATGTGTGTCTGTGGCGTGACTGTGTGTTAGGTGTTTTCTTCTCGTTGTTTTTTTTTTTCTTCTTTTTTTTTCTTTTCTCATTCACTCTGCCTCTCTGTCTGTCTGTTTGTTGTTTGACGCTGTCTGTCTCTGTAGTTCCCCTGTCTGTCTCTGTCGCTCTCTCCCCTCTCTAAAATTTTCTGTCTCTGTCTCACTTGGTCTCTGTTTTCTCTGTCTCTGTCTATGTCTCTCTCTATCTGTCTCCGTCTCTGTCTCTGTTTTTTCTCTCTTTCTCCCTCTTTCCCCCTCTCTCTTCCCTCTCTCTCCTCTATCCTCCTCCATCTCTCCTCCCTCTCTCCCTCACACACACGCCCCGCACGCACACATACACGCACGCACGCTGTATATATATATATATATATAAAATATATATATATATATATATATATAATATATATATATAAAATATTTTAAAAAATATAATATTACAAAGCACAACACACACGCCCGGGGCACACACACACCACAACACAAAGCACACATAAACATACCCCCACCCCCCACACACACACTTACACACTTACACGCAAACACGCATACACACACACATACATACACACACACCACACACACTACACACACACACACATACACACACACACATTTGACAAAAATCAAAACCAGACTCTTATATCAAATAGTATACGACATATGCATCAGACGAATACATATGAGAACTGGATCAACACAGTGAAAAATATTTTGTACCAATTTGATTCAAAAAATGTCTGAAGAACCAAAGTACTCTTAATGGGCCATCCCGGTTGAGTTTATGCTGTTAGAAGAAAACTTGAGGACATGTATAAAACATATTGGATCTACCAGAAGAAAGATTTTTCCAAAACTAAAATTTTAATGATTTTGCTACCAAAGAATACAGACTGGAACCACATTTAACAAACTATGTAAACAAAACCCATAAGAAGACGTATTGTAAATTTCGCACAAACTCTCACAATTAATGATAGAGAAAGGGGGGCACCAAAATTTTAAACCCCGAGAGGACAGAAAATGTAGATACGTAACAAAATAGAAGATGAATTTCCTTTACTCGATGAAAGTATTTTATATGATGACTCAGAAATGATTTTTTATTAAAAATCAAAACGAAAGACAAAGAATGCAAAAACTGTGTACAATAAATTAAGTGACATAATCACAGTTGATATGTATCAAGCAGATAGCATCAGATATGTGTATGAGTGTTTTGAAAAAAGAGAAAAAGAGAAGTAGAATGCAACATGTTTTTAATGTACACCACTTTTAGCCAAAACAGATAATAATTATAATTGATGTTTTTGTTGTGTCAAATAAGTCTACATGACTTAAATGGCAATAAAATATTCTGAATCTGAATCTGAATCACACACACACACACACACACACACACACACACACACACAGATCAATTCCAATCCATAGTGATGACAACCTTCAAATACCAACATGTCACAACAAAGCCGACCTTCCCCCACTCTGTCTGTGTCTCTGTCTCTCTTTTTCTCTCTGCCTCTTCTCTCTGCCTCTTCTCTCTGTTCTCTGTCTATGTCTATGTCTCTCTCTCTCTCTCTCTCTCCTCTCTCTCTCTCTCTCTCTCTCTCCCCTCTCTCTCTCTCTCTGATTCTCTGGAAACCACGTGACGGGACGAGAACTGAACGGGTGTGCTGTTAGTAAGCTGCTGCAAATTTTTGCATTTTAGCTTCAAAATGTCAGTTACTGGCCTTCCAGCAACTGTAATAACAACTTGAAACGCCCTGCTGGTCGACAACGTCGTATCGAGTTGGAAAGTCGCGGGGGAGAGCGGGGAGAGCGGCAGTGTTGTGTTCGTTTTGCGAATGAAGCCAGCTGACAATTCAGTGTCAACAGAAATGGCGGACCCGGTGCTGAACCGTAACTCCCGTGTTCAGTACTATCGCAAGAAACCCCCTTGTCAAATACGTCGCGATGTCCAAAGAAGCAGACAACACCAAGAAAGACAGGCAAGTCGCCAATGTGACAATGACAGTGTCTTGGAAGAGCCGGTCTTGTGTAACATTGACTCACTGCTCCACGTGGAAACGGAAGAAAAACAAACCAGTGTGTACACAGAACTGTGTCAGCAGTGAATTGAATGCCTCGGCCACACCAGATTCACTTGATCTACTGTGTGATCCAGCAACAGACAGCAAGATCGGTGTGTCTTCTGAGGCGTCTGATGTGCAGGAAGAGCTGACAGTTGGCTGCACAGTGGATGACTCTGATACTGGTATTGTGAAACAGTATGTGTCTACTCTAACTGACAAACGTGTGCAGCGTTGATTACGGGACAGCAAGAGAAACACATGGTTTCGAAAGGTGGTGGTACATAGTTCAGGGGATCAAAACATTGTGATGTGTGAATCAGTTGACATCACCCTGGAATACTCTTGGAATGGAGATCCTGGCGAGGAATCTAAGTGTGTGTTCTGGTACATCAAGCAAGAAGAGAAAAACATGTTGCTAGAAGAACGTGTCAGGCTTGCCAGACTTCGTAAAGGGAAGCAGTGTACTAACACACAACACGCAGCCACAGTGGCCAGTGCTGAGCGGGAATTACATCATCTTGGGGACCTGATCCAGTCTTACATGGGCTGACTTCGCTGGCTGTAGACTGGAAAAGGAAAGGCTGTTTTAAAATTGAGACACTTGAGACACAGACAATAATGTATCGAATCTTGATGTACATACCACTACTGCCATGGTTTCCATGTCATTGTAATCGCGTCGTGTTCGATATCGTTGTTACCGCGCCGCAGCGCTATATGGCTTGATTGCTAAATAGCAATAAATTTTGTCAATTTTTGTCTCTGATTCTCTGTCTCTGTGTCTCCGTCTCTCTTCTCTGTCTCTCTCTGTCTTTCTCTCTTCTCTCTCTGTCTCTGTCTTTCTCTTTTCTCTCTCTGTTTCCCCGGTCTCTGTCTCTGTCTCTGTCTGTCTCTCTTCTCTGTCTGTCTGTCTCTGTCTCTCTCTCTGTGTAATGTGTTTGATGTAATGTGATGTGATATGGTGCGATGTGTTTGATGTGATGTGATTGATGTGTTGTGTTGTGATGTGATGTGATGTGATGTGATGTGCACACCTGTGGGGGAACATAATGGCTTGCATACATGCACACCGAGACTGACAGGCAGGCAAGCACACGCACACATAGACACAGACACAGACACAGATATATATATATATCTTTATATGCACAACGTGCGCGTGCACACACACCACACACACACACACGCACACATACACATACACCCCCCCCCCACCACACACACACACACCTCCACACACACACACACCACACACACACACACACACACGCACACACACACACACAACACACACACACACACACTTACACACACAACACCACCACCCCCAAAAAACAACGACAACACAACAACAACAACAAAACAACCAAACAAAACAACCACGCACACAGTTGTATTGTAGCTGTACTGTATGTATCTATGTACTGTATGTATGTATGTATGTATGTATGTATGTATGTATGTATGTATGTATGTATGTATGTATATATATATATGCATGCATGCATGCATGTCTGTCTGTCTGCCTGTCTGTCTGTCTCTATGTATGTATGTATGTATGTATTTTTTTCTATTCTTTTATATCGAGGACAATGGAATAAGCACTTATGTGCTTTTTTTACATCCAGTTCCCGTGTGTATGCAGTTTTGTAAATTCTGTCATCTGCTCCCACCGGCAGACAATGGCCTACTCTTCCGAAAAGC
>CM054137.1:77695005-77700005 GCA_028751875.1 Rapana venosa | reverse complement strand
ATGAGTTTGCGTGTACATATGTAAGCTAGTGTCTATGTGTGGTGTATATATCTGTACAATGTGTGTGTGTGTGTGTGTGTGTGTGTGTAGAGAGAGAGAGAGGAGAGAGAGAGAGAGAGAGAGAGAGAGAGAGAGAGAGAGAGAGAATGTGTGTATGTGTGTGGTTTTTTATAATTATTTATTTTTTAAATTTTATTCTTTATATCGAGGATAATGTATGTGTGTGTGTATGTGCGTGTGTGCGTATGCGTGTGATGTGTGTGTATGTGTGTGTATGTTTGTGTGTGTGTATGTTTGTGTGTGTGTGTAGTTTGTGTGTGTGTATGTTTGTGTGTGTATGTTTGTGTGTGTGTATGTTTGTGTGTGTATGTTTGTGTGTGTGTATGTTTGTGTGTGTATGTTTGTGTGTGTGTATTTTGTGTGTGGGTGTGGGTGTGTGTGTGTGTGTGTGTGGGTGTGTGTGTGTGTGTGTGTGTGTGTGTGTGTGGTGTGTGTGTGTGTGTGTGGTGTGTGTGTAGCGTTGCTGTGTCTCTCTTTCCAATATGCATTCACCAGCTTTCTGATTTTTGTCAGGGTATGTGTAGGTACGGAGTGTGGGTGTTCGCGCGCTTGCTTGCTTGTGTGTGTGTGTATGTGTGGTGTGTGTGTGTGTGTGTGTGTGTGTGTGTGTGTGTGCTTGCGCGAGTGTGTTTGTGATTATGTATGATGTATGTATGTATGTATGTATGCATTTATGTATGTATGTATGTATGTATGTATGTATATGTATGTATGCATTTATGTATGTATGTATGCATTTATGTATGTATGTATGTATGTATGCATTTATGTATGTATGTATGTATGTATGTATGTATGCATGTATGTATGTATGTATGCATTTATGTATGTATGCATTTATGTATGTATGTGTGTATGTATGTGCGTGTGTATGTGTGCACATGTGTGTGCACGCGTGCATACATGTGCATGATGCACGCATACATGTCCATTTGCACACCCACATACTCACACACATATACATACACACAAACACACACTCCACACACACACACACACCTCTGTAGCACACCTCTCACATGCAGCATGGAGTCGGTCACCGAGTCATTATCAGAAGCAGTGACACACATGTCAACAATGTACGACATCTGCCTGATCAGCGCGAGTCACTCAACACTTGAGTGACACACAGACAGACATACAGACACACACACACACAGACTGACATACACAGACAGACAGACACACAACAGACGACAGACAGACACAACACACACACACAGACTGACATCAGACACACACACACAAGCACACACACAGACACACAGACAGACAACACACACACACACAGACGACAGACAGACTGACAGATTGACTGACTGACAGATTGATTGACTGACTGACTGACTGACTGACTGACTGAGAGACAGACAGATGACACAGATGTCAACAATGTACAAATCAGCCAGTATCAGCACTATTCATTCAACACTGAATGACATGCAGTGAGACACACACACACACACACACACACACACACACACACAGACAACACACACACACACACACACACACACACACACAACAACACACACCACACACCACACACACACACAAGACACACACACAGACACACAGACAGAAACACAGATATCAACAATGTGCAAATCTGTCAGTATCAGCGCTGTTCACTCAACACCGATTGACAGACACACAGACAGACAGACAGTCAGACAGACACACAGACAGACAGACACACAGACAGACACACAGACAGACAGACACACAGACAGTCAGACACACAGACGGGTGACACAGATGTCAACAATGTAGGACATCTGCCTGGATCAGCACTAGTCATTCAACACTGAATGACATACAGACACATAGACAGACAGACTGACTGTCACACAGACAGACAGACAGACACACCGACACACAGGTGACACAGATGTCAACAATGTAGGACATCTGCCTGGATCAGCGTTAGTCACTCAACACCTCAATGAGAGACAAGACAGACACACAGAGACGACACACACACACACACACAACAACACACCACACAACAACACACACACACACACACACACACACACACACACACACACACACACACACACACAGGTGACACAGGTGTCTCTCTCCCCACACCACACCAACCCCCCCCCCCCTCCCCCCCCCCCTCCCCCCCCCCCACCCCCCCCCCCCCCCCCCCCCCCCCCCCCCCACCCCCAGCCTTACATATCATTATCAGACAAAACTTGCCATGTCGGCTTCATTTCCTATTCATGGCCACTAGGATATCTCAGATCTTCTTCATACACAGAATAGAATAATTATAGGCTGTGAATTTACACACTATGTAGACAAATACATGTATACGTGTGTTGCTTAGGATAATGTTTCAGAGTTGGGGTTTTTTTGTTGTTTTGTTTGTTGTTGGTTGTTTTTTTGGGGGTTGGTTGTTGTTTCTTTGCTTGTTTGTTGTTTTGTTGTTTTGTTTTTTTTGTTTGTTTGTTGTTGTTTATTTTGTTTTTGTTTTTTTTGTTTGGTTTGTTTTTGTTTGTTTTTTTTGTTTGGTGTGGGTTGTTTCTTTGTATGTGGGTTTTTTTTTTGTTTTTTTGTGCTGTGTGGTGTTGGTTTTTTGTTGTTGTTGTTGTTGGTGTTGTTTTTTTTTTTGGGGGGGGGGTTCGTTCCTCGTTAGAGCTTTCTAACGGTTTAACAAAATAATCGGTTGAGTTTTTTTGTGTTTGTGTATCTGTGTGTGTGTGTTGGTGTTGTTTTTTTAAACAGTCTTTCGCGTATGTATGCGCGAAACCATTGTTGACTACAATTAAGGTATTTGATTTCGATTTTCGGGTATGTTTCGATTTGAGTGTCTGTGTGGGGTGTGTTATGTGTATGTGTGTGTGTTGTATGTGTGTGTTTTGTTTGTTGTGTGTGTGTTATGTGTGTGTGTGTTTTATGTTGGTGTGTGTTTGTGTGTTGTGTTTGTGTGTTGTGTGTGTGGTGTTATGTGTGTGTGCGTTTGTGTGTGGTTGTGTTTTGTTTGTGTTGTGTGTGTGGTTTTGGGTGTGTGTTTGTTTTTGTTTTGTTGTGTTGTGTGTGTTTTTGTGCTGTGTGGTGTTGGTGTGTTGTGTGTTTTTAGTGTTTGTGTGTGTTTTGTGTGAGTTGAAGGTGTGTGTTGTGTGTATGTGTGTTTTGAATGGGGTGTGGTGTATGTGTGTGTTTGTGTTTTGTGTGGTGTGTGAGTGTGTGTTGGTTTATGTGTGTGTTGTGTTTGTGTGTGGTTTGTTTGTGGGTGTTTTGTGTTGTGTGTGTGTGTTTGTGTGTGTGTTTGTGTGTGGTGTGTGTGTGTGGTGTTTGTGTGGTGTGGTGTGTGTGTTGTGGTGTGTGTTGTGTTGGTGGGGTGTGTGTTGTTGGTGTGGTGTGGTGTGTGTGTTGTGTGTTTTGGTTTGTTGGGTGTGTGTGTGTGTGTTGTGTTGTGTTGGTGTGGTGTTGGTGTTTTTTTTTTTTTTTTTTTTTTTTTTTTTTTTTTTTTTTTGGGGGGGGGGGGGGGGGGGGGGGTTGTGTGTTTGTGTGTTGTAGTGTTTGGTTTGTTGTGTTTGTGTTTGTGTGTGTTTGTGGTGTTGGTTTGTGGGGTTTATGTGTGTGTGTTTGTGTTGGTTAGTGTGTGTTTGTTGTGTGTGTGTTGGTGGTTGTGTTGTTGTGTGTTGTGTGTGTTTGTTGTGTGTTTTGTGTTTTGTGTGGTGTGTTGTGTGTGTGTGTGTTGTGTGTTGTGTTGTGTGTGGTGTGTGTGTGTTGGTTGTGTGGTGTGTTTGTGTGTGTGTGTTTGTGTGTGTTTTGTGTTGTGGTGTGTTGTGTTGTGTGTGGTGTTTGTTGTGTGTGTGTTTGTTGTGTGTGTTGTGTGTTTGTGTGTTGTTTGGTTGTTGTGTGTGTGTTTGTGTGTGTGGTGGTTTTGTGTGGGTGGTGTGTGGTGTTTTTTGTGTGTGTTGGGTGTGTGTGTTTTGTGTGTGTGTTGTTGTGTGTTTTGTGTTTTGGGTGTGGTTTTGTGTGTGTTTGTTTTGTGTTGTGTGTGTGTGTGTGTGTTGTTGTTGTGTGTTGTGATGTGTTGTTGTTGGTGTGTGTTGTGTGTGGTGTTGTTGTGTGTGTGTGTGTGTTGTGTGTGTGTTGGTGTGTGTGGTGTGTTGTGTGTTAAAGGTGTGGTGTTGTGTGTGTGTTTTTGTGTGTGTTGTGTTTTGTGTGTGTAGTGTGTGTTGCGTTTGTGTGTTTTGTGTGTGTGTGTGTTTGTGTGTGTGTTGTGTGTGTGTGTGTGGTTTGTGTGTGTGTAGTGTTGTGTGTGTTTTGTGTTTGTGTGTTGTGTGTGTTTTGTGTGTGTTTGTGTGTGTGTGTGTGTGTGTGTGTGTTGTTTGTGTTGTGTGTGTGTGTGTTGTGTGTGTGTTGTGTGTGGTTGTGTGTGTGGTGTGTGTGTGTGTGGTGTGTTGTTTGTGTATTGTGTGTGGGGGTTGTGGGGTGGTTGTTTGTGTGTGTGTGTGTTGTGGTGTGGGGTGTTGTGTGTGTGTGTGTGGTGTGTGGTGTGTGTGGTGTTTTGTGGTTGGTTTGTGTGTGTGGGGGTGTGTGTTTGTGTGTGTGTGTGTGTGTGTGTGGTTGTGTGATTGTTGTGTGTGTGGTGTGTGTGGGGTGTTGTGTGTGGTTTTTGTGGTGGGTGTTGTGTGTGGTGTGTGGTTGTGGTGTTGTGTGTGGTGGTGTTGTGGGGTGTTTGTGTGTGTGTGTGTGTGTTGGTGTTTTGTGTGTGTGTGTGGTGGTGTGGGTGTGTGTGTTGTGTGTGTTGTGTGGTGTTGTGTGGGTGTTGTGTGTGTGTGTTATGTGTGTGCGTTGTGTGTGTTGTGTGTGTGTTTGTGGTGGTGTTGTGTGTGTTGTGTGGGGTGTGTGGTGGTGTGTGGGGATGTGTGTGTGGTTGTGTTTTGTGTTTGTGTTGTGGGGGTGTGTGTGTGTGT
>CM054137.1:77685005-77690005 GCA_028751875.1 Rapana venosa | reverse complement strand
GAGGTATAATAGTGTGTGTGTGTATTTATTTATTTTTTAAGTTTATTTTATTCTTTTACATTTTATTCTTTTATAATAGAGGATAATAGAAAAAGCACTTATGTGCTTTTTTCCCCCCTCCAGTCCCCGTGTGTATGAGGTTTTGTCAATTCTGTCATCTGTTCCCACCGGCACACAATGGCCTACTCTTACGAAAAGCGGAACAGGATTTAACGTGTGCACAAGATGTTCTGCTGCGTTGGCACAGGGGGCCACAGTTTATAGTCTCATCCGAATGACTTTTGGGGAGAGTGGAGTCTGCACTGATGTTAACTCCAGGGGAAAATATCCCCTCGAACGGGAATCGAACCCGGGTCATCAGATTGCGAGCGCAATGTTCTAACCACTAGGCTATCCCGTCCCCCTGTGTGTGTGTGTGTGTGTGTGTGTGTGTGGTATTGCTTGGTTGCAGGGAACAGCTGACACTACTTTGTTTTATGATGCAAGTAAAACCAAAACAGGGATTACAGACGTGTCAGAATACTTAAAAAAAATTTCTTTTAGGAATTTACATTATCATCAATATGTATGGATACAGGAGTAAATGTCTGCACACATTTGTACATTCTTCACACACACACACACACACACACACCTGTATGTGTGCATGCTCCTACCCATGTATGCCCTCTCTCTCTCACCTCTCTCACCTCTCTCTCTCTCACACACACCACTCTCTCTCTCTCCTCTCTCTTTCTCACACACACACACACCATACCCACCCCCAATTCAACACAACTTCCAACAACTACAAAGTCACATCTCATACATGTAAAAAAAAAAAAAAAAAAAGGTAAAGGAGTCCCATAACCTATAAGGTCGTAGGGGAGCGAGGCGTCAGAGATCTCACTTCTCTAGGAGCCAGCATATTGAGGGCGGCGCCCATCTCCTCTCCCTCGCTGCTTTACCTTCCTTGACCCTAAAGAGGGCAGGTACCCATTTACAGCTGGGTGAACTGGGGGACTCCACTACAGCCAAGGCCACCCATCCAAGTGGTAACCACACTAGCTGCTTAATTAACCTTGGCTGGGGGAAAACAAGTGCTTTGACCATTGTCCCCAGCTAGATCTATAATGATAATTATAATTATTGTGGCTTTGGGTGACCGTTTGTGCGCCTTGGCTTCAGTACAGTTCCCCCAGTTCACCCAGCTGTAAATGGGTACCTGCCCTCTTTAGGGTCAAGGAAGGTAAAGCAGCGAGGGAGAGGAGATGGGCGCCGCCCTCAATATGCTGGCCCCTGGAGAAGCTGAGGTCTCTGACGCCTCGCTCTCCTACGACCACAAAGATTATGGGACACCTTTACCTTTTTTTAAATATATAATTATATATAGATCTAGCTGCTATGTACCGAAAATGTAGCTTGCTCAACTTTTTTTCCATCCTAGTAGTAAGTAGTAGCAGCTGAACAACAATAATGATTATTGTAAGGGCATTGAATAGCAGCTGTTCACAACTGTAGCGAGCTTGCTGACTCTGTTTCTCTCTCTCATAGTTATTATAATTATTATGTATACACTGTATACACTGTGCACAGGCTGTGGGGTATGAATGAATCTGTCTAGCCTGCCATGGCTTCAGTATAAGAAAGAGGTGTGTGTGTGTGTTGTGTTGTGTGTGTGTGTGTGTGTGTGTGTGTGTGTGGTGTGTGTCAAGTCAAGTCCAGTCAAGTCAAAATTTTATTTCCAGATGGTACATTGAATAAGCAATGCCTTTGCTTTTTTTTCATCAAGCCATCTATCTAAGAACAAATTAATGTGTGTATTACTATGTGTGTGTGTGTGTGTGTGTGTGTGTGTGTTACATAATTACTATGTGTGTGTGTGTCTGTCTGTCTGTCTGTGAGATAGTGGGTGTGGGGGTTGAGGGTGGGGAGGGTTGAAGTGTATGTGTGTGTGAACGGGGTGGGGGTGGGGGGTCGTATTATAGGTGGAGAGAAAAAAACACTGAAAACTCGAAGAATGCGTATCATAGGCCATGGTGACAGTTGTCTACATTATTAATAAGGGGTTTTACAAAATGGTGTACAAGCGTGTGTGTGTGTGTGTGTGTGTGTGAGTGTGTGCGAGTGAGTGTGCGTGCAAGCGTGCGTGCGTGTGTATGTGTATGCGCACGTGTGTGTATGTCTGTGTATGCGCGCGCACGGGCGTGCCACTTTCACCCTCTTTCATCCTTCCACCCTCTCCCGCTCATTAACCCCCACCCCAACCCCCACCTCTCTCACCATCAATCCCTCCCTCCTCCCCTCTCCCCCACCCCCACCCCAACTCTCTCTCTCTCACTATGTGTATCCTCCCTTTCCTTCACCCCCCCCCCCCCCACCCCTTCCTCTACCCACCCACCCACCCATCCCCCCCAACCCCTCCCACCCATCACCCCTCCCCCTCCCTCTCCCCCTTTCTTATCACCCCTCCACACCCCCCCTTCCCCCCCACCCCACACACACACTCTCCCAGCCCCCTCTGGACTCTCTCTCTCTCTCTCTCTCTCTCTCTCTCTCTCTCTCTCTCTCTCTCTCTACCCACACTCCAAACCACCACCACCACCTTGCCTACTATACACTAGGTACTAGACTGCAAGTTGAGCCAAGCAACATGTGTTACAGGCAGGACAGCGTAAGGCTAGGCAGGCAGGCAGGCAGGCAGGCACACACACACACACACACAGACAGACAGACAGACAGACAGTGTATAGGCCTATAGGCCTAGGCCTAATGCCCAAGACGCGTGTCTATCTCTATCTGTGAGTAGAGAGAGAGAGAGAAAGAGAGAGAGAGAGAGAGAGAGAGAGAGAGAGAGAGAGAGAGAGAGAGAGAGAGAGAGAGAGAGAGAGAGAGCAGGGTTAGCAGAGAGATAGGCTTGCCTAGTATAATAGAGAGAGTGGATAGGATAGGAGGAGATTAAGCATTCTAGTATTATAGTATATGTATACCAGGCTAACAGTCTTACATCTAGCTTCTCTCACTCCCTGTGTGTCGTATGTGTGGGTTGTGTGTATGTGTGTGTGTGTGTGAGTGTGTGTGTGTGTGTGTGTGAGTGTCGTGGTGTGTGTGTGTGTGTGTGTGTGTGTGTGTGTGTGTGTGTGTGTTGTTGTTGTTGTTGTTATTATTCTTATTATCATCATTATTATTATTATAAATTCTTTTATATCGAGGATAATGGAATAAGCAGCACTCACGTCCTTTTTTAAACCAGTCCCCGTGTGTATGCGGTTTTGTAAATTTTGTCATCTGTTCCCACCGGCACGCAATGGCCTACTCTTTCGAAAGGCGGAACAGGATTTAACGCGTGCGCAAGATGTTTTGCATGCGTTCGCACACGGGGCCTCGGTTTATAGTCTCATCCCAAGGACTTTGTGAGTATGTGTGTGTGTGTGTGTGTGTGTGTGTGTGTGTGTGTGTGTGTGTGTGTGTGTGTGTGTGTTGTGTGTGTGTGTGTGTGTGTGTGTGTCTGTGTGTTGTGTGTGTGTTGTGTGTCTGTGTTGTGTGTGTGTGTGTGTGTGTCTGTGTGTGTCTGTGTGTGTGTGTGTGTGTGTGTGTGTGTGTTAGCCTCTGTAGCCTGTCCGTCTGTCTGTCTGTCTGTATATATGGATGGATGGATGGATTATGTCTGTATACATGTATGTCTGTGTGTGTGTGTGTGTGTGTGTCTCACTGTGCGCTTGTCTCTGGTCTGTCTGTGTTTCAGTCTGTCTTGTCTCTGTGTGTGAGTCTGTCTGTGTGAGTTTTAAATTAATGTGCGCTTGTTTCTGCCAGTTTGCCCGTCTATCTGTCTGTTTATCTGTCTGTCCGTCGGTCTGTCGGTTTGTCCCTCTCTCTCATCGGTGATGTTCTCTATTCAGGACAAAAGCATCTTCTTCCCCTATTGCCTCAGCTCAACCACTTTACATTGTCCACCTACCTTCACGTAACACACACACACACACACACACACACAAGCAAGCAAGCAAGCAAGCGCACGATCACGCACACACACACAGGGACTAGAATGATGTTTAAAAAAAAGCACATGAGTTCTTATTCCATTATCCTCTAAATCAAAGAGTAAAATAAAAAAAATAATATCAAGAAAAATGCTCACGCGCTTGCATGTACCCCCCCCCCCCCCCCCCTACAGACACACACACGTGTGCGCGCGCGCATCATTCACTGTCTCTTTTTTACGCACACAGACACACATACACCCACATTGCCTCCCTCTCTCTCCTCTCTCTCTCTCTCTCACATGTATACATTTCGCCTCCCCCCACCCTCTCTCTCTCTCACACACATTTGCCCATTCTCTCTCTCTCTCTCTCTCTCTCTCTCTCTCCTCTCTCTCTCTCTCTCTCTCTCTTTCTCTCTCTCACACACCACATCATCCTCACACACACACACACACCGCCCACTCTCTCTCTCTCTCTCCCTCCCTCACACACATACACACACACACACCACCCTCTCGCTCACACACACACACACACACACGCAGATAACCACACACCAGGCACACGCAAAGTGTTCTTTCTAGGCCTATGTGTCGATCCGACAGACAACTCCCTACAACACTCGCACAGCGCACGCGCGAACTAGGGCTAAACTGGAGAACAAGGCCAGTCACTCAGACAGCAGACGAGAAACGAAACGCATCAGATCAGACGTCACTCTCGTCTGCCATACTCGTCACTCAAAGCAGTTGAAAGAAGATGAAAGCTGGAAATCTTGTAGTTGTAGCGGTTTTGCTAACGAAAGAGATTGTGGAGTGATATCTTTGTTGTGTGAAAACTAGTGGACTTTTTGGGGGGGTTGAATTTTTTGGGTGTTTGGTTTGGTGTGTGAAGTGCTTTGATGCTGAGCTGTCGATTTTTGGATATTGTACTGATTAAACATCAGCCTTGATGATTTGAGTAAGTAAACACAAACTTTTTTTGTTTTTATTTTTGTTTGTGTATATAGTTTGTATTTCTGTGTTTTGATTTTTTTTT
>CM054137.1:77667505-77680005 GCA_028751875.1 Rapana venosa | reverse complement strand
AGGTTAAAGATCGGATTCTTTCATTCCTGTCAACGTTCGGTTGGGAATACAGAAACACGAACCATGATGTATACACAAAACTCCCAGCATGCATCCTGCTACCTGGAGAGGGATGGGCTCCGCCAGGTTCAACTTGCCCTAGGGACACGGCCTGACAAAATGTTGGTGCAGTGCTTACCCTCCAACTCCCAGAGAGTAGAGTAGAGTAGAGTAGAGTAGAGTAGAGTAGAGTAGAGTAGAGTAGCGTAGCGTAAGTAGAGTAGAGTAGAGTAGAGTAGAGTAGCGTAGAGTGAGAGTAGAGAAGAGAAGAGTAGGTAGGTAGCGTGATAGGAGAAAGAGAAGAGGAGAGAGAGGAGAGAGAGAGAGAGAGAGAGAATTTATTTATTGATTTCGTTTTATTCTTATGAACATGGTCGGCCGCACGTAATAACATAAAAACACTGTCATTGATAAAATGGTTGGTTTGATTGTATTATATATATATATGTATATATATATATATATATATATATATATATATATATATAACCCCAGCGGAGCTATATATATATATATATATCCGATTTAGGGACAGTACCATCAACCGACCATCCATCCGCCTCAGTGATAAATTTAACGGATGGCATTAGCCGAACGTTTAAGAGAAGGCCACACATGCGGCGAAATGAGGGACTGGGACCGGGGAGTGTGGGGTGGAGGTAAGGGGTGGGTGGAGATAGCGAAGTCGTTAGGACATCGGACTCGTGACTTGACAGTAAACGCTGTATAATCTGAAGTCGCAGATATTGGGAGTCACTGGTGAGCTTTCAGGTTTTATATTTTGTTTGTTGTTGTTGTAGAAGTGGTTGTTGTTGTCGACTGCATCACAGTGATAGCGGAGGTATTTGTTTTGTTGATGTTTTTGTTTGGTTTTGCTTTTTTTTCCCCGTCGCGTATTCATAATGACCTGGAGAGAATAAGAATATAGGGAATTTATATAGCGATGAATCTTGCAAAGGAGCAAATCAAAGCGCAAAGAGAGAGAGAGAGGAAGAGAGAGAGAGAGAGAAGAAGAGAGAGAGGGAGGAGAGAGAGAGAGAGAGAGAGAGAGGAGAGGAAGAGAGAGAGAGAGAGAGGGGGTGGGGGTGGGGGGCGATGGGAGCTGTCTGTCCTTGTTTCGGCTTTCTCAGGACAACTGCAATAACGAACTAAGCCCTGATGACTTCACCAGAAGTCAAAAGAGAAGTCGTGTCAGACAATTCCAGTGTCCGGCAGGTCGGCAAGCAAGCTCGCTCTTGTTGATTTATGAAATAAAAATCTGCATTTCCATGTAAATTATGTGTGTGTCTAGTATCTCGCCAGTGCAAACAATGTTAGGCCTGCATGTTTAGTTTAGTCATGTTATCTTCTTTGTTTTGTGTGATGAACAGTGTCACGAGTTTTCCTTTGTGATGACTCAGCAGTGACAATTTCAGTGCAATGTTTTCATATGATGATATAGTTTCCATATGATGATATACTATTACTAATATCGTAATGACGCAACGACGAACCCTTTCCTCTTAAACTTAAATGAGGAAAAAAAACTCACCTTTTTTTTTTTTCGAAGAAAATTTTAACAACACGTAAACCTTATAAAAACCGCTGTGTATCGAACTGTACTTAGGCCCCTCGTAATCTTTTGTTTCCTGGAAAGGTAAGGACATTTCAAATGAACCAATGAACTGTCACCGCACATCGCCAACATCCAATGGGAGCGAAGGAGACAGGCAGATCGAGACTTGCCACTGGTTATTGACTACGTCACGTGTTGTTGTTTTTCCAGAGGCTTCCACAAGAGAAAAGTTCTGTCATTGTGGAGTAGGCCTAACGTAAGATCAACCACCTTGGCTCAGTACCTACAGCTGTAGTAGAGGTGGAAGGTGATAGTACTTTTGGTAGTACTAGCAGGTGCGGTGAAGAAGTGACTGGAGGGATCTCTTCAGCGGTTTTGTGTACATCTATATACAGGTGTGTTTCTTCTTCTTGTTCCTATGTGAATCGCCTTGCTAGTTTGCTTGTCTGGTAGATCGCACTATAACGGGCCGGTTTTGTTTGGTTTCGTTTTTGTGTGTGTTTTTTTGGACTTGGGAAGTTGGAGAAAGCTTCACTGGTTGTGTGGTGGTGTACGTGCGTGCTTTGCTTGAAAACCGGGTTAGTGACTTTTGTGTGTGTGTGGGGTGGGGAGGGGGGGGGTGGGGGGGGGGGGGGGGGGGGGGTGGATTCTTCTTTCTTTGTTGTTTATTATCTTCACTAGTGTTTGTGGGTTTGTTTTTTTTGTTTGGTTTGGTTTTGGTAAGTGCGATTGATTCTTTGTCTGTGTGTTTCTGTGTCTTTGTTTGTCTCTGTCATATAGTCATTGTATGTTTGTTTGTTGGTCAGTTAGTGGGTCGGTGGTCTAGAGGTAACGCGCCTGTCTAGAAAGCGAAAAGTCCGGGTCTGAAGTGTGCGGCGGTTCGTACCCCGTTTGGACCGGAAATTTTTCCCCCATCCATTAGATCATGAGTGGTGGTCTGGGCGCTAGTCTTTCGGATGAGACGATAAACCGAGGTCCGTGTGTTACACGTAATTATTTAGCGCACGTAAAAAAACCCACGGCAAAAAGAGAGTTGTCCCTGGCAAAATTCTTAGAAAAAAGCCACTCTGATAGGGAAACAAATACAGCTGCAGAAAAAAAAAAAAAAAAAAAAGGGTGAAAGGGTGGCGCAGCGCTAAGTGGCGACGCATTCTCCCGCTCTCCCCGGGGAGAGCAGCCCGAATTTCACGGAGAGAAATCTGCCGTGACTTAAAGTGGTATGAAATAAAAATCTGAGCGCTTTGGTTTGTTGCTTTACAAGATTCAGCGCTATATAAATTCCATACATTATTTATTATTATTATTATTATTATTATTATTATTAGTTCTGTTTGTCTGTCTGTCTCTTTCTGTCTCTCTGTCTGTCTCGCTCTCTCCCTATCTCAATTTCTGTGATGTATGTTGTTGTGGTTGTTGTTTGTTGTTGGATTTTTGGTTTTGTTTCTTTGTTGTTGTTGTCTTTTAGGGGGGAGGTTCATTGTTGTTTAGTTTTTTTGTTGGAGGTGGGTTTGTTGTTGTTTTTTGCCCAAAGGGCTGGTTGTAAAAAAATACTTGTTTATGCCATAACCCTCTTTAAATAAAATACAATTCAATTCAATTCTCTCTCTTTCTTTCTGTTTCTCCCTCTCTCTCATTGTGTTTACTTCGTTGTTTCGTTCTTTGTTTCTTTGTAATTGTGTGATAAAATCGTCTCGCAGTGTTAAGTGTGTTATCAACGTCTATTTTTGGCACTGATGTATTATATACGATTTACTTTCTATTCCTTCCTTCCTTCCTTTCATTCAACGGATATCTAAGGAGCCTTCACCTGGTTTCTTTTGCTGTGTAGGATTGATAACATTTGTTTTTTTCACCCTTTCTCCCTCTCACTTTTCACTTCTCTCTCCTCTCTCTCTCTCTCTCTCTCACTCTCTTTTTTCTCTCTCTCTCTCTTCTCTTTTCCTCTCTCTTTATCCCCCCTTTCTCTCTTCTCTCTTCCTTTTCTTTCTCTCTCTCTTCCTTTCCTTTCTCTCCTCTCTTCTCTCCTTTCTCCCCTTTCTCTCTTTCTCTCTCTTCTCTCTCTCTCCCCTCTCTCTCTCTCTCTCTCTCTCTCTCTCCTTTTTGCTCTTTCTCTCTCTCTTCTCTCTCTCTTCTCCTCTCTCTCTCTCTCTCTCTCCTTTTGCTCTTTCTCTCTCTTTCTCTCTCTCTTCTCTCTCTCTCCTCTCTCTCTCTCTCCTTTTGCTCTTTCTCTCTCTCTCTCTCTCTCTCTCTCTCTCTTCTGTCTCTCTCTCTCCTTTTGCTCTTTCTCTCTCTCTCTCTCTCTCTCTCTCTCTCTCTCTCCTCTCTCTCTCCTTTCTCTCCTTTCTCTCTCTCTCTCATTGTGTTTCTTTCGTTCTTTGTTTCTGTGTAATTGTGTGATAAAATCGTCTGGCAGTGTCAAGTTTGTTATCAAGATCTATTTTTGTCACTGATGTACATATATACATTTACTTTCTATTCCGTCCTTTCATTCAAAGTTCTGATCTATCTATCTATCTATTAGTATCCCTCTCTCTCTCCTCTCTCTCTCCTCTCTCTCTCTCTCTCTTCTATATATATATATATATATATATATATATATATATAAATTATTATAAGCCCTTCTCCTGGTTTCTTTCCCTCTTTAGGATTGATTTCATCTGTTATTTCATCCTTCGTGTTCTATTTCTGTCTGTCTGTCTGTCTGTCGTCTGTCTGTCTGTCTGTCGTCTGTCTGTCTGTCTGTCGTTCTGTCTCTCCCCTCTCTCTCTGAGTCTGTCTGTCTGTCTGCCCCTCTGTCTCTGTCTCTCTCTATCTCTCTCTCCTCCCTCCCTCTCTCTCTTTCTCTCCTCCCCCCTCCTCCCTCCCACTCTCTCTCTTCTCTCATTGTCATTGTCTCTGGTCTGATATTCTCTTTTTTATGTTTGTGTGTCTGTCAGTGTTTGTCTATCCGGGACTGATCTTTTTGTTCCATTGTCAGGTCATGAACAACTGTTTTGGTGCTGCAGTTGACTAGGTGGTTCGGATCTTTTCAACTAGAGTTATTTATTCATTAATTACGTTCGTATCTTTTCAACCACAGTTATTTATTCATTAATTATGTTCAGATCTTTTCAACTAGAGTTATTTATTCATTTATAATTATGTTCGGTTCTTTTCAACCAGTTATTCATTCATTTATGTACGGATCTTTTCAACCAGAGTTATTTATTCACTTATTTATTTTTTGTTTCTCGGCTAGAGCTTGAAAGTTCACCACCAATGGTGAGATTTTGCGTATGCGACCATTTTTTTTGCCGACCATTAATGTAACTAGCCGCACTCCGTCTTCGGGGATGACGTCTAAACGCGACACGAGAACGCACGCAGTTTTGAATTTCGCAATCCGTTCCTGCCGGCACAAAAGCGATTATAAATCCGTCCGACAGGCAGAACTGGTTTTTGATTAACGTGTGCGCAAGATATTCTGCGTACGTTCGCACTCAGGACCTAGGTTTATAGTCTCACTCACCCAAAAGGACGTTTTGGGGGGAGTGGAGTCAGTACTGCACTGAACAACGTTAACTCTAGCCTACCAAGGGGGAAAATCCCCTGGAACGGGCGGGCGTGCGTGCGCCTCGGTGGTGGTTCGAACCCGGGCCGTTAGATCACGAACGAGCTCAACGCTCTAACCACCGCTGAACATCTTGCGGACACGTTAAATCCTGTTCCGCTTTTCGTAAGAGTAGGCCATTGTGTGCCGGTGGGAAGAGATGACAAAATTTACAAAACTGCATACACACGGGGACTGGATGTAAAAAAGCAAATAAGTGCTTATTCCATTATCTTCGATATAAAAGAATAAAATTTTAGAAAATAATAATTTAAAAAAATAAAACCACCAGGCTATTCGTGTATCCACTGTATCCCGCCCCCTTCAATCCAGATATTATGAATAATATCCCTTTGATCATAAGCTGATAAAGTGTATGTTATATATATATATATATATATATATATATATATATATATATATATATATATATATATATCTGATCTGTCTTTATATTATCGCGAACAGGACTTTGGGGGGAAAATGTTGATTTTGTCATATATATATATCTGATCTGTCTTTATATTATCGCGAACAGGACTTGGGGGAAAAAATGTTGATTTTATCTTATTGATTTGCCGGCTTACTGAGAAAACAAATGTACGCACACAAAAGCCATTTCCGTCTGTCTGCTTTTGATGGTTGTGGCATTTGTTACTGTTGTTTGTGTTTGGTTTTGGTTTTTGGGCGCTGCAGCTACTAATAATATCGTCATGTGATTTTGTCATTAGTTTGTCCGCATAAAATGTTAAGTGGAAGGAGGTGCGAGGGAGGGAGGCAGGGGGTGGGAAGGGGGGGGGGGGAGAGGGGGGGTAGAGAGATTGTTTTGTTCATATAGAATGTTAAAATGCAGAAAGAGAGACAGAGACAGAGAGAGCGACAGAGAAATATGATGTTAACAGTTAGAGAGAGAAAAGAGGAGAGAGAGAGAGAGAGAGGAGATGAGAGAGAGAGAGAGAGAGAGAGAGGAGAGAGATGAGAGAGAGAGAGAGAGAGGTGTGTGTGTGTAATGAGAGATAGATAATGAATGTTAAAGTAGAGAGAGTGAGAGAGAGAGAAAATGTTAACAGTTGAGAGAGAGTAGAGAGAGTAGGCTAGAGAGAGAGAGAGAGAGAGAGAGAGAGAGAGAGAGAGAGAGATGAGATGAGAGAGAGAGATGAGAGGAGAGAGAGAGAGAGAGAGAAACTGGGGATGGTTGCTGTCTGCGTGATGATGATAATGATTGTAGGGTAATTAGTTGTATTCGCGATAATTGGTCCAGTTCTCATCACTGCTCGGAGCCTTTAGCTTTCCACGCTACTAAGCCTGTGCATGAACAACTATCTGGGCAAGCCTACTCCTCCCTCCCTCCCTCCCTCCCTTACTCTCTCTCTCTGTCCCTCTCCTGCCTGCTCCCCTTTTATCTCCACTACACCTGGATTGGATAGAGCTCTCGAATTTCGTAGTTCAACGCTTTCTGTCTGTCTTGTGTTATCACTGTGTCACTTTTGTCTGTCTTGTAAATTATGATGTGTGTTTGTGTGTGTGAGATAGAGAAGACAGAGAGAGAGGAGAGAGAGAGAGAGAGAGGAGAGAGAGAGGGCGAGAGAGGAGAGGAAGGGGGGGGGGGGATGTACATATTTTTGCGTGTGTGTAGAGAGAGAGATAGAGATGGAGAGAGAGAGAGAGAGAGAGAGAGAGAGAGACAGAGAGAGAGAGAGAGAGAGAAAGTATACGACATGGTGTGTGTAGGGGGGGGGGGGGGGGGGGGGGAGGGGAGAGAGTACATGTGTGTATGTGTAGAGAGAAAGAGATAGAGATGGAGAAGAGAGAGGAGGAGAGAGGAGGAGAGAGAGAGGAGAGGAGAGAGAGAGGAGAGAGAGAGAGAGTATTACGTAATGGTTGGTGTGTGTGTGCGCGCCGCGTGGCACACACACGTCTGCTTGCCCGTCTTTCTCGCTTTTTGCAGTCTGTTTTCTCTGTCTCCGTCTGTCTATTTGATCTCCCCTCTCTCTCTCTTCTCTCTTTTCTCTCTTCTTCTCTCTCTCTCTCTCTCCTCTCTCTTCTTTCTTTCTCTTACTCCCCTCCCCCTCTTTTTTTACTCCCCTCCCCCTCTCTCTCCCCAACTGCGTGTGTGTATCAGTGTGTGTGTGTGTGTGTGTGTGTTTTTGTGTGTGTGTGAGGGGCGTGCGTGCGTGCGTGCGTGCGTGTTTGCCGTTTTCAGTTAGGGTCGACTTCTCTGTCTCTGTGTGTGTGTGTGAGTGTCTGATACTGATAGGTCAAGGACTAGATGGAAAAAAAAACACCCACACACAGCAACTGTCTGTCTCCACTGTTTTGATCTTACATTTGATTCAGGTTGTCTCTCTCTCTCTCTCTCTCTTCTCTCTCGCTCGCTCGCTTCTCTTTCTCTCTCTCGCTCTCTCTTCTCTCTCTTTCTCTCTCTCTCTCTTTCTCTCTCTCTCTCTCTCTTTCTCTCTCTCTCTCTCTCTCTCTTCTCTCTACTCTCTCTCTCCTCTCTCTCTCTTCTCTCTCTCCGCTCGCTTTCGCTCTCTCCGTCCTCTCCCTCTTCGTTTCCCTCTCCCTGAGTCTGAATCTGTTTCCGCGACTATTCTTTCTCACTCTGTCTCTATCCACGTTTGTCTGTCTCTCACTCTGTCTCTCTGTCTGTGTCTGTCTGTTTCTCTCTCTGTCTCTGTCTCTGTCTTCTCACTCTCTCACACACAGTCTGTCTCTGTCTGTCTCTGTGAGTCTGTTTAGTATCTGTTCAGTGTCTGTGTGTTTGTCTGCCTCTCTGTCTCTCTCTGTGTCTCTCTGTCTCTCTCTGTCTCTCAACTGTCTGTATGTCTCTCTCTCTCTCTCTGAAGTCTCTCTCTCTCTCTCTCTCTCTGAGTCTCTCTCTCTCTCTGAAGTCTCTCTCTCTCTCTCTTGAAGTCTCTCTCTCTCTCTCTCTCTCTCTCTCTCTTCTCTCTCTCTCTCTCTCTCTCTCACCGGTTCTTTGGCTCCTTCCGCTCTCACCCTCTCCTTTTCTCCAGGCTCCTCTTCTATTTTTCGCTCCGTCGCTGTCAGTGACAAACGACTCGGATCAATCGGGAGAACTGGGACCATGTCAGGCCATGTCTTGTCTTTAAAGCCAAACAGATACATGTGTGTGTGTGTGAGAGAGAGAGAGTTGGGGGGGAGAGGAGGGGGATGGGAGAGAGAGAGAGGAGGAGGGAGAGAGGAGGGGGGAGGAGGAGAGAGAGAGGGGGAGAGAGAGGGGGAGGGAGGGTAGAGAAGAGAGAGAGAGAGGGGGGGAGGAGGTGTGTGTGTGTGTTGTGTTCAGTGTTGTGTTGTGGTGTGGTGTGTTTTGTGTGTGTTGTGTTCAGCGTTGTGTGTGTGTGTGTTTTATTTTATTATTTAATTTTTTATTCTTTTATATATATCGAGCATAATGGAATAAGCACTTATGTGCTTTTTTTACACCTAGTCCCCGTGTGTATGCGGTTTTGTAAATTCTGTCGTCTGTTCCCACCGGCACACAATGGCCTACCCTTACGAGTGTGTGTGTGTATGTGTGTGTGTGTGTGTGTGCGTGCGCGCACACACGCACGTGCACACAAATACACACACACACACTTCCCTATATAATATCGGGCTGCTGATTTTCTTGTCTGTGTGTACACATTTTCGCGTGCGCGTATGCTTGTGTGTACTGTTGATTTGTCTTTGCAAGATATAGCGCTATATAAGTTCCACTTATTATTATTATTATTATTATTACTGTTGTAGACTGTAGTATAGGCCTATATGACATGGCTAAATAAATAACTGTGGCGCTAAAACTTAGTATTATGAAGCAGCCTGAAGCCCAATGCATAATGCATCATGGCATGGCCTGACAACTGGTCTTGTTTGACTGCTAGTGCTGCTAGGTATATATATAGTGCTAATGCTACGCTACACTACACTACGCTACGCTATGCTATGCTACACTACACTTCACTACGTTGCACTGCACTACGCTACACTACACTACGCTATGCTACGCTACACTACACTACAACTACGCCACGCTGCTCTACACTACGCTACGCTACACTGCACTACACTACACTACAATACACTACACCATGCAAATTCATCCCAACATAATTTAAATTAATACATTTCGCAAAAAAAAATCCAACAAAAAACCCTAGGGCGAAAAATAATGGGAGAGAGAGAGAGAGGGTGTGTGTGTGTGTGTGTGTGTGGTGTGTGTGTGTGTGTGCGTGTGCGTGCGTGCGTGTATACATATATATACATTTATATTATATGAGTGTGCTGCACAGGCGCGTTTGTGTGCGTGTCTATGTTTCTATGTTTGTGTGTGTCACCGCGTGTGTATGCGCGCGCGCGCCCGTGTGTGTTTCTGTGTGTTACTATGTGTATTGCTTATGTGTGTAGAGCACTGTGTGTATGTGTGACTCTGTGTGTGTGTGTGTGTGTGTGTGGTGTGTGTGGTTGTGTGTGTGTGTGGGTTGTGTGTGTGTGTTGTAGTTGTGTGTGTGTGTGTGGTTGTGTGTGTGTGTGTGTGTGTGTGCGTGTGTGTGTGTGTGTGTGTGTGTGTGTGTGTGTGTTGTGTGTGTGTGTGTGTGTGTGTGTGTGTGTGGACTGTGGTTGTGATAATACTGATGAGTGACTCGGCTGCGGAGGCAGATAAATGACACGGATCGATTGAGCGAGCTGGAGACTTGTCCTTGTGTGTGTTTGCTGTACATGTGTGTGTGTGTGTTTGTGTGTGTGGTGTGTGTGTGTGTGCTGTTCTGTGTGTGTGTGTGTGTGTTGTGTGTGTGTGTGTGCTTGTGTGTGCTGTTTGTGCGTGCGTGCGTGCGTGCGTGGTGTTGTGTGTGTGTGTGTCTCTCTCTCTGTCTGTCTGTCTGTCTGTCTGTCTCACGGTCTGTTGCGATCTGTTGAGGATTGTGTGTGTGTGTGTGTGTGCGCTGCTTGCTTGCTTATGTGTGTGTATTTGTGAGAAAGAGAGAGAGAGAGAAAATGTACATGTATGTATGCATGTATACGTACGTATGTATGAATGTTTGTATGTATGTATGAATGTATGTATGTCATGTATGTATGTGTATGTATATGTATGTATGAATGTTTGTGTGCATGTATGTATGTATGTATTATTTATAAGTGTGTGCGCGTGCATCTGTTTCCGTGTGTGTCTGTGTGCGTGTGTGTGTGTGCGTCTATATAGCGTGCGTGTTTAATTCTGCTGGCTTGCAAGGCATTTATGCTCAGCATTTCGAAGCTGGAAAAGAAAACATCAGTACGGTTGGAATGGAAGTATTGGAGCACTTTACTGAGCAAGACAACAAAACATAAAACAAAAATCAAGCCAAACGAAACGTGCAGACGATATCCTGCAATGGACCCCCCTCCCCCAAAACAAACAAACAAACAAAAAAACAACAAAAAACAAACAACTGCCATACATGCAAACGACATTTTCTAAAGCCAGTAAAAGGCCAGATGACCGGTTACGGTACGGGGTGGCCCAAAGCCGAACGTTAGTAGTTCTAGATAAAGAAGACCGAAGACCGAGACAGCTTGATGAGATAGATACAGTGTACACTCTATAGTGCATACAGTGATGATCAATAGTCCGCAGTCTGAACCGACAGATGGATGATGACAAGGGTAATATCAATAACTACAGACAGTAACGTGGGAAAAGTACCGCCGGGAGGGTGGGAGAGGGAGAGGAGGGAGGAGGAAGAGGATGGAGGAGGGAAGAAGAGGATGGAGGGGGTGGGGGAGAGGGAGAAGATGGGGAGGGGGCTGGGGAGTGGAGCGAATTTGTCCTAGTTTGGGGATGGCGATATATTTTGAAACCGGGAGTTTTATTTTAGGATGTTGAATTTTTTTTTTTTGGTATGCAAGGAAGGAAAGGATGGAGGAAATAAAAAATATTTTTAAAAAAAAAACGAAGGAAGGAGGTGCGGTTTTTTTTTGTCCTTTATGAAAATAACTTTTGAAAGACGGTCGTTGTTGTAGTCATGTCATTCGTATGTCGCGAAAGGAGTGTGACCATGCACCTGCACGCTCGTGCGAACACACGCACGCACGCACGCACGCACGCACACACACCACACACAACACACACACACACACACACACACACCACACACACACACACTACACACACACACACATCACACACACACACACACATAACACTACACTACACTACACTACACTACCACTACACTACACTACACAATTACACAACATTACACTACACTACACTACACACGATCTGACTAAATAAATTCAACCTTACTTCAACCTTTGAGAGATAACCGGGGAAAAAACACCAGCTACGAAACTGTGACGACAGTGTGTAGACTTTTTAATGTTTTCCAGCTGTCTGTGTGTGTGTGGGGGGGGGAGGAAGGGGGGGGGGGGGGTGAGGAGGGAGGGGAGGGGAAGGGGGGGGGGGGGGGTGGAAGAAGAGAAAAAAAACCAGCAGACGACAGGCCTTTTAAGCCACAGAGCTATATATATGCATCTTGTTGAAACTTTGTCTCAGGCTGAAGGTCTGGAGAAAACATTGCCCTCTGCTCTGCTCTCGGTTTGAACAAAACGAACACTGTGTTGTGTTTATTGGCCTCGGTAGGACTTAATACTACTGCTAGTGGTACTATCAGTATCGAAGTACGAGTTGTGTTTTTTGGGGGGGCCTTGTATAGTTAGTAGGCCTAGTTCTCAGTAGCAAGTACTATCAAAAAGTTCTCCAGTTGTGTTGTGTTATCGAGTGTCAACGACAAATCTCGGGTTTGCCGTTTGAGTGTTTCTTCTAAGAGTTATGGCAAAGAAAATTGGTCGGTGCCCTTGTTTTTCGGGCTTATTTTGTGAGGGGTGTACGTGTGTGTGTGTGTGTGTGTGTGTGTGTGTGTGTGTGTTGTAGTGTGTGTGTGTGTGTGTGTGTGTGTGTGTATGTGTGTGTGTGTGTGTGTGTAAGGGGTGGGGGGAGGTGGTGGTGGAGGTATGCTGTGGTTTACTGAAGTTGCCCACGTTCAGTCGTTAAAAGCTTTGTAAAAAAAGGGAATTTTATTTCGTTAGTTACTAAGTTAGTTACTTAGTTACTTATTTAGTTGTCTAGTTTCATTCATTTATATATTTATTGTGTTTATTTATTGTACTTCTAACCTAGAACAAACTTTTACTGGTTTTATAACGGGACTATTTTTTTCAAATTGTAATCTGCAGAAAGCTCAGTTGTTTTAACTTGGAGCAGGAAGCAATCTTTTTTTAAAAAACCTGTTTGTAGTTGAATAACATTACTTTAATTTTACTCCATTAATTTTG
>CM054137.1:77652505-77662505 GCA_028751875.1 Rapana venosa | reverse complement strand
GTGTGTGTGTGTGTGTGTGAGAGAGAGAGATAGGTTGTGTTGGGGGATATAGTGTGTGTGTAGAGTGTGTGTGTGTGGATAATTATAGTGTGTGTGTAGGGGTGGTGGTGGTGGTTAGGGTCTGTTTGTTATTTATTCATTGATTTATTTATAATAAATTTTGTTTAGTTTGAAGGTAATAGGATAAAGGAAATGCATTACGTATTCAATGTGCCAGCTAGAAAGAAAAAAAAAGATTTTGAGTTTGACGACACACACACGCGCACGCGCACACACACCACTACACTATACTGCACCATACTATAACTACACACACCACACCACACTACACACACTACACTACACACACCACACTACACACACTACACACACCACACTACACACACCACACTTCACACACACATACTACACTACACACAGTACACACACACCATACTTCACATACACTACACCACACACAACACACCACACTACACTACACTACACACACACACAACCCACACTACACACACACACGCACTTACACACATACACACACTACACACACACACACACACTTACACACACACACACTTACACACACACACACACACACACAACCACACACACACACACACACACACACACTTACACACTTACACACTTGTAGAAACGGTCACAGACGGTGACTCAACCCCCCCAGCATCTAGAACTACTCCCAACACAATAAAGACCCGAAACACAAACTACTACTGCTACTAGGCTAGATCTACTCAAAACCAGCCTACCAAGCACATTAATCTTTCAAGAGCATTTTCAATGAACAGCTAACTTAGAAGAAAGCGAGCGGTTAGGGTGTATACATGTACATGTATGTATACAGTGTGTGTGTGTGTGTGTGTGTGTGTAAGTGTGTAGTGTGTGTAGTGTGGTGTGTGTGTAGTGTGTGTGTGTGTAGTGTGTGTAGTGTAGTGTGTGTGGTGTGTGTGTGTAGTGTGTTGTGTGTGTGTAGTGTATGTGTGTGGTAGTGTGGTTGTGTGTGTGTGTGGTTAGTGTGGTGTGTGTAGTGTTAGTGTGTAGTGTAGTGTAGTGTGTGTAGTGTGTTTATGTGTGTGTGTGTGTGTGTGTATTGCATTGCCAGTT
Source organism: Rapana venosa (assembly GCA_028751875.1). Taxonomy (NCBI): domain Eukaryota; kingdom Metazoa; phylum Mollusca; class Gastropoda; order Neogastropoda; family Muricidae; genus Rapana; species Rapana venosa. The sequence continues at coordinate 77,661,383 of CM054137.1, read as the reverse complement.
GTATTGTGTTCGTGTCTCCTGGCTGTGTCTCCCTCCCTCCTCACCCCCCCCCCCCCCCCCCCCCCCTGTCACCCCCCCCCTACCCCACCCCCCCTGTCCCTCCCCCCTCTTTTACCATGGCTTGGTGGGAGGTCGTGTCACATTTACCTCCAAACATAGGCTAGGAGGCTCTAGTTATCAGCAGTGCGTTTGACGCTAAGCTGACTAGCTGAGCTAGTAGTACATTATAGTATACTGCATAGTATGGTATTGTATTGTATTGTATAGTATAGTTTAGTAAAGTCCTTCAGATGAGACTATAAACCGAGGCCTCGTGTGCGAACGCATGCAGAACATCTTGCGCACACGTTAAATCCTGTTCCGCTTTTCGAAAGAGTAGGCTATTGTGTGCCGGTGGGAACAGATGACAAAATTTACAAAACCGCATACACACGGGAACTGGATGTTAAAAAAAAAAAGCACATGAGTGCTTATTCCATTATCCTCGATGTATATTAAAAAAAAAAAGTCACTTGAGCGCTTTGATTTGTTGCTTTACAAGATTCAGCGCTATATAAATTCCATACATTAGTAGTAGTAGTAGTATGGTATAGTATGGTATGGTATTGTATAGTATAGTATGGTATGGTATAGTATAGTATAGTATAGTATAGTAAGTATGGTATGGTATAGTATAATCAGACCTGCTGCGCTTTCTAGGCTATTCCTTTAAAAAAAAAAATCTGCAAGTCAGTTAGTTCTTATATTGTGCCAATGCTTGTGTGTGAGTTTGTGTGTGTGTCGTGTGTGTTTGTGCGTTGTCCATCTTCTGTCTATCCCTCCCTCCCTCCTCTCTCTCTCTCTGTGATTAATTTTAACTTCTCTCGACTCCTCACTGTGTTTGTGCCCCCCCCCTCTCTCTCTCTCTCTCTTCTCTCTCACTCTCTCTCTCTCTCTCCTCTCTCTCTCTCTCTCTCTCTCTCTCTCTCTGCCCCCCCCCCCCCCCACCCTATCTCTCCCTCCCTCTCTCTCCCTCCCTCCCTCTTTCTCCTTCCCTCCCTCCCTCTCTTTCGTGTCTGGTTGTGGGACGTTGTATGGGTTTGAGAATTCTTGGTGTCGTCAGCCTTTTAACGTGTTCACATACCGTCCTAAGGAGTTCCTCAGACATTGTGTGTGTGTGTGTGTGTGTGTGTGTGTGTGTGTGTGTGTGTGTGTGTGTGTGTGTAGAGAGAGAGAGAGAGAGAGAGAGAGAGAGAGAGAGAGAGAGAGAGAGAGAGAGAGAAGAGAGAGAGAGAGAGAGAGAGAGAGAGTGTGATAGTGTGTGTGTGTGATACTGATAGTGTGTGATAGTGTGTATGTGTGTGTGTGTGAGAGAGAGAGAGAGTGTGTGTGTGTGTGTGTGTGTGTGTGATGGTGTGTGTGTGAGATAGTGTGTGTGTGATACTGATAGTGTGTGATAGTGTGTATGTGTGTGTGTGTGAGAGAGAGAGAGTGAGAGAGAGAGTGGGTGTGATAGTGTGTGTGTTGTGTGATAGTGTGTGTGTGAATAGTGTGTGTGTGTGATACTGATAGTGTGTGATAGTGTGTATGTGCGTGTGTGTGAGAGAGAGTGTGTGTGTGTGTGTGGTGTGTTATAGTATGTGTGTGATAGTGTCGTGTGATAGTGTGTGTGGATTAGTCTGATACTGAATAGTGTGTGATAGTGTGTAATGTGTGTGTGAGAGAGAGAGAGAGTGTGTGTGTGTGTGTGTGTGTGTTGTGCGTGCGTGCGTGCGCGCGCGTGCATTATTGAAAGGGAAGAGGGTGTCTTTTTCTCTGCTAATTTCATTGAAAAGGTAACTTATAAAACAGCTGGCTTAATGCTATATAAAAAAAAGAAGGTTAGTGGCTATCAGAGTAAGCCTTACATAAAGTGTGATAAGAATGTACAGGTTCAGTGATAGCAGAGATAATAACGTTATTAATGATTATTACCATACCGATGCAAGAAAACCAAAAGAGCGCCATGTTCGGTTTTAAAAAGAGTGAAAGAGAGACAGAAGCGTCAGTAATACAGCGAGAGAGAGAGAGAGAGAGAGAGAGAGAGAGAGAGAGAGAAGAGAGAGAGAGAGAGAGAGAGAGAGAGAGAGAGAGAGAGAAGAGCAGCAGCAGGCAGCAGGCAGGCAGGCAGGCAGGCAGCAGGCAGGCAGGCAGGCAGGCAGGCAGGCAGGCAGGCAGGCAGGCAGTCAGGCAGGCAGGCAGCAGGCAGGCAGGCAGGCAGGCAGGCAGGCAGGCAGGCAGGCAGGCAGCAGGCAGAAGAGATAGATAAACGATCGAGCGATCGAGAGAGAGAGGAGAGAGAGAGAGAGAGAGAGAGTAGAGAGAGAGAGAGAGAGAGAGAGAGAGAGAGAATGACAGACAGACAGAGACAGACAGACAGATTGATCGACAGACAACAGACACACAGAGAGAGACAGACAGACAGACAGAGGCAGAGAGATTATTAGGTTGAAAGCGACATCTGGGAGTAATTTTCCTTAGAAGAGGGGGGGGGGGGGGGGGGGGGGGGGGGGGAAGAACAAGTAAAGGGGGAAAACCGGACCGATTAGACATGCTGAGTCTTTTGAGTGTGTGTACATGGGGGGGGGGGGGGGGGGGGGGGGGGGGGGGGGGGGGGTGGCAGGATGGGAGAGAGGAAATGGAGGAAGCTGAGTGTGTGGATATTCTTTTTTTTTTTTCCTCGGAGAGAAGGTAGGAGGGAGTTGCGAAGCAGCGAGTGTCTACACGCATAGAATCTATAGATGGCAAGCAACAAAACAAAACAAAAAAGAGAAACAGAAAAAAAAACCCAGCGTTTCAGAGGAATCATGAAGCTCTCTCTACACATGATTATTTCATAAGAAGCTCGTTTGACAAAGGTTGCCGACTAACAGCATAGCCCAAGGCTAACATGTGTCACTCAGTAATCCTAGTTTTTAGAAAAAAATTCACTTAAAAAGCTGTGTTCACCTAAGCGCGCACACACACTCACACGCGCGCGCGCGCACACACTCACACACACACAATAACATACACACACCAACCACACACCCGCGCACACCACACACACACACACGTACACACTCACGCACACACACCCTCACACACACACACAATCCACACACACACACACGTACACACTCACGCACACACACCCTCACACACACCACACAATCACACACACACACTCACACACAATGTACCATCTGAAAATAAAAGTTTGACTTTGACTTTCTCTCTCTCTCTCTCTCTTCTCTCTTCTCTCTCTCCTCTCTCTCATCTCTCTCTCCCCTCTCTCATCTCTCTCTCACACACCACTCCACCACACACCACACACACACACACACACACAACAACACACACACAACACACACACACACCCACCACGGATAACATGTCCTTCCGTAGAAAGCCATCCTCAGGGCAGACCGGAAAGTAACAGACGTTGCACGGCATTTTGCTCTTACTGTATACATACAAACATGTGTACATTATGTCTGTTGTCCAAAGTTCTCTTCCACCTCTGCACAAAGCAGGCATCCGTCAGTCTCGTAAGAGTATGGAGTTGCGCTGTAGGTGTTTATATTATACTCCAGAGTGCAAGGCCTGGGTCAGTCAGTATGGAGGGCAAGCTGTTACCCATGCAGCCGAACCCTCTCTCCACGTCCCTGCTGGAATGGTCCATTTGGAAAGGCAATCGCCATCGATACACACGGTTCCAGTGCCATCGCAGGAGTTGTCAGAACGTTGCTGTATAATAATAATAATAAATGGAATTTTTATATAGCGCTATATCTTGCGCAGACAAATCATACAGCCTCGGACTGCCTTGAGACCACTTCATCCCGATTTTTCTCTCCGTGCAAACTCGGGTCTGCTCTCCCCGAGAGCCGTTCTTAGAGAAGGTATGCGCCGTCACAAGCAGCTGAGGTTTGAATTATAGGAGCATGAAAGTGGGTTATAGATGATAAATAACGTGCTAACATACATTATTATTGCGCCAGTAGAGCCTAGTCCTTGAAATCTATGGACCAGTTCATTCCCTGAAGTCGGAATGCGGCTACCTTCATGGTGGGGCAAAGGCTTTAGTCGCATACGCTGAATCTTGCCATTGGTGAACGTGGGAGGTCTTCCAGCCGAGGAAGGAAACAGAAGCAGAAAGAACAAAAAGACAAGTTCCTAATTATTCTGTGTTAAGATGCTTTTATCTGTTCATCATAATTCTGTTTTGTTGTTGTTGTTGTTTTAACGTTTGTTTAAAAGAAAAACTGAAGTTTCTTCACAAAGACCTAGATATTTAACGTTGCAAAGTAAGTACTGCTATAGCATCGGTTTTGCAGAAAATAAGACTGGTTGCGTACTTACGCACATGTATGCCAAATTTTAAAGATAAAAAGCGAAATATAATAATGGAGATGCGGTTTTCACGCGCGCGCATATAATTTGCACACACACACACACACACACACACACAGTGACCACCACCCCCACACCCCCCTCCCTCTGTTTTAAACATACTACTACTACTAGCAAATGACCAGCCCAGCCCACAGCCTATACAAACACCCACACACACCTTTCCCCCTCACACACACGCACACGCACACACCACGCAAGCATACAATACACTCTCTCTCTTGTTTTAGCACGCTGGCAAATGATCAACCTAGCTAGCCACAGCCTACAAGTACAATACACCCTCCCACACACACACAACACACCCACACACACCCTCCCCCACACACACACTCCCCGACACACACACCTCACACACACACCCCCACACACCCCACACACACAACCCACACTCACACACACCCAGCCACCCCACACACACACAGAGGTTTCCTAACAAAGGAACAGACGGAGCAGTTACCAGTGGTTCATTCATTCATTCATGCATAGATTCCCACATCATGACACACTGGGCACAGAATCTATTCTATAGAAACGCTGTCGCAGACACAGGAATACCACACACTGTCGATTTATAGATCTCTCTCTCTCTCTCTCCCCTACTTCTCTCCCCCTCCCCCTTTTCTCTCTCCCCCCCCCTCTCTCCCCTCTATCCCCCCCCCCACTCTCCCCCATCTCTCCCTTTTTCCCTTTTCCCTCTCTCTCTCCCCTCTCTCCTCTCTCCTCTCTATCTATCTATCTATCTATCTATCTATCTATCTTTTCCATAGAGTTCAGTCACTTAAACTATTACATTATAAATCCGTTCGTTTTGCTGTACAGCTTGTAGTCACGGGGACTGGATGTAAAAAAAACAACCACGTTAGTGAAATAACAGAATAAATAAATAGAATGTTTACGATTTTTTAATCTTGTCAAGCGTGAGAACGACTACTGTCGCCAGTTGGACAGTCTTTCTCTTTTGTTTGCTTTGTTTAAAACAATTTTGATTCAGCCAGCAACTGATAACGAAAAACACAAGTCAGAAATATTGTAGGAGGGGAAGAATATCAGGCTTATTTCTTCGTTCTTTCGTTCTTCCTTCCTTTCATTCATTCTTTCTTCTTCTTCTTCTTCTGCTTCTCAATTCTTCGAATTCTTGGGAATTTTTCGATTTCTTGTACTTCCTTCTTCTCTTTTTTCGGTTTCCCCCATCTTCTTCTTCCCCCTTTTTTCCCTTTTTTTCCCCCTTTTTTTCTTCTTCCCCGAATTCTTCTTTGTTTCGCTTCTTCGCGTCGTGCGTTCGACGCATTATTTTGTTCTATGAGGAAAATCTTGCGCTGCCTTTAAAAGGGCGCCGCCAAGTCGGGGCCCAGCGCAGCGGACTTCGTCGTTGGGGGGAGAAACTTTTTATCATTTGCCTTTGTGGAAAGGCGGGAATTGCCAAGGAAGAAAAATAGAAAAGAAGAAGAAAAGGAAGAAGGTAGATACAGGAGAGATTTAAATGCAATGTATTCGAAAAATTACTACAAAATAACACGTCAATAACAGATCTACAGCAAAGGAAGAACATCAAACCATGAAGTTCTGTATAATTTTATCCCCACCCTTGAACCCTCGCTTTTCACCCAGCCAAGTTAAGCAGCGTCGAGCGTGGTTACCAGTTGGATGGGTGACCGTTTGCGCGCCTTGGCTTCAGTACAGTCCCCCAGTTCACCCAGCTGTAAATGGGTTGCCTGCCCTCTTTAGGGTCAGGGAAGGTAAAAGCAGCGAGGGAGAGATGGGCGCCGCCCTCAATGTGCTGGCCTCCTAGAGAAGTTGAGGTCTCTGACGCCTCGCTCCCCTACGACCTTATATGTTATGGGACACCTTTACCTTACCTTGTAAGCAAACCAGCAACACGTTATGCTTGCGAACAAGAGAGCACCATGCCTGCTCACACAGTTAAATATATCCAAAAAAAGGTTTTACACACTGTGTCATCGAGTTAAGGTAAAAAATCAGGAAAGAAACAACTCTTTTAACCAATTGGATAATGATAAAATAATAAAAAAAAAGGAACTCAGTCAAATAACAAACTTGTGTTGTGTTTTGTGTGTAGTGTGTGTTTTAGAAAGGATAGCGACGTGGAGAAAATAAATTTTTTAAAAAAAATTTTTTTATTTCGAGGATAATGGAATTAAGCACCCATGTGCTTTTTTTTTCATCCGAGAGAGAGAGAGAGAGAGAGAGAGAGAGAGAGAGAGAGAGAGAGAGGAATTATTTTATATCGAGGATAATGGAGTAAGCGCTCATGTGCTTTTTTACATCCAGTCCCCTCTGTGTATGCGGTTTGGAAATTTTGTCATCTGTTCCACCCGGGAAAAACGAGGGAGAGAGAGAGAGAAGAGGGGAGAGAGAGAGAGAGAGAAGAGAGAGAGAGAGAGAGAGAGAGAGAAACACACCCACGATGGGGGAAGGGGGTAGGGGGGGGGGGGGAGGGTCAGGGGGGGGGGGGGGGAGGGGGGGGAGAGAAAGTCAGGGACAATCGGACAAAGCCGAAACGGGGTCAGAAATTTCCACGTCTTCAACAGAGCACGAAGAGAACGAGCAGGGAGACCCGAGCGTGAAGGGACAGTAGTTATTGAGTAAAGCTACCCCCCTCCCCTCTTCTCCCCAACGCCCCCCCCTCCCCCCACCCCCCCCGCCACCCACCCCAACCCATACCCCTCCCCCCCCACTTTTAAAAAAAAACCCTTACCAGTTGGTTGCATTCCACTTTCTTTCCTGTCACTGCCCCAACAGGTTACTACAGTGCCATTGACAGTGGGTTCGCATTATCATCATTGTCCTGTGAGTAAAGATGTAAGTCTCATGAGGGAGAAGACGGCTTCATTACTATCCCGTGGTTAACCTCCGAAGACGGAGTATGGCTGCCTAATTACTACAAAATCTCACCATTGGTGAGCCTCGAAGATTTAAGTCTTAGGAACGAAAATAAAAATATATATATCAAAAGAGAAACGTTTGTGGTATTTGTATTGTTTATTTTATTGTTATTTTTTTCTTTTATATCGAGGATAATGGAATAAGCACTCATGTTCTTTTTTACATCCAGTCCCCGAGTATATGCGGTTTTGTAAATTTTGTCATGTTTCCACCGGCACACAATGGCCTACTCTTCCGAAAAGCGGAACAGGATTGAACGTGTGCGCAAGATGTTCTGCATGCGTTCTGCATATTGTGTACACGTGTGTGTATTACTTAACTCAGGCCGATCAAATGCTTAGTTCAGGACGTATGCATGTGGTGTCCTGAAATGGATTTCTTGTCGCTAAGTGGATTTGAAAGGCCTTCAAATTAATGCATGAACCCGGTCTAATCACACGTGAAAACACAGTCTCCCCCCAAAAATGATGGCAATGAAAAGGGAAAATTCATGAATAAAAACGCAGTCAAGTTTGGGAACGTAAAACGAGTATTGTCGAACTCTCCCAGGGAAAATCTGTCGTTTTAACCTGATTCGCACTCTCAGAAAGACAATAGAAATTGTCAGATTTGAAAGCGGTTGTTGTGGAGAGGAAAAGTGTGTGTGTGTACGTGTGCGTGCGTGCGTGCGCGTGTGCGTGCGTGTGTGTGTGTTGGGTGGGGACGGGGATATGGATAGTTAGTTAGGGGAAAGCAAAATGGAAAGTAGATAGGAAGGGAAATAAATGGGAATAATATAATAATGACACTTTTAAATCCAGTCTCAAGACATTTATTTCAAACCTAAGATTTTCCTCTCCTGCTTCATCTCATAGTTGTTCCCCTGCCTTCAACAGCCGAGATTATATCGCCCTGCCAGGGTGTGTGACCTGTGTGTGTGTATGTGCGTGCGTGCGTGCGTGCGTGCACATTTGGACTTGTTGGAACTATTAATTGTTACTGGTTGTATGGCTGTGTAAGAATGAGTTCAGTGCAAGCGCTTTGATTTGTCTGTGCAAGATATAGCGCTATATAAAACATTCCATTTATTATTATCATTATTATGATTATTATGATTATTATTATGATTATGATTATTATTATTATCTCTAAAAGAACTTAATTCAGGTGAGGAGGTTATGGAGGGGAGGGGGCGACTGCGGAGGGGAAAGGTGAGGGGGGCGCAGTTTACTTCAGAACAGTCGAGTCACTTCTCAGGTAAAGCCTCCAGGAATGCTGTCTGTTTGTCGGAACGCGTAGTAGTACTTAGTAAGTAGTCGGTTCGCCAGTGAAGTGTTGTTGGCTGGGTCTGTCTGTCTGTAAGTCTGTCTCGGTATGTCTGTAAGTCTGTCTCTGTAAGTCTGTCTCTGTCTGTCTGTCTGTAAGTCTGTCTCTGTATGTCTGTTAGTCTGTTTCTGTATGTCTGTAAGTCTGTCTCTGTAAGTCTGTCTCTGTTTTGTCTTAAGTCTGTATTCTGTTGTCTGTCCTGCCCGTCTGTCTGTCTGTCCTGTTCTGACTCTCTCTTTTTCATGACAGCGGG
>CM054137.1:77635582-77652005 GCA_028751875.1 Rapana venosa | reverse complement strand
ATGATGAGGCAATTTTAACAAAGTATATCATTTTTCCCCTTCAAGATAGAGAGCTGATTCTTTTTGTAGGTATTATTAGTATTATAGACATTGTATGTGGAAATTTTTATGGGTGTGATTGTAGTGCTTTCCGCTAAAAGGCCCTTTCTAAATAAGGCTTCCATACAGTTAAAATGGCCGAAAAATGTACCGCCATCTTTAGACACCCATAACTTCTGAAAAAATAGAGATAGAGACTAATCTTTTTTTGTTGTGTTTGTTTTAAAAAGTTCTTTACAAAAATACCATTTTTATGTACACAAATACTATATAAAATTTTGGCTGCCGCTTCCTAGAAATAATGGCCCTTAAAAGGCCCTAAATTTTTTTCCCACCAAGTCTGTATGAACCCTGTACATATCGATTTGTCTTGATGAACAATTATTTTGAAGTCTTGTTGCATCAAAAATAAAGTAAATCGGTCCATAATGTCACAGTTGTCAAGAAGTGAAGAAGTGCATCCAGGAAAACTTCTGCTGTTTGGTTTGGTCAAATCATGATCAACTTCTACCAGGTTTTAAAAAAATCACCACCCCCCATGGTACACCTGTTAGCGCCTTGGGTTTTGGACTGTAAGTTTGTGGGTTCGATTCCCATAAGAGTCATAGGGATTTTTCTGACTGGCCAGCTCCTACCCAGAGTGAGAGTGCTGGGGGCTCATTGGGAAGAATGGGGCCACACGGTCAAGCTTCATCCATTTTGCGGATGCGAGTTTGAGAGTGTTGCCCCAAATTACCTGACCAACACTGCAGGTGTCTGATCTCTCGGGGAAAGGCTGACGCCGGGATATATTATGACTGTAAGCGTAGAGTACACCCCGTCAAGTAGTCTCAAAGCTTATGCACTTCCACAGCAGCACCATTATGTCATCCTCATCATTGATCATCATGCAATTAAAAACTTGCCTCTGATTTGGTGACCCTAGTTGCTCTGGTCTCATGGTGACCTCAGATTCGGTTTGCCCATACACTTCTGTGCCTGTGGTGAGTTTCTGTCAAAGCCTTTGGGGTTGGAGGTTCATGGAAGACGGTCGTTGGAGAGATGTTGTGGTGGTTGCCGCCTCGGGTGAGCAAACTCAGTCTGGCTCCGTGACTGAGTTAATACTGTCATTAGTAGGGGACTTAGTAGGTGGTGTTCTGCGTATGCTAGCTCAGAACAGGCACCACTGAACACCGCCAAGTGACCTTGCAGTAGTATAGGGCCTCTCTGGCTGAAGGCCCCTCAGTAGCCTGAGATTGATGGTCTCCCTGTGGACTTCAGACCCTAGAGATGAAACGTAATGATTGGTAGGAAGAGGGGTGGGGACTTCACAGCCCATGTGTGCTGTCAGAGTGCAAGGGGTCCCCCCCCCCCCCCCCCCCCTTTTTTTTTTTAATCACTAGAAACCCTTCAGCAACTGATATCACCTGTGAAAACACATGATATAGCAGGCCTACCAGCTTCCCCCTTCTTTTTCATGGACAGCTTCTCTCCCCCCCTCTCTCTCCCTCCCACACACACACATACACACACACACCTCTCTCTCCCCCCCTCTCCTCTCTCACACATGCTCTCTCTCTCACACACATACACACATACATGCACTCTTTCTCTCTCTCCTCTCACACACACACATGCTCTCTCTCGCTCTCTCCCCCTCTCTCTTGAACTCTTCATACACTCCCCCACCCCCCCACTCTCTCTCTTACTCACTCTAAGTAGGTGAGCCTATGGTTATATATGTATGTGTGTATTTAAATGTGGATTGTGTTGAATATTGAAACATGATCTGCTGTAATGTTTTTGATTTGTAGTTTCATCAGATTATCATCGTCTTTATTGATATTTCTGGCTGTAGTAATTGTCATTGTTTATTGATATCATCATCCTTGTCATAGTCACCATCGTCATCTTTATCATTATAATTTCCTTTTCTATAAGGTTTGATGATTTTGTTTGTTTGTTATGTTATTTTTCTTGTTTTTTTGTTTGTTTTTGGCTTTTTTTTCTCTTAAGATAGATGGCTTGATGAAAAAAAGCAAATTGCTTATTCAATGTACCATCTGGAAATAAAAGATTGACTTTGATACACATGCGCACAAACACACACGCACACACTCGCTCATTCACTCACTCACTCACAAGTTGAAGATGGTGAGTTTTCTGAAAACACACTCTTCTTCATAAAAGCAGAACGCTGCAAAGGAACCAAAGCCATAATTGGAACCACTAAATAAACAATGATTTTAAGAAATCATTGAGAGCAAGAAAGATTGTGAATACTACTTTTGTTGTCAAAATACTATTTTTGGCCAGTTCAAATATTATTTTTCATTTTCTCGGGTAGGCAGGTCTGGTCAAGTTGAAAGATTTTAGAATTGTAGGCTGTCAGTATTTATCTTATGAGCAGCTTCATTCCAGGATGAAGAGATTGACATCACCAGTCACTCATGAAGAGCATCACCCTGCCTAAGCATGCTGCGCTCACTTGCATGCGTGTGTGTGTGTGTTTGTAAATTTGGTATTTGGGCATTTTGCATGTGTGTAAATAATTTGAACATAAGCACTTTCATTTATTGCTTTGCAAAATACAGCGCTATATAAATTCAGTATATATTATTATTATCATTATGTGTGTGGGTACCTGTGTGTGTGTGGGTACCTGTGGTGTGTGTGTGTGTGTGTCTGATTAAAAGCTGGACAAAAAAAGAGAGATATAGACAATGATAACACTGGGTGTATGTGTGTGCGCGCATGTGTTCGTGTATGTGTCTGGGTGTCCGTGAGTGTGTGTATGTGAGAGAAGGGAGATGGAGGATGGGGGGATGGGGTGAGAGAGAGGCATAGAGAGAAAGGTGGAGGGGGGATGTGAGTGTGCCCCAAACCATGACAGCGAAGGTTGCATGTGGATGGGTATATATTTTTAAATGAGTAATTTTCAGTGTTTATTCAGAATTGTTTTAAATGTACTCACTATGATGTGTATGAGTGATCATACACATATTTTAGCAAAATACGACAAGCTCTTCCCATTTCAGAAATGTTTCAGAGTTCTTCAATTTAAAATACTCGGATGCAAGAACAGTTTTTATACCAAATCAATACTGGTGTTAACTCAATGGAGTGGCAATAGGTACTGGCAGCCAAATTAGATTATTTCTTTTAATATACAAAACCCATATCATCATAAAGATAATGACCAAGCTTAAAAAAACAAAACAATGATGAAGTATCTATCCATCATACTTTTGGAGATATGGTGTTTTAAAAATGGAGTATGCTGACGCAGTTCGTAATTTCTAACATCATTAATTTGAACCTCCACATCATAAAAAAGCAATGAACTTCGTAGTGGATGGAAAGAGACCAAAGGAAAGACCTAGCAAAACCTGGGCTACCTGTATTGCAGATGAACTTAGAGAAAGGGGCATAAATAAGGAGGAAGCTCAAAACAGAGAGATGGAGAAGGCTCATCAATGTCAAACCTTCCCTGGGAGAAACATGACAAAAAAAGGAAGAAGAATAAGAATTTGAACCTCAATAAAATTGTACTAATATATGCATAACCATTTGAAAAAGAGCATTTTAAATCTTTATAACATATATTCTTAAAAATAAACAAGTTCAATGATCAAAACCCTTATTCGACATAGGTCAAATCTGTGTGATGTGCCAACTTTGAAGCACCAGAGCACATTGAAAATGACAAGCAGAAAGCGTCTACTAGTTCTAGGTCTAAAATATAAATGTGACGCTCCACCACATAATGTGTCGCATTGCACCAGAGGTCAGTTTTTAGTTATTGACAACGTTATTTGCAATAAAATGACTATTCCAGTATTGATTCTAGAGTGCGCCCTTGCGGGATTCCTGCATTTTAATGTGGGCAGAACCCCCTAACGACGCCAACAAAATCCTGGACAGCGCGTTTTTGAACAAACTGCGCCACCCGCAACTGTTGTTTGTATAATCTCTAGAATTAAGCACTGCCAGCGCTATTAAGCCAAAATTCTCCGATGATGCTTCTGGTTGGCTAAATGCCTCATTTTTGACCTATCACAGAAACTTGTAGTTCGTCCTTGTCAGTTTCTGTGGCGATCATTACGTTGTAGGCTACCCCAGGCATGGCAAGATTTTTCTGATTGGCGCTACAAGCCATCTTCATAACAAAGGGCTCGTCCTGCTCTGTTTTCCTCTTCATTTACGTCATCTTTCAAGAGGCCTTGTACTCTAGAACTATGTGATGTGATTGGGACAGCAGACCTGCCTACCTGTACAATTTTATCGTGTTTTTACGATTTTTTTTACCCCAAATACAAAAATACGAATTTACTGATACAAATACGATTTTGACAACCGGGAGAAAAAAGTGAAACTATGGCAAAGGGTTTCAGGGAATTAACTCATCCATGCCGATTACTTCCCTTGTCTGTGTTAGGTCACCAGTCATCTCTCGGTAGCAAGTAAACTTTCATCTGTTGAAAAAAGGGCGGCCACATGGAAAGTATCAACCATGAATGTCGGATTTCAATAAATAGTGTAGTCAATCCTTGCATTTCCCAAAGAACTAATTGCAATAGTTTTCAAACTTGGTGCAACAGGTAGAGAAAAATATCACAAACAAATAAAAAAATTTTAAAAAGTAGGAAAAAGTAGGTGTTGGAAGTTGCCGAAAATCAATAAACAAGCTCAAAAACAATATTTGGCACTCTGAGACTGATCGTTTGCAAAAGCTGGCCTGCCTCACACACTGTGGCATCCCCCTTATTTGCTAAGGCTCCACCCATTTTTACCTAGAAAGGGCCATGGTGCAAATGCTCTGTGCCCTACTGATTTTGATTTAGATGAGCATAAATGACTTATCTTTTGAAATTTAACACACTTAAAGTACCTGGTTGCTTGTTTTTACGTATGTGTGGGTTTTTACATCACTAATGTACGTATTAAAGGGACAACATCAAAACAACTGTCCACATGCTGGCCAATTCCTACAGAATACAGTAGGGTAGTGATGTTTGTATGTAAACCACTTTTGTCAAAATAGGCTCTCTGAGTGCCTTGTGTTGTTTTACTTGAAAGTGTTTTTAACTTTCATAAACAAAGCCAGAGGTCTTTTTTGCCCACAGAACACGGGATGGGGACGGGCCCACTGGAGAAATCTCCCAAAATAAAAAATTTGGGAAAAGGGAGTGTAAAAAACACGGGGGGGCCTATCCCCTTTTTTTGGGATTTTCCCCTTGACCCGGGAAAAAGGGGAAATTTTTTAGATGTTTTGTCCCTCCTTGCAAAATTTGTGGCACATTTTTGAAAAGGGGGGCACATATATACATTTTTTTTATATATATATATATATTTTTATTTATATAGGGGTTTATTCTCAGAAATATGTGGGGTTTTTTTTGGTTGTTTTGGAACCTTGAAAAAAAAAAATGCCCTTTGGTTTTTAGTTTATGCCTTTTTGTTATTTTTTAGATTTACTCTTTTCAAAATCTCCCTTTTTCCCTTTTGAAAAAAAAATTTAGAAATATTAAGTGGTTTCCTAGTATTTGATAAAATTAAAGTTCATTTTTACCCGTTTTTGGGGGTTGTGACAGGGAAACCCAAAAAGTAGCCAAAAATAAATTTTTTGTACTCAGAAAAAATAAAAACAAAAAAAAAAATTTCCAAAAAATGCTGTTTGTTTTATTTTATAAAACAAAATTTTAACTTTGGGGGGGAAAAGGTTATGAAAATCACAAACCAAAACCCCTTTATTTTTGGCCATATTACTAAGGGAACACTTTTTAAGACAGTTTTTTTCCCCCGATTTTAAAAGGGTTTTTTTTTTTTTTTTTGAGTACCACGGGGAACATCACAAATTAGCCTAAACTTTTACCCACGAATCTTTTAAAATTAAAAACCCAAAAAAAATTTTTTTTTACCAAAAAATTTGGGAAGCTTTTTAAAAAATTTAATACCTTAATTAAAAACTAATATGTTGCGGTTGTGACAGGGAAAAACCTTTGGTTTTTTCGGGAAAAAACCACCCCCCTTCAAAAAAAACAAATCATGGAAGTGAAAAAAATTTTTAAAATACATTTAAAAAACCCCAACCCCACCCCCAAAAAAAACCCCTTTAAAAATTGGAAAAAAAATGCATTTTTGGTAACTTTATTCTTACTGATTTATCTTTTTTATTTTGTTTTAAAATTAGGGTTTTGTGACATGGAGCCCCTTTTTGGTTGTGACGGGAAAAACCACACCCCTCAAAAAGAAACAAATCTTTGAAATGTAGAAAAATTTAAGATCAAAATTGAAAAAACAATTAACTCAAATGAGAAAACAATGCATTCTTTTTAACTTTATTTACATTGATTTTTTAATGTTAGAAAAAGAGTGACATGTTTTTTTTAAAAAAAAAAAAAAATAAATTATCTACATTTGTTTTTACCCATGCTGGAGTGTTTTAATACCCAATAAACCCACAACAAGTCCAGTTTTTTTCCCATCTGCCCTAGCGCTTTCCTTCATAATTAATGAAAAAATATGAGTCATGAGTGCATTAGTGCTTTTTTTATCAAGAAACCAAAATGCATGTTTTAAAAAAAACGACAAAAAAACAATGAAATCTTTATTTTTCTTGGTTTTTTTTATATTTAAAAACCCAAAAAAATTTAAATTTGTCGATCAAACTTTGTTAGGATTGTAAATTATTTAAAAATTTCTCCCCTTTGTGTGTTGTTGGGGTTTTTTTTTTTTTCCTTTTAAAATTTTAAACAATTTTTGAAAAAACAGAATAATCAAAGGGTTATTTTTCTTCATTTTTTTGTTTTACAGGCAAAGGGAATTTTTTTATTTTAAGGGGCAAATAGTTCCTTCAACCCACCCCTTCGCATTTGCTTTTTGCTTTTTTTTTTTTCCACACATGCAGTGCTTTTTTGTCCCCACATCTAAATGATTAACAAAATTTTCCCAAATTTGATTTGGGAAATTTTTTTAAAGTTCTCTCTCTCTCTCTCTCAAACACAAAATGTTTTGCTTTATATTTTTTTAAACAGTTTAAAAAAAAATTGGGGTTTGGTCAAAATTCACATGAAACCCATTATGAAATAGTGGGCCCCCCTGCCCCCCCTTTTTTTTCCTTTTCAAAAGGGGGACTCCCCCTGGATAAAAAAATCAAAACTTTTTCTTAGCCCACTGCTTTTTCTTTGTAACTGTCCCCCTTCTTTAGACTTTCCTTTATAACACAAAAATTTTTTTGTGTGTGTTGGTGTGGGTGTGTGTGTGTGGGTTTTTTAGTGTGTGTGTGTTTTTGTGGAGAGAGAGAGAGAGGGGAGAAAAGAAAAGACGATTGAGAGAGGAGGAGGGGAGGAGAGAGAGAGAAATAATTATATGTATTTTAAAGTTTGTGTGTGGGGTGTGTGTGGGGTTACAAGCGAATGAGAGAGAGAGAGAGTGTGTGTGTGAAAGTAGTTTTGTGGGGGAAGGGGGGTTTTGCCAAACACGTTTTTTGTTGGGGTGTGTGTTTTTTGTGTGTGGGTTTTACACCACAATTAAATTTTTTAAAGCATGTAAATTGTTTAAATTCTGCTCAATAAATGTTGTTTTTTTTTTTTTTGCGGAAAGGCATTCATGGTTTCTTGCCCTAAACCAATTTTCAACTGTAGTGTTGTTGCTTTTGTGTCATTGTGAAGGGTGTGTCGTTGTGTGTTATTTGTTTTTTTAAAAAACGTTGTCTTTGCACATTTAAAGATAAATTTGGGTTTCCCAAAAATGTTGAAAGGAAAACAAAAAAACCAAACAAAAAAACAAAAAAAAAAAAAGCCCACTCATGATGGGGGTTTTCTTTCATAACTGATCCGAATTGTAATTTTTTCAGGAGTTTAAAAAATTTTTAAGTTAGGATTTTAAAGATTGAACCCTTTATCTTTTAATATGAACATCTTTTTAATGGGGAAAAAAACGTCATTTTTGTTTTACATTTAAAGCTACGGAACATCGTGGTAGAAAACGGTGAGTTTTTTGGGTCGTGCCCAAGGAACCCCGAGTCTTCATCGGGGGCAGTTTTTAGAAACTTTAAACGTCACTGCGGTTTGCTTTTTGCGTGCTTTTTACGGTTGGGACCCCTTTTTAGGGGGATTAAAAATTTTTGGGTGTAGATCAATCATTTCCCCTTAAAATCAACACTAGATCGTACCCAAAGGAAAGGGGGGACGATTTATTACAGTAGATCGGTGTGACAAAAAAACCAGAATAAATCCGTTTCCGGGCACAAAAAAACAAACAAAAAAGTTTTAGGGCCCAAATTTAAAAGTGGGAGATAGCCACGGGAAAAAATTGCTGCGGGTTTTTTTATATTTTCAAAAATTTAACCAGGGCATTTTTTAAAAAGAATCAATAAGTGAATGGGGAAAACGGGGAAGACAAAATTTTTAGTTTTGTTCTAGATCTAACGGCCGGGGACAAAAACCCCGTATCTTGGTTTCTTTGTTTTCAAAACCCAAGTGGTTAATACATGAGTTTACAGATAAACAAAAAATTATTCCCATAAAATATTTTTTCAAACACTAAAAATAACCCACTTCTGTCGCTAATTTTTTGGGAAATAAAACAGGGAATAGCATTATAAAGAAAGAGAAAGTAAAACTTCAAAAAGAATGTTTGGGTTTACAAAAAAAAACCGTACTATTTTCGTTTCATTTTACAAAACCGAAAAGCCGCACAAAAAAAAACGGGAAAATTTTATTTAATTTTTGTGAAAAAAATTTATTTCTTGCACATAACAATTTTTTCCCAAAAATTTTACTTTTAGAGGGTTTTTTAAATTTTTTCCAAGTAAGAATAAGGGTCATCAAATAAAGGGGATCGGTAAATGTCCCCACAGCTAACAACCCCAAAGTTTGTTGACAAAAAAAGGGAATTTGTGACAAAAAAAAGCAATTTCGAAATTTAAACACGAGTTTACGATTTTTAAAAACCCCAAAGGGTTTTGGGCAAAAGAAAAAATATTTTGAAAATAAAATTTTCCCTTCCCCTTCGATAAAAAATGGGATTGAAGCGGTAAACCTTTTTTGTTTAAAATTTGCTCCCCCAGTTTTAAGGGGGTTGGGTCGTGACATGAGAAATTTTGGAAGAAGAAAAAAGCCCCGTTTACTAGTATAGCATCGCGATGTTCCTTTTGGGGGGGAAAAAAAGTACGTGCCAGAGATTTTTTTGGGGTCAAGGTGAAGTCCCGCGAAAAAATCTGGGGTCAGTGAAGGAATGTCCCGAGTTTTGCCCCAAAAATTTTCGACGGTTGGTTGTGAGGGTTAAAAATGAAAAACGATGTTGTAATTGGGGGTTTTTCAAGCCATGAACGGGGTAGGAAGGGGTGATCAAAAACATCGTTTTTTTTACTTTTAAACTGTTTACTTTATCGGGAAGCTAAAAGGTGTTGATGATATCGTTGTAGTTTTTTTGTGAGTGAATTTTTAAAATTCAGCCTGATTTTGGGAAAAACCAAATGGTTTCACGACCAAAGGGGGTATTTAATCCACCCTTATTTAATGTTCATGTAAAAAAAATTTGAAGAGGGTTTCTGTTTGGGGGAGTTTGAAACAACATCTGGGCATTTTTTTTAATAAAAAATTGTTTTTCAAATTAGAAAGGTTTTTGAAGTAGGGGGGAACAATCTGAATAATTTTTGCACCATTAAGTACCAAAACCGCCCTGTTGGATATAGCACATTTTGTAAAAGAAAAAATTTAATATTTTTTAAAAAAAAGCACCCAAATACTATTAAATTTTTAAAAATTTTTTTTTTTAATTCAAAAAAACCAGTAAAAAGCATTTTATCTGCTACAAAAATAAATTAGTCAAAAAAGGTAGAATTGGGGTGAAGTTTGGTCCTTCATAAATCCATGTTTTGGGGAATGACCCCATATATGGGTTTTTTCTCAGAAACATTTTGAAAGGTTTTTTTTTGAATAGACCTTGAAAAAAAAAAATGTCATTGGAAGTTTATGGCTTTTTGTTATATTTTAGAAATACTTTTTCATAATCTGGCATTCTTTTTAAAAAAAAATGAAAAATTAAAATTGGGTTTTCCCCGTATTTTTATGAATTAAAGTTCTATTTTTGCCGTGTTGGGTTGTGACATGGAAACCAAAAAGTCATAAATTAAAACTTTGTACTCAGGGAATTTTCAAACAAAAAACACTCAAAAAAGCTGGTTTTTTTCATTTATAAAACAAATCTTAAAATTTTTGGGGAAATATGACAATCACTGCAAAGGGATTTTTGGCCATTTTTCTAATGAACCCCTCTAAAACGTTTTTTTCGCCCCGATTTAAAGTTTTTTTTTTTTTTGCTAGGTTTTACCAAGGGAAACTCACAAAAAAAACCCCAAACTTTAACCCAGAATTTATTTAAAAAAACAAAAATTTTTTTTACAACCCCCCCAAAAAAACTTTTTTCAAAATTTTAAAACCTTATAAAAGTAATTTTTGTTTTTCGGGTTTTGACATGGGGAAAAAGTTTGGTTTGTGGGAAGGAAACCACCCCCCTTCAAAAAAAACAAAAACATGGGAAATGTAAATTTTAAAAAATACATTTAAAAAGAACACACCCCAAATTAAATTGGAAAAATGCATTCTTTTTTAACATTTTCATTGATTTTTATTTTATATGATTTTATTTTGGTTTTTGACATGGAGGGGTTTGGGGTTTTGACATGGAAAAAAAAACCCCCAAAAGCGGAATTTATGGGAAAGGGGTAGCAATTTAAGATCAAATTGAAAAAAACAAACTTTCAAATGAGAAAAAAAATGAAATTTTTGTAACTTTATTTACATTTTTTTTTTTATGTTTGATTTGAGTGGGGCTGATTTTTTAAACAATAAACCTTATCTACATTTGATTTTTCATGCCCGGAAAATGATTTTAAAATCAATCAACACAAACTAAATCCCGTTTCTTCATTGACCTAGGCCCTCCTTCATAATTAATTTATAAAAATTGAGCTCATGGGTGCATAGTGCTTTTATATCAATACAAAATGATGGTTTTAAAAAAAAGGGCAAAAAACATTTAAATTTATATTCATTCTTGTTTTTTTTTTATAGTTTAAAAAACCCAAAAAAAAAATTGTCGATTTAAACTTTGTTAGGAAAGGGCAAAAAATTTCCCAAAACATCACCTTTGCTGTGTTGTTGGGGTTTGTTTCCCTTTTTTTTTTAACAAAACTTTGAAAAAACAAAAAAATCTAAGGTTATTTTTCTTTTTTTTGTTTTTACAGGCAAAAAATTCTTTTTTTTTTGGGGGAAATTGAAAACCCTTTAAGCACCTCGCATTTTCCCGGGGCTTTTTTTTTCCCCCACATGCAGGGTGTTTTTTTTGGTTTCCCCCATTAACATGATCGAAATTAATTTCAAAATGAATTTTGGGGGTGTTTAAGTTTCTTCTTCTTTGATTTCTCTCCTCTTCTCTTCCTCTCTCTCTCCCCTTTTTCCCCTTCTCTCTCTCTCTTCTCTCTCTCTCACACACACACACACAGCAAAATGCACAACACACAAAACATGATTTGATTTATATTTTAACCCGTTTAAAAAAATTTTTGGTCATTTCACATTTATCCTTTTGTATAGTGGGCACCCTTTCCCCCCTTTTTTTTCTATCATAAAGGGGGGGGGGGGCTCCCACCTGGATTTAAGGGTCTACTTTTTTTTAGACACTGGGTCTCTTTTTTGTAAATGTACCCCCCTCATTAGACTTCTCCTTTAAACACATAATTTTGGGGGTGTGTTTGTTTTGTTGTGTTTGTGTGTGTGTTGTGTGTGTGTGTTTTGTGTGAGGAGGGGAGAGAAGGAGAGAGAAAAAATTAATGTATGTAAATGTATGTGTTTTTTTGTGTGTTTTAGTGTGTTTGTGTGTACAAGGGGCTTAGGGGAGATGGAGAGTGTGTGATGTGTTTGCGGAATGGGATGCGGAGGTGTGTGTGTGTGTGTTTTTTTTTTGTGTGTGTGTTGTACCCCCACAATTAAATTTTTAAACATGTAAATTGCTTATTTGTCAATAAAAGTTGATTTTTTTTTTTTTGAAAAAGGCCCTTCATGGGTTTTTTGGGCATAACCAATTTTTAAAATGTAGTGTTCTTGCTTTTTATTTCAAAGTGAATGTGTGTTTTAAGTTTTTTGTGTTATTTGTTTTGTTAAACAACGCTTGTCCCTTTCACATTTTTAAAAAATGAATTGGTTCCAAAAGTTGACAAGGGAAAAAAGAAACAAACGAAAAAAAAAACAAAAAAGCCCTCCTCATGATGTGGTTTTTTTATCATAATGTCAGGACTTGTAAAGTTTTCCCGGAGTTTGAAAAAATGTTTTAAACTTAGGATTCCAGCATTTTATCTTTCCCCAAAAAGAACATAAAATTTTAACGGAAGAACGTCCTGTTTTGGGTTACGTTTGAAGGGCCCCATGAAATAAAATGGTAGAAAACGGGTGAGTGTTTTGGTGTTTACCAGGAACCAACCCAGGGGCTTGTCATAGGCGCAGTTTTTTAGCCAAACCCCTTTTTTCACTGCGAGAGTTTAGCGTGCATTTAGGTTGACCCCATTTCGGGTTAACAACGATTGTTTTTAGAAACAATCACTTCCCTGAAATCAACAAAGAAATCTGTTCCCAGGGGAAAAGGGGGGGCGATTTTTTCAGTAGATCAGAGTCGTGACACAAAAAACCCTAAAACCCTTTCCTGGGCACGACTTTAAAAACGAGCTTTAAAAAATTTTCGGCCAAATTTCAACGTGGGGAAAAAATAAAAAAAAGAACAAAATTGCTTTCAGGTTTTTTTTTTCAACAAAAAATAAACCCGAGCATCCATATAAGAATCAATTTAATGAATGCGAAAACGCGAACCAAATTTTTGTATGCTTCTAGATCTTTAAAAGGCCCCAAAACGAAACCACGGCCCATCTTGGTTTCGTGGGCACAACCAACGTGGTTATAATGAGTTTACAGAAACCCAAAGAAAAAAATTCCCCCTAAAATTCATTCAAACACTGAAAATAATACTTCTGTCGCTTTAAATTTTTTCGAAATAAAACACGTAAAAGATCTATAAAAAGGAAAAAAGAAAAATAAAAAATTCAACAAGAATTTTTGCGGTCGTACAAAGGGAAAACCCTATATTTTCGTTTCATGTCCTAACCGGAACATTTGACAACAAAAACGGGAAACTTTTTAAAATTTGTGCAAATTTTTTTTCTTGGGACCCTAAACAACCATTTCCACAAAAAATTTCAATGATGCTTTTTATTTCTTTTCCCAAGGAAGAATAAGCGGTCATCAAATGAAACGATCGGTTTAAAAGTACCCAAGCTAACAAACCCAAAACTGTTGACAAGAAAGAGAACCTGACAAAAACAAGGCAATTTTGTAATTTAAAAAAAGAGTTTACGGGTTATTAAAAAAATGGTTGGCAAAAATAAAAAAACTTTGAAAAAAAAATATTCCTTCTCCTTTCGATAAAAAATGCGAAAGAACGGGGGTAAACGCCTTTTTTGATCAAATGCTTTCCGTGCTTTAGCAGTCGGTTGTGACATGAGAAATTTTTGGGAAAAGGACAAGAAAGGGGAAAATAGTATAGCATCGCGATGTTCCTTTGGTGGGAAAAAAATCGTGCCCCCGAGATTTTTTTAGGTCAAGGTGAAGTGCCCGTGATAAAAATTCCCCGGTCAGTGAAGGAATGTGGGCCAGTTTTGCACTAAAAATTTTCGTCGGTTGGGGGGGTGACGTTAAAAATGAGAAAAAGATGTTGAATTTTTGGGTTTCAAGCCATGAAAAGAGGGTAGGAAAGGGTTGCGGGGCAAAAAAAAATCGTTTTTTTTTTATACTGTTTTTAAATGTTTTCTTTTTTAGTGGGGAAACTATAAAGTGTTGATGATTTGTATAGTTCTTTTTGAGTGAATTTTTAAAATTGGGCCTGACTTTGGAAAAACCAAAGGGCACGACCACAACGGGGGGGGGGGAAATTTTTTAAACCACCCTCTATTTAATGTTCATGGGAAAAAAAAAATGAAGATGTTTTTGCTTTTGGGAGTTTTGAAAAAACTCTTTTTCATTAATTTAAAACAAAATTTTGTTTCAAATTAGCAGTCTTTGAAGTCAAAAGAACAAAAAAAAAAAAAAAAAAAAAAAAAAAAAAAAAAAAACAAGCATAAGTATCACCTTCTTTTAAAAATTTATTTCTTTTTTAAAAAGAAACTTTCCAAGTTTTAAAAAAACTAAATTTAAAAACTTTTAATATTTATATCTTTTTAATTTTTTAAAACCATAAATAATAGCATTAACTCAGTTTTTTTTAAAAAGGGAAAAGGGGTGTGTGGGACATTCATCCCCCCATTTTTTTTTTGTTTTATTTTTAGTTTTTTGCTTAAATTTCACCCTTTTGAAAAACATGGGGGTGGAATCTTTTTTATTTTTTACTTTTGGCATTTTTGGGGGTTTCCCTTCTTAAGGGTGCCCCTAATAGAGAAATACATGTGGCAGAAAATGGGAAGTCTTTTTGGTGATAAAAGAATTTTCCCGATCAGGGGGAAAAGAAAATGTCTTTAAATTTAAGGTAAAAATGCAGAGAAGATCCTGAGAAATTGGCAAAACCCAACGGAGAGAAAGATGCAGAGAAAGAAGAAAAACAGAATGATTAAGACATTTGAAAAACTTTCCTATCAAAAAATCAGGAACGTCAACACATCAACAACAGAGTATCTTTCTGCAGAAGCAAGTATCTAAAAACAATTGAGTTTTCCCCCCTAAAACAATTGTGATTATTTACCATCTTCTTTGGATCTATTTCTCGAACGTGGCTTGGAAGGAAAACAGATCATGACTTGACATTGCTTCTTTTGGTTTGGGGCACTGATGCAGGCAAAAAGACCAACAGTATTTACCCCTCCCTTTAGATTGCTCTTGGGGTTGACATCCCACCAGCAGACTGGCTCCAAAAGATCTTGTTGACCGTGTCCACAAGCTTGGGTTTTGTTATTCATTCAAGGAGGTAAATTTGTTTGAAAATGTGTGCTGCGCTGACTAGGAAACAGACTTGGTAGGATGAAGCCCAACAGCTGGATCCAGTTTGTTGCTGACAATGTAGATCATCAGATCAGGCACTGGATAGAACTGGTACCTTCCTTTGTGTGGGCATTATTGGTGCAGCCCCCGGGCCCCAAAAAATTTGTAAGGATGTAATCATTATCTAACATTATCCCCAGAGACAATGTTCCTATTCGCGACTTTGAACATTCTGCAGCTACTTTATCAGCATACCAAGTAGTACAAGATTTTGTTGAGCATGACAAAGCCAGGCAACTGGATCTTCTGTGGAAAAGTCCGGGCCTTTTCTGCTCCCCCCCTTCAGGATAGTCAGGGATGATGCAAGCTGTGTGCAATGGAAACTATTCGGTCGAGAACTTTATATTTCTCTACATTATAGACATGGACCCCACAAATATGAGCTGCCTATTCTCCACGCTACACTAATAGGAGCTGCCTATTCTCCACACTGCACGAATATGAGCTGCCTATTCTCCCCACGACACTAAAAGGAGCTGCCCATTTCCACACTGCACTTATAGGAGTGTATTCCACACTGCTGGAAACCGGTGTATATGATAAGCACCCCTCTTTTCCCTTTTTGAAAATAAATGCACTCCATTTTTGGTGATGTTTTTTTTGCATGTAAGATCTTGTTGCCTTTTCAGTCATTGTTACCAAATCCTGTCCATCTCACTTCTCCTAGTCCATTAACCCTTTTTCCGATCCGGCCGCAGCGACAGAACGGAGGATGCCGCTAGATTCCAATCCGAGCAGCCGACAGTTGGTGGTTGCCCCCATGGGCAGTACTTTTCCATCACACAAGACCTCGTGGTTTTCACACTGTGTGTCTGAAATTGGTTGGGGTGATGCAGAGAGGGTTGTCAGACCCGGTGCCCGTGATAAATTAGACCCACTAACATGATGTAGTTTGGGGGGGAGGAAGAAATAACAGTCAGGCCGGGAACACTTTTCAATGGGCAGGTGGCGAAAAAAATCGCGTTTTCTTTAGTAGCACATGATTCATCTGATAGCGAGACGATAAATTGAATGTTATTGTCTTGGAAGTAGAAACATTTGAACGAGAATTGTTAAGTGAGTCGATATTAAACGCTTTTCGAGGAAGAGGGGGAAGGAAATGCTGCAGTTAGGGGAAGAGTGAGCTGAAAATAATGTGCTACACGGCACATTCCTGACCTGTGCTACACACACGACGTGGATAAATTTGACCTCCTGGCCAGTCCCCGGCAAGACGCCTGAAAAAAAGTTTTCCCTTTTTACGTTTTTTCTTATTACCACCACTTTTGCTTTGAAACGAAGGCGAAACGAACAGTATGCCCATAATGAAAAACAAAAAGAAA
>CM054137.1:77623715-77628715 GCA_028751875.1 Rapana venosa | reverse complement strand
GGATAGCTCAGTGGTCAGAGCACTCGCTTTCCCTCAGCCAAGGTTAAGCAGCGTCGAGCGTGGTTACCACTTGGATGGGTGACCGTTTGCACGCCTTGGCTTCAGTACAGTCCCCCAGTTCACCCAGCTGTGTAAATGCATACGCGCCTGCCCTCTTTAGGGTCAGGGAAGGTAAAGCAGCGAGGGAGAGGAGATGAGCGCCGCCCTCAATATGCTGGCCTCTTGAGATGTTGAGGTCTCTGATGCCTCGCTCCCCAACGACCTCGTAGGTTATGGGACACCTTTACCTTTATTATTATTTTTTTTTTTAAACATTTGCTCTCTATATATCTTGTCTGTCTTTCTGTCTGCATCTGCCTCTGTCTCTGTCTGTCTCTGTCTGTCTGTCTCTATCTCTGTCTCTCTTTGTCCTCTTTCTCTCTCTGTCTCTCTCTCTCTGTCTCTCTTTTGTCTCTCTGTCTCTCGGTCTCTCTTCTCTCTCTCTCTTCTCTCTCTCTCTCTCTCCTCTCTCTCTCTCTCAACCAAAGTTGCATATCCTCCCTTAACCTATCTGCCCTTTCCATCTTACCTATCTGCCCTTCCCTTTCCCTTCACCTGTCTGTATGTCAGACTGTTGTCCTCTCTCTCTCTCTCTTCTCTCTCTCTCTCTCTCTCTCTGTCTCTCTCTCTCTCTCTCTCTCTCTCTCCTTCTCTCTCTCTCTCTCTCTCTCTTTCAAATTTTCATTGTAATTGAAAAAGTGAGTTTAGCAAAGTGGAAGCTTTTTAAAAAAAAATTTTATTATTTTTTTTAAATTATTTTTTTTAAACTACACTATAGTTATAAGAAATATATCTATCATAACAACAATATGTGTTAATCTGTACGAGTATAATGAAAAAGAGTGTTGACAGTGATGATGTGCTGTTTTGAGAATGATATTCAGTATTTTTGTTCTATGTCCTTTTTGTTTTGTTTGTTTACAAACAAAAAGCATTAAATCTTTAACACACACACAAACACACCACACACAAACACACACACACCAACCTCCCCCTCTCTCTCCCACTCTCTCTCATCTCTCCCCCCCCCCCCCCCCCCCCCCCATCTCTCTCTCTTACTCACAATGTATAGATGTTCATTTTATGACTTTAGTGATTTTTTTTCTCCTTATTGTAAGAGTGTATTGATATTGGGCTATTCTTTTTTCATGGCGTCCAATTTGTACGAGTATATTCGAAAAGAATATTGATGGTGTATCCTGTGCTGTCTTGAGAATTATATATTTAGTATTATCCTTGAAACACACCACACACCCTGTGCTCAATTTTATGATCTATAAGTTTCTCTCTCTCTCTCTCTCTCTCTCTCTCTCTCTCTCTCTCTCCTCTCTCTCTCTCTCTCTCTCTCTCTCTCTCTCTCTCTCTCTCTCTCTCTCTCTCTCTCTCTCACTCTCTCAGCACAGGATCACCATCACAGGATCATCTCTCTCTCTCTCTGACAAGCATACGAGATGCTGCTTATACAACATAATAATGGTAAAGTAAACTGGGCGACTAAAGTAAAAGATCTTTTGACGATAAATGGATTTGGTATTGTTTGGCTATGCCAGGGGGTGGGTTATGAAGAACAGTTTGTTAGAGAATTGAAAGATAGACTTATTTCATGTTTTCATCAAAACTGGCATGAACAGTTAATGTCTAGTAAAAAAATACACTTGGTATAGCTCCTTTAAAGATGCGTTTGGTCCAGAACAGTATCTGATATCGTTAACTAATAAAAGGCTTCGAAGTAATTTACTAAAATTTAGGCTAAGATTGTGTGGTCTTTGAACTGCAAACAATGGTATATTACAGCAGAGACAGACAACAAACTCTTGTCCAGCATGTGGAGAAGAAGAAGAAGACGAATTTCATTTTTTGTTTGCTTGTAGAACTTATCATGACATTCGCCAAAAATGTTTTTTTGACAAACCCAACCAAAAGGTCCACCAATCTTGTAGAAAAGGTGTTATCTTCAAATAATTTGTCCGAGCTTAAATCTTTAGCAATATATATAACGCAGGCTCTAGATAACGTAAGCAGACTATGATGAAACGGATCTATACGTAATAACTGAAAATATTGGTTGGCATTTATCTGGACTTTGGATTATTACTCATGTCCTTTTCATATTCATTCCTATGTTAATATGTTACTTACAATTACCCCCTTTGACTGATGGGCTTGTAGCTTTTGTCAAATAAAATTCGTTCATTCGTTCATTCATTCATTCTCTCTCTCTCTGTGTTGTTATTGCTGTAGTTGTTACTTTGTTTTTTGTTGTTGATTTGTTTGAGTTTTTTGTTTGTTTGTTTTTTTGTTTTGGTGTATGTGTGTGTGTGTGTGTGTGTGTGTGTGTGTGTGTGTGTGTGTGGAGGGGGGAACGGTGTTGGGTTTAAAAAAAAAAGGGGTTTTTGTGTTTTTTTGTTTGTTTGTTTTTTTTTGTTTGTTTCTTTGTTGTTGTTTTTTCTTGTTTTTTGTTTGTCTGTTTGGGAGGGTGCTTTTGTCTGTTTGTTTTTTGTTGTTGTTTTTAAATTTATTCTTTGTTTTTTTTCTGTTTGTTTTTTGGTTGTTGTGGGTTTTTTTTTGTTTTTTTTTTGGGGGGGGGGCGTTTCTGGGGTTTATTTTGTCGTTTGCTCGTCCGGGGTTGTTTGTTTGCTTGTTTGTCTGTTTGTTTGTTTGTTTTTTCTTTTTCTCTCTTTTCTTTAAAAAAAAAGTTTTTTCCCTTTGCTTCTACTGTTTGAAAATATGAGTACTGAGTGCATTTTCAATGTGACCCCACGGGCGGGGACTGGATGTAAAAAAGCACATGAGTACTTATTCATTATCCTGGAAAAAAGAATTTGTTTTTATTACTTACAATGTGTAGATGTTCTTTTTATGACTTTATAGGCTTTTTTCCCCCTCTTTATTATGTGAGTGTATGGGTATTGCACTTATTTTATTATCATGACTTTCAATTTGTATGAGTATAATTAAAAAGTGTTTGTATTGATCTTGTGCTAATGTGAGTATTACATATTTAGTACTATCCCTGAATTCCCCCCCCCCCCACACACACACTCACACACACACACACACACACACACACACACACACACACACATACATACACACACTCACTCACTCACTCACTCACTCATATTCTCTCCCTCAATGACTGTATAGGTTTAGATTTCTTCTTTGTTTTGTTTCTTGTTTTTATTGTGTGGATGCATGGGTATTAACTTTATTTCATTATCATGACATAAAATTTGAAACGAATATAATCTAAAATGAGTGTTGATGGGATCGCATACTGTTTTGGGAATTATATATTGGATATTATCTCTGAAACACACACACACACACTCTCTGTCTCTCTGTCTCTTTCTCACCTTTTATCGTCTCGCTTATAGTTATAGTGTACCCTGATGAAGGATTCATATTTTATATTTTCAATACTTTATTGGACTTGCCTCTGTACATAAGTTTTAATGAGTGCCCTATTTCAATATCTTATAGTTATATGTAACAAGTATGTGTACCATTTGACATTGTGTAGATGTTTATCTTTATGACTTATTAAGTTTGGTTGTGTTATTTTCTTGGCTCTGTTGTTGTTCTTGTTGTTGTTGTTTGTCTGTTTTTTCTCTTTTTTATCTTCTTCTGTTGTTTGGTTTTTCTTTCTCTTTTGTTTTTGTTTTGTGTTTGGTTAGGGTTTTATTGGGGGGTGGGGGTGGGGTGTGGGTATTTTAGGGTTTTCTTTTATTTGCTTGCTTTGAGGGGGGGGGGGCGGTGGTTGTTGGGGGGGAGCTGTTTTGAAAAGGGTTATTTCCCCTTGTTTTTATTGTGAAACTGTATAAGTATTGGGTTATTATTATTAAGATGTATCCCTAACGGGCGGGGACTGGATGTAAAAAAGCACATATGTGCTTATTCATTATTCTCGAAATAAAAGAATTTGTCAATAAAAGAATTTGTTGTCTCTTTTATGACTCTCATATTGTTGATTGTATGTTTGTTTTTAATGTTTCTGATGATTTGGTTTTTTGTTCACTTTCCCCTTCATTATGGCTATGGCCTAATGATAAAACATCCGAATCTCTCTCTCTCTCTCTCTCCTCTCTCTCTCTCTCTCTCTCTCTCTCTCCTCTCTCTCTCTCTCTCTCCTCTCTCTCTCTCTCTCTCTCTCTCTCTCTCTCTCTCTCTCTCTGCGGCGCGCATGTGTGGTCTGTGTCCGTGTGTCTGTGTCCGTGTGTCTGTGTCCGTGTGTCTGTGTCCGTGTGTCTGTGTCCGTGTGTCTGTGTCCGTGCGTCTGTGTCCGTGTGTCTGTTTCCGTGTGTCTGTGTCCGTGCGTCTGTGTCCGTGTGTCTGCGTGCGTGTGTCTGTGTCCGTGTGTCTGTGTCCGTGCGTCTGTGTCTATGTGTCTGTGTCCGTGTGTCTGTGTCCGTGTGTCTGTGTCCGTGTGTCTGCGTGCGTGCGTGCATACGTACGCACGCACACGATACGTGTGTATGTCTCACTGTACTGTCTTACCGCACCCTCCTCTCCTTTCCTCTCCTCTCTTCTCCACCCACTCACCCACTCATACTACACAGACAGACCAACATCAACAAAGCTAATACCGTATCATAATAATAACGATACAGCAGTACAGTGCAGTGCAGTGCAGTGCGGTGCAGTATCAGCCAGTGACCATGCACAGGGCTCTCTCTGTCGTTTCGCTTTTTCTCGCTGAAGCTTTCTCTGCCTCTTCCTATATTATACCCTAACAGCTACCGTCAGTATTACAGCAGTGCTGTCTACTCCTGTACCGCTCTGACGGTGCCATGCATTTAGATAACTGTCTCCCCCCCCCCCCCCCCCCCCACCCACCTCCCTCCCTCCCCCCCTGCCCACCCCCACCCCCAGCTTGTAGTCTTCTCCCGCCCCCCCCTTCCTCCCCTCCTCCCATTTCTCCCCCTCTTCCCCATCCACCAAGTCTTATCCCGCCTAGGCCT
>CM054137.1:77603715-77606215 GCA_028751875.1 Rapana venosa | reverse complement strand
CTATCTATCTATCTATTTATCTATCTATCTATCTATCTATCTATCTGTCTGTCTGTCTGCCTGTCTATCTATCTATCTATCTATCTATCTATCTATCTATCTATCTATCTGTCTGTCTATTTGTCTCTGTCTCTCTTTGTCTCTCTCTCAACCACATGAAGAAATACACACACACAATCTCTGCTTGCCTACCCACCCACCATCTGACGTCAAATTAGACAAATCAAACATTTTCTTTTCTTTTCAAACAGAACAAATCCACATTTCTATTTCCATCCTGAAAAACCCCAAAACCAAACCCATCTGCGCATGAATCCATGAGGAGAGAAACGTGGGGACTGACTGACTGACTGAGTGTAGTTAGCATGGGCAGGTCTGCGTGTTAAGGCAATGTTCTGATTGATGTCTGGAATCTGTGTTCTCTCCTGTCTGTTCTTTTCTTTTTCTCTCTCTCTCTCACCACAGATAGAGGATATGTAAGAATGCTGAACATGGTCAGATAGATCCAATCTAATGGAAGCACACATATTTGGGAAGTCTCTTTGTGTCTTTCCATCTGTATGTGTGTGTGTGTGTGTGTGTCTGTCTGTCTGTTGACTGTCTGTCTGTGTATCTATGAGTCTGTATACTTCTAAGTCTATCTCCCCATGTTCGTTGCCTCTCTCCATCTCTCTCTCTCTCCCTCTCCCTCCCTTTGTCTAGTATAAACTGCTTTTCTGTCTCCTGTCTCTCTGTCTGTATGTCTCCCTCTCTGTCTGTCTTTCTATTGCTTATGTGTCATTCTCTCTCTTTGTGTGTTTTCTCTCTGTC
Source organism: Rapana venosa (assembly GCA_028751875.1). Taxonomy (NCBI): domain Eukaryota; kingdom Metazoa; phylum Mollusca; class Gastropoda; order Neogastropoda; family Muricidae; genus Rapana; species Rapana venosa. The sequence continues at coordinate 77,605,405 of CM054137.1, read as the reverse complement.
TCTCTGTCTCTGTCTGTCTCTCTCTCTGTCTCTCTCTGCCTCCTCTGTCTCATCTGTCTCTGTCTGTCTCTCTCTCTCTGTCTCTCTCTGCCTCCCTCTATTTAAATCTGTCTCATGTCTCTGTCTGTCTCTCTCTCTGTCTCTCTCTGCCTCCCTCTGTCTCCATCTGTCTTGTCTGTCTCTCTCTCTCTCTTTTCTCTTTGCTCCCTCTATTAAATCTGTCTCTCTGTCTCTGTCTGTCTATCTGTATCTCTTCAGTCTCTCTCTGTCTCTCTCTGCCTCCCTCTGTCTCCATCTGTCTCCTGTCTCTGTCTGTCTGTCTGTCTCTCTCTCTCTTTCTACATGTCTGCCTGTCTGTATCTGTCTCTGTCTGTGTCAGTATGTCTGTCTCTGTCTCTTTCTCAACCACGTGAAGACATGTACACACAATCTCTGCCTGCCTTACCCACCCACCATCTGACGTCAAATTAGACAAATTTAAACATTTTCTTTTCTTTTAAAACAGAACAAATCCATATTTCTATTACCATCCTGAAAAAACCCAAAACCAAACCCATCTGCGCATGAATCCATGAGGAGAGAAATAATAATAATAATAATAATAAATGAAATTTGTATAGCTCTATATCTTGCAAAGAGAAATCAGAGCGCTTGCATTCAACATATTCTTACAGAGTCATGCAGCCAATAACTATCAAAAGCTTAAACAAATTCAAATGTAACACACACCCACCACACACACACACACACACAACACACACACACACCACCACACACACACACAAAACACACACACACACACACACACACACACACACACGAACGAAAGCACACACCCCAAAACACAACACAACACACACACACACACAAACACACACACAGGTTATAGTCTTTGGAGGGTTAATGGGATTTGGGCTGTTGAAGGCAGGGGCAGTTTTGAGATAAAAGAGGGAAAAGTTAGGTTTGAAACAAATATGTCTTAAAGGTGGATTTATATGCGTCATATGTAAGGCCTCTGTCGAAGAGAGAGAGGAAGGTTGTTCCAGGATGGTGGACCAGAAATAGAGAAAGAGCGACGACCAACGGTGGATGGTTGAATGTAGGTATTCGTAGGGAAAGGTATCTGCAGCAGAGTGGAGGGAACGAGAAAGGGGTGTACAGGTGAAGACATTTCACAGAGGTAGGAGGGTGCTGTTTGGTGGAGAACATTTGTAAAAAGAGGGTACTGATTATATGTTTACTCTCTGTGGCACAGGCAAACCAGTGGAGAGATTTGCAAAAAGAGGAGTAATGTGTTCAGATTTTTTTTTTTCTGAGGACTAGGCGAGCTGCAAAAGTTTTTTTATCGTTGAAGGGAAATGGATTTGATGTTGCTGGCAAAACCCGCTAAAAGAGAATTGCAATAGTCCAGACGTGAGAGAATTTAGAGACGCAAAAAAGTTTGGGGGTGTTGCATCAGTGGACAGGTACTTTCGAATTGCACTGATAACCCGTAATTGATAGTAGCCGACTGGCAGGTCTGGGTGATGAATTTTTGCATAGAGGTGTGTTGTCGATAACAACTCCTAGATAATTCACCAGCAGTGGACAGAGGGACCGATGTATTGCCGGGGTTCTATTGAAGTTGTTGTAAAAGGAAGAGAGTTTGTGTTTGGTCCCTACAAGCATGGCTTCGGTTTTATCTGCGTTT
>CM054137.1:77600992-77603215 GCA_028751875.1 Rapana venosa | reverse complement strand
CGAATCATAGCCGACCATTTTGAAGAAAATTTTCCCCAAATTATATGGACAGACATTACATTTATTTTTAACCCAGACCCGGTTTGTATACTGTATTAATGTATGCCATCGCTACCGACGTACGAATGAAGCTGATTTGTTGTGTCCACTGTGCAAAGTGTCAATTGAAGATGAAGTTCACTTTTGTTTTGATTTGCCCCTTCTTTTATAATCTGAAGTAAAGTTTATCCACCAAAGTTCTATAGGAAGCCTTGTTTATTTCGGTTTTCTTTTATTAATAACAAAAAAAACGAACATATTGTGCGTAATTTAGCGTTGTATTTATATAAAGCTTTCCATTACGAGAAACACTATTGTCATGAATTTTCCTATGTTTTTCATATCATTGAAACATGCAATGTTTTTTTTACATGTCGTTCTGTTCACACCACACTTTCCCCCCTTTCATATGGGGCTATGGCCTTAATGATTAAACTGCCCTGAAGTCTGAAGTCTAAAGTCTGAAGTCTCTCTCTCTCTCTTCTTTATTTTTTCTCTCCCCTCTCTCTCTCTCTCTCTCTCTCTCTCCTCTTCTCTCTCTCTCTCTTTTTCTTTAAAAAAAGTTTTTTTCCTTTGCTTCTTCTGATTGAAGTATGAGTACTGATTGCATTTTTAATGTGACCCCATGGGCGGGGACTTGAGTTAAAAAGCACATGAATACTTATTAAATTATCCTGGAAAAAATATTTTGTTTCTATTACTTACAATGTGTAGATGTTCTTTTTATGACTTTATTGGCTTTTCCCCCTCTTTATTATGTGAGTGTATGGATTGCACTTTTTTATTACCATGACATTCAATTTGCAGAGCATAATTAAAAAGTGTTTGTGTTGATCGTGTGCTATGTGAGATTACATATTTAGTATTATCCCTGAAACACCCCCACCCCACCCCACACCCCCCCACACAACGCTCAAACAAACACAAACACACACACACACACACACACACACACACACACACACACAACTCACTCACCCACTCACCCACTCATAATTCTCTCCCTCAACGACTGTATAGTTTTAAATTTTCTTGGTTTGTTTTTTTGTTTTTATTGTGTGGATGTATGGGTATTAAATTTATTTTTATCATGACATATAATTTGAAACGAGTATAATCTAAAATGAGTGTTGATGGGGTGGATACTGTTTTGGGATTTAATATTGGATATTATCTCTGAAATACACACACACACACACTCTCTGTCTCTCTGTCTCTGTCCCCTGTCTCTCTCTCACCTTTTATCGTCCTGCTTATAGTCATAGTATATCCTGATGAAGGATTCATATTTCTATATTTTCAATACTTTATTGGACTTGCCTCTGTACTTAAGTTTTAATGAGTGCCCTATTTCAATTTATCTTATAATTATGTATAACAAGTATGTTACCATTTGACAATGTGTAGATGTTTATCTTTAGGGACTTATTAAGTTTGGTTGTGTTATTTTTTCTTGGCTTTGTTGTTGTTCTTGTTCTTGTTGTTGTTTTGCTTTTTCTCTTTTTTATCATCTTTTGTTGGTTTGGTTTTCTTCTCTTTTGTTTGTTTGTTTTGGTTACGGTTTTTTGGGGGGTGGGGGTAGGGTTGGGGTATTTTTAGGATTTTCTTTTAATTGCTTGCTTGGGGGGGGGGGGGGGGGGGGGGGGTGAGGGTTTTTGGGGGGGGGGGGGGGGTTGTTGGGGGGGGGGGGAGCCTGTTTTGAAAAGGGTTATTTCCCCTTGTTTTATTGTGAAACTGTATAAGTATTGGTTTTATTATTATTAAGATGTATCCCTAACGGGCGGGGACTGGATTAAAAAAGCACATGTGTGCTTATTTATTATCCTCGAAATAAAAGAATTTGCATTGTCATTGTCATTGTCATTGTCTTCTCTCTCTCTTTATTTTCTCTCCTTTTCCTTTTTCTCTCTCTCCCTCTCTCTCTTCTCTCATCTCTCCTCTCCTCCTTCTCCCCTCTCTTTTCTCCTCTCTCTCTCCTCTCTCTTTTGCCAATGAAATTACTTCTCTTTCTGCTGACGGGTTTTGATGATCAGAAATTTGAAGCACATTTTTATGTGTATATTGGGCTTTCTCTTTTTTCTTTCCTCTTCACTTTCTTGTGTACTCTTGGGGGTAAGGACAGTTAGCGCAACGTCCTTCAGGACACCCCCTTGTGTGTGTTATTGGGGGGGGGGGGGGGGGGGG
>CM054137.1:77575992-77588492 GCA_028751875.1 Rapana venosa | reverse complement strand
AGAGACAGAAAGAGAGGGAGGGGAGAGAAGGGGAGAGGGGGGGAGAAAGAGGGGAGAAGAGGAGGACGAAGGAGAACGAGGAGAGGGAGAAGGGGAAGAGAGAGGGGGGAGGAGGAGAAAGAAGGGAAAGGGAGGGGGATAGGAGTGGGAGAGGGGGAAAACAGGGGGGGGGGGGGAGGGGGGGGGTGGAGGCTTTGGGGGTGGGGGAGGGGGGTGGTGGGAGGGTGAGGGGGGGAGGGAGGGGGGGGGAGGGGGGGGGAAAGGGGAGTGTGGAAGGAGGGGGGGGAGGGGTGGGGGGGAGGGGGGGGGGGGGGGGGGGGGCTGAGGGGGGGAGTAAATGGTGCTGGGGAGAGGAGAGTAGAGGGGAGTCTGAAGGTGTACATTATTAATGGGGCTGGTGGGGGCTGCAATGCCGAGCCAGACAGTGTGTGTTTAGGGAAGAGTGGTGTGTGTCTGGGAGGAGGGGGGGGGGGGGGGGGGGGGGGGGGGGGGGGGGGGGGGGGTAAGTAGGGGGGGGGGGGGGTAGGGGGGGGGGGGGGGGGGGTGAGTGGGGGGGGGGGGGGGGCGGGGGAGGAGTGAGTTGGTGGGAGAGGAGGGGGGAGAGGGGATAGAGAAGGAGAAAGGGGGAGGAGGACAGGGAAGACGACAGACAGACAGAAGTATCTTATAGGATAGATAGTGATAAGATAGATTAGTAGTAGATAAGATAGATAGATAAAGGGGGATAGATAAAAAATAATGTAGATAGATAGAGAGAGAGATTGAAAGAGAGAGAAAAAAAGAGGAAAAGGAGAAATAGATAGATAGATAGAAATAGATAGATAGATAGGAAAAGATAGATAGATTGAATTTGATAGATTAGTAAAAGATAGATCGAGAGACAGACAGACAGACAGAAATAGTCAGACAGAAGACAAACAGACACACAGACAGACACAGACAGACACACAGACAGACAGAATAGAAAAGACAATAGACAAACAGACAGAGACAGGGCAAAAATAGACACACAGATGAGAGGGAGGAAGCAGAGACAAAAGCAGAGACGTTTCAGAGGGCGGAGACAGACAGAGACAACAGACAACAGACACATACACATGCACGCACGTATGCACGCATGCACAGGCAGAGCGAGAGAGAGAGAGAGAAAGAGAGAGAGATTCTTTTATATTGAGGATAATGGAATAAGCACTAACGTGCTTTTTGCATCCAGTCCCAGTGTGTATGCGGTTTTGCAAATTCTGTCATCTGTTCCCACCTGCACACAATGGCCTAGTCTTACGAAAAGCGGAACAGGATTTAACGTGTGCGCGCGCGCGCGCGCGCGCGCGCGCGCGAGAGAGAGAGAGAGAGAGAGAGAGGAGAGGAGAGGGAGAGAGAGAGAGAGGAGAGAGAGAGAGGAGAGAGAGGAGAGAGAGGAGAGGAGGAGAGAGAGAGGAGAGAGAGAGAGAGAGAGAGAGAGAGCCGTTTTAACAGGTTGCTGTGTATAAAGAAACACATTTGACAACCATTAACGAAAAAAGATTGTCGCTGGTTTCTTCTTTTTTTCTCTTTCTATTTTCATTGTTCTTTACCTTTGTCCAGTCATTGTTTCTCTCTCTCTGTCTCTCTCTCCCTCCCTCTCTCCCCCCTCTCTCTCCCCCCCCTTCTCTCCCCTCTCCCTCTCCCCCTCCCCCCCCCTCCCCCCCTCTTCTCTCTCCTCTCTTGCTCTCTCTCTCTCTCTCTCTCTCTCTCTCTCTCCCTCTCTCTCTCTCTCTCTGCTGATCGACAACGTCGTATCGAGTTGGAAAGTCGCGGGGGAGAGCGGCAGCGTTGTGTTCGTCTTGCGAATGAAGCCAGCTGACAAGTCAGTGTCAACAGAAATGGTCGACTGGTGCTGAACGTTAACTCCTGAGTTCAGTACTATCGCAAAAAAGCCCCCTTGTCAAATCCGTCGCGACATCCAAAGAAGCAGACAACACCAAGAAAGACAGGCAAGTCGCCAATGTGACAATGACAGTGTCTTGGAAGAGCCTATCTTGTGTAACATTGACTCCCTGCTCGATGTGGAAACAGAAGAAAAACAAACCAGTGTGTACACAGAGCTGTGTGTCAACAGTGCAATAAATGCCTGGGCCACACCAGATTCACTTCATCTACTGTGTGATCCAGCAACAGACAGCAAGATCGGTGTGTCTTCTGAGGTGTCTGATGTGCAGGAAGAACTGACAGTTGGCTGCACAGTGGATGGCTCTGATACTGGTATTGTGAAACAGTATGTGTCTACTCTAACTGACAAACATGTGCAGCATCGATTACAGGACAGCAAGAGAAACACACGGTTTCGAAAGGTTGTGGTACATAGTTCAGGCGATCAAAACATTGTGATGTGTGAATCGTATGACATCGCCCTGGAATACTCTTGTAATGGAGATACTGGCGAGGAATCTAAGTGTGTGTTCTGGTACATCAAGCAAGAAGAGAAAAACATGTTGCCAGAAGAACGTGTCAGGCTTGCCAGACTTCGTAAAGGGAAGCAGCGTCCTAACACACAACACCCAGAGACAGTGGGGCGTGCTGAGCGAGAATTACATCATCTTCGGGACTTGATCCGGTTTTACATGGGCTGACTTCGCTGGCTGCAGACTGGAAAAGGAAAGGCTGTTTTGAAAATTGAGACATGGACAATAATGTATTGAATCTTGATGTACATACCACTACTGCCATGGTTTCCATGTCATTGTAATCGCGTTGCGTTCGATATCGTTTGTTACGGCGCCACAGCGCTATATGGCTTGATTGCTAAATAGCAATAAATTTTGTCAATTGTCAATTCTCTCTCTCTCTCTCTCTCTCTCTCTCTCTCTCTCTCTCTCTCTCTCTCTCTCTCTCCTTGTTTGATGTATTCATGCGGCTTTTGCTTTGTTTATTTCGAAAGCTTTTCTTTCATGTGCTTTTAGACTTTTTTAAAGTTAAAAAGTGGATACTGTCTTTTCTGATGTAGATTTTCTGTTTGTGTGTTTTGTTGTTTGTAATTTGCTACTTTTGTGTGGGTTTTGTGGGTTTCATTTCTGCCTTTTTCTCACTTTTTTCACGCTATCTTTCTTTTTTTATTCATGGAAAAAGTGTTTCAGAAGAAGTTTATTTGCTTGAAAGTTTTGGTTTATTGTTGTTGTTGTTTATCTGTCTTTATGTGGGTTTGTCTGTTTGTTTTTAAGTATAGCTTATTCTATTATATATATATATATATATATATATATATATTATATATATATATATATTATATGTGTGTGTGTGTGTTGTGTGTGTGTGTGTGTGTGTGTGCGTGCGTGCGTACGTGCGCGCGTGTTGTGAGTGTTTGTGTGTGCGTGTGTGTGTGTGTGAGAGAGAGAGAGGAGAGGAGAGAGAGAGAGAGAGAGAGGAGAGAGAGAGAGTGAGAGAGAGAGAGAGAGAGAGAGCACTGAAACCAAAGCACTACTTGAGTTATCAATGTTATCTATGGAGTGCTGTTGACAGACTAGACCCTACGGCAGAGTGGTTAGGACTGGTCGACTTCAGTCCTGTTGGTCCGTAAAGTTGTGGGTTCAAGTCTCGGCAGGGGCATCTGGTGGGTTATTTTTTTACGATCTCCTGGATCAACTTAAAATGCACACCTGCCAGGGCCTTAATTCCCTTTGTGCTTATACACATGCAGAAGACCATTATTCTCGAGAAATGAAACAACAATAACAACAATAATAACAATAACAACACAACAACAGCAATAATAATAATAATAATAATAATAATAATAATAATAGTAGTAGTAGTAGTAGTAGTAGTTAGTAGTAGTAGTAGTAGTAGTAGTAGTAGTAGTAGTAGTAGTAGTAGTATGAAAAGATCAAACATGCGCGATAAAGATTCTGTAATTTATGTCAGCGTTCGGTGAATGTCAGGAAACTTGAACATACCCAGCATGCACGCTGTACCTGGAGAGGGATGGGCTCTGCCAGGCTCAACTTGCCCAAGAGACAGGGTCTGAAAAAACAACTTCAGTGCAGTGTAGTGCCCCAATGACTCCTTTAGGGGTTAAGGGGAGAAGACTTTAATATGTGGAGTGCAGCCTATTTTAACTCTGGAGTCAGCCAAGATCCCTGATAGAAATCTATTAGGCTACACTCCACCGTTAACTTCCGGGTCAAGTAGTATTTTCCATAGAGAGTATTAGTCAGAATGTGTGTTGTGTGTGTGTGTGTGTGTGTGTGGTGTGTGTCTGTGTGTCTGTGTGTTGTGTTTGTTTGTTTATTCTTTTATTTCGATGATGATGGAATAAGCACTCGTGTGCTTTTTTTTATCCAGTCCCAGTGTGTATGTAGTTTTGTAAATTTCTGTCATTTGTTCCCACCGGCACACAATAGTCTACTCTTACGAAACGCGGAACAGGATTTAACGTGTAAGCAAGATGTTCTGCATGCGTTCGCACACGGGGCCTCGATTTATAGCCTCATCGAAGGACGTGTGTGTGTGTGTGTGTGTGTGTGTGTGTGTGTGTGTGTGTGTGTGTGTGTGTGTGTGTGTGTGCGGGTGCGTGCGTGCGTGTGGGCGTGCGTGCGTGCGTGCGTGCGTGCGTGTGTGGGTGCGTGCGTGTGCGTGTGCTCATTTCCACAATTTTTTACAGTATGAAAAATGACTGCACTGTTTTTAAGAATTGAGAACATAGAACAGTGCCATGTAGTCACGAGAAACATTGGAAATGATCATCAACATGAGAATTGCTTGTATTCCTTCGGATGAGACTATAAACCGAGGCCCCGTGTGCGAACGCACGCAGAACATCTTGCGCACACGTTAAATTCTGTTCCGCTTTTCGTAAGATAGGCCATTGTGTGCCGGTGGGAACAGATGACAGAATTGACAAAACCGCATACACACGAGGACTGGATGTAAAAAAGCACATGAGTGCTTATTCTATTATCCTCGATATAAAAGAATAAAATAAAAACAAAACAAAAAAATAACAGTGTTGACCCCGCGCATGAATATTGTGGTTAGGAAAAAGACAAAAGGACTGGCGGGGGGGGGGGGGGGGGGGGGGGGGGGGGGTGAGGGGGAGGGGGGGGGGGGGGGGGGGGAGCACAGTGTTTGCTTAAAAAATAAACAACAAAAATTCAATCTCGCCAAATTTGTGTAAAATCACACAGATTTTTCGAGTCAGATACTAGTCTTTCACACACAAAAATCTTGTTTTTTGTTGTTGTTGTTGTTGTGGGGTTTTTGGAGTGCAAAGAGAGTGTGGTAGTTATAGGAAAACAGAAGGAAAAGGTGTCACAAAATTAGAGGTGGTGTTGTAGACTTACAGGCTCTTTTCTCTTTTTGAAGCCAGGCAGGGCAAAGGGAAACCTATTTCTCTCTGAACACCAATCCTGGCGCCTAGCACATTACAAGTGCATGTGTGTCAGACTGGGGCCCACTTGATGTGGTGGTGGTGGTGGTGGTGGTGGTGGTGGTGGTGGTGGTGGTGGTGGCGGCGGTGGTGGTGGTGGTGGTGGTTGGTGGTGGTGGTGGTAGGTGTAGGGTCAAGAAAATATCCCCCCCCCCCTCTCCTCCAATCATTTTTTTTTGGTCCATGATTTTTATAAAATATAATAAAAGGAAATAGAGGAATTTCTGTTTCTGTCTTCTGTCTATGTTTTTGGGTCTGTTTGCCTTTCTGTTTGTCTGTCTGATGATAACAGAGAGATAGAAAGACAGAGACAGAGAGAAAGAAAGAGAGAAACAGAGAGACAGAGAGAGACACACACATAGAGAGAGACACAGAGAGAGATAGAGAGACAGAGAGACAGAGAGAGAGAGTGACAGAGACAGAGAACTGGAGCGAATAAAAGCGACAAAGTGAACCGAAAAAAAATGTCAACGCAAAAAACAATACAAAATAAAAACAAAACAATGAACACACAACAACAACAACAACAAAACAACAACAAAACAACAGCAACAACACACACGCGCGCGCGCGCGCGCCAGCAACCAACAAATTAACGAAACCAACCAACCAACCAAACAACCAACCAACAAAACAACCGACCAAAAATACAAAGAAAAGACAGCAAAACAACAACAGCAACAATGGAACAACAGCAACAACAACAATAACAACAACAACAACAAAGAAACAACAACATATAACAACAACAGTAACAACATCAATAATAATAACAACAGCAACAACATCATCAACAACAACAACAGCAACAACGACAACAATATCATCATCATCAACAACAACAACAATAAACAACATCATCATCAACAACATCAAAAAACCCAACAACATTAACATCAACAACAACATCAACAACATCAACATAACAACAATAACAACAACAACAACAACAACAACAACATCAACAACAACAAAAACAACAACAACAACATAATCATCATCAACAACAGCAACAACAACAGCAAAAAGGACAGAAGAAGGATAGGAAAACCCTAGATCAATGGCACTTTGTCCTCCTGTCTTCCCAGCCTGTGGATAGATAAGCCATGCCGCCTAATGAGATCATTCACAGCCAGCCCAGATGCCTGCCAGCCTGCCTGCCTGCCTGTCTGCCTGCCTGCCTGCCTGTCTGCCTGCCTGCCTGTCTGCCTGCCTGCCCACTCCTTAGTATTATTATTATTATTCTTTCACGGACATCAAAGGCCTTGTCTGTCTGTCTGTAACTGTCTCTGTCTTTGTGTGTTTCTCTGTCTGTCTGTCTATCTGTCTTTGTAGCTGGCTTTCCTTCTTTCTTTTTTCTCTCTCTTTCTTTCATTCTTTCCCTCTGTCTGTCTTGTCTGTCTCTCTTGTCTGTCTGTCTATCTGTCAGTCTGTCTGTCTGTATTTTCTTCTTCTTTTTTCTTTCTTTCTTCATATCGACCTATTCATTCCCTCTCTATACTATTCCATCAGTAATGCCCCCCCCCCCCCCCCAAACTTTTTGTTTCTTTGACTGTTTATTTCTTAATTTTTCCTTTCCTTCTTTCTGTATTTCTTAAAGATGAGAGCCTTACCAAAAGGTGAAGAGTCATGCCATGAATGAAGAGGTAAAGAAAGGCTACACTCCATCTTTAGCTTCCGGGTCAGGCAGTGTTATTTATAGAATGCCACTCCGAACATGGTTTGGTTTTTTTTTTGGGGGGGGGGGGGGAGGGTGGTTGATTTCACCGATTTGTTTGTCAAAGTCTGAAAACTTGTACTATGTATTTGTCTTTGGGATCGAGGATATAGCTAGAGCACTCGCTTTCCCCCAGCCAAGTTAAGCAGCGTCGAGCGTGGTTACCAATTGGATGGCTGACCGTTTGCGCGCCTTGGCTTCAGTACAGTTCCCCCAGTTCACCCAGCTGTAAATGGGTACCTGCCCTCTTTAGGGTCAGGGAAGGTAAAGCAGCGAGGGAGAGGAGATGGGCGCCGCCCTCAATATGCTGGCCCTAGAGAAGTGAGGTTTCTGACGCCTCGCTCCCCTACGACCTTAATATAGGTTATGGGACACCTTTACCTTTTTTTTTATATAGCTAGAGCAATACCAGGCAGTCACGAGAAACTTGGAAATTATAATCAAAACTGAGGATTGCTTATGTTCCTCCAGTGTTGACCCCGCGCAAAGGTATTGTGGGTCAGGAAAAGAGCGGATGACAAAGGACTGAGGGGTATAGAAGTGGATGGAGAAAAAAAATCTTTACAATTCAAACCTATCAATTTTGTGCAAATTGACATGAGTTTTGAGTCAGGGATGGGTTGTTTGTTTTCAAAAAGTAGGGTTAAAAAATGTTGTGGGTGGCTTAGTAGGTGCGATATGAATGCAAGAGTGATGTATAGGAAAACAGAAGAAAAAATAGCAACATTTTAAAGGTGGTGTGTAGCCAAGTGTTCTCTAATTCTTAACACATTCAGTTCCGTAGCAAGGAACATACTGCATTGAAAGAAAAAAAAGAGAAAGGATGGAGACGATAGAAGAGAGGATAGGAGAGAAGAGAAGAGAAGAGAAGAAAGGGGAAGTGAAAAGACAATATTGTACTACTACTACTACTACTACTACTACTACTACTACTACTAATGATAAATGGAATTTATATAGCGCTATATCTTGCAGAGACAAATCGAAGCTTTTGCACTCAACTCATTCTTACACAGTCATGCATCCAGTAAAATTAATAGTTCCAACAAGTGAAAATGATGATGATGAAGAGGAGGAGGACGACGACGACGACGACAACGATGACGATGCTAGTGATGACGTCGATCTTTATTTCATAAAGCAACAACTTAATTAATTAAATAAACCTCTTACATTCGGATTCTTTGAACACGAATTGCCCCTAGATTTTGCATTCTTTCATTACTTTGGGCCTAAAATCGGGTAGGTGTAAACCGTAATTCATTTCGACGGTGTCTGAATGTTTACAAGAACGAAACTCGGCAGGTGGCTTTATAAGACAACGTACTATAACTTGTACTATATTTTATTTGAGTCTGGCAGGGGACGGAAAACTACTGTGTGTAAATCCCAGCTAATCCCGGGTGGGGACTAAGAGGGTTTTAACTAAGTATAAGCATTTCTTTTTCTTTCCTTTCTTTCGTTTATATTAACGTCTTAACGTCTTGCCTTTGATAGCAAACGACGACAAGTTATGATTTAAAGAACACACACACACACACACACACACACACACACACACACACACACACACACACACACAAACACATATGTTATTGTTTTTCTTGTTTGATTTGTATAGTTTATCATAGATTAGGTTTTTTATTCTATGTCTGGATATACATTATCTTTTTTAATCGCTTTTTTTTTTCTTTAGATAGATGGCTTGATGAAAAAAGCAAATGCACTGCTTATTTAATGTACCATCTGAAAATAAAATTTTGACTTTGACTTTGACACACACAAATGTTCTGCGTGCGTTCGCACACGGGACCCTCAGTTTATTGTCTCATGCAAAGAACTCTCAGGGGATTGGAGTCTGTATTGATGAAGTTAACTGCAGAAGAAACATCCCCTCGAGCAGTGCCTCGGTGGTGGTTTGATCCCAGGATTTTCAGATCGCACGCTCAACTATCCGGGGACGGGATAGCTCAGTGGTCGGAGCACTCGCTTTCCCCCAGCCAAGTTAAGCAGCGTCGAGCGTGGTTACCAGTTGGATGGGTGACCGTTTGCGCGCCTCGGCTTCAGTACAGTTCCCCCAGTTCACCCAGCTGTAAATGGGTACCTGCCCTCTTTAGGGTCAGGGAAGGTAAAGCAGCGAGGGAGAGGAGATGGGCGCCGCCCTCAATATGCTGGCCCCTAGAGAAGTGAGGTCTCTGACGCCTCGCTCCCCTACGACCTTATAGGTTATGGGACACCTTTACCTTTACCTTTACTAAGCTCAACGCTCTAACCACCAGGCTGTCCTTCTCCCCAAAACGAAACATGAAAGCAGTCAACTAATAAGAGAACAAAGAAAAAGAAGAAAACAGACAAACAAAGGACAGGCATGCTGGCACCACGATGCAAGGAAGCGAACCGAGTGCAAAATTGCATAATGATGATTATAATCATCATCATCATGTATTATGATGATGATGATGACGACGACGACTATGACGACAACGATGATGATGATGATGATGATGATGATGATGATGATGATGATGATGATGATGATGATGATGATGATGATGGTGGTGGTGGTGGTGGTGGTGGTGGTGGTGGTGGTGGTGGTGGTGGTGGTGGTGGTGGTGGTGATGATGATGATGATGATGATTGATGATGATGATGATGATGTGTTTGATGATGATGATGATGGTGGTGGTGGTGGTGGTGGTGGTGGTGGTGGTGGTGGTGATGATGTAATGATGATGGTGGTGATGGTGGTGATGATGGTGATGATGGTGATGATGATCACAACCACAAGAAGAAGAAGAAGAAAAATGATGACGACGACAACAACAACAACAACAACAAATAGTAGTAGTAGTAGTAGTAGTAGTAGTTAGTAGTAGTAGTAGTAGTAGTAGTAGTAGTAGTAGTAGTAGTAGTAGTAATAGAATAATAATAATAATAATAATAATAATAATAATAATAATAATAATAATAATGATGATGATGATGACGACGACGACGACGACAACCACCACCACAACAATAACAACAATAAACAGCAGCAGCAGCAACAACAACAACAACACAACAACAACAACACAACAACATAATAATAATATAATAATAATAATAATAATAATAATAATAATAATAATAATAATAATAATAATAATATATAATAATAATAATAATAATAATAATATAATAATAATAATAATAATAATAATAATAATAATAATAATAATAATAAGAATAATAATAATAATAATAATAATAATAATAATAATAACAATAATAATAACAATAATAATAATATAATAATAATAATAATAATAATAATAATAATAATAATAATAATAATAATAATAATATAATAATAATAATAATAATGATGATGATGATGATGATGATGATGATGATGATGATGTGATGATGATGATGATGATGATGATGATAATAACAATAATAACAATGTCTCCAGTATCTCTGATTCATTTTCTCCTGACGCCAGTAACAGACAGAATTATTTTATTCCCCAGGGGATATTTTCAAGGAGGAGGTGAGGATGGGGTGAGGGGGGGGGGTATATCAAATGCACAACACCGCCTTCAATTAACTCTCGGGCAGACAGACTGCACAGATAGCAATCAGCAGTTAGTTTACTGCGAGTACAGAGAGAGAGGGAGAGAGAGAAGGAAGGAGGAGAGAGAGAGAGAGAGAGGGAGAGAGAGGGAAGGAGGAGAGAAAGAGAGAAAGAGATATATATAGAGAGAGAGAGAGTGAGGGAGAGAGAGAGTAGAGAGTCGGATGTTTATTTATTAGGCTATAGTTCATACTGAAGGGGGTAAGTGACAAAAATAACAATTCATCAAAAGAAGAAAAAGCAAAAACGTTCAAACAAATATGCAAACTGTTACGTTATAATTGAGAGAGAGATAGAGAGAGAGAGAGAGAGAGGCTGCAGATTTTATGCTTAGTCTCACAATCTATACTTTTATACATACATACATCAAAACAATCAATAACATAATCATGAGAGAGAGACAGAGACATAGAACACTGAAATTTGAAGTCTGAAATGGTTTAATTGCGCAGAGTTCAGAGTTCTGAGTTCTGAGAGAGAGAGAGAGAAGGGGGGGGGGGGGGGGGGGGGGGGGGGGGGGACGAAAGAACCAACGAACAAATATAGCTTAAAGAGGGTAATAGGATAAGCAATAACTGATCACTACCTAAATTGGAAATCTTCGCTGGGACGTTAATATAATCACAACAACAACCGTAATAACAAGTGCCTTTTGTTTGTTTATTTGTTTGTTTGTTTGTACTAATTGCCTTGACATCCAAATTTCCCAAAGAAAAGCCCCAAAAAGTTTTTAAAAATGTAACATGGGAATGATTAATACACAACATCAAGATTGAAAACTTCTTAAACAAACAAAGAAATATGGTTAGTACTAAAAAATTTGGGGCAAGAAAACACTTTCGAAGGGGGAAGGAAGAGAGAGAGAGAGGAGAGGGGGGAGAATGAGTAGAGAGTAAGGAGAGAGAGAGAGGGAAGAAAAAGAGAGAGAACAGAGGAGAGCAGGAGAGAGACACAGAGAGAGAGAGAGAGAAAGGGGGACAGAGGAGAGAGGAGAGCGAAGGAGGAGGATTTCAAGTTTAATGTTTTGGGGCCCATAGAAAATACCTTGGGGAGGGTGGAGATGGGGTGGTCCTTTTTTATATATGAAAACCCAAAATATAATAATTTTTTCCCCAATCGAACAAAGTACAACCCATTTATATTTACAAACAAGAAAATCGATTTCTACACTATTGCTGATATACAGCTTTTTACATTTTCCCTTTAGAAAAATTAAATAAAAATATATATAAAACTGAATAAAAAATCACTGAACAAACCTCGTTAATTTTCGGAAAGGGTGGGGGTGGAGGTGTTGAGACTGAAGATGGCTAACTTTCAAAAATAGCCTGTCTTCTTTAATAGCTAAAAACCCCAATTTAGCATGGCGACAAATCTTCGCTCTTTCCATTAGCAGTCTTAACAGGGAAAAATAAAGAAAACTTAAGGAACTTTTTTCTGTCTTGTGTAAGGGGAAAAGTAAGTAAAAATTTGTTCATTTTTCTTCTTGAAAACCCATGCACTTTGTTTACCCATCGGGTTTTCATGTAGTAGCAATTGCGTTTATGGGTAATCCCCAAGTTTAAGGGAAAACGCGACTCTAAACATACTATATCAATGCATGAAAAAGATATCGTTTTGCCAAAGCATCTTTAAAGTTCATACAGTCTATTCTCCACCCGTGGTGGATGCCCATTCCGCTGAATTATCTACTAATCTTTTTTAAATCACTTAAAAAAATGCGTTCTTTTTGGTACCGGGTTCAAAAACAACTGAAAACGTGT
>CM054137.1:77568492-77570992 GCA_028751875.1 Rapana venosa | reverse complement strand
AGGTCGTACTGGCTTACATGGTACCCAGTAGCAGAGGAAACCTCCGACGGGATGTGCATGGATGAAGACCATTGCAACACACTGTACTGTTTTAAACCCAACAGGTTCACCCTCGTCACTTACAGGGGGACGGGATAGCCTAGTGGTTAGAACATTGCGCTCGCAATCTGATGACCCGGGTTCGATTCCCGTTCAAGGGGGGGGGGGATATTTTCCCCCTGGAGTTAACATCAGTGCAGACGCCACTCTTCCCCCAAAGTCCTTCAGGAGGAGACTATAAACCGAGAGCCCTGTGTACGAACGCACGCAGGACATCTTGCGCACACGTTAAATCCTGTTCCGCTTTTCGTAAGAGTAGGCCATTGTGTACCAGTGGGAACGGATGACAGAATTTACAACAAACTGCATACACACGGGGACTGGATGTAAAAAAGCATGCTTATTCCATTATCCTCGCTATAAAAGAATAAAAGAAAAAAGAGGAAAGAAAGCTCTGAGGTTCACCAATGGTGATCACGCCAGGAGAAAGATCCCCTTGAATGGGGGCCTCTGTGTGGTGGTGGGTCGATCCCGGGTCGTCAGGTCACGAGCTCAACACTCTAACCGCTAGGCTACCCAGCCCCCTGCTCCTCCACCCTTCCCCCCTCCCCCCACCCCCACAACTTCCCCCCTGAAGGATGTCCGTTTTTATGCACAATTACAGCCCATATGTGTTTGATGGTGTTCAAATCTGGGGTGTGGATACAGCTGGTTGAATGCTAGCGCTTTTTTTTCTTCTTTTTTTTTTTTTACAAGATATAGCGCTATATAAATTCCCTTGATGATGATGTGATGATGATGATGATGATGATGATGATGATGATGATGATGATGATGATGATGATGATGATGATTTACGTCGTAAATTGTACGTTTTAAGACAATGATTAATCGAATGTGGATGGCATAAATGAAGCAACCATATGCAAAGGAGCGAAAGATGCAAAATGTATAGTGAACTCCTAAATTAACAAGATTTCAAACCTTACACTTGAAGGATGATAGTTATGGACATGCATTTAGAATGATTTTTGGTCAAATATAGACTCGGTGTATCAGACCTTAACGTTTATACATTCATATCTCTGTCGGGGAAAAAAACAACAACAAGTAGATGATCTCAACTTGCTGCGCTCATAGTGTGAGCAAGTATCTGAGGATGAAGAAGTGCATTGTGTTTCATCTTGTTTATTCCAGTACATTATTGCAGAAAGCCTTATTCATTTAGACTCTGGTTTTACTCTTGGTGTCTGTTTATCCTGGAGTCCTGGAGCAGAAACTGGTAACGTGCGAGATGAAGTGCTTGAGGAAAGCCGTCAACAAGACCAGGAGGGACAAGGTAAGAAACGAGGTGATCAGAGACATGGTAGGAGCCACACCCGTCCTACACATATTGAACAACAACGAACCAAGAGGTTCGGGCACCTCACACGGATGCCGCCAAACCAGCCAGCCTTTCGTGCTTACAACTTGAGGTACTCTGGCACGAGGGCCAGAGGTAGACCCAGGCGACGCTGGAGTGATTCCGTGGCAGAAACACTGAAAGTCCGTGGATTGTCCCTCCTCCAAGCTACCCGCCTTGCAGCAGACAGACAGTTATATCTCCCCGCGACGCCACAGAGTACAAGCGGAAGGAAAAAGTAAATATAAGGTAAAGTAAGTAAGTCTGTTTATCCTGAAATCGAACGCAGCCTAGTTCTATGTTTGTGTACAGCTTCGAGAGTAAGGGATCATTGTCCTGAGCTTCAAAGCCACAACAGCTCTGGTTAAATGTTGATTCTCATTACAGGCGAACACTTTCTTTTTTTCGGAAATCATTACCTTTAATTAGTTCGGCAAATCCCCTTCATGTTGGAGCCAGTGGGGTTTTTTCTTGGTGAAGAAATCATTTGAGAGCACTCTGTCTCTGTCTCTCTGTTACTGTCTCTGTCTCTATCACACACACACACGCGCGCGCGCGCGCGCGTGCGCGCACGCACTCACTACCCCACTGCCACCCACATAACACAACCACATCCCCATCCCCACCCCCACCCCCAACCCCCACCCCTCACACACACACAACACAATACACACGCACACCCACACCCAACACCCTCTCCCCTCTCCCCCTCCCCCCCCCCCCCCCACAACACCTACTCCCACTACCACCCACACCAACCCACCCACACCCACAGCCCTCCCCTCCCCACCTCACACCCCTCCCCCCCCCACCCCACAACTCCCTCACAACCCCCCCCCCCCCCCACACACACACACACAACACACACACACATACACACACAAAACCAGAGAAATCCATCTCTCACAGAAGAAAACTATTTTGGACAGCAGCTTACGTGCAGCAGATAAGGAACGAACGATGGAACGAAGGCAGGAACGAAAGAAGGAAGAAAGAAGGGAAGAATCAGACACACACACACACACAGACACACACACACACACACACACTCACACACAC
>CM054137.1:77555992-77560992 GCA_028751875.1 Rapana venosa | reverse complement strand
ATGTAGGATGTTGGTGGTGGTGGTGGTCTGCCTCTTTTTCCTTCTGCCTTCAACTCAACCTTGCCTTGGAGAACTGGCGTCATCAGATTTTGTCTGTGTGTTTCTGTTTGCGTGACCAACGTATCTCAGTCTGCGCTTATCACTTTCAGCCAACAGTTGTCTTTGCGCTGAGAGTTTATCAAGAATGCTTCCATGATTTTGTTCTTCTGTCTGATCATTTATCTTTCTGTTCCTTGATTAGATTTCTGAGGTTCACCAAATGGTGAAATTTTGCATAATGCGACCGTTTTGGTGGGTGTTTTTCTTTTGCCCATCATTAAGGTAGCCGCATTTCAACTTCAGAGATGTCTGATCATTTGACTCTTAAGAGTCTCCTGTAAAACCATATTTTTTACTGATAGTTACTATAAAGACACACACACACACACACACACACACACACACACACACACAGAGCAAAAATACAAACCCAGACCAAAACTCAAAACCGAATTCCCCGAATATGGAATGCAGCTACCATAACACTCACTCACTCACTCACTCAGTCCCATGTCCCAAAGGACGTAGGGGGGACATGAGAGAAGACGCAACAGAGATCTTTTTCCATGCTTCACGATCCTGTGTGGCTAGTAGAAGGTGTTGCAGGGGTTGGGCGGTCCAGTCTTTGATGTTGTCAACCCATGATTTCTTTTGGCGGCCTCTTCTTCTCTTGCCTTCAACCGTTCCCTGCAAGATGGTTTTTGCTAAGGTGTTGTGTCTTGTGGTGTGACCAAACCACATCAGTTTTCTCCTCTTTATGGTGGAGAGCAGAGGTTCTTGGGGCCATAACACTAGGGGAAGAAAAAGATTGCATTGCGAACCCCCTTTCCCCCCCCACCACCACCACCCAAAAAAAAAAAAACCACCCAACACACCCACCGTCGGTAAAAGCAAAACAAAACAAAACAAAACAAAACCCCACAATAAGCGAACAAAAACCTGGCCATTTCTCACCTAACCCCCCCCCCCCCCCCCTCACCCCACCTCCATCCACCGCCCACCCAGTTACAAAACGCACTTTGTTCTCTCACACACCTGCCCCTCACATCTCAGCTGCTGTAGGAAGGAAGATAAATGGTCACTAATTGCATCCGCACCAAACAAAAGAAATAATGGGTGGCGCTGCTCTTGTGGCGACGCGCTCTCCCCCGGGGAGAGCAGCAGCCCGAATTTGACGCAGAGAAATCTGCTGTGACTAAAAGTGGTATACAGTACAATACAATGCAATACAATGCAACCCATTACAATACAATATAATTCAATACAATACAATACAACACAATGCAATGCATTACAACACAATGCAATGCGATACAATGCAATGTAATACAATGCAATACAATTCAATGTCATACAATACAATGCAATACAATACAATGCAATACAATGCAATCCATTACAATACAATGCAATACAATACAACACAATGCAATACAATACAATACAACACAAGGCAATGCAATGCATTACAATACAATGCAATGCAATACATACAATGCAATGTAATGCAATACAATAAACACAATGCAATGCAATGCAATACAATACAATACAATGCAATACATTACAATGCAATACAATACAATGCAGTGCATGCAATACAATGCAATACATTACAATGCAATACATTACAATGCAATACAATACAATGCAGTGCATGCAATACAATGCAATACATTACAATGCAATACAATACAATGCAATGCAATACAATGCAATACATTACAATGCAATAGAATACAATGCAGTGCATGCAATACAATGTAATACAATGCAATGCAATATGATACATTGCAATCCATTACAATGCATTACAATACAATGCCATACAACACAATGTAATACAACACAATGCAATACAATACAATGCCATACATTACAATGCATTACAATACAATGCCATACAATGCAATACCATACAATAAAATGCAATACAATACAATACAACGCAATACAATACAATAAAATGCAATACAATACAATACAACGCAATACAATACAATAAAATGCAATACAATACAATACAATGCAATACAATACAATGCCATACAACACAATGCAATACAACACAATGCAATACAATACAATGCAATACAATGCAATACTATACTATACAATACAATGCAATACAATATAATACAATGCAATACAATGCAATACAATGCAATACAATACAATGCAATACAATACAATACAATACAATACAATACAATGCAATAAATACAATGCAATACAATATAATACAATACAATACAATACAATCCAATGCAATACAATACAATGCAATACAATACAATACAATGCAATACAATGCAATGCAATACAATACAATACAATGCAATACAATGCATTACAATGCAATACTATACTATACAATACAATACAATGCAATACAATACAATGCAATACAATGCAATACAATGCAATACAATGCAATGCAATACAATGCAATACAATGCAATACAATACAATACAATACAATACAATACAATACTTCCTCCGTGGGGATGCCAGGGGCCTGTCAGTGTAAACAGCATCCCCACCTCCTGCAAATCCTGTGCTATAAAATTCCTCTTTTCTATCACTCTCTTTCTTTCTGCCTTGTTCCTTTTTTTCCTGTCACCTCCTCCTTGCCTATATTCTGCCTTCTTGGCCCAGTATCGTGCCTTTATTCCCCCAGAAAAACGTCACAGATCACAATTCTCTCTTATGCCGAAGTCGGGTGCTCTGGGCGTAACAGCAGCGTGACGCATTTTTGTTCATATAACAGACAACAACAGTTGCTGTCTGAGCGTTCGATGACGACGAAGACGAAGAAGAAGAATACAATACAATAGAATACAATACAGTACAGTACAGTACAGTACAGTACAGTACAATGCAGTAATCTACTCCCTCCCAGCTCCAACCAATCAACCAACCAACCAACGCCCACTCAGTTACAAAACACACACACACACATCGTTCACTCACGCATCTCCTTTTATCCTCGAAATAAAAGAATATATCAAATAAAATAATGAATAAATCAATAAAATAAATAAATAAATCAGCAAGAAAGAAACAAATAAATAAATAAATAAACATGTGAGCTGTTTGTAAGAAAATAATATTATAAAAAAAAGTTTGAAAACATTTCTATTCAATGTTTTGCATATGAACACAAAGTCACACGTTCCTCTGGTCTTGCTAAAACAATCCTACAAGGCACAGTGAGGGGAGGAGGAAGAAGAAGATGCAGACAAAGGAAGAGATGGGAGGACAACATTCGAGAGTGGACAGACATGGAGCTGAGAGACACCCTGAGGGCGGCTGAGAGACGCGAGGACTGGAGAAAGGTGGTTGACAAAGCTTCGAAGGCGCCCCAAAGGATTCGGAATCTGAGGGATCGGTGACGGTGACGGTGACAGTGAACACAATACAAGCATACATTGAACATCAAAAGTATCATTTATAACCCTTGTCCGTACCGTTTTTTAACGCATAAGTGCACATGAGTATAGTATTAATACATACCCGATTTTCTTCAAGCTCGCTGTAGTACTTTGCGTATTTATTTTGTTGCTAACTTCTAAATGGTACTAAGTAATATAGGAAGAAGCAACCAACCCCAAAATCTCTTCTTCACTTATGCGGTCAGGTAAAGTAACAACGGTGAGATTCGAACATACGGGAACAGATATGGAAAGACACAAGCAAATAGATAGATAGAGAGATAGAGAGAGAGAGAGAGAGAGAGAGAGAGAGAGAGATAGATAGATAGATAGATAGATAGAAAGATAGATAGATAGATAGATAGAAAGATAGATAGATAGATAGATAGATAGATAGATAGATAGATAGATAGATAGATAGATAGATAGATATATAGATAGATAGATAGATAGATAGATAGATAGATAGATAGATAGATAGATAGATAGATAAGCACACACTGAAACAAAAGGTTATCAATTCAAATCATTGATCACTACATAGGCATGCAAGTCTGTTATATGTTTGGATTATTTTTTTGTATAGCACTGACGATTCTTAAAATAATAATGATAATATAAAATGGTCTCTAATTGCATCCACACACACCATGTGTCTGGCACCAACATCAGCTTTTAGCAAATCTGTTCTGAAATCAATAATTCTATTTCCATCCTTCGCGGGTTTGTTGGAATTTTTTTTAGTGAGGTATTTTGCTTGTTTGTTTAATTGTGCTTTGCTTTAAAAAAATATTTATTTATTCTTTCGTATCGAGGATAATGGAATAAGCATTCATGTGCTTTTTTTTACATCCAGTCCCTGTGTGTATGCGGTTTTGTAAAATGTCATCTGTTCCCACCGGCACGCAATGGCCTACTCTTTCAGAAAGCGGAACCACGTTTCGATAAATGTGTGTCATGGTAACGTTGGTTTCAACAGTTGCTTTTTTGTTTTTTAGATATTTGTTTTGGTGTGAATTGGTGACAGAGAATATGAAATGTATAGCAAAATGTGGGAAAATATACAACGAAAAACAAAACAAAAAAACCTCGTGAAAGAAAAAGGCCAATGAGAGAGAGAGAGGGCGGGGTGGGGGTGGGGGAGGGGGGGGGGGGTGGGAGTGGGATCTGGAGAGAGAGAGAGGGAGGGAGGGAGAGAGACAGACAGAGAGAGACAAAGAGAGAGAGAGAGGTGAGTCAGAGAGAGGGAGACAGATGGAGAGAGAGAGAAGGGGGGGAGAGAGGGGGAGAGAGAGAGAGGGAGAGAGAGAGGGGAGAGAGAGAGGGAGAGAGAGAGAGAGAGAAAGAGGGGGGAGGGGCAGATAGAGTGAGGGAGAGACAGACAGAGAGACAGAGACAAACAGATAGGGAGACACAGAGAGAGACAGAGAGAGAGACATAGAGATAATAATAATGATAAATATAATAATAATAAATATTAAAATTATAATTGTAATAATAATAATAATAATGTATGGAATTTATATA
>CM054137.1:77525992-77543492 GCA_028751875.1 Rapana venosa | reverse complement strand
TGTGTGTGTGTTTATCAGATTCTAACCAAGTTCTGTGTATGTGTTTATCAGATTCTGGCCAGCAGCCGTGAACCTTCTGATCATAGAACAGAAATGAAGTGCATTAGTACAGGGGTAAAGTACCAGTTGACTGATATGTGATAGCATCACTTTAAGTTAGGCTTCAGTATGGAATTTGGACAGCCTCTTACTAATAGTTCTGAGATATAAACTTATATCCATTCGTATCGGTCTTTAGTCGGGATATTCTACAGTCCTAGTGCTTTTATTAACAGTTCTGAGAAATAGACGCGTATTCATTTGTCTTGGGTCTTTTGAGTGAAGATATGATAGTCCCAGTGCTTTTACTAATAGTTCTGAGATATAAATGTGTTCATTTGTATTGGTCTTTGGATTGAGGATACTCTACAGCCCCAGTGCTAATTTTTAAGACCTTTTCCAGAGGCTTCAAGGTTGAGTAAAAGAGCTGACAGTGTTTGACACGTTTAGTTAGAAAGTGGAGTCATGATTTTTCAAATAGAGGATTGTGAACACATTATTGCCAAAACGGAAGAAACTCATAGTATAATTCGCCACCACATATGAAACATTTCAGGGTAAAGCAATAGATGAGTAGCAGTGACTGTAGAAAGTTTCAGCTGAACGTAAAGTTGACTACATGAAGTAGAACTTGCAAAACCGCAGACCAGCAATTACCCCTCCCTGTTTCATATCAGAGCTATCCCACCTTCACTAACCCATGTCCTATCACCTTGCTAAAGTATACGACCTGTGTGAATGTGTGTGCGTGCTTTTGAAAAACATTTGACTATTGAGATTTTATTTCATAGATTTTGTCTGCCGCGCGCCATGTTTGTGATATCTGTTTAAACTATTGATTATTTATCATTGATTGCATGACTGTAAGATTGGGTTGAATGCATGCGCTTTGATTTGTCTTTGCAAGATATAGCGCTATATAAGTTCCATCTATTATTATTAGTAGTAGTATGTCTTCAGAAAATAGCTTAGAACCTCTGTATACTACTTGCAGAAGAAAGTAATGTCACTGCTTTGTTTTCTGCTGTTGTGGTTAAATTTTGATCCTTTAGGGAAAGCTTCATTGTAGGACACCTTGTCAGTTGCCTTAAGGTAATCACTGGACACCAAATTCCTGACTGCCTTAACATCCCCTGTTCCAACAAATCTAAAATCTTTAAAAGTAAACTAAACTGAATAGACAAAA
This sequence comes from Rapana venosa, assembly GCA_028751875.1. Taxonomy (NCBI): domain Eukaryota; kingdom Metazoa; phylum Mollusca; class Gastropoda; order Neogastropoda; family Muricidae; genus Rapana; species Rapana venosa. Next base: position 77,542,267 of record CM054137.1, on the reverse strand, counting down.
ACCTAGATTGACGTTAAGTAAATCTAAAATACACCCCCCACCCTCCTCCAAAATTGGGATCTGAAATAAAGTAGAATAATCTAAAAACCAGAAATTGAAAAATAAAGGTAAAAAATAGTCTTCCCCAGAAAAAAAAACAGCTGAACAAAAAGAATCCTTAAATCTAAAACTAAACCGTGAATAAAGCTAAACAAGTTAAAACTAAACCGTGAATAAAACTAAAAGAAAAACTAAACCGTGAATAAAACTAAAAGTAAAACTAAACCGTGAATAAAACTAAAAGAAAAACTAAACCGTGAATAAAACTAAAAGTAAAATTAAACCGTAAATAAAACTAAACAAGGTAAAACTAAACCGTGAATAAAACTTTAAAAAAAACAAACCGTGAATAAAACTAAAACTAAACCGTGAATAAAACTAAACAAGGTAAAACTAAGTAAAACTAAACCGTGAATAAAACTAAAGTAAAACTAAACCGTGAATAAAACTAAACAAAGTAAAACTAAACCGCGAATAAAACTAAACAAGGTAAAACTAAAGTAAAACTAAACCGTGAATAAAACTAAACAAAGTAAAACTAAACCGTGAATAAAACTAAAAGTAAAACTGAACCGTGAATAAAACTAAACAAGGTAAAACTAAAAGTAAGACTAAACCGTGAATAAAACTAAACAAGGAAAAACTAAATGTAAAACTAAACCGTTAATAAAACTAAACAAGGAAAAACTAAATGTAAAACTAAACCGTGAATAAAACTAAACTGAGGAAACTAAATCAAACTAAAACTAAATGGGGAAAATAAAATATTCTTTTTTAAAAACCAAAACTCAGATCCCCCTCTCTGCAAAAACCAAATAACACCTTCCTCCTTTAATATAAAAAACCCTTAAATTAATAAAAACAACCCCCTAAACAATTTTTGTTTAAAAACTCTGTACAAGCAGAGATGTAAAAGGAGCAGTTGTGATGATAGTGATTCTGGTGTTCCAGAAAGACCATCTTAAAGGCACTGACAATGGTTAGGTAGAAATCTTCTTTGCTTCTATCTTATAGTGAAGATGACCATGACTTTAAAACTCGTGTTTATTTGCTCAAAGGCGAGGGAATAACCATCAAGCATCTGCTTCTGGATTATCAGAATATTAAGGATATTAGGCACGAGCATTTTACTGCAGACTCCAAAAAAGATCTTTTCTTGCAACGTTCCACCACACACTTTTTAACTTCCTAAGAGAATCGGGTTTTTTTCCCAGATGACGTGAAGTCGTAGTTGGTCGTTTCGAACAAGGTTGGTTCTAAGGAATCTGGCATTGGTTTTCGCAATTCTTTATCGTATTTTACTACAGACTCCCTATAGATCCTTTCTAGCGATGTTTCACCAGACATTAACTTAGAGAATCGGGCATTTTCTGGTTGATAGGAAGATGTCATAGCTGGTCAATTGAAACAAGGTTGATTTTATGAAATCGGGCTCTTTTTTTCTCTCATTTCATGTTTGTGGTTCTTTCACAACCTGGGTTGACCCTTCATCTGGCCAGGCTGTTGATACAAGGATCAGTAGTAGAGTTGGTTTTATACCCGTTTTTATTTGTATACAGTAGACGGTTGTAATGTTGAGACTTAGAAAAGTATGGTCTTTGTGGTCAGCGGGACTATTAACAAGAAATTTGGTTTTGGATTGGACATAAAATGTGGTGGGAAGGTCTGTATGTTGGTCTGGAGGTGGTTCAGGTCTTGTGCCTGCATAGCTTGCTTTTTCTTTGAGAACTAGGGATTGCCACTCCTAGCATTCCTTTAAGCGTTTGCCGAACCGTCTTGGTTCTTTTTAAACTGTTAGTCTGCCCAAGTTGTAACTCTAGGGTTAAAGTCATGCTGATCACATAGCAGTTCTAAGGGTGCTGATGCTCTAGTACTGGTGCCTTCAGTTGGAAAATGTCCTTCCATCATCAAGACCTGGCAACGTTCATCATTTACACCTCCGGGAACATCACTGCCATCAAGATGTCACTTCCAGGAACTCTTCAAGACCTGACATGTAAGTGATATGATTATATATATTTATTACTACATTTCAGCTTAAAAACAGGATTAACAATTTAGTGCGTGTGACTTGCAAGCTAACACATGGTATGTTAGGATCCGTGTCTTAGGGTTTGCTTGATTATTTTAATCTGTAAATTGTATAGCTCAGGGTGAAGGGGTGCTATATAACTTATTCCTAAATTTATCTAGGCCTAAGGCAATGAAAACCGTATTATGTCAAGTCAATATGATGAAAATAAATGAAATGTTTACAGCACTGAGTTTTGTAAAGCAAACAATACGACTTAAATCTTTATATTATGAAGAACGCTTTTGCTGTCACCAACATGACAAGTCTTACAGTGAGTTTATGTTAGAAGTGCTATTTTGCAATTAAGAGTAGGTTCATGGTCCGTATCTTTGTTTTCGAAGTTTTCTGTGAAAAGCATTAATTTGTTGCTTTGTCAAAAACAAAGATTGTAAATTCAACTCGTCGTAGGGTGCTGAGACCACATGGCTGTAACTGTTGATGCTTTATTTGGCATTGGAATCAAGTTCCAAGAACCTTGCCTTCACCCCCTGAGCTGCCTCGTCTCTAGCTGACATATTTTCTGTTTGCCAGGTGCCACAAGACGCCAGGTAACCTATCGTGAAAGCTGGGCCACAGGAACCCCACCTTCCTGTTGCAAAAAGAAGAGAAAGGTGGCATGATTTGGCCACGTTACACATCATGGCTGTCTAGTCAAGATTGATATCCTGAAGAGGACACTTGGACGCTGAGGCAGACAGGTGCGCAGACAGAACATAAAAGAATGAACCAGCCTCAACAAGGAAACGCCACAACCAGACTATCCAGGAGGGAAGACGACACAGGAGCAGACAGAAGAATTGGAGAGACATCAAAGAATGGACACATGAGCGGACAGAACATCAAAGAATGAACCAGCCTCAACAAGGAAACCTACAACCAGACTATCCAGGAGGGAGACGGCACAGGAGCAGACTTATTGAACAGACATCGAAGAATGGACACATGAGCAGACAAAACATCAAAGAATAAACCAGCCTTGACAAGATAGTACTACTGCAAGACTATACTGCAGGGGACACTGGAGGAAGGACATCACAGGAGCAGACAGAAGTGAACAGAGAGCATCAAAGAATGGACACATGAGCAGACAAAACATCAAGGAATAAACCAGCCTTGACAAGGTAGTACTACTGCAAGACTATACTGCAGGGGACACTGGAGGGAGGACATCACAGGGGCAGACAGAAGTGAACAGAGAGCATCAAAGAATGGACCGACCTAGACATGGCAGAGCTACTCCGAAACGCTGAAGACGGACCAGCCTGGAGAAAAGTGGACCACAGCATGCCAGGCATCTTCACTGACCAGGTACATCAATGGACTGCTGACAGGAAGGCATACAGCAACAGTGAAGTCTGTTTGGCGCTGCTACATATCACAGAGCAGGTGAGAGCTTGTCAAAAGAGTTAAGTGATTGCATTTTTATTAATACTGAATTTTTTTAGTACATCAGAACAGATGTATATTTACTGTTTTGTAAAATGAAAGATCATTCTTAGAATTTCAGGTGATAAATGAGAAATATAAAGAAAATTGCAAGTCCATAAAAAAAATTTAAGAAAAATTGGTTGAACACAATATTGGCGCTAATTGTATTCTAGGTAGCCTTGGCATGGCAGATTTCTTTTCATAAAAGTCCTTGGGAGAGCAGGGCCATCCACTTTTTAGCTTCCTGTCTACATTTCATCTTTGGACAACCGTTATGCTTTTTTAAAAAAATAAACAAACTGCTGCTTAGGTTCTTTTATATACGCTTAGTTCACGTAGCACACGAAATCATGATTTCTATTTTCATCCAAAAGACTAGCACCTAGACTAGCTCTTGTGGTCTAAGGTGGAACAGGTTTTAACATGCTGCAAGATGTTCTACGTGTGTTCGCACATGGGACCTCAGTTTATAGTCTCATCGGAAGGACCTTCAGGGGAGTGGAGTTGGTACTGATGTTAGCCCCTGGGGAAAAATCCCTTCAAAACACGCATATCTATAGGGGCTTAAACCTGTGATGCCAGATCACGAGCAGTGTTCTAACCGCTAGGTTATCTCCCCCTCCCCCAATGGCTTTGCCATACTGGATGTGATGTTTTTATACTTATGAACCAAACTCCCTCCCCTCCACCCCCTCCCTATACTTAAGACGAGGAACGCCCAACATGTGTAAATACATTTGTACAGCTACAGTTGATTTGCTTTAAAAGACGCCTTCACTCAGTTATTAGCTGTGTCTGTATTGCCGAAAAAGTTGCTTATCAAATATTTAATTCATTTGTAAAGAACCGGTTTTTGGTTTGTAGATATGGCAGTATCTACATCTGGAATAAGGAATATGTGCCTCCTTGTCTGCAAGTTTTGAGATGGTTGTCCCATGGAATTAACAGTGCCGACTCTCATTTCCCTAAACGCCTTTTAGATGAAACTGCAAAATGTGAGTAAACACACACACACACACGCCTTGCCCACACTTAAAACCCCCTTCATCTTTCAGAGAGGAGTGGGGCAGTTATGGCAGGTGGCCTGGATGACACACACACACAGACCTGGCATGCAGTCCACGCTCTGAATAGGGAGTTCCACTGGCTCCACTAGGTTTATCACACCCAAAGAAAAACTACCCGAAGAAGGAAATGGTGTCCCAGTTACTACCAAGTTGAAGCAAAACCGTATCAAACTCGCCTTCAGATGCAACGTTTTTTCATTTTTTCCCAAGGCTTCTTTTCAGTTAAAGGTAACTTTTTGAAGCAAGGTATTTAAACAGAGCTGAGTGGACTTGTAATTCTGCTGGGTTCGGCACTCTAAATGGGGAAATTTAGAAAAGTTTTCTAGTCACTTAAAAAGTCGGAAAATAAAAGCTCTATAAAATTTTAGGAAATTGTTACATCTGAAACTAGTCAGCCTTCAAATAGAATACCATAGTTTGAAAGAGAACCTAAAAATTCTTGTCTGAGCTCTTTGTGAATGATTGGCCTAACCAGCACAATGTCTTTCACTGCTTACATTAAAATGCTGTGATGAGTGACAAGAGTAAAAACACTTAGAAAAATACAGAGTACATAAACAACCTGAAATGTTTTTTAATCTTTAGATCTCATCACTGCGGAACACCAGTCCACCAAGAAGACATCCAAGTGCAGAAGTCTTGTGCATCCAGAAGACATCCAGTGCAGAAGTCTTGTGCATCCAGTGCAGAACTCTTGTGCATCCAGAAGACATCCAGTGCAGAACTCTTGTCCACCAAGAAGACATCCAGTGCAGAAGTCTTGTCCATCAAGAAGACATCCAGTGCAGAACTCTTGTCCATCCAGAAGACATCCAGTGCAGAACACATCAAGAAGACATCCAGTGCAGAACTCTTGTGCATCCAGAAGACATCCAGTGCAGAACACATCAAGAAGACATCCAGTGCAGAACTCTTGTGCATCCAGAAGACATCCAGTGCAGAAGTCTTGTCCATCCAGAAGACATCCAGTGCAGAACACATCAAGAAGACATCCAAGTGCAGAAGACATCCAAGTGCAGAAGACATCAAGAAGACATCCAGTGCAGAACACATCAAGAAGACATCCAAGTGTAGGACATCAAGAAGACATCCAGTGCAGAACACATCAAGAAGACATCCAAGTGTAGAAGACATCAAGAAGACATCCAAGTGCAGAACACATCGAGAAGACATCCAGTGAAGAACTCTTGTTCAGTGAGAACACATCAAGAAGACATCCAAGTGTAGAAGACATCAAGAAGACATCCAAGTGCAGAACACACCGAGAAGACATCCAGTGCAGAACTCTTGTGCATCAAGAAGACATCCAGTGCAGAACACATCAAGAAGACATCCAGTGCAGAACACATCAAGAAGACATCCAGTGCAGAACACATCAAGAAGACATCCAGTGCAGAACCCATCAAGAAGACATCCAGTGCAGAACACATCCAGAAGACATCCAGTGCAGAACACATCAAGAAGACATCCAGTGCAGAACACATCAAGAAGACATCCAGTGCAGAACACATCAAGACATCCTCTATATATTGCCTTAGACCTATATACCCAGAAAATATAAACAGGAGAAAAATTAGTGGGGGGAAATGCTGTTGCAAGAGAAGAGAAGAAATTTTTTTTAAAATGAAAACAAAAAATCGCTACAGAGAAAATGAGATTTTGTAATTGTTACCCCCTAAAGGGAACAAAATCACCAGCACCCATAGAAAAAAATTCGAAGCAGAAAAAGATGTGTGCTGTACAATGCAGAAAAAACCCTGTCAGATTTAGACACCGGTTTTTTTTCCATATGTATTTTCGATTTTATGAAATAGAATGGATGGCATTTTCAATAGTGCCTGCTATTAGTTGCCTGAAGGAAATTTAATATGGCATTGGTATTTGACACTGATTGAAGGAAGTAGTGCCTGTTTACATGGTTGATTTATTTCTTGTGAATTTATTTTAAGGTAGTTTTCTTGGTGTGTTGAGTTTGTATGTCGTGTTGTTTTATCAGTAGAAATTGGAAAATGAGCTATTACACAGCTATTGATTTTGGCTGGAGTAGAAAAATGCGCTAAAAACAAATCGCCAAATATTTAATATGGTGAAACAAATATCCTGGTCGTGAGACTATTTAAAGCAGAACTGTTAGCTGCTGTTGGCAAACCTGTTCTCTTGCTATCACTTATATATATATATATATATATATATATATATATATATATATATATATATCGTGATATGAGAGCAATTGTCTTTAAAAATTGTGTAAAGGAGTTAAATATGAAAACATTAGTGCTGTATGTGAGAGGGATAGTTGTGGGGAGGAGACATCAGATTGGAAGGAGAGGCAAGCAAAGGGAGATGGTTGTTAAGGGGGAAGGGATGTGGATGTACATTTAGAGCAGTGGGGGATGGATAAAACAAAGTTGGCTGGATGGCTGTTTTTTTCCTTATCTGGTTTATTCCGAGCTTGATGATAGATGCCATTTGTTCAAAAAATGTCTTGGGCCTGAATTTTTTTTGTATGGTAGCTAACTGGAAATTTGTGGACACTGAAGTCGAATGCGCAGCCTTAGTTGTTGAAAGGACGGGTGATTCCGATTGAAAGCTTTATGCTATTGCGAGCTACGTACTATTGTCTATTGCTACATACCGCTTGTCTGTGTTATTGTGTCCACATGCATTCTAACATTCAGACCGACCAGCTGACAGACAACCCTTACCCCGCCATTAACTCTTTAACACTAACCTTTTACACTAACCTTAACCCTAACCCTGGCCCCACATGTGGACACAAAAAGCAGTTGGATTAAGTGGTAATGCCAACAAAATGGCTAAACACTGTTTTCTTTTGGGTTGATTTTAAATCAATTAAATTGAGACTTAAGTGGATAAGCACAGGGCTTCTTTACACAATTGCCTCAAAACCAAAATTTCGCGAAAAGTTGTAAACGTTTTTAAACGTGCTTAAATGAAAATTTAAAAAGAATGACCATCATATCTAAATTCCTCTAATTATTAAATAAGAATATCAAATATTACTTCTAGGGTTAGTAGGAAGATAGACGCTAGGATTTCAGGGAAAAGGATATTAGGAGGGGGGGGGGGGGGTTATAACGTTCTGGTATATTATAGGGATGGGGAAAGAGGTGTAATGTCCGAGGATGGGGATAGGGGCAGGCAGTCACATTGATTAGGTTCAGGTAAGGTGGGGGCAGGGAACCAATTGACGAAAGTTGATTTTTAAAAATGTAGGGGTGGTGGTTTTAGAATGCACGATTGACTAATTAATTGAAGGAGGGTGCTTTTTTCTTTAAAGAAAAGTATCTGAAAACAAAAGTGGTGGGGGGAGGGAGGTACTAGGAGAGGGTGGGGATACACTGCAGAAAAGGGGCATTATTAAAAGGGTAGAAAGTTCAGGTCGGTGGGAATGTGTGTGTGTGTGGAGGATGGATGTGTGCTGCATGTAGATCTGTATAAGGGTGTAGCGGGGTATTTTTCAACACCAGTGTATGCTGTATTGTACAACCTGCTTAAAAAGTTATCTTTGTGTTTGATCTTTTGTGACGGGGGAGGGGGGTGTTTAGTGGAAATAGTTACAGAAGTAGCACGAGTTTTCTCTGTGTTGTGTTTGCGGTATAAATATATCCTAAATTGCCGCATTAGCAGATGTAGCCAACATTGACTTTAAATATTTCATAATTCTGGAACGAGTGAAGTATTAACAATGTTAAATTATTTTTTCCGGATTTAAAATACCTGTATGTTTTGTTTAATACACTTACATTAGAAAATTGTTTCCCTTTTGTTATTTGACAAAATCTGGTATAAAAAAAACCCTTTTTTTGCCTTTCATTGTATAATGTGTATAAGATTGCAGTCATCTTGTATTGGTGTTGTTGCCTTTTGCTTTGCCGTAGGTCAGGGACATGCCTGTTACCCAGGTCATAGCTCTCCCAGCCCATTGATAGACTGCTCTATATGTGTCTTTCCCAGTAGTCTTTTTTATTTTCAGCACAAATGTACTTTTTATCACAGCATTTTTGTTCTTGCTTTTTGTAATCTTAAAGAAAAGAAATTTGAGACCCCACAATGCGATTACCCCAAAAAAAACCTTCACGAGGATCAGTACAAAAGAATCTGAAAAATTAAAAAAGAAAAAACTAAGTGGGAGATAAAACAAAAAGTTGGCCTCACCAAAAACATCTGGTTGCATTAGAAAGCCAAAAGTGAAAGATTTGATATCAGTGCTCATTGCTGCATGATGAATAGTCTTGGTTTCGGGCATTCGTCCAACCTTTGTACTGTATCTTTTGACCCTTTTTTGTGCTTTTTTCTGCAACCTCATTTTTCAAATGTATTTTAAAAATCCATCGTAGCAAATGTAAAATAATGTGTTCTAGCAGATCACTGCGATAATACAGTGGGGTACATGTTGTGGTTTGGTTTCGTTCAGTCTTCTTGCTTTTTCTTTTGTTCTGTCATGAAACTTGGGTTGTGTAAAACTATAAAACTGTTATGCATGTGTGTGCATTTCCTTTAGTTGTTGGTTGTAAACTGTTTACAAACAGTTGTATGAAATGCTTGGCTGTATTGATGGAATGTTTTGCTTTAAATATTTTTCAAGTAGACGAAAAACATGCATGTCAAAAAGGAATGATAGTGGACAGGTTGACTTGCATTTAAAGAACTGCCCCTTTCCATTTTTCTCCCTGTTGATCACAATTTTTGACATTTTGCATTTCAACATGTACCATTGTGTTTGGTTTTTTGTTTAATTTTTATTTTTATTACCAAAATCTGATGTTCCTTTTATTCTTGCTTTTTTATGTAGGCCTACTCAATGTGAAGTACTGAGCACAAAGTGAAGCAGTTTATTGCCGATTCCCTTTTTCTTTTCATTGTAGATGGTAGAGTCTGGGTATTGTCAACTGCTGTGTTAACCACTATACCTGTAGGTCATTATTCCAACATAGCCTAACATTGTTAAAAATTGTAATGACTGATTTTAATAATAATAATAATGTATGGAATTCATACAGCGCTGAATCCCCATGAAGCATTTGTATATTTTGGGCTCATCTATTCCCCAACTGTAAGGGACGTGCCTTTGTTGTGTGGTTTCATTTTCGCCATTGCGTTGCTTGACTTCATTTTTTTCTGCTGCATTGACAGCAAGCATGGTGATACTGCTAAGAGTGACCCAATAAAACTTGTTCATAATTTTCTTCCAACAGTAGCATTGCTCTTTTTTGAAGTAAATTTACATGTTCAGTTATTTTGGACGGCATTTGATGTTTAAATGTGTATTTTGGAGGCTTGACATTGGTTAAATTGCATGTAACCATTCCAATCTATGCCTGTATTTTTGACCCTCAAACTGGATATAATGTGTAACTTGTTATATCATTTCTTGATCATAACAACCTAAAGGACATGGCTTATATCGTGTATTAACTTGTCCTTTTTGTGTGAAATTCTTTGACAATAGTGTTTGCCTAGTATCTAGTAGATTCGTTTAACTTGTGCAGTTAATGCTCTCCACTTTGTTTCCCTCCCCCCATTTCCTATTATTCTATGATCAAAATTGTTCCATATGCATTAGTTAAAAATATACATTTGAAGCTGTTTTTCATTTGATTTTACTCCAGTGAAAGTGAACTGGAGACCCCATTTGCCAGTGACAATGACATTCTATTGTTTCGAGGACAATGAATCATTCATGTGTTTTTTTACATCCAGTAGCATGTTGAGTATATTGCTGTTTTGCAAGTATGAAAGCCCATTTGCCAATAGCATGTTAACTACTTTGCTGTTGTGTTGCAAGTATTATCAGTAGTTTCCTTGCTCTGTGGCCCCAAATCCAGTTAAGTGTGGATAAACTTTGATAACTTTAATGACCTCTATTATTATATTATGAGGAAAAAGTCTAAGCTTGCTTATCGGAATGAAAATGTATATTCCTTTAGATGGTTAACAAAAATAATTTTTCTTGTAACCTGTATAGCTTCAATTTTTCCTGTATTTTTAAGCCCTGTACAACATTAAAGTTGTACCTTAAAAAGTTTAAAGGATAGGTGGTGAGCACACACCACTGGCACTTGACTACCCAACTTTCTTTCCCGAGAAAAACATTTTAAAAGCATGTTGGAATTGTCATTATGGTCTGAGATTGAAAAGTCTTATTCAAAAGTGAACAAAAGTCGGTGGGTCGGTCATTGTGTCACTGCTGGTCAGAGCATTGGGAAAAGCCTACCTCCCCCTTCAGCCAAAAAAGAGAGGCTGGAGTTAGGGTTGGGTAGCCGGCTCGCAGCTGACATAACATAGAATTTACAGGTAACTCGCACAGGAAAATCCTGCATAGCTCAGTCAAGGGCCCATTACTGAAATTCGCCTCTTCCTTTTACCAAGTCCAAGTGTGTCAGTTTACTGCTATAGTTAGCACCAGCTGGGATGGAAGGGTTAGCAGCTCAAAGTGGGGGAAGTTAAGTCTGAACTTAGAATTGTTGTTTTATTGTCGAAACTTGATGGAAAGCAATACAAAAAAGTGAAAAATTCATAAAAATAAAAGACAAACTTGTTCTTTGTTCATAGTTCCATGAAAGAATGAATGTGTTTATAAGAGTGTGTGTACAAGGTCTCTGACGCATGTTCACCTTTTGTCTGTTCTCTCTCTCTCCCTTTCCTTACATTATAATGTACTCAATCATTCCATCATATAATATGCAAACACCTTTGACATATTCAGATGTATTCAAACATGTCAAAAATAACATTAATGCAGCGTTGTACGCTTTAGTACATTCCAACACTCCTTACACAAGATGAAGTTCCCCATAGCCATGGAATTGTCTGTGCAAAGAAAACTACTTAAAGATAAAGCATCATATTAATTGACAACTAAGCCAGTACAAGTGGTGTTGCTATCAAACTGCTGCTTTGGTGCCGAGATGCACGTCAGTTTATAAAAGCACTGCCTGGGAATGATGCTACCTCATGCACTTTGGAAACTAAATCAGCTGTAGCAGTTTACAGAAAGTTATAGGACGTTTTAGAAGGAACGTCAAATCTTTAAAAATCCAGTTTTGTGCCTTTTAGTAAGCCTAGTCACTTTAAATCTTTCAACAGTTTATTTCACATCTTGGGCCAAATATGTGTTATGCCTTTTAGTGAACCTAGTCACTCTAACTCCGGTTGACAAAATTTACAAAAGTGCATGCACACAGGAACTGATGCAAAAAGCACATGAGCGCGTATTCCACCATCTTCAAAATGAAACGCACGCGCACACACACACACACATACATACATACACAAACACAGACATACATACATACATACATACATACATACATACATACATACATACATACATACATACATACATACACACATACATACCACACATACATACATACATACATACATACATATACACAAACACACACATACATGCATACATACATACACAAACAATCTAGGATCACACACAACCAGGCTTCTATTAGTGTTGTATGACATCGTTGTATAATCAGAAAATTCCTCTCTCAAGCATGTGATGGATCGTGCTCTGGTGTTCTAGTGAATCTCTATGGAAGAAATGCTCTCGGCACCATATGCTTCGACTCTTTCGCTTCTTCCTTCTCCTGAACAAAAGAAAAAGGTTTTCTCCGTCGGAACTTTCCGTCTTCGATTAAAAAAATCCCTGGTCTTGTTTTTGATCATTTGAGCACCATCACTGCCATCTTTCTCCGTCACTGTCGGCAATTAGTGACGTGAGACAACCTGCAGTTATAATTGTGGTCATGGTATTCGGAACTTTTTTTGTTGTACAATTCCCTTTGAAAAAAAGAAAGGATAAGATAAATAACTGTGCGGAAAAGAATAATAGAAAACGGTGACTTTTTGGTAGTGCAGACTCTTTACACAGTACTTATTCCAAAGGAGCCTCCTGACATTTCCATGGGGGACGGGGACAATGGGGAAGGGGAGGGGGGGTGGCTGGCTTAAATTTATCCCAGTCAATAGCGACTATAACTGCCTTCTCATAATTGCCTGTCATTACCATTAGCTTTGAACCACCTACACCCCTACATGCCGTCAATCATTTTGTCTTTCTGCCTGTGTTAAGAATAATAATATATGGAATTGATATAGTGCTGAATCTTGTAAAACAAACAAATCAAGCGCATGTTCGCTCGTCTCGTCAGTTTTTTATTATTCCGACAAAGTTTTCCTTTTGTATCGCCAGCTTTGCACTAATATTCCAGTCAGTGTCACTTTTCTGTCAGTTCCTTTGTCGTGTCGGCATCTTTAGTTAAAATCTTAAGCTTTCAGTCAATAGCCACGATCACTGCATTCTCACTATTGACCTTATGATGTTGTGCGTTCCCCAGCTTAACACTCTGGGGGTCACCCAGAATGTGCACTCTGACTCGCTCATCCCACCTAGGAATCACTGAGATTGAAATTGCACACTACTGAATGAGCAGTTTGCGCGTACGACTGTTTTTAAGTACCACGCCATATAGGCAGCCATACTCCTCAGAGGATTTTTTTCTCCTTTAAAGGAAAGTGCAGGTTGTTAAGAGCTTGTGGCTAAAGGCAATCTGAACACAACATGTTTTACAACATAACAACATGTTAGTGTAGGCCTTGGCAGTTAGCTGGCATCGATAACTGACACAGCTTTTGGCCCGGGCCACTATTGTCCTTATCATTGCCATCAGCTTTTCACCGCACACTATGTCGTCAGTGTTCTCTGTCCCTCCGTCCGTCTGCCTGTTCGTCTGTCTTATCAGCTGTTAACCACACGCTACATTTCAATGTTGTCTGTTCCTCTGTCTGTTCCTCTGGGTTGCTGACAGCAGTCGGCGAAGTCGTTACAGCCTAGAGGCAGAATTGCTGTATTGGCATCGCCAACAACTTTTTTGTGTCTGCCTTTCAATTTTTTAAGGAGAGAAAGCAAGAAAAAAGGTAGAAAGAATGAATGCAGAATGCAGCTACCTTCATGATGGGCAAAAACGGTTACATACGCAAAATCTCGCCACTGGTCAACCTCGGAGCCCTAGGCCAGGAACAAAAAAAAAGAAAAAGGAAGAAAGAAAACAGAACGGGATAACAAATCAAAGAAACTGAATTTGAAACAGAGACTGACAGAAAAAAAACAACTTGTGGGCACAACATTTCTAAACAATAGTGAAGGAAGGAAGGTGGCAGGATGGTTAAGACGTTCGCCTGCCAACAAGTTAAACGTGAGGTTCTGGGTTCGATTCTCAGCCTCGCCCTTTCTTCCCAGTTTGACCCCCAAAAAATCGAACTGAATGTCAAAGTCCTTCGGATGAGACTATAAAACCGAGGCCCCGTGTTCGAACACATGCAGAACATCTTGCCCACACGTTAAATCCTGTTCCGCTTTTCGAAAGAGTAGGCCATTGTGAGCCGGTGGAAACAGATGACAAAATTTACAAAACCGCATACACACGGGGACTGGATGTAAAAAAAAAAAGCACATGAGTGCTTATTCCATTATCCTCGATATAAAAATAATATTATTTTTTTTAAAAATAAAATAATAAAATAAAATAAATAGTAATGTCAACAGAATTGCTGCCAGCATTCCTACGAGATGGAATGCCGACAGAGATATAGGGAGGGGTGGCAATGGTAAAGAAGGGAAGGGAAGAAAAGGGGGCTACTGAAATCTCTTCCCGTCAATAGCGCCTATCACGGCAATCTCGCTACTGGTCTATCATTACCATCAGCTTTTAACCACACACTATTATTCACATCACTAAGTGTTCATCCGCCTATTTGCTTGTGTCTCCTCAGCTGTGAACTCTTTCGATCAATACTGTTTGTGTGTGTGTGTGTGTGTGTGTGTGTGTGTGTGTGTCTGTGTCTGTGTCTGTGTTCCCCACCTGTTGGCTTGTCTTATCAGGTTTATAACCACACACACGCTGTTCCTCTGATCAATAGCCTGTCTTTTCCTGCTTGTTCACCAGATTTATGAGCTTTTAAAATATTCCAGTCAATATTGTTTTCCTGCCTGTTTCGTTTTGAGTTAGTAGCTTTGGAATATTCATGTCAATGTGGCTTTCCTGTCTGTTTTGTTTGAATTATCAGCTTCTAAATGTTCCTATGGGGGAGAGGATTGGGGCGGGGAGGGGGGGGGGGCAGCCTTGTGGTTAGAGTGTTGTGTCGTGATTTGACAGCCCGGGATCCAGCCATCACCGAATCACTTGTCCAAAGGGATTTTTCCCCAAGGATTTAACATCAGTACTGACTCCACTCCCCTGCGAGTTCTCCGGATGAGACTATAAACCCGAGGCCCCGTGTGCAAACGCACGCAGAACATTTTGTACACTCTTTAAAACCCTGTTCTGCCTTGCGGAAGAATAGGCCAATCGCGCTATTGAGAATGAATAACTAAAAGATATCTTTTTGAAAATTCCACATGCACACGTGTGTTTAGACATCACAAAGTCGGAATGCGGCTACCTTAAACGGTCGCATACGCAAAAATCTCACCATTAATTAACCCGGGAGCTCTGGCCGAGGAACAAAAAAAAATCCAATCAATATTGTTTTATATGACTATTCTTTTCTATCATCAGCTTCTAGGTATTCTGATCAATACTGCATTTCCGACCGTTCTTTTGCCGTATCAGCAACTTACTTTAAAACAGAGTCTAGTCATTAGTGACTGGTGACATTCTCGCTGTTCTCTATCATTAAACATCAGCTGTTAACTTCGTCGAGGTTGTCAAACGCGCAGACAACAACTATTGCTGTCTGTCATTTGAGCGAAAAATGCGTTGCACTGCCGTTAAGCGCCTGACAGGTCAGGCCTAGCGCATCCGACTTCGGCGTGGGAGAAAAATTAGATAGTTATTTTCGAGTATTTGTTTCCGGAAAAAAGATAGGAACACGAACCAAGAAGGCAGAAAATATAACGAGAGGGAAGTGACAGGAAGAAAAGGAACAAGGCAGACACAGAGGGATAGAAACGAAGGAATTCCTAGGACAGAATTTCCAGAAGGTGGGGGTGCTATTTATACTGACAGCCCCCCCCCCCCCCCCCCCGCACTCAACCCCCCCCCCCCCCCCCCCCCCCCCCCCGCATTTCCACAGGGGAGGTATTTAATCTCACACAATGCCTCCAATGTCTGTCTGTCTGTTGGTATGTCTTTGTGCGCTGTTAATAAACGAGACTCTATATTGAAACGTCTGTCTGTTGGTTTGTCTTATGCGTTGTTAATTAACCAGACTCTATATTGCAACCAGTACTGTCTGTTGGTTTGTCTTATGCGTTGTTAATTAACCAGACTCTATATTGCAACCAGTACTGTCTGTTGGTTTGTCTTATGCGTTGTTAATTAACCAGACTCTATATTGCAACCAGTACTGTCTGTTGGTTTGTCTTATGCGTTGTTAATTAATCAGATTCTATATTGCAACCAGGACTGTCTGTTGGTTTGTCTTATGCGTTGTAATTAATTAACTAAACTCTATATTGCAACCAGTGCTGTCTGTTGGTTTGTCTTATGCGTTGTTAATTAACCAGACTCTATATTGCAACCAGTACTGTCTGTTGGTTTGTCTTATGCGCTGTTAACTAACCAGACTCTATATTACAACCAGTACTGTCTGTTGGTTTGTCTTGTGCGTTGTTAATTAACT
>CM054137.1:77508492-77513492 GCA_028751875.1 Rapana venosa | reverse complement strand
TATTTCACCCCTGGGAGTTAACATCAGTATTGACTCCACTCTCCCGGAAGTCCTTCGGATGAGACTGTTAACCGCTTAAGCGCTTCGATTTGTTTGTTTTTTACAAGATTCAGCGCTATATAAATTCCATATATTATTATTATTATTATTAACCGAGACCCCGTGTGCAAACGCATATAGAACATCTTGCGCACACCTTAAAACCCGTCCGCCTTACGGAAGAGTGGATTATTTCTTGCCGGTAAGAACAGACGACAAACATTAAATAAAAAAACAAAACTGTATGCACTCTGGTGTCGGGTTTAGACAGCATCCCTGAAGTCGGAACGCGGCTACCTTAATGGTGGACAAAACCGGTCTCTTACGTCAAAATATCACCATTGGTGAACGACGGGCTTCAACCGAGGTACGGGAAAAACAAAACAAACAAACAAAAATCCTATAAACCACCAAAAAACCTCTGCACAATTGACCTTTTTGTACCAGAAGAAGTACAAGATGACTTGGGAGATTGTTTTGATAAAAACAAAACAAAAAAAGCCACCCTTAAATGTCCAGGGGCTGCAAGGATTCGAACCAATAATCTCCAAAACTTCAAGGACCGTCAGAATTCTACTCCTGTTGCCAAGTCCACTGGGCTAGTCAGTCTAAAAACACAATCGTCTTTGAATCTAAAATAGTAAGATGTGGGAAGTCTGTATGGTTGTTGAGTATTTTCCAGCATTAACATCTCCCACCCACCCCTCCCCCACCCCCAGGGTGGAGGCTGGGGGTGGGGGTGGAGGCACATCCACAGAACACTGTGCCTCACTTCATCACACCTTGGAAATAACTGGGAAGAACATAAATCCCACTGTGGATGAGAAATCTGCACATGTATGGGATTAGTTTTAACTGCATCACCATTAATATAAGTATCGGTACTCCAGCTCAGAAGATCTTTTTTTCCCTCTTTAAATAGAGAGTAGAAGCTGTTGTGTTAGAAGTTTGTTTTGTATGAAGCAATCTTGACATACCCACACTAAAACAACATTATAATGTAGGTCAAAGCACTTTGCTTGCGCCGATAACTTACCATAATATACCTATACGTACTCCGACTTCAGAAGATTGTTCTCTCTCCTTAAATGGAGAGTAACAGCTGCTTTGTTAGAAATGTATCATGGATGAAGATAGACTCAACATATCACTTTTAAATCAAAACACGACAACACCATTGTAATGTGGGTCTTAGCATAAACTCAACACCCACTCTTAAAACATAACAACATTGTAATGTGGGTCTTAGCATAAACTGCAACACACCATTCTTAAAACATAACAACATTGTAATGTGGTCTTAGCATAAACTGCAACACACCATTCTTAAAACATAACAACATTGTAATGTGGGTCTTAGCATAAACTGCAACACACCATTCCTAAAACATAACAAATCTGTAATGAGGGTCTTAGCATAAACTGCAACACACCATTCTTAAAACATAACAACATTGTAATGTGGGTCTTAGCATAAACACAACATTCTTAAAACATAACAACATTGTAATGAGGGTCTTAGCATTAACATAACACTCTTAAAACATAACAACATTGTAATTAGGGTCATAGTATCAACTCCATACACTACTCTTAAATCATAACAACATTGTAATGTGGGTCTTAGTATAAACTCCACATGCCACTCTTAAATCATAACAACATTGTAATGTGGGTCTTAGTATAAACTCCACATGCCACTCTTAAAACATAACAACATTGTAATGCAGGTCTTAGAATCAACTCCAAAACACCACTCTTAAAATGAAATCACTGTTAACAACAACATTTTAAAGTGGGTCTTAGTATAAACTCCACATGCCACTCTTAAAACATAACAACATTGTAATGTGGGTCTTGGAATCAACTCCAATACACTACTCTTACAACGAAATCACTGTTAACAACAACATTGTAATGTGGGTCTCAGCATTTTGGCTTTCGCTGATCACCGACAATAGCTAGTGCCTACGGTCAGAGCGCATTTTGGGAGATTACTGACTGCGTGGGCGCTGATTTTATGGTTTGTTTGTTTGTTTGCTTGTGTGCTTGTTTGTTTGTTTGTTTGCTTGTTTGTTTGCTTGTTTGTTTGCTTGTTTTGTTGTGGCAGTGTCCTTATGAATGCTTTAACGTGGTCAAAAAAAAGAGGAGATAAAAGTAAATAACAAGAACAATGTAAATAATACAAAACAAATACAAAACAAAGTGAAAGAATTAAGAAGAAGAAGAAGAAAGCTTGGGGAAAGAATGCCCGTGGTCATAAAAAGTTAAAATCAAAGCATAGACACACGCACCTACGTACGCACGTACGTATACACGCATGTACGCACGCGCGCACTCATACACGCGCGCGCGCACGCAGGCACACACACACACACATATCACACATACCACAACCACGCACACGCTCGCGCGCACGCACACACACACACACATACACATACACTTGTAATGGTTGTAATGGTGATGGTTGGTGTGCATACGTTTTGGTTTATTTTTTTAAAAACAATTTGTTCATTCGCTCTTACCTGCACGTTATAGCCTACTCTTTCGAAAGGCGGAACAAGGTTTTTAACGTGTGCTCAAAATGTTCAGCATGCGTTTGAACACTGGACCTCAGTTTAAAATCTCATCGGAAGGACTTTTCAGGTGGAAGTAGAGTCGGTACCGATGTTAACTCCGTCACCGCCCACCGATCCCTCAGATTCCGAATCCTTTGGGGCTCCTTCGAAGCTTTGTCAACCACCTTTCTCCAGTCCTCGCGTCTCTCGCCACTCTCAGGATGTCTCTCAGCTCCATGTCTGTCCACTCTCGAATGTTGTCCTCCCATCTCTTCCTTTGTCTGCCTCTTCTTCTTCCTCCTCCCCTCACTGTGCCTTGTAGGATTGTTTTAGCAAGACCAGAGGAGCGTGTGACATGACCAAACCACTTCAACAAAAACTGAAGTGGTTTGATGTTAACTCCAGGGGAAAAACATCCCTTCAAACAGGTGTTTCGGGGGGTGACTCGAACCCTGGGCCGTCAGATCACCAGCTCAACACTCAAACCTCTTAAGCCACTCTCCCACCCACCCTCCCCATCCCTATCCCCCCCCCCCACCCCCCCACCCCCTCCCCCCCCCCCCCCCCCCCCCCCCCCCCCCAACTGCACTTAAAATCCACAGCCAAAGAACGAATTAATTGCTTTTGCTGTTGTGTGGGCGAAAATCAGATTAGCCTTTTTTTTTCCTTGCTCGAAGGATTCACGTGTGGTTTGAAACTTTTCCATGTTGTCATTTAAAAAGGGGACGGGATAGCTCAGTGGTCAGAGCACTCGCTTTCCCCCCAGTTAAGATTAAGCAGCATCGAGCGTGGTTACCACTTGGATGGGTGACCGATTGTGCGCCTTGGCTTCAGTACAGTTCCCCCAGTTCACCCAGTTGTAAATGGGTACCTGCCCTCTTTAGGGTCAGGGAAGGTAAAGCAGCGAGGGAGAGGAGATGGGCGCCGCCCTCAATATGCTGGCCTCTAGAGAAGTGAGGTCTGTGATGCCTCACTCCGCTACGACCACATAGGTTATGGGACACCTTTACCTTTACCTTACATTTAAGTACTGACTGTCAGAAGTGAGGGGCACTCATGTGAACGAATATTTGAGACAGCGTTGTTTTTGTTGTTGATATACAAAATATTTTATCAGAGTAAGAAGAAGATGGACGTGATATAGAAAAGAATACAGAGTTATCACATTTTTCAAATATGTGTGTGTTGTGTTGTGTTGTATTGTGGTGTGGTGTGGTGCGTGTGTGTGTGTGTGTGTGTGTGTGTGTGTGTGTGTGTGTGTGTGTGTGTGTGTGTGTGTGTGTGTGTGTGTGTGTGTGTGTGTGTGAGTGGTGTGTGTGTGTGTGGTGTGTGTGGTGTGTGGTGTGTGTGTGTGTGTAGTGTGTGTGTGTGTGTGTTGGAGGGACGGGCATGTGTGTGTGTGTGTGTGTGTGTGTGTGGGGTGTGTGTGTGTGTGTGTGTGTGTGTTGTGTGTGTGTGTGTGTGTGGTGTGTGTGTGTGTGTGTGTGTGTTGTGTGTGTGTGTGTGTGTGGTGTGTGGTGTGTGTGTGTGTTGTGTGTGTGTGTGTGTGTGTGTGTGTGTGGTGTTGTGTTGTGTGTGTGTGTGTGTGTGTGTTGTGTGTGTGTGTGTGTGTTGTCCTGTATGTATGTTTTACTTGACATGTGTGTTTTATCACTGCATACTATTAACCAAAAATCTTCGGATGAGACTATAAGCCGAGGCCCCGTGTGCGAACGCACGCAGAACATCTTGTGCACACGTTAAATCATGTTCCGTTTTTCGTAAGAGTAGGCCTTTGTATGCCGGTGGGAACAGATGACAGAATTTACAAAACAGCATACACACGGGGACTGATGTAAAAAAAAAAAAAAGCACATAAGTGCTTATTCCATTATCCTCGATATAAAAGAATCAAATTTAAAATTAAAATTAAATGTAATGAATATTTTAATCCGGTTTGGAGAATTCATCACTGACTTTCTGTCGCCATTATAAAGTTCACAGCGCAACGAGAGAGACTGCATTTTGGAACATTGATTTCTGACTTTCTGGAACAATTTTGATGGACAGGATAACATTTTTCACTCCACACGTGAACGCTTGTTTTCAGCCATTTCTCTCACGTCGCTTCAGTCTTTCTTTGACACTTTTGTCAGAAAAAACCCAAACTATTAGGTCCTCTACTATCAGAAATGGTGGATTGAATCGTCTGCCTACTATGTTTTGATAGAATTTCTTGGTCCTCTCTGTTCATTGTTTACCCCTGTCGTCAATCATTCACTTGTCAAACCACTATGCATCTATTATCAAACCATCAACCATTGATCATCAAACCATCATCCATCGATCATCAAACCGTCAACTGTTGATCATCAAACCATCATCCATCGATCATCAAACCATCAACTGTTGATCATCAAA
>CM054137.1:77495992-77503492 GCA_028751875.1 Rapana venosa | reverse complement strand
ATGCATTCGATCTGAAGGAATTTATGATTTGATGTTTCTATTGTATGTTTCTTATTTCTTGTTATCGTGATGTTGTTGTTGTTGTTTTTAAATTTATTTATTTATTTATTTATTGCTTTTATGCTTTCTGTCTGTCTGTCTGTCTTTTTCTGTCTTTCTGTTTGTCTGTCTGTCTCTCTTTCTTTTAATATTTCTTTTTCTTTTAATCGTTTTTTTCTCTTTTTTATCTTTCTTTTCTTCTGTCTGTCTTTCTTTCTTGTCTTTTCGTTTCTTGCTTCCCCCCTGTCTTTTCCCTGTTTGTTTGTTTGTTTCATTTTTTGTTCTTTCTTTCTTTTCTATTTTATTTGTCCTTTTCTGCCCTTCTTTCTTCCTTTCATTCTTTCTTTCTTTTTACAGTCTTGTCTTGTCTTTCGTAACTGTTTCTTTTTTCTTGATTTTCTGTTTTTGTTTTCTCTTTCTTTTTCTTTCTTTCCTTTCTTGTATTTTCGTTCTTTCTTTATCTCTTGCTTTCCCCCTTCTCTTCCTTCCTTCTTTTCTTTCTTGTCTTTTCTCTCCTTCGTTTTTTCTTTCTTGTTTTCTTCTTCCTCATTCTTCTTTCGCTGCTTGTCATTTCTCTTTTTCCTTTCTTTTTTTCGCCTTCCTTTTCTCTTTTCTTGTCTTTATCCCCTTTCTTTCTTTCTTTGTTATTGTCTTTTCTCTCCTTTCTTCATTCCTTCTTCTTTCCTTCTTTCCTTCCTTTCTTTTTCCCTTTATTTCTTTCTGTCTCTTTTCCGCCCCTTCATTGTTCATTCTTTCCTCTTCTTCTTCCTTTCTTTCCTTCTTACTTGTCATTCCTCTCCTTTCTTTTCTTTCTTTCTTTCTTTCTTTCTTCTTTTGTTAAAAGCAACATACATCCGAGTTTTCACTCTAATGTAGGGGTCTAATGAGGGCGGGGACTTGATTTAAAAACCTGATTCAGTGCTTATCTCTTCTTCTGGAAGTAAAGAAAGAGTTGTGTCTGCTCATGTCTAATTTTGTATCCCGCATCTGTCTGTCTGTCTGTTTGTATGTCTGTCTGTCTGTCCGTTTGTCTGTCTGCGTTGCTGCCTCTGTTTCTCTCTGTCTTTCTCTCTGTAACCCTGAATCTGTGTGTGTTGTGTGTGTGTGTGTGTTGTGTGTGTTGTGTGTGTGTGTGTGTGTGTTGTGTGTGTGTGTGTGTGTGTGTGTGTGTGTGTGTGTGTGTGTGTGTGTGTGTGTGTGTGTTGTGTGTGTGTGTATGTGTGGTGTGTGTGGGGGTGGGGGTGCGTGCGCGCGTGCGTGCGTGCGTGTGTGTGTCTCTCTCTGTTTCTTTTTAATTCTTTTATTTCGAGGATAATGAAAGAAGCACTCATATGCTTTTTTTCATCCAGTCCCCGTGTGTATGCAGTTTTGTAAATTTTGTCATCCGTTCCCACCGGCACACAATGTGTGTGTATGTGTAGTCTGTGTCTGAGTTTTATATTTTACAGTAGCAGCAACCGCTGTACCACTACCACCACCACCAGTAGTAGTAGTAGTAGTAGCAGCAGCAGCAGCAGCAGCAGCAGCAGCAGCAGCAGCAGCAGAAGTAGTAGTAGTAGTAGTAGTAGTAGTAGTAGTAGTAGTAGTAGTAGTAGTAGTAGTAGTAGTAGTAGTAGTAGGAGGAGGAGGAGGAGGAGGAGGAGGAGCAGCAGCAGAAGCAGCAGCAGCAGCAGCAGCAGCAGCAGCAGCAGTTGTAGCAGCAGCAGTAAAAACTCTTCGTGGACACAAGAGTACACGCCATTGCAAATTACTGGTATGAAATGATCCGAGGATACGGCCAACCATACTGTTCATGAAAATCACTGATTACGATTTAAAAAACACAAAATGAAATAAGCTAACCGTTTTGGTTACACACAAGAACCATCACAAACAAAACATGTAAACAAAAAACTAATCAGTGCCTTTTGAAGAAGAAAAAAAAAGAACACCGATACTAATAAGCATCGACTGTGGAAAAAAGCAACAAACGTTCATTTCATAGCTTTGATTTTCGTTTATCTCATATCAATATGTGCAGGCTTTTCTCTGCTTGGCAGTATCCAGGCCAAAGGCTATAGATTACATAAACATTTTGTTTTATCTAATCTTCAGATGCATGTTTGTGCTCAAGACTCCTTTTACAACAACAACAACAAGTAAAAAGCAAAAAAACAAAAAACAGCGAAAATATTCAATCATATTGCAAGCCTACTCTGTTTTTAATTTTTTTATAATTTTATTTTGCCTTCCTTGGCTATCGCTCAATAGTTCACCGAATGGTGAGATTTTGCGTATGTGACCGTTTTTACCCATCTTTGAAGCAGCCGTGGTCTGAACTGAAGGGATGGTGTCTAAACACGACATCGGTGAGCATGCAGTTTTGTCCTTTTTTTTTTCCTCTGTTCCTACCGGCACAAAATAACCTACTCTCCAGAAAGGTGGAATGAGTTTCAACGTGTGCGCGAGATGTTCTGCGTGCGTTCGCACAAGGGACCTCGGTTTATAGTCTCATCCGAAGGCTTTTCGGGGGATCAAGAGGCTTCAGTACTGATGTTATGAACTAACTCCAGGGGGGAAATCCCCTCCAACGGGCAACTCGGTGGCACGTTGACTCGAATCCAGGGCCGTCAGATCAGGAGCACAATAGCTCTGTATGTATGTATGTTTGTCCGTCGTGTCTGACGATGACCTCCAAAACAGCAGAGGAGGCAGCTCTGTTTTGGAAACTGGGCAGAAATTTGATTATAGTGGAGATGCCTTGCCCACAGTACATCCCCACTCTCTCGGCCAAGTGGGCATAAGGACAGTCAGCGTTGGAGATGTTCTCCAAAGGCCAACCAGTCCCCAGGGCTGCAGCACATAAGGACTTTGCGAGTCAAGCCTCCTAGTCAGAGAGTCATAGTCGATCACTAAAGACTAAGCTGTAAAGTGGAATTCCATGAGTGGGAAAGCCACTGGTCATACTTTGCTGTTGCCCCCAGCGTCCATGGTGTAATTAAGAACTGTGATAAAGCCCAGGCGCTGACGGCAAACAATAGCTGTAACCACTAGGCTATCCCGCCCCCCCCCCCCCCTTCCCACTGAAAATGTTTGAGTGAACCGAAAATGGGTGGGCAGACGAACGGATAAGTGGAGGCAGAAAGGAAACCAACCCATCCCAGCCCACCCCTAACAACAACACAAAAGACAAAAAGAAAACAGAAAGAGAAAAAAACCAGCTTGGAAGATAGAAGAGAGCATGGGGAATGCAAACTTCTTTACAAAATGCTTGGCCTCTTCCCTGATATGACAGAAACATGAGAGGGGGGTTGGTGGTAAGGGGTAGGATGGAGGGGTGGGGTGTTGGACCCCCCCTCCCCCCCTCGTTCTTTGGCGAGAGCTTCGATGTTTACCAACAACGACGAGGATGACTTTGTGTATGCGACCGTTTGTGCCTCCACCATTTAGGTATCCGCATTCCGACTTTCTAGATAACGTCAAGAACGAACACGACATCAGCGTGTACAGATTTTTGGGTTTAATTTTTGTCGTCCGTTCCAAAACGTCTGAGTAGCGGCAACGCAATGGCCTACTCTTCCGAAAGGAAGAACGGGTTTTTAACATGTGCTTAAGATACTCTGCGTGCGTTTGCACGTAAGGACTCTGTTTACAGTTTAATCTTGAAGAATTTTGGGTGGGGGGGGGGGGGGAGTGGAGTCGGTACTGATGTGCTTATTCCATTACCCTCGATGTGAAAAGAATGAATAAAAAACAAAATAAAATTTAAAAAAAACACATGTCCATCATCATCTCAACAACATCCCCTCCCCCCCCCCCCAACACACACACATATACACACCCTCCCCAAATCCCCATCAGTTCTGTCTCTGTTTCTACGTGCCTCTCTGTCATTATCTGTCGTCGCGTACACACACTAGAAAAGGACTCTGACAATGTGTGTGGGAACACTATCCATTGGTCGGTCCTAGTTAGACACAAACAGATAAACGCATAAAGATAAAATGTAGTTAGGAAAGAAAAGAACAGAAGTGAAAAAAAAATGTTTTGTTTTGTTTTGGCATCCGTCTGTCTCGGGAGACAATGGAGAATGCGCCGTGGGTCAGTCAGTCAGTCAGTGGTGGAACTGCAGCGCCGACTGTGGCTGTAGAGCCCAATCCTGGAGCAGCAGATCCTGTTGCAGGTGTTGCATGTGAAGACGGAGTTGTCTGATGGTGCTGACTCCGCTCTCCGATGTCTGCGTGCTCGTCTGTCTCCCCACTGCTCCTCCCTCTTCTGCTCTGCTGTCTGGATGGCCCACCTGGTAGTGGCTCGCCAACTGCTGCAGTCTGCTGCCAGTGCTTCAAGGCCTGCTGGTGCAATGCCACCGCCTTCAGGTCCCGCTTGCACACATCTTTGTATCGAAGCATTGGCCTTCCTGTTGGTCTGGAGCCGGTGGCAAGCTCACCGTACAGAATGTCTTTAGGCAGTCTGCCGTCATCCATGCGGGTGACATGGCCAAGCCAGCGCAAACGTCTCTTGGTGAGCAGGGCAAGCATGCTGATTGTTCCCGCCCTTTCCAGGATCTCTTTGTTGGGAGCATGGTCCTGCCATGTGACGCCAAGGATCCTTCTGAGGCAGCGTTGGTGGAAGGTGTTGAGCCTGCGTTCTTGTCGGGCGTATAGAGTCCAGCTCTCGCTACCGTACAGTAATGTGCTCACCCTAGCTTAATACAGTGCTCATTGATATTTGAAATGTTCGTTTGGGTGTTCTCTCTCTCTCTCTCTCCTCTCTCTCTCTCTCTCTCTCCTCTCTCTCTCTCTCTCTCTCTCTCCCCCTCTCTCTCTCTGCTCTCCTCTGCTCTGCTCTGCTCCTTTTGTATTTTTTTCTGAAGTTTTCCTTTTTAATGCTGGGCAGATTGTAAAGTATGCATAGAACAAGAAGAAAGTGTGGGAAAAGAAAACCAAACTTAAATTAAGACGGTTGTTTCTAGCGAATTCTTTTGCTGGAGGGTTTTTCCTTTAAACACTGAACAGATTATGAAATAAGAGTAGAAAATGAAAAGTAAAACAACAGAAAACCAAATTGAAGATAATATTTATTGACATCTGCTTATACTGGAAGTGGGTGTTTTTTTCTTTTCAACGCTAAATAGATTTGGTTTGGGGGGAAACAAAGCTCTGGAATCAAGCAGAAATGGAATTATGCAAATGAAACGCGCATGCGCTGATCAGGGATTGGCTGATTGTTGGAAAAGGGGAAGAGATATGAACGAAATGGAAGGGGAGGATCAGGAAAGAAATGGGTGTTTAAGCCTTTGATTTTATACATTGAGGTGACGTTTTGTTGAGCTCTCTGTCTCTGTCTCAGTCTGTTTGTCTGTCTGACTGTGTCTGTCGCTCACTCTCTCTCTCTCTCTCTCTCTCCTCTCCTCTCTCATCTCCCGTCATCTCTCTCTCTCTTCTCTTCTCTCTCTCTCTCTCCTCTCTCATGGGGATGAACAAATAGTTACAGCATGTTTCACACCTATGCCATAGTCTTAAGTCGACGGTTAAGAAACCACTGAAGATTTTGCAAAAAGCTTCCTCCACTCCTCGCAGTTCGCAGTTTTCCATTGCAAATCGTTCCACCAAGGCCAGCAGTCCATTCTCTGATGTAGATCTTCCCATCGTTGTTTTCTCTGTCTGCCTCTTCTTCGTCTCCCTCCTTGTACTGTTCCCTGTAGTAGGGCAGTCTTGGCCAGTCCAGATGTTCACAGTGTGACGTGCTCGTGCCACTTAAGTTTGATGTTTTTCCCCACTGAAGTCAAGAGGTCCTCGTTTGTCCCTATGGCATTTTCTTTTCTGGTTTTCGCTTCCTTGTTTGTTATGTGATCTCTGCACGAGACAGCAAAAAGTTTGCGAAAGAATAGACCTTTTGGGTGCATACAAATATCAGCTGGCATTCAAATATTTGTACGCACACGCACTTGCACACACTTGTTTGCATATGCATGGGTACGTACATATGTGCTTGTGTGCACGTAAGAGTCTAATAGCCGAGTGGATAAGGCAACAAATCTCCCCAAAAGCACTCCTGCAGTCATAGATTGCTGGTTCAAAACTCTGCAGAGCTGACAGATCCTTCACCTTCACCTTCACTCATCCCGTACTCGCTTGGACCGTTGGAGGCACCACTGAAGATTTTGCAGCCAGATTCCTCCACTACCCTGCGGTCTTCTGCTTTCCGTAGCAAATTGTTTTTACTCAAGGCCAGTCCACTCTCAGACGTTCTCTTCAGAGAGTGGAATGGCCTAGACGTTGACAGATCAAAGGGGGACAATTTCCCATCTTCCAGGCTATCTTTATTATAGACCTTTCAGTGGCTTACTTCATTTTGTAACTGCACACTTGCTGAGTATCAAATATGCACGTTAAAGATCCTGTATTTCACGTCAATTTTCAATGAATTGAGGACACAAAAGACTCTGCATACACCCGAGGCCTGACCAGCCCACTAGTTTCTATAAGTTTGTCCACAATTTACCCGCACATTTGGGTTTTTATGGTCACTGTGATGCAGCGTAAAATTTTCAACACACAACGCCATCTGCGTGGAATTTTTATTTTTTACAAGTCAACAAAATTTGTCTGATTTGGAAATAGAATGCGCCAATATCTCTCCATCCCCCCACCCCCACCTTGCATCTTTCATTCTGCTCCTTGTCGTCTGCACTCAACCAATCCCCATCCACCCACAAAGTTTTAGCTGAAGAGAGAGAGAGAGAGAGAGAGAAGAGAGAGGAGAGAGAGAGAGAGAGAGAGAGAGAGAGAGAGAGAGAGAGAGAGAGAGACTGGAAGCGTGGGAACACTATCGATTGTAAACAGCAGCCAGACACTACAAAACATCTGAACAAGAGGGTGAGAGAGAGAGAGAGAGACAGACAGACAGACAGAGAGAGACAGACAGACAGACAGACAGAGAGAGAAGAGAGAGAGAGAGAGAGAGAGAGAGAGAGTGAGAGAGAGAAATATGCATAGAAAAAGGAGAACGAAATTGAAAAACTAACTGGACACAGCTCTCAGTGGTATTTCAGTCTTCTTTCATCGTTTACTTGCTTTTTATTTAATGGTGGGCGGGTATTTTTTTTCAAAGGTTTTATTTTAGAAACCAAGCAGATTGTGAAGGATGTATTGAACAAAAACTAATCGAAAAAGAAGAAAAAAACGGTCGACTGTATTTTTTGGACACGTTACTTAAGTCAAGTCAAGTCAAAATGATCTTTATTGAGGGTAAAAGGTTAAGTTTATACAACTATTTTTCAACCTGCCCTAAACACTGAAAAGAGCTTGAATTATGTATAGAACAAAAAATTAACCATAAAAAGAAAAAACCAAACAGTGGAGTGTATTTTTGACACATGTGCTTTCTATACGTTTTTTTAGAATGCTGAGCAGATTTTGAAGTATGTATAGACCAAAAACTATCTGAATAAAGAGAAAATCAAACGATCGATTGTGTTTT
>CM054137.1:77480992-77485992 GCA_028751875.1 Rapana venosa | reverse complement strand
TGTGTAATTGTGTAAGTGTATATTTTATTTTATTTTATTCTTTTATATCGAGGATAATGGAATAAGCACTTGTGTGCTTTTTTACATCCAGTCCCCTTGTGTATGCGGTTTTGTCAATTTTGTCATCTTGTGTGTGTGTGTTTGCATGTGTATGTGTGTGTGATTGAATGCGATTTTAAAAGACTTTAGGGTGGGCGGGATAATCTAGTGGTTAGAGCGTTGAGCTCGTGATCTGATGGCCCGGGTTTGAACCACCACCCAGGCAGCTGTTCGAAGGAATTGTTTCCCCAGGTGTTCGTCTCATGTCGCTAACTGACTCCACTCCTCAAAACGTCCTTCGGGCGAGACTATAAACAGATGCCCTGTGTAACCAACGTCTGCAGTACAATCTTGCGCACGATAGAACTCCTCCTGCCTTCAGAAGAGAAAGCCTTTGCATGCCGGCTGAAATGGGTCACATTAAAAACAACAGCAACAACAACAAAACCGCATGTACAATCATGTCATTATTAGACATCACTCCCACAGTTAGAATGCGGCTACCTTCATGTTGGGCAAAACCGGCTGCATACGCAAAACCTCACCACTGGTGAACCTCAGAGCTCCAGCTGAGGAACGAAGGGAAAAAAGAGAATTTTTGAAAAAAAGTATCAAAGAAAGAAAAAAGAGAAGACGAAAAAACAAGAAAGGATCTTCTTTATCAATGGAAAAAGACGCATGAAGCATTCACACACACAAAAAAACACAGCAACATTCAAAAAGAAAGTGGCAACAACAACAAAATCCAAAAAAAAAGAGGAAAAGGATGGTGCACTTTCGTCTGCATGCCATTGACGCCCATCTAGAGAAAAAAAATTCCACAGAAAAGATTTAGCACAACTAGTGCCTTTGCCATTGTAATATGGGCGTTAACCTAGATGAACATCAATTCCAGTCCAATAATGATAATAACAATAATAATAATAATAATAACAATAATAATAATAATAATAATAAATGGAACTTATATAGCGCTATATCCTGCAAAGACAAATCAAAGCGCATGCATTCAACCTAATCTTACACAGTCATGCAACCAATGATAAATAATCAATAGATTAAACAGATATTACAAACATTGTGCGCTCCGCCGACCACAGAGGCCATATCGGACGTGTGGCTGTCACATCGTAAAGTGTTAAAAATTCATATTAAAACCGTACAACTCACAACAGACTAGAAGAGGATTTTAAACCAACAGCACCCTGATGTCGGAATGTGGCTACCTTAATGGTGGGCAAAAAAAACGGTCACTCACGCAAAAAGCCTCACCACTGACGAACCTCGCCGAGGAACGATAAAGAAAAACCCAAACCAAACAACAACAACAACAACAACAACAAAGCAACAGCATCAACTGACACATTCAAAGTGGCATTGTCAAAAACAATCACTCCCTTTGAATTACCAAAATAGATGATGCTAATCATAATCAAAAACAACACGTGTCACATACCGGTAATAAATCCTTTTTTTTTAATGAGTATATCAGAGTTGGGCTAATTTCGATGTTTTCTGACTTAAAGCTGCCCAATACAAAAAATTAATTCTCGCATAGCTTAGTGAACGATCTGCGCTTAAGCAAGCGAAGCCAATGTGAACTGGATAAAGCTCATTAGCGATTGTTTACCAGTGCTTGGCCTTGCGTGTGTTTGGTCTGGAGACCTCGCTCATAAGGCTAGTTATCTCCCTTCTTTAGTGAAACACGAGTTACTTGTAGCAAACCGATAAGATTAATTGGCTATAAATTCTACAGATTACTGACAGTTTTTCTACGCAATTTCATTTAAAGACAGTCATCGTACCGAGTTGACAAGTGTATAAACAAAGTCAATTAAAGAAGTTTAGTAGCAGTCTGAGACGCTTAAAAATGTGAAAGTAATGATTTGGGGATAGATTTGTGATCATGTTTTCTTGCAAATTTGGCCTTAAAGTCTGAAAGTACTGAACAATAATAATAAAAAATAATGTTAAATGGAATTTATATTGCGCTTTATCTTGCAGAGACAAATCAAAGCGCTTGCACTCAACTCATTCGTACACAGTCATGCAGCCAGTAACAATTAATAGTTTCAACAAGTCCAAATGTGCACACTTGCACGCACACACACGTACACACACACCCACACACACAGGACATACGCCCTGGCAGGGTGATAGAATCTGGGCTGTTGAAGGCAGGGGAAAGCTATGAGATGAAACAGGAGAGGAAAATCTTAGGTTTGAAATAAATATGTCTTGAGACTGGATTTAAAAGTGTCATAAGAAGGCTTTTGGCGAAGAGAGAAAGGGGGGTCATTCCAGATCGATGGACCAGAAATATAGAAAGAGCAACGGCCGATGGTGGATTGGTTGAATCTAGGTATGCGTAAGCACAAGGTATCTGCAGCAGAGCGGAGGGAACGTGAAGGAGTATACAGGTTAAGACATTCACAGAGGTAGGAGGGTGCTGTTTTGTGGAGACATTTGTAACAGAGGGTACTGATCTTATAGTTTACTCTCTGTGGCACAGGCAGCCAGTGGAGAGATCGCAAGAGAGGGGTAATGTGCTCAGAGTTTTTTTTCTTTTTGAGGACTAGTCGAGCTGCAGAGTTTTGTATACGTCGAAGGGAGTGGATTGATGATGCTGGCAGACCATCCAAAAGAGAATTGCAATAGTCCAGACTTGAAAGAATGAGAGACGAAACGAGTTTGGATGTTGCATCTGTGGACAGGAACTTTCGAAATACGCCGAAATTGATAGTAGCACAACTGGTAGGTCTGGGTGATGAATTTTTGCATAGAGAGTGTGTTGTCAATAATGACCCCTAGATACTTCACAGCAATGGTTAGAGGGACTGAACAACAGGCAACAAGGCTAAAAGTAGAATGATCCAACTGAACAACATCTGGAAAGATCGCAGCATTCTTCACCGGCTGAACATAAAGATAATGAAATGCTTAATACGGCCCGTCACGCGTCCTGCTACATGCCCCTATATGGCTGCCAATCCTGGACAACAAAGGAAAGAGGATACAAGCAGAATCGAGGCGCTTAGCTGAGGTGTTGTTTCTGTAGAAGGCTGCTCCGGGTCATTTTGACAGACAAAAGAACAAACGAAAACATACTGCACGAACTGGGAACAACAACAAGAAAACTTCTTAGGTTGACAAATGAAAGGAAACTAAGGCCATGCGCTACGAAAACAAGATACGGATTTCAAGAAGACTGTCTTTCAAGGCAAGACCGAGGGAAAAAGAAAAAAAAGCCAGACCACCAGCTTCTCTCACTGGCAACATCACGGAATCCTGTGGCAGCATGAGAGTCCATGAAGTCAGCAGCAGGGCAGTACAGCCAAGACCGGAGGAGGAGCACGTGGAGAAGGAAGGAAGGAAGGAAGGAGGAGCATGTCGGTGTTATTGGGCGCGGTGGCTAACACCGAGCAAGGTGATGCCGACAGGTGATACTGGCCAACAAAGATCGTTCTCTATGTGAGAGTGTAGTGCTTTCAGATAGCCTGGATAGACAGGATAGCCTAGTGGCTAGAGCGTTGCACTCACAATCTGACGACCCGGGTTCGAGCCACCACCGAGACGCCAGTTCGAGATTTTCCCCCATCAGTGCCGACTCCACTCCCCTAAAAGTTGTTTGGATTAAACTGAAAAAAGAGGACCCGTTTGCGAACGCACGCGAACACCTTGCGCACGCGTTAAAAGCCTGTTCCACCTTTTGGAATAGTAGTTTATTGTGTGCTGGTGGGAACGAATGATGACATATACAAAAACACTAGCACACACGGACTGGATGTACACACACCTGAATGATTATTGATTATTCTCAAAATGAAAGAATTGCAATTTAAACAAAATTAAATCACATAAAAGTGGGTTTTTTAAAAGAAGCTAAACTTTTCGTCCACAGAGAAGATAAAACCCTGATGTAGGACAGTTGTTTTCAGTACAAACTATGGATTACATCCCAAACCTGACCATGTTCATGTATCATCCATCAAGAACATCTCTTGGACTCTTTATAGAGAGCTGTCCCTGAAGAGAAAAAATCCTGTAGAGAAAAGTCACTCTGATAGGGAAACAAATTACAGTTACAGACAGGAAATAAATGATAATAATAATAATAATGGGTGGCGCTGCTCTTGTGGCGACGCGCTCTCCCAGGGATGAGCAGCTCGAATTTCACCATACAGAGAAATCTGCCGTGACTTAAAGTGGTACGAAAATGAAAATGAAATAAATCATCATCAGAAAGTGGAAACACACAATGGGTTTTTTTCCCTGTCGCTTCCCAAGAGTTTTAGGGTGATGGCAACAGCTTTCTTTATGCAACCGGTGTTGGGGGGGGGGGGGGGGGGGTAGAGGGGTTGCCCATTATGAAGGTAACCATGTTTCGATTTCGGATTGATATCTAAACACGATATCAATATATGCATGCGGTTTGTTTTTTAAATTTTGTCATCTGTTTCTACCAGCATGTGGTGGTGGTGGTGGTGGTGGTGGTGGTGGTGGTGGTGGTGGTCGTCGTCGTCGTCGTCGTCGTCGTAGTAGTAGTAGTAGTAGTAGTAGTTACTTTTGACGGTCATATTTTTCAACTGATTCTGAAGCGATCTGTCCACTGGCTCTATAGTTATCCTGCCAACCATCCCCATCCCCCCACCCCACCCCCATCCCAATCCTTCCCCTCCATTTTCTCCATCCTCCTAAATACAAATATCTGGAAGAAAGATCGCCAAAGAAACAAACAAACAAACAAACAAGCAAACAAGCGAACAAACAAATCCATCAAACAAATATAAAAAAGCCTCACAGGAAACTGGGAACAAACCCTTGGGCAATTCTTGAGCCTGACACAATTTAAAAGCAATTAGAAATATAAAAAAATTACAGGAAATAAAACGGGAAAGATTGAAAAGAAAATAATTGTAACCACCGCTTTTAAACCTGTTCTTCTAACTTCCTTATTCTTT
>CM054137.1:77458492-77470992 GCA_028751875.1 Rapana venosa | reverse complement strand
CCCACACACACACCTCTCTCTCCCTCCCTCCCTCCCCTCTCTCTCTCTCTCTCTCTCTCTCTTTCTCTGTCTGGCCTTTCTGTCTGTCTGTCTGTCTGTCTGTCTGTCTGTCTGTCTGTCTCTCTCTCTCTCTCTCTCTCTCTCTCTCTCTCTCTCTCTCTCTCTCTCTCTCAACTTTTTGAAAGCTGACCAGACTTAAAAGATACAAAAGCCAATGAATATGACAGTATCGGAAATAGAATTGTGCAAATGAGAGCTCCAATGCGCGAGCTGATAAAAGAAAGGCCAGAAAAAAATGAAAAGAAAAAAAAAAACACGGGGGAAAAAGAAAAAGAAATAAAGAAGAAGTTAGAAATCAAACCTGATGAGAAAGAAATAAGAATGGAAAAAGTGAATATCTGGAACATCTATCCCCTCGCTAAGCTATGAAGAAAAGTGGTACTTGAAGTGCATCTATATCTGTCTCGTTCTTTGTCTCTGTCTCTATCTGTCTGTTAAAATAATAATAATAATAATAATAATAATAATAATAATAATAATAATAATAATAATAATAATAATAATAATAATAATAATAATAATAATAATAATAATAATATTAATATTAATAATAATAATGTATGGAATTTATATAGCGCTGTTCAATGGCAACAGCGAGGAATCGAAAAGAAGGAGGAGGAGGAGGAGAAGAGAGGAAGGAAGAGGAGGAGGAAAGAGGAGAGGAGGAGAGAGAAGAAAGAAGAAGGAGAGAGGAGGAGAGGAGGAGGAAGAGAAGAAGAGGAGGAGAGGAGGAGAAGAGGAAAGGAAGGAGGAGGAGAGAGGAGGAGGAGAGAATAGAGGAGGAAGAAGAGGAGGAGGAAGAGAAGAAGAGAGGAGGAAGAGAAGAGGAGAGGAAGGAGGGAGAGAAGGAGAGGAGAGAGAGAAGAGGAGGAGGAAGAGAGAGAGGAGAGAAGAGGAGGAGAGAAGGAGAGGAGAGAGAGAGGAGGAAGAAGAAGAAGGAGGAGGAGAGGAGAGAGGAGAGAGAGAGATGAGAGAGGAGGAGAGAGGAAGAGAAGGAGGAGGAGGAGGAGGAGAGAGGAGGAGGAGGAGGAGAAGAGAAGAGAGAGGAAGGAGAAGAGAAGAAGAAGAAGAAGAAGAAGAAGAAGAAAGAAGAAAGAAGAAGAAGAAGAAGAAGAAGAAGAAGAAGAAGAAGAAAGTAAAAGAAGAAGAAGAAGAAGAAGAAGAAGAGCACCACAGCCACCACCACCATCAACAACAACAACAACCTCAACGAACAACAGAACAAAACAACAACAAAACAACAACAACAATAATAACAAGACGAAATTACGTCTGATGAGTTTTATAATTATATAACATAACGTGTCCAACACAGATCCACTTCACTCACAGTGTAGCTGAAAGAAATAACAAAAGCTGTAACAAACAAACAAACATAGAAAGAAAGACAGAAAACGGGACATGGCCCGATAAACAAGACTGACAATAAAAAGTAGTCAAGCATTGAACTGCTCCCTCCCCTTCCCCTCCCCTCCCCCCCCCCTCCCCAGACAAGAAAGAGTGATAGCCCCGAATGTGGTCCATGAACTAGATGCAACTTTTTTTGTCTGTCTGGCTGGCTGGTCTGGCTGGCTGTCTGTCTGTCTGTCTGTCTGTCTCTCTCTCTCTCTCTCTCTCTCTCTCTCTCTCTCTCTCTCTCTCTCCTCTCTCTCTCACACACACACACACACACACACACACACGCCGCGCGCGCGCGCGCGCGCGTACACACACATACATAAATAATAGATAGATAGATAGATAATAGATAATAGATAGATAGATAGATAGATAGAGATATAGAGAGTAGAGATAGATATATACCACACAAAGTGAAAGTAGAACAATCAACATATATAGATGTTCCCCAATAGATAGATAGATAGATAGAAAGATAGATAGATAGATAGATAGATATAGATAGATAGATAGATAGATATACACGCGCGCGCACGCACAACAGACACACGCGCGCGCGCACGCGCTGGGGAAGATCTCGTCTTTGATACGAATTTTAAATGCATGTTCTTTATTTGCAACCTTTTGTTTTTGTCTTTGTTTTTGTTATTGATGTGTTTTCTCCTTGATTTGGCTTGTTGATGCCAGATATAGATTGACAGTCCTAAATTTTTTTCCTCGTTTCAAATTATCTCTCTCTCTCTCTCTCTCATCCTCTCTCTCATCTCTCTCTCCTTCTCCCCTCTCTCATCTCTCTCATATCAAAATAATTTCTTTACTTGACATTTTTATCTGTGATTATTAATGTTAGGTCCTTTCCAGGAAAGGGCCTAGATGAAAAAAGTGTGTCATTACCTTATATGTAACCTGAAATGACGATTCCCCCCTCTCCATCTCCTCTCTCTCATCTCTCTCTCCTCTCTCATACAGGGAAACACAGAACCATCCTTGCAACATTTACGCACCATACACAGTCCTTTAACATACTGCAAGTGCCTTTCTCTCTCCCCAATTTTGCCAAGTTATTTTAAACACAAAATTGCGCTGACGTAATTTCCACCTCAATTGTTCACATCATAATTGGTTCTGTACAGGACGTAAATTTTCAAAACAAATGGCATGTCATGACAAGAGGCAGTGCTGTATGGCTGGTAAAGCTTTAACAACAGTAAGTGTTGTTCATTGTTCTCCCTCTGCTAAAGAATTGCAGTAATCAGTCATTGTTTGCAGTAACTTGTGTTTTGTTGCAGCTGTTGAATCATAGATGTGGGATCCATGTCCTGATGATTATCTGGGCTGTTGTGAATTGTTTTTTCTGGTCTTAGTTGAGTGTGTGTTTTGTGTCCAGTCCCCCTTCCCACTGTCCCCTTGTGAAAGGGCTTGAAAGCTTAGGACAATAAACCTTTGTCATTGTCATTCTCTCTCTCTCTCTCTCTCTCTCTCTCTCTCTCTCTCTCTCTCTCTCTCTCTCTCTCTCTCTCTCTCTCTCTTCTCTTTCTCTCTCTCTCCTCTCTCTCTCTCTCTCTCTCTAGCTCTCTCTCTCTCTCTCTCTCTCCTCTCTCTCTCTCTCTCTCTCTCTCTCTCTCTCTCCCCCCCCTCTTCTCTATCTATCTATCTACGGGAGCAGATAACAAAACTTTACAAAACCGCATAGGCACGGGGACTAGATGTAAAAAAATCAAATAAGTGCTTATTCCATTATCCTTGATAATATAAAAGAATACAATAAAAAATATATAGCTATCTATCTCTTCTGCTCTGCTGTCCTCTGCTCTGCTCTCCTTTCCAAGACCCTATTATTATTCAGCTCAGATAGCACAGCTCAGGAAAGACATCACATCATTGCAGATTCACAGGCTGCTGCTGCTGCTGCTGTGTGTGTGTGTGTGTGTTGTGTTGTTGTGGTGTGTGTGTTAGTGTGTGTGTGTGTGGTGTGTGTGTAGTGTGTGTGTTTGTGCGTTGCGCGTCGTGTGTGTGTGCGTGGTGCTGTGTGTGTGTGTGTTTGTGCGTGCGTGGTGTTTGTGTGTGCGTGCGTGTGTGTGTGTGTGTGTATGTGTGTGTGTGTAGTGTAGTGTGTGTGTGTTGTGTGTGTGTGTGTGTGTGTGTGTGTGTGTGTGTGTGTGTGTGTGGTGTGTGTGTGTGTGTGTTGTGTGTGTGTGTGTACGTGAGAATTACCTGTACTCCAGCCAACCCCCTTCATATCCATTGCCCAGATTTGGGGGGTTGTTTTCCTTTTATATTCGTGTTTTTTTCCTCCTTGGTCTGCTCCATGTCTGTGACAGTTCCTCTCAAATCGATGAAGAGATTTGCAAGAGCGTGGGATAGAAGACGCTTTTGCTCATTCTGTCTTCATGCATTGCTTGGTTCTCAGCATTGCAGCGTTCTCTGTCTGTCTGTTTGTCTGGCTAGCTGAGTGTCTTATGTCTGTCTGTCTGTTCTCTCTCTCTCTCTCTCTCTCTCTCTCTCTCTCTCTCTCTCTCTCTCTCTCTCTCTCTCTCTCTCTCTCCTCTCTAGCTTTAAAAAAAAAATTTTAATTTTATTCTTTTATATCGAGGATAATGGAATAACCACTTATGTGCTTTTTACATCCAGTCCCCGTGTGTATGCGGTTTTGGAAATTGTCATCTGTTCCCACCGGCACACAATAGCCTACTCTTACAAAAAGCGAAACAGGATTTTAACGTGTGGGCAAGATGTTCTGCATGCGTTCGCACACGGGGCCTCGGTTTAGAGTCTCATCCGAAGGACTTTTGGGGAGAGTACTGATGTTAACTCCAGGGGGAAATATCCCCTTGAACAGGAATCGAACCCGGGTTGTCAGATTGTGAGTGCAATGTACTAACCACTAGGTTATCCCTTCCCCCTTAGCTCTGTGTGTGCGTGTGTGTGTGTGTGTATGTGCGCGCGCGCACGTGTATGTGTGCGTGTGTGTTTCTGTGTGTGTGTTTCCTCTAAAACGGGCAGGTACCCATTTACAGCTGGATGAACTGGAGGACTGTACTGAAACCATAGCGTGGAATGGGTCACCCATCCACTTGGTAACCACACTAGACGCTGCTTAACCTTAGCTTGGGGAAAGCGAGTGCTCTGACCATTGAGCTATCCCGTCCCCTGTCTCCTCTCCAAGACTCTGTTATTCTTCAGCATAGCTCAGGAAGCCATCCTTGGAGATTCACAGGCTGCTGTGTGTGTGTGTGTGTGTGTGTGTGTGTGTGTGTGTGTGTGTGTGTGTGTGTGTGTGTGTGTGTGTGTGTGTGTGTGTGTGTGTGTGTGTGTGTCTGTGTGTGTGTCTGTGTGTGTGTCTGTGTCTGTGTGTGTGTGAAGCAAACCCTCCTGACCACACTCCTGTCTCCCAAGCGTTAGTTACTCCTGTACTGTACTCCAACCAACCCCCTTCATATCCATTGCCCAGATTTTGGGGCTTTGTTTTCCGTTTGTTCGTTGTTTTTGCCCTTGGTCTGCTCAATGTCTGTGACAGTTCCTCTCAAATCGATGAAGAGATTTTGCCAGAGCTTGGGATAGAAGACACTTTTGCTCATTTCTCTTCATCATGCTTTTCCTGATTATCAGCATCCCATTCTTTTCTCGGTCTGTCTGTCTGTCCCTGGGTCTGTCTCTTTCTCTCTTCCTGTCTCTCTGTCTCTTTCGCTCTCTGTCCCTTCTCTCTCCTCTTTCTCTCTCTCTCTCTCTCTCTCTCTCTCTCTCCTCCTCTCTCTCTCTCTCTCTCTCTCTCTCTCTTCTCTCTCTCTCTCTCTCTCTCTCTCTCTGTCTCTCTCTGTCTCTCTCTGTCTCTTTCTCTCTGTTTCTCTGCCCTTGTCTGTTTCCCTGTCTGTCTGTCTGTCTGTCTGTCTGTATCTCTCTCTCTCTCTCACTCTCTCTAGTTATACTATTTTCAATCTTTCCGGCACATGCAATGAAGATTTACCGTCTCATCCAAAAGACTAGTATATCAATATATATATATATATATAATATTATATATATATATATATTATATATATATATATATATATATATATATATATATATATATATATATACACCGACTGCACGCAGGTGTCATATTTACAAATCATGGCCGAAGTCTGGAATACGGCCACTTTAACGGTAGGAGGCAAAATCGGTCACACGCGCACAAAAACCTCACCATGGGATATCCTCAGAGCTCTTGCTCCGCCTACGTTGGCACATGGAACCTCAGTTTATAGCCTCATCTGAAGGACTTTCAGGGAAAGTGGAGTCGGTGCTGATGTTAACTCCAGGGTGAATATCCCCTCGAACGGCTGCTGTGATGATAGCTTGAACCCTGGGCGTCAGGTCATAAGCGCAGTGCTCTAACCACTAGGCCATCCTGTCCCCTCAGATAGTTGGTGTTGGTTTTTTTTAAACATGAGTGCAAAAAGTGTTGCCTATTCCTAGTAGTACATGATGCCTCAGTTTAGTCTCTTGTTTTACTTTCTTCTTTTCTTTTCTTCTTTTTATTTTCTGGTTTTTCGTTCCTCGGCTAGAGCTCTGAGGTTCACTAATGGGGAAATTTTGTGTATGTGACTGCTGACTCACCATTAAGGTAGCCACACTCTGACTTCGGAGTTTTTTTTTCTCATTCCTCGGCTAGAGCTCCAAGATTAACCAATAGTAAGATTTTCTTTTGCGTATGCGACCATTTGAAGGGGGGTGGGGGGAGGAGTAGGGGGGGTGGGGAGGGGGTGGGGGTGGGGGATGGGGATGGGTTGCCTACCACTAGGGTAGCCGCATCTCGACTTTGGGGAGGTATACCTCGGGGAATAACCTCATTGAAATGACTTACGAGGGTATGAAGTGAGGAAAACAATATCAACACCCAAGAAAATCAAATCCCCCTCCTCACCCCCTCTCCACCACCCTCCCCCACCCCCACCCCACCTCCTTTTCATTTTCATTTTTACACCACTTTTAAGTCACTGCAGATTTCTCTGCGTGAAATTCGGGCTGCTCTCCCCCGCGGAGAGCGCGTCACCACAGGAGCAGCGCCACCCCATTTTTTTTGGTCTGCAACTGTATTTGTTTACCTATCAGAGTGGCTTTTTTTCTCTTCTTTTTTTATTTACAGAATTTCGCCAGGAAAACTCTCTTGTTGCCGTGGGTTCTTTTACGTGCGCTAAATAATTTTGTGTAGCACACAGGACCTCGGTTTATTATCGTTTCATCCGAAAGACTAGCGCCCAGATCACTACTCAAGGTAATAATAATAATAATGTATGGAATTTATATAGCGCTGAATCTTGTAAAGCAACATATCAAAGCGCTCAGGTGTTTTTTATCGAGGATAATGGAATAAGCACTCATGTGCTTTTTTACATCTAGTCCCCGTGTGTATGCGGTTTTGAAAATTTTGTCATCTGTTCCCACCGGCACACAATGGCCTACTCTTTTGAAAAGCGGAACAGGATTTAACGTGTGCGCAAGATGTTCTGCATGCGTTCGCACACGGGGCCTCGGTTTATAGTCTCATCTGAAGTACTTAGGTCTAATGGATTGGGGGGGGGGGGGGGGGGAGTTTTGCATATGTGATTGCTTACCCACCATTAAGGTAGCCGCATTCTGAGTTCGGAGATATTTTTCTCATTCCTTAGCTAGAGCTTCAAGGTTTACCAATGGTGAGATTTTTGCGAATGCGACCATTTGGTTGTTGTTTTGTTTGGGGTTTTTTGTTGTTTGTTTGTTTGTTGTTGTTTGTTAGGGTTTTTTGGGGGGAGTGCCCACCATTAGGGTAATAATAATAATAAATAATAAATGGAACTTATATAGCGCTATATCTTGGAAAGACAAAGGGTAGCCGCATTCCGGCATTGGGCAGGGCTACTTCGGGGACTAACCTCATTGAAATGACTTACGAGGGTATGGAGTGGGGAAAACAATATTAACACCCAAGAAAAACAAATTCCCTCCCCCCCTCTTCACTCACAACCTTT
This sequence comes from Rapana venosa, assembly GCA_028751875.1. Lineage (NCBI taxonomy): Eukaryota > Metazoa > Mollusca > Gastropoda > Neogastropoda > Muricidae > Rapana > Rapana venosa. The sequence continues at coordinate 77,463,544 of CM054137.1, read as the reverse complement.
ATATCTTTATTGTCATACCACTTTTTAAGTCACGGCAGATTTCTCTGCATGAAATTCGGGTTGCTCTCCCCTAGGGAAAGCACGTCGCCATAAGACCAGCGCCACCCACTATTTGATTGGTTTTTTCTCCTGTCTTCAACAAAATTTGTTTCCCTATCAGACCGGCATTTTTTCCTACAGAATTTTGCCAGGGACAATTGTCTTATTGCCCTGGGGTCTTTCACGTGCACTACTCCTTCTTACTCGACCCCAAAACGGACACCTCTCCAACGACTCAAACCCTTACCTTTAAAATTACTCCAGACAAAAAAATCCAGCATTCTAACCACTCATCAAACAACTACCTGCCCTAGATCTTTATTTATTTTTTTTTTTTTCATTTCATTTTTTTATATCGAAGATAATTGAATAAGCACTTATGTGGGGTTTGTCAATTCTGTCATCTGTTCCCACCGGCACACAATGGCCTACTCTTACGAAAAAGCCGAACAGGATTTAACGTGTGCGCAAGATGTTCTGCGTGCGTGCGTGCGTTCGCACACGGGACCTCAGTTTATAGTCTCACCCGAAGGACTTTTTGGGAAGAGTGGAGTCTGCTGCACTGATGTGAACTCCAGGGCGGAAATATCCCCCCCTTGAACGGGAATCGAACCCGGGTCGTCAGATTGACGAGCGCAATGTTCTAACCACTAGGTTATCCCGTCACACGCTCTTCTGCTAATGAGTCTTGTCATTGATTCAGTCCATTCCTGCAGAGGACGGAGACGGATGTACGGATGTTGGTGCGTGTGCTGGTTTTGCGGGAAGGTCAAAAACAATGCCGCAGATAGCGAGTGAGTGAGGGAGTGAGTGAGGGAGTGAGCGGTGCAGGTTGTATCGATTCTGTTCTGTTCTGTTAGGTTGGGTTGGGTTGGGGTGTGTTGGGGGCTACTTGGTGAAAGAAGTAGTGTAGTAGTGTGTTGTTGGGAGTTTCAGGAGTGTCTTTTTTTATTTATGTCGTGTGTGTTGTTGTTGTTATCTTCAATTTAACGTCTGTTCACTCTAAGTGATATTAGACGAGGGAAATAGAAAGTGTTATGAAAGTAAAAGAAGGGAGAAGAAGGAGTAGAAAGAGAAAAGATTAAGAAATAGCATCAGTGTTGGTATTAACCACCCCCTCCCCCCCAAAAAAAAAAGGGTGTGTGTGTGTGTGTGTTGTGTGTATGTGTGTGTGTGTGCTATGTGTGTGTTTGTGTGTGAGTGTGTGTGTGTGTGTGTGTGTGTGTTGTGTGTGTGTGTGTGTGTGTGTGTGTGTGTGTGTGTGTGTGTGTGTGTGTGTGTGTGTGTGTGTGTGTGTGTGTGTGTGTGTGTGTGTGTGTGTGTGTGTGTGTGTGTGTGTGGTGTATGTGTTGTGTGTGTGTGTGTGTGTGGTGTATGTGTGTGGCGTGTGTGTGTGTGAGAGTCAAAGTCAAAGTCAAACTTTTATTTCTAGACTGTACATTGAATAAGCACAACATTTGCTTTTTTTTCGTCAAGCCATCTAAGAGGGAAAACAGCAACAACAAAAACAACAACACACAAACAAACAAAAATATCAAACCTTGTGTGTGTGTGTGTGTGTGTGTGTGTGTGTGTGTGTGTGTGTGTGTGTGTGCGTGTGTTTGTGGTGTGTGTGTGTGTGTGTGTGTGTGTGTGTTTGTGTATTTGTGTGTATTGTGTGTGTGTGTGTCAAAGTCAAAGTCAAAGTCAAACTTTTATTTCTAGACTGTACATTGAATAAGCAAAACATTTGCTTTTTTTTTCGTCAAGCCATCTAAGAGGGAAAAAAACAACAACAAAAACAACAACAACACAAACAAACAAAAATATCAAACCTTAAAGAAAAGGAAATTATAATGATAAAAATGACGATGGTGACTACGACGATGATGACGTTGACGATATCAATAAACAATGACAATTACTACTGCCAGACATATATCAATGAAGACGATGATAATCCGATGAAACTACTAATCAAAAACATTACAGCAGATCATGTTTCAATATAAGAGTGTGTATAGTGTGTGGTGTGTGGTGTGTGTGTGTGTGAAAGGAAGGCTCTTTATTTATTTTCTTTTTGGCCTACTTACTATTTATACATCATTCTCTCTCTCTCTCCCTGTTCTGTGTCTGTCTGTCTGTCTCTGTCTGTCGTTCTGTCTCTTTGTTTGTCTCTGTCTTTCTGCCTTTGTCTCTGTCTCTCCATATCTTTCTGTCTGTCTGTCTGTGTTTCTCTCTCTCATGCACACGGGGATTGGAATTAGAAGAGAAAAAAAGCACATGAGTGCTTATTCCATTATCCTCAAGTTAAAAAAAAAATAATAAAATTCTGTTTGCCTGCCTGTCTGTTTGTCTGTTTGTCTGTCTGTCTGTCTGTCTGTCTGTCTGTCTTCTCTCTCTCTCTCTCTCTCTCTCTCTCTCTCTCTCTCTCTCTCTCTCTCTCTCTCTCTCTCTCTCTCTCTCTCTCTCTCTCTCTCCCTCTCCCCCTTAACGAAAGTATGTTTAAGGCAAGTCAGTCATTGCCAAATGCTCAGAGGTCAATGCATTAAAACGAACTTTTCGCTGGATCGTGGGAGTTAGCGTGGGATTGAATTTTTTGTTTGTTTGTTTGTTTGTTTTATTGCGTTTCTTTTTTTTTTTGGGGGGGGGGTGGGGGGGATTTTCCTTCCTCAGAACATAATCAGATGTCAAAATTGTTGCACGCACACACTAGTATTTAGATCATCACCCATAAAGTCATAATGCCGTTACCTATAATATAGTGAACAAAAAATTGGTACTATACGAAAAAATCTCACCATCGGTAAAAAAAAAAAAACAACACCAAAAACACACGGAACTCTAGCCGAGGAACGACACAAAAAAATCCAACAGTTATTAGAAAAATTTTCAGTTTAACTACAAAAAGAGGAGTCAGTCTTGTCAGGCTTTTAACTTCAAGGACTGAAAACCAACTCGTCAGATTTAAGGAGAAAATAATAATAGGTTGTTGGGTTGGGGTTTTTTTTCGTTCCTCGGCTAGAGCTCCGAGGTTCACCAATGGTGAGATTTTTTCCGTATGCGACCGTTGCTTTCTTGCCCCGACCATTTAGGTAGCCGCATTCCGACTTCGGGGATGTATGCTGGGGTATGTTCGTGAAGGTGGCAGGATGGTTAAGACGTTTGCCTGCCAACAAGTCAACCGTGAGGTTGTGGGTTCGATTCCCAGCCTCGCCCTTTCTTCCCTGTTTGACGAACAAATCGAACTGAATGTCAAAGTCCTTCGGATGAGACTATAAACCAAGGCCCCGTATGTCAACTAACGCACGCACATCTTGCGAATACGTTGAAGAATCCTGTTCGGCTTTTCGTAAGAGTAGGCTATTGTGTGTCGGTGGGAACAGATTACAGAATTTGCAAAACCGCATACACACGGGGACTGGATGTAAAAAAAGCACATCAGTGCTTATTTCATTATCCTCGATATAAAAGAATAAATAAAGTAAATAAATAAGTAACAGGGATCTTTAAAGCGAATAATTGATCTTCTGCATGTGTATATGTCTACTCTAAGCAAATGAACACACTGGAGGGTGCGTGCTTGAAAATTGTCCTGGGAGATCTATAAAAAAATTTAAAAAATTAAATTAAAACAATCCCCACCCTTAATTCATTAGACGCCACAACCGAGATTCGAACCCACGACTTCATGAATCCACGAGGTTGAAGGCGAACGATCTTTAATGATGAACCACTGGGCTATACTATGCATAGTGCGTCCTTTTTTAGCTAAGTGTGGTTCGCCATTCTGGGTCATGTGGCCTCTCAGGCCCCCTGTATAATGATATAATGCTGGTGACAAAAAAGGGAGGCAGGAATAACACCACTGCCAGTGTTCGCCGTCACGCAAGCACCACACACATGAGCGCGCACACTCTGGCACAGCAGGCATAATTATTATGCTCTATTCACATAAAGCACGTATGTGAACGCGTGCGAGCGCTTGTGTGTGTGTGGGTGGGTGGGTGGGTGGGGTGGACACACACGTACGCTCACATGCACACACACACACGCGCGCACGTGCGCGCACACACACACACTCTCACTCAAGTACGTGCTTGCTCATAAACGCTCTCTCTCTTTGTCTCTGTCTCTATCTCTCTTTCTTTTCATCTCTCTCTTCTCTCTTCTTCTCTCTCTCTCTCTCTCTCTCTCTCTCTCTCTCTCTCTCTCTCACACACAGACAACCACACACACACACAGCTCACACAACACACACACAACGCACACATCAAGTACGTGCTTGCGCATAATCTCTCTCTCTCTCTCTCTCTCTCTCTTCTCTTTGTCCTCTCCTCTCTCTTTTCTCTCTCTCTCTCTCTCTTCTCTCCTTCTCTCGCTCTTGTCTCTCTCTTCGTCTCTCTCTCTCTCTCTCTCTCCCCTCTCTCTCTCTCTCTCTCTCTCTCTCTCTCACTTTTCTCTGTCTCTTGCTCTCTCTCTCTCTCTCTCTCTCTCTCTCTCTCTCTCTCTCCTGTCTCTCTTTTCTCTTCTGTCTCTCTCTCACACACAATCTCACACACACACACACAACACAAAACACACACACACCACACACACACACACACACACACACAAAACCCCATACAACACACACACACACAACACCACACACACACATACCACCACACACACACACATACAACACACACACACACCACCACACACACACACATACACACACACAGCACACACACACCACACACACACACACACACACACACACACCACACACCACCCCACACCCCACACACACACACACACACTCCCACACACATACACACGCCACATCCACACACACACACCATCATACACAAAACACACACACACAGACACACAACCACATCACACACACACACACTACACACACCACACACACACATACACACACACAGAACCACACACACACACAGACACACAACCACAGACAGACAACACCACACAACACACCAAACACACAACAGACACACACACAGACACACACACACACAACCA
>CM054137.1:77443492-77450992 GCA_028751875.1 Rapana venosa | reverse complement strand
TGTCTTTGTCGCTGTCTGTCTGCCTTCTGTTGTCTTGTCTGTCTTCTATTCTGTTCTGTCGTCTCTCTCTCGTCTTGTGTCTCTGTCTGTCTGTCTGTCTATCTATCTATCTGTCTGTCTCTATGTCTGTTTCTGTCTCTGTCTGTCTTGTCTGTCTCTTTCTCTCTTTTTTCTTTCTCACTCTTTTTGTCTGTCTGTCTGTTGTCTGTCTGTCTTCTCTCTCTCTCTCCTCTCTCTCTCTCTCTCTCCTCTTTCTTTCTTTCTTTCTTCTTCTCTCTTTTGTCTGTCTTTGTCGCTGTCTGTCTGTCTGTCTTGTTGTCTTGTCTGTCTGTCTGATTAAAATGGAAATCCTGACTGACAAGGATTTGAGAGATCTCCTCCGGCGAGGTAACATCAGGATCTCTGCAGATCTTACTGTCCGACAAAGAGAGGAAGTGGAGCGCCATCGTCGGCAGGGTCAACTGGCCTACTTCAGAGCAGGCCGCCTGCAGGTGGAAGATCGACATCAACGACCTGCTACGTACAACAGAAACCGCCAGAAGGATCAGCAAACTTACCCCCACGTGAGTCTAGAGGAACAAAACACAAGACACCAAGGAGATGGAGATGGCTTCCTGAAAGACTCAGCTTCATCTAGAGACAGACAAAAGGAGGAAGAACGCTGTTCATCCCTCAGAGGAGAGAGGAGTAACTGGAGGCAGACAGAAGCCAACAGAAGACCTGACACAGCCTTGAGGTCTCACTATCGCCAGACTTCAAGATCCACCTCCCCTGAAACTCCAGCACCACATCTCGTGGCGGTGCCCATCACTTCTGGTCCCTGTTTTTACAGTGAGGTGTTGGCAAACACTCCTACGACCTCTGAAAGGACTGAGGGAGAGCCAGACCCCTGTCTTTCCACCACTTGCAGGAACGTGGTGGATGCCACCAGTGATCAGAGACCAAGGCCGTCGCCAAGGGAAACAAAACAGGTCAGGCCTCTGCCCCATGAAACCGTGTGTGAGGAGCTCAACACTCCGCCCTGTACTGCTGTGCTGGATCCTGCTGGCCCTGAGCCAGCTCTTTCTTCAGCACCAAATACTGGAGAAGATCAGGAGAATGATGTGATGACGTCTGATGATAAAGATACTGTGCAAAGACAGAAAGAGGACACACCAATGACAGCCAGAACAATGTCCTCCCTCTCCCCCTCCACCCAGGGATTGCTGTTTAACCCCCATCCCTCCCCGGCAAGCTCAAAGAAGAAAAACGAAGACGGAAACTCGCATGTGACTGAGCCGGGTACAGTTGCACCGCAAAATACAGAGAAGCATGCCGGGGATTCCCCACGTCGGTGGCAACGAAACCTGAATAGCCCACCTGTACTGACCATTGGAGGCGAGCAATGCAGTGGCGCAGGGACTGTCATTGACAGCACACCACAACAGGCCGCTTCAGACAGACAGACACGCAGAAGGCAGGCACAGCTGCCAACAAACTGGACGACTGCTCAGCGGAGAAACAAGAAGCACATCTCTAACCCCAGCGTTCTAAAGAAAAAGAAATGACATCAAGATCATGACCCCAACAAAAACTGGATCAGTGTAACTTTCCCCCACATCAGTGCACACACTAGCCTAGAATGTGGAAGGCTTGTCCTCCACACTGGACGATCATTCATGCCTGTCTTTTGAGTCTCTGGAGTTCATAACTGCCTTTTGTGTTTTTGTATGATTTTGTTTCACCGAAAACTTCATGAACTATTTTTTTCCAAACACATATAGCCACTGGTTTCCAACATCACACACATTTTCAAAACTATGTGGGGATAGTGGCAGAACAGTAGCTCTTGAAAGAGATGAATGTATGGATTTTGTGAAAGATATCTCAACACCCTATATGATCATTCCTTAAGTAACAAAGTGGTTTTTTTCTGATGTATTTATGATTTATTTACATCTAAATCCAAGACAGTCCATGGTTATGACAACAGTGATTCCATAGATGGCACCTCAATGTATGCTTCATATTGTTGAACGTACTAATGATGCAATCAAAACGAAAAAGCTGTAAGCAAACAGCCGTGGTATTCTGATGGATGTTCTTTTCTCTTTGAGCTAGATGAACCCCTTAATTGTGTGATAGAATTCTTACAGATCCGCCTATTGCTCTACTTAGATGGTGGCAAGATCACAGTTTAACAGTTATGGGAGAGTTTGTTATCTTTGTGTACAAGGTCTGTCCTGTAAGATATACTCAATGGCTCTACTGGAGGACGGTGATAGAAATGTTCCTCTACACTTACCTCTTCTACTGGAAACTGTGTTGTAGATTATGATCTATTTTCCTGTTCCCTTTGTTCAGCCTCACATGATAATACGTGTGCTAAAGAAGGCGTTGATTAGAGAAACACACCCATTGTCTGCCATTTTATATGTATACAATCGTACTTTACCTTGCTACACAGACTGTTTGGTATTTTTTCTGTTGTATTTATTATTTATGATGTATATACATCTAAATCCAAGGACAGTCCACTTTTATACAACAGTGATTTCATAATGGCATCCGAATGCTTGTATGTCTGATGTTGTTGAAAGTACTAATGATGCAATCTGAACGCAAAACAGTAAGCAAACACTGCACACGTTATCTGTGTCGTTTTGATCAGATTCATACTGAAGATGTCCGAACTATAAATGCTACTGAGCAAGACCATTCGTGTTCATTTTTGTCACAGTATTGTAAGAACAGAAAGTATAGCATGTTTTATTCGCTAACTTTGTGACAAAGTTAAATGTGAATGTAGTTGAGTCCATGATTTTGCTAGTCAACAGTCGCCGCAAATGTCGTTTTTTGAAATCCATTATTATTTCCATTGAGTTACTGATGATGTTTCATTCAAAATGTGCTTATACTACAATGCTACATCCACTCACACCTGATCACCCATGGAATTGTAACGGGTTGTATGGCCTATACAATTAAATTCTCGAGTCTTGAGTCTCTCTCTCTCTCTCTCTCTCTCCCTCTCTCTCTCTCTCCTCTCTCTCTCTCTCCAACTCCTCTCTCTCTCTCTCTCCTCTCTCTCTCCCTCTCTCTCCTCTCCTTCCTCTCTCTATCTCTCTCTCTCTCTCTGTCTTTGTCGCTGTCTGTCTTTCCGTCTGTCGTCTTGTCTGTCTGACTCTGTGTCTGTCTGTCTCTGTGTCTTTGTGTCTCTGTCTGTCTGTCTGTCTTATCTATCTATCTTACTGTCTGTTTCTGTCTCTGTCTGTTTGTTCTGTCCCTCTTTCTCTCTTTTTCTTTTCTCACTGTCTGTCCTGTCTGTCTGTCTGTCTGTCTGTTCCTGTCTGTCCTGTCTGTCTGTCTCTCTCTCTCTCTCTCTCCTCTCTCCCTCTCTCTCTCTCTCCTCTCTCTCTCTCATCCTCTCTTCTCTCCTACTCTCTCCTCTCTCCTCTCTCTCTCTGCATGTGCATGTGTGTTTGAGATGTCGTTGTCTTCAATTTAACGTCTGTTCACTCTAAGTGATATTAGACGAATTGTGTGTGTGTGTGTGTGTGTGTGTGTGTGTGTGTGTGTGTGTGTGTGTGTGTGTGTGTGTGTGTGTGTGTGTGTGTGTGTGTGTGTGTTGTGTGTGTGTGTAAATGTGTGTGTTTGAGTGTGAGTGTACATGTGTGTGCATTTGGGGGTGCATGTGTGCCTGCGTGCAAATACGCGTGTGTACACCTGTACGTACGTATATGAAAGGGTGGGTGTTTGCGTTCGTATGGGTATGCGTGTGTACGTGTGCGCGTGCATACTTAAGTCCGTGCGTGTGTGCGCGCGCGAGCGCACATGTGGAGAAAGCGCATATGTACGCCCTTGAATACAGGTATACCCCCCCCCCTCTCTCTCCATCTCTCTCTCTCTCTCTCTCTCTCTCTCTCTCTCTCTCTCTCCCTCTCTCTCTCCATGAGAACACGCAGAACATCTTGCATGCACACACGTTTAAAATCTTGTTCCGCCTTTCCAAAAAGAGTAGGCCATACTATACCCGGTGTGATCAACAGATGGCAAAATTTAACACTGTGGACTGGATACATACAAACTAAAATAATAAGCCCAATAGCGCTTATCCCATTATCCTCGAAATAATAAAACAAAATTCATCCACTGTGTGCAAGAGTTTGGAGGAAGATATACTTATGGGGTAAAACAGATCAGCTAGAATCAGTCTGGCGTCAGTCTTTTCTTGCTCTTTAAGCTGTTCAGGGTCTTAGTCCATCCTTCTCTCATCTCTTTCCCTGCACCCAGCAGTTTTTAAACAGCAGTAATGAGCTGGAACAGAGAACAACAGAAAGAGATCAGCACAATGGACAAACCGGCTTATATTGAGACAGACTTAATCAATTAAGCAAACAGAAAGGTTTGTTTTTGAGTGTGGGGCGCGAGTGTGCACACGCAGACACACAGACTTGCACACATACACACACACACACCACACACACACACACATATATATATATATATATATATATATAATATATATATATATATATATATATATATATATTTAGATATAGACATATATATGTCACTGAAAGAGAGAGCGGGATAGATAGATTCATACATACATTTCTCTTACTCTCTCATTCTGTCTCTCTTCTCTCTCTCTCTCTCTCTCTCTCTCTCTCCTCTCTCTCTCTCTTCATATATATATATATATATATATATATATATATATATATATATATATATATATATATATATATATATATATATATATATATATATATGCATGCTCGAACATAATATGCATGCATAAATACGCACAAGCATGCAGACTCTCTCTCTCTCTCTCTCTCTCTCCACCCCTCTCTCTCTCTCTCTCTCTCTCTCTCTCTCTCTCTGTGCGCACGCGAGCGCACATGTGGAGAGAGAGCATATGTACGCCCTTGAATACAGGTATACCTCTCTCTCTCTCTCTCGCTCTCTCTCTCTCATGCGTGTATGCGTGCGTGCGTATGTGTGTGTATGTGTGTGTGGATAGGCTGATTGATAAATTGATGAATGGGTGGGATAGGATAAGACAGGGGAAGGGAAGGTACGTGCACCATAATCATGAAGAAACGCTAGTGATTACCCCAGAACAAAGACCTTACTGCATCAACATCAAACATCAAAACAAGATTTATGAAGTCTTCACTGCATCAAACGTCTTTCAATGGATAACAGAAAAGGCCTCTCAAAGAACAAAACAGAAACAGAAATTGCATCTCTCTCTCACACAACATCTCACACCCCTGATTTACGCTCTGTATTTTTGCCCTGCAACAAGCACAAACCCAATCTGTCTACAAGCCTTTTTCCTTTCCTTTAATGCACTGCTGCTGATCGTAAATTTCCCCTTAAAGATCTGCTGACATATAAGACCAATAACCCAGTGCGCTATCGTGGCTCCTTCAGCTCTGAAACACTTTCCTTACCATAAGGTGTAAACATCTTCTTGTGGAAAGGAAAAAAAAGCAACAGTTAAAAATAAAGATCGTTTGCTTTAAATCCTGCACTAAAAATGCTTTTAAGACAGGTTGTAAATCTAAAGAAATGGCTGCTGCATGCATTTTAAAGATGTGTATTCCATCACACAAGACAGGTGGTATAAACTATGTCACGTTACCCATCCAACATTACATCATGATGACTCATGCACTGGGATGTCAAGGTTTTTGCTGTGTGTTGTTGGAAAGTTGTGATTGTTCACTGTGTGCACAATGATTGCTGCAGCTTGATGCAAGGGGTCCAGATGGAGCTGAGGTGATTCCAGAAGAGAAAGACTTTTCAGGCATGGTTTAGGCCACCTGGTGGAGGAGATGACTGATGTACTTGCCATCATTTTTTATTGTGTTGTTGTTGTTCTTCTTCTTCTTCTTTGCAATTCTTCTTTGTAGTTCTTCTTCTTCACAATTCTTGTTCTTCTTGACTCTTTGTCTGCATCTCTAGCTGTATGTCTGTCAGTGTCTATGTCTTTCTCTATCTCTGTCTGTGTTTGTGTATGTCTGTCTGTCTGTCTGTCTGTCTGTCTGTCTCTCTCTCTCTCTCTATCTCTCTCTCTCTAGATATATATATATATATATATATATATATATATATATATATATGTAAAAAAAATTTATATGTGTGTATTTGTTTCTTTGTTTGTGTGTGTGTGTGTTGATATATTGATTGATGAATTCATGAATGGGTGGGAAAAGATAGGACAGGGGAAGGGAAGGTATAAATACCATGTGAAGAAACGCTTGTGATTACTCCAGAACAAACACCTTACTGCATCAGCATTACACAAGGGGAAAAAAGTTTAAGTCTTTACTGCATCAAACGTCTTTCAATGGATAACAGAAAAGGCCTCTCAAAGAACGAAACAGAAACAGAAATTGCATCTCTCTCTCACACAACATCTCACACCCCTGATTTACACTCTATATTTTTGCCCTGCAACAAGCACAGACCTAATCTGTCTACAAGCCTCTTTCCTTTCCTTTTATGCACTGCTGCTGATCGTAAATTTCCCCTTAAAGATCTGCTGACATATAAGACGAATAACCCAGTGCGCTATCGTGGCTCCTTCAGCTCTAAAACACTCTTCTTACCCTAAGGTGTTAACATCTTGTGGGGGGAAAAAAGCAGCAGCCAAAAATAACATGCTGTTGCTTTAAATCCTACACTAAAATTGCTTTTAAGACAGGTTCTAAATCTAAAGAAATGGCTGCTACATGCATTTTGAAGGTGTTTATTCCACCACACAAGACTGGCGTTATAAACAATGTCAAGTTATGCATCTAGCATTACATCAAGATGACTCATGCACTGGGACGTCAAGGTTTTTGCTGTGTGTTGTTGGAAAGTTTGTGATTGTTCACTGTGTGCACAATGATTGCTGCAGCTTGATGCAAGGGTCCAGATAGAGCTGAGGTGATTCCAGAAGAGAAAGACTTTTCAGGCATGGTTTAGGCCACCTGGTGGAGGAGATGACTGATGTACTTGCCATCCTTTTTTTATTGCTGTCGTTGTTCTTGTTGTTGTTGTTGTTGTTCTTCTTCTTCTTCTTCTTCTTCTTCTTCTTCTTCTTCTTCTTTGCAGTTCTTCTATGCAGTTCTTCTTCTTCACAATTGTTGTTCTTCTTTACTCTTTGTTTGCATCTCTAGCTGTCTGTCTGTATCTATGTCTCTCTTTGTCTGTCTCTCTATCTCTGTCTGTCTCTGTGTATATGTATATATATATATATATATATATATATATATATATATATATATATATATATATATATGTAACACAAAAATGTATGTGTGTATGTGTTTGTTTGTTTCTTTGTGTAAGTGTGTGTTGATATATTGATTGATAAGTTGGTGAATGGATGGGAAAAGATACGACAGGAAAAGGGGAGGTATATATTCCATGTGAAGAAATGCTTGTGATTACCCCAGAACAAACACCTTACTGCATCAACATTACACAAGGGGAAAAGATTTATAAAGTCTTTACTGC
>CM054137.1:77425992-77438492 GCA_028751875.1 Rapana venosa | reverse complement strand
TTTTGCCCTGCAACAAGCACAAACCTAATCTGTGAACAAGCCTCTTTCCTTTCCTTTTATGCACTGCTGCTGATCGTAAATTTCCCCTTAAAGATCTGCTGACATATAAGACCAATAACCCAGTGCGCTATCGTGGCTCCTTCAGCTCTGAAACACTCTCCTTACCGCTCTCTCTTCATGGCTGGCTGGCTGGCCAGACATGTGTGAATTGCTCTGCTTATTTATGCAAAGTTTCCAGTGTTGTAGGCTGAAGTTCTTCACAAAATTTTGTGTACACCTTCATAACCCTCATGTGACTGCAAAGATATTAGTGTGGTACTTCTAGGTTGAAGGTATGGACCGTAATTAACATCTAACTCATTTATATGAAATTATGAAGGGGCTTTTACCCTGAAGTGTGTTTACCAAATTTACAGACACGAGCTACAGACCCGTGCCATCTGCACGTGCAGTGTGCGGCCACGTGAACTTTGTGCACTGATGAATAGCTTCCCTTGGTGTTTTGAACTGTGTGATATGACAACCTGCTAATTCCCTCCCCTGGTCCCCGGTCTGGGTTGTGTTGTTTTGACTGATGACATTTAAAAATAAAAATGCTCCCTGCATTTTCTCCCTGTTATTTTAGGCAGTGATGGATGGCTCTTCCACAGTGGAGCACAAGCTGCAGCCTACACTGGACTGCCTGCAAAAAACTTTTTTCTGCTCTGAAAAGAATTATTTCGTGGAGGAAATGGTCTTTTCTATCGTTATATGTCCATTGCTGAAAATTCAATTGCAGTAGAAAAGCTATGACTATGATTATGAAGATAATGTCATTTCTCTTCCCATGTGGATCCAGTCTCCCGTGCCTTCCCACCTTGCAAAGTCAGTGATACGTATTTTCCTCAGAGACTCCAAACAGGTTACATTATCATTGTACTTCACACGTCAAAACACAGGAACTTTACTGTGCAAGAATTGACTGCAAAAGATGGGATAAAAAGGAATGTGAATTTCTGAAAGACATTGTTACTAACTACTGTGTCAATGATGATGTGTGTGCTTTCAAAGATGCTTTGATTTCCGTATCTTTTACATTCTGACTGAACATGGTAACAATATTGTATTAACTGCTCCTTTGTGTGTGATGAAAGTGTTTCCTTCCTTATCCCCCTCCATTCTCTGTGCACCCAATCCAGTTGAATGATGAGGAAAGTATGTCAGATTACTGGTTGACATTTCCAATGTGTTCCTGCATCTAGTCCTAATAAAATAACACAATAACATCAAGTGAGAATGAACATGTACACAATGATGGTGTTCAAGTGTGTGCTCCAATTGGAATGAAAGCCCTACTCCCACAGCCAGTGTCAATACAGTTCCAAAGAAAACCTTGAAAGCAACCCCCAAAGCAGTGAAGCTGGCAAAACGCTACCGTAGACGAACCTGTGCCCTTCAGAGCACTGCAACAAGACTTTGTCTGATAAGCTACAAAGTTTTGAAACCATGCTTGATCTAATGCATACGAGCTACTCTGAACACGAAATTGGACCTGTGGTCTAGATTAGAGGACTTTAAGGTTTCTATCAAAAATGAACTCAAACTTCATGTTGACCATAAGACTGAGCCTTTCATTCTCTTGTCAGTGATGTTAAGAACATTATTTCTGATACAGACACAAAACTGAAAAATCTACTGAAGAAAATCAGTCACTGAAAATCTTGTTTGGGCACAGTTTCTTCTGAACTAAAGCAAATAAAGCAGAAATCATGCCCAAGAAAACTGTGGCAATACAGTGTGACATAACCACTGGCAAATGGCTGAAAAAAACCTCTAACTGAAACAGACCAAGGGGTGCATTAAACACTATGACTGTCCTTTGACACCTACACTTCCATACAACAAAGTAGGGGAAGAGGTATCAGACCGTTTGTATTCCTCACAGGCCGTAGGTGGTAAAGACTGTACAAAAGTGACTTATGAGACCGATGACCAGACCACTGAACAAACCTGACTTACCACTGATAATCGTTTCACATTCTTTCCAGTCTTAATGAGGAACAAATATCCTCGACAAGTAATAACAATACTGTATCTCCCAGAAAAGAAAAGACTGCACTGTCTAAAGCATCTGCTCCTCTGCAAGAATGTACACAGCAGATGAATGACCCAAAACAACCACATGGACAAACACTAAGTCAATTGACTATTCCCTCTGACTGTTCATCTGTACTAATTGGTGACTCTATCATTAGATCTATCTATCTATCTATCTGTCCCGTAGTCTGACGACCGTGGGGGCACCCTCAAAGACTCAGCAACCAGTTCCCTCCATTCCTCTCTCTGTTCTGCCTTTCTCAGGGTTTTGTTGAGTTCTAGGCCTGTCCATTCACTGATGTTATCCTCCCAGCTCTTCCTGGTCTGCCTTCTTCTTCTTCCCTCCTTGTACATGCCTTGCAAAACTGTCCTTTGTAATACCTGGGATCTGGACAATGCCATAACCCACTAAGTTTTACGCTTTTTCACGATCGTAGAAGGTTCTCATAGGGGGTCCAATGGGTTGCTTGGATCTGTTAGCACGCTTTCCGTTGCGTATGTGGTCTTTGTAGGAGATCAAGGAGTTCCTCCGAAAGCACTCATCTCCACTGCCTGTACTCTTCTCTCCAATCGCTTCAGGTCCATGATTCCACAGGCATACAGAAATAATGAAATGACAAGGAGCGCATTAGTCTGATCTTGGAGATAAGTGAGAATATTCTTATCTCTCCAAATGTGTTTAGTTTGACAAAGCGTTTATTGTCTGTGCATCCTGCATACTACATCTGGCTTGGTTCCCTGGTCGATACAATGGCTCCCAGGACTTGAAGCGTTGAAACTGATTTTTCCAGCTTCTGGCCTTAACCCTGATATCAGTGCGAAGCCGTTGGTGTTATTATCATCATTTGGTCTTCTCTGCACTGATTTTCCAATTGCCGTATGGTTTGGAGCCTTCTCCATTGTTCAGTTAGCTGGCAAGCTCTTTTTCTGATCCTTGCTATTCCATCAATGTCATCTGCGAAGCGAGGTGTATTGATCGTTTCTGCCACCGATGCTGACGATCCTTCATATGTTCCGTGCATCAGCCCATGATTCTCACATGAAGATTTTGACAAAGAGTGGTGTGAGAGTAGACATAGCCCTGCCTTACTCCAACTGTTGTTTCGAACCATTCTCCAATTTGTTTGTTGAAGTACACTGAACTGGTGGCCCGCTGTACGCTGTTTGATGAACTCGGATCAGGTTTGCATTGAATGCAGTACCAATTCATGGTTTGCTCCAAAGCTGCATGCACAAACCCTGTCAAATGCCTTCTTAAAATCGATAAATAACGTGGTTAAAGGTCTGTTATGTTGAAGGTACTGCTCACATAGTTTCTGAGTGAAATATCTGTTTCTGTTGTGCTGCGCCCTGCTCTGAACCTGCTGGTTCTCAGCAATGATGGTCTCTGCTTGTGGCTTCAGTCTATTTCAATATTATCTGCAGCATGACCTTCTTGGGTGACATATGAGGCTGATTGGTGCGGTAATTATGGCATTGTTGTAGATTTCCTTCCCTTGGGAACACACACACACGACGGCGTCCATGGTGGTTGGCCATTTTCCTGTCTGCCAATCTTGTTGCAGATTCTTAGTAGGGCGCTGATCATGGATTCCCCTCCACTGGGACCACTCAGCTGGAATGTTGTCAGCCCCTGCTACTTCCCCTTTTTCAGGCGATTGACTGCTGTTTCCATCCACCTCTTCTTTCTCGGAGGATAGGGTGACTGTCTTTGTCTTTGCTGTCGGGTACATTAAGGAATTCTGATCTCCTGCGGTTCTATAGTTATATAGGTCGAGCAGTATCGTCCAACTGTTCAGAATATCCGGTCGTCCAGTGAGACACTTCCCATTTTTGTCTTGGATTGTTAAACCTTTTCTCTGTTTCGTGCTAAGTCAAGGTCCGTTCTCCAGCTGATATCTTTCCTTGCCTATTGTTTTCTTGATGTTCTCTTCAATTCTTGGCACTGTTCCTCCGATCCATTCTCTTTGCCTCCGTCATGGACTTCCAGATTCTTTTTGTTGACTGCCCTATATTGTTCTGCTCTTTCTTTTTGTTTCATTTTTCTTTTTCTTCAACTCCTACGCTGTCGCATAGTTGTCAGGAATGTTAGGTGTGACCCATGGTTTTTATGACTGTCGGCGTTGGCCCAAGAAGCTCGGTTTGCCTGTTTCCAGTCCACTGCTGTATTGAAACTATTCGTCAGTGTATCTATGTCTTCTGAGTCTAATCACAGTGAGTGCTGCAAACTTTCCACCTATCCTTGCTTGAAAAATTTCTAATACCTCTGGTCCTTCAGCTTCTCGAGGTCAAATTGATCCTGATGTTGTGCCGCTTGTGGATTCTTTAGACGTAGTCGAAAGTGCAACATCACAAGATCATGATCTCTCCCATGTCTGCCCCTGAAAACTTCGTGCCTGTTGCGAATGTTAACGCTAGAACGAAACCGTCTTTTTCACCTTGATGTAATCTATTTTGGCTGTGGGTTCCCATTTGGGCTATGCCATGTCCATTTTTCCTGGATTTCTTGTGTGGGCCGCCCAAGTGTATTCCACTCAACTGGAGGTGGTTGTGACTCTGGCAAACCTCAGGATCCAGCCTCTTTCAGTTGATGGTTTATTACAAATGTGGCCCTCACAAACGCCCTCCCAGGTTTTCTTTCCATGCATCTTCTCCTACCTTGCGTTCCAGTCGCCTTGCACATCGAGGATGCTTTCTTGGTGTTTGATTCAGAAACCTCTTGTAGCTGGTCATAAATTCTCTACGGCTTCATCTGTGCAGTCTGATGGAGGGGCGTATGCCTGTACTATAGTTCTGTTAAAGGGGGTTGCTCTCCAGCGGATGGTAATAAGTCTGCTGGACACAGGCTGACAGTCCATGACGGTTGTTCACGTGTCTTTGTGAACGGAGAAACCCCACGCCGTGGTTCCATGTTTATCCTGTTTTCCACTGTAGTAGAATTTGGTGGTCTTCCTGGGTCCGTGTTTCTCCATGTTTTCCACCTGACTTCGCAGAGCCCAGGATGTGCCATTGATATCTGGACATATCAGTTTCAGTTCTCCACTTTGCCTGCAGCTCTTATGTCCTACATTCAAGTCCAATGATGGTGTTGTCTCTGGCACGAATTTTGCTGCGTTTTACATCAGTAAGCAATACTTCCGACATCTGTCCTGATGAGCAACAGAAGGCGCGGTCCTTGGTATAGCGCCCGGGCGACGACCGATCCGGTATGGAGATTCCGGTTGTCTTTTGTCATTTGGTGTATCTTGGCAAATCAAACCTGGCGGAGACCATCCCTCTCCAAGGTCGGATTTTTTGGTTGGGTTTACTCCCCACATGTGGCAGGTGGTACTGGGTTACATGGTTACCAGTAGCAGAGGGAGTCTCTGACCTGACCGGAATCATTAGATACATAGACCCTAAAAGACTCGAAACCCCAAGAGACTTGTTATTCAAAATATGTATACCTGGCTTGACTTTATCAAATACCGCAAACTGGCTACGCACCCTATCAAAAAAAACATGAACAGGCAAAGACTGTCATTGTGCAATGTAGGGCTTACTGACTGTCCAGGTGGACCTATTTCAACTGATGACTGGAAAAAGCTCATTACAGTTTGTGCAAACAGTGCTTTCCATTCACCTCTATGCTGTCAGCTCCATCCTTCCTGCTCGTGGAAGGCACCATCAGAATAACTCCATAGCCCTTCCAATAGAGGGAATATCTGAAGACTGCCTGCACTCAAATCAGGTAGACTTAATTTGACAATCATAACGTGTTTTGTAACAGACAATGGTGCTCCACGACAGAGCCTTGTACAAGGACGCGGTGCCCCTAGCTTTAGGGGAACAGAGCCCCGCTTGGCTGTTTAATTTCAAAGATTCCTTCCACAGACAGGACCGTTTTACTCGTTGACCAATCTGATTCGGCAACCCATCCATAAATCAGCCAGGCAATCCACCACATCGTCCGACTTAAAGATTAACATAAAAGATCGAGAAAGAACCCACCTCCCGTCGTTAGAGCAAAACCAAGAGTGTTTTGTGGTTCCAGGAAACTGCATGCACTCAGGTGGTGTCATCATCTGACTTTCCCCTCCCCCATTACCCACACGCACCCATAGGGTCCAGGTCGAAAGAAATCGTCCACATCAAAACTGCGTGTATGAATCAAAGACCCACAGAGGCTCTTGAGATTCTCAAGGGATGCGCCATCCCTTGAAGAAATCAGACAATCCCCGTCTAGATGACACTCTAGACTCCCATTTCCCATTCCCACACAGACAACCCCCTCTCATTTCCTTTCTCTGGTAGTATGGTCCCAGAGGGTTTTATTCCAGAGTCCCACTTCCTACCCCAACCCCCTTATGCTTTTCAAGGGTTTTAAAAAAAACCTTCACCAGAGGCAAACCAGCTTCCCTTCAAGCTATGCTGGTTCAGGTTTCCCCTCTACCTCAGGGCCTGTGGCTCTGACTCACGAACTGGCTCCGTCCATTACTACGGTCATTGATGGCCACCGGGGATGATGAACATGGCCTTCCACAAATGGGTCTCAACCTGACCAGCGAGTAGCCATGTACTGGTGAAGGAAAAATTCAAGGGTTATAGTAATATTGTTGGTGAATTAGTTTGTTTGCCTATCTTATGTCAAGTGAATTGTTGCATACTAAGATTTTATTTTCCTAAACCTTGTCACTCATATTTTTTTAAAAAAACTATGTTAACATATGACCCTCTCCAGATGGGGACAGCTGTTTATATTGCTTTCCCAAAGTGACAGTTATTTGTGATTGCAGTGAAGTTTGGTTATAGTGAAAACCTTTCCATCCGTAAATCTGTGCTCAAATTTGATGATACTTGATTGGTACTATTTCATAATTTTTTCTCTCAATTATAAATGTGCATATTGGCATCTATTTTGTTTTGCAGTTGCATTTGTCAATTTCAGCTTTGTCCGTATGTAATTTCTGGTGAACAGATTGCTGTTTGGTGTGGCATGTCTGTGTAAAGATAAGTAATTTCCTAAATTGTTTTTGGTGAAATTTCCAAAATCGAACATCTATTTTATTTGTGTTAGTGTTCACACTGAGGTGACTGTGTTTGTCAGTTATCAATTGTTTTGAATTGCTTGATTTATTCCCTGTTTATCATTCAACAGTTGTTTTCAAATTATTTGATTTATTCTAAAGAACCTGGCCAACATGAGCAAATAATTTCAAAAAATCAAAAATGGTTTAACAAAAATTGGATTCAAAGTGGGTTATTTGAACATCTGTCACTTAATAAACAAGTAATCCGACCTAGTTCCAATTCTGTCAAATCAAATGACTGTTTACATGCTTTTTTGTTTTGCTGACTCGCGCTAATCAGATGTAGGTGTCAGATAATATCGTAACAAACCCTATTTATACTACCAGCAGAAGAGATGCCAAAAGCAAATTAAAACTGGATTGATAGCATTTGGACCTTACATCAGTTAATTTCAAGGAAATTGATTAAATTTAGAAACATGCATTGAAAAGTATCCGGCTTGAAATTTACTTGAAAGGAATAAAACCATTTTTAATAGGCTTTATATATAAAATCCGGATGAACGTACCAGTTGGTTTTGATCGCTTTGAACCATGATGGACGATTGTATCAAACCATTCAAACAGAGATAATTTGATAGGAGATTTCAACATTGATTTATTTAAACCTCAATGAATAAGTGGAGGAGGTGTTTGAATTATAACAATTTGTCACAGCTGAGACAAAACCCCAACACAAAAACACTCACTCTGAAACAATAAATCGACCATGTCTATGTCCCAAATATGATCATATAATAGAAACATCTGTTCCAAAATTTGGCCTAACGATCATTATCCAATATTCTAACGTGGGTCTAAAAAAAGGTACAAAGGATACCAAGATGCAATCACAAGAATATTTCTCTGCGAAACTAGTAAGTTGTTTGATGCTGAAGGATTCTTTCTGAATCTATGTTAACCTACTTTTAAATGTTTTATCAGTATACTGATCCAGATGAAGCACTTACTGCCTGGTATCAAACTTTTCTTCCGAATATTTGACAAACGCGCACCACTTAGAATTAAACGAGTTAAATTTAAAGATAAACTCACCATGGATTACTGCCGAAATTAATGCGCCATTGCAGTACGTGACAAATTGTTTTAAGAACAACAGGAAAAGATCAGACTTTAAAAAGCAAAGAACTAAAATAACCGCTATGAAAAGAACTGCTCATAAGAAATATTTTAGTGATCTGATCTCTCAAAAAAAGACACAAAATCTGTATGGAAAGCTATCAATCATCTAAGCTCATAAAACATCTACATCACTCCACTTTCTGTTAACTGTCTGTCTGCTGAAGATATAAACAGCATTTTTGCTACAGTAAAGGCGAAAAGGTAATTCTAGCTAACAATAACAAAATTTAATGACGTCTGCACTTAAACACTTTTGTGCATCCAGACATGTACAATCAAAATTCAAGTTTAATTTTATCCTGTTCATGAAGTATACAAAGAATTGTAATTCCCAAAACCCTCCAAATGCAAGGCTTGGACACTCTAGACAGTAAAAAATATTGAAGGTTTCAGCACCCTTAATAATCTGACATTTATACGATCGTTCAATTTGAAAAATGTCATTTTCCTCAAGCTTTTAGAATGCCAAAGTTTTTGGCCCCTTTCAAATCTGGTGACCCAAAGATCCCTCAACTAAGACCAATATCAATCCTGTCTCGTTGTCCCTAAGCCTCTTAAAACATCTTAACAGAATAACCCTTCCACTGTTATTTTTACAAATCAAAATCCTGTTTCATCACCTAGGCAAAGCGGATTTATGAAAAACCATTCTTGTCACACTCTGCTTACTAACGCTAAATAGAACAATGGCATCAAATCTTAACAATGATCTTTTGTCAGGGGTAGTAATTTGTTGATTTTGCTAAGGCATTTGACACCATGACCATGATCTTCTAATAAAGAAACTTGTTGTATGGCCTTATGTTCAGAGCAGTATGACTTATATCCTCATTTCTTAAAAAAAGACGGCAGGCAGTTCTTCATGACGTGCAATAACCTCCTTCATGCAATAACCATATGGAGTCCCCCCAGGATCTGATCTTGGGCCAATTTTGTTTTCTATCTATATTATGAATCTTCCATTGAATATTTCATCTTCTTGTGAACTATTTGCAGATGATAACGACTATTCATACTAAGGATAAAAAAGCAAAATGTTTATATGTCATATCTACAGAAAGGAATATAGATAAAAACTAACTTCCTGGCTTGATCTAACCACATGCTCTTCAATCCAAAAAATCTAAGTTCATGAAGTCACAACGAGACAAAAAAGACAAATATTGAAGTCTATGTCAAAAGTCTGAAAATTCATGATCAGATAGAGAGAGAGGTTAATACATAAATTACTTGGCCTTAAAATGTAACAAAAATCTTTCCCCTGTCGAGCCATAATTTCAATATGTCAAAGAATTAATCCCAAAAGATATTTCATCTCATTAGAAATAAAGCATTTCCTTGATGAGCACACTCGAAAGTTGTTCTTTTATGGAATACTATACAACCAGATATTGAGTATGCTTCAACATGTTGGGACCTGGCGAGTAAAAACTGCTTAAAACGACTTGAGAAGTATTTACAGACGCTCCCAGGAAATAATACTCCTTAAATCATCTTTGCAAAATGAAGAAATACAAAAAAAAAACTCAATATTTAGCCCCATTAAATCAGAAATGCCATTTCAATAAGTCGTAGTCATGTACCCGATTATTAATATCTTACGCCATCCTATCGGATGATAAATTGTTATCAGAAGTTCTTCGAGGTAAAAGTATTTCACTATTTATTCCCCCGCCCGCAGGATAGACACCTTTATTCATGTCGATCCTTGTTTTAATTCAGGTAGTAAAGCTATGGAACAATATCCCCTGATTATCTTAATAACAGAAAAGCCCGTTTTGGTCTTCATTTAAGAAAGAAATCCCAGACATCTTTGAAATGTATGATTGGAATTTAATTTTTGTGTTCGAAATCCTTATCTCTTATTCATTCAAACAGCACACAAATCAAGTTTAATTATCTGAAGTAGTCCATTTGCACACAATTCATGTTTTAATGCCGATTTCATTCTTCACGTCCTTTGCTGTTGTTGTTTTGTTTTGTTTTTTGTCCTTTCCCTGTTGATCTATTTCTGTCCTCACACTGTCCATAACTCTGTAAGCAACTCCCCCCCCCCTCCCCTACTCTCTATATCCTTTGCTGTTTTGCCGCTGTCTGTATGTCCGTCTGCTGTCTGTCACTTTGTCTCTTTCTGTCTCTCTCTGTAATGTGGTTTCTGAGTCGGTGTTTTTGTGTGTGTAGTGTGGGGTTTTTTTTTTTGTTTTTTGTAGGTTAATATATATATATATACTTGTTTGTCTGTTGTTTGTTTTGTTTGTTTGCTTTTCTTTCCTTCCCATAGTCTCCCATGTATGACATTTTCATCGTCATTGTATCTAGTTCTCATTTATATTGTTTGACTATAATAATCATTTGAATTTTCATTTTGGTGTCTTTAAAACTGTTGATATGAATTGTTTGCGGGTTTGTTTGGATGGGGGGGTGGGGGGATTTGTTGTTGGGTTTTTGTTTGTTTGGGTTTTTTGTTTTGTTTATTGGTGGTTTGTGATTGTTGTTTGGTGTGGTTTTGGTGTGGGTTATTTTTTTTTTTTGTTTTTGTGTGTGTGCGTTGGTGTTTGTTTTTTTTTTTGGTTTTTTTTGAGAGCATGGTGTAAAAAAAAGCCCTGAGCTTATCCATTTACTCTCAATAAAAAGTTCGAGTTCGAGTTCGAGTTCGAAAAGGTGTAAACATCTTGTGTGGAAAGAAAAAAAAGCAACAGCCAAAAATAAAGATCGGTTGCTTTAAATCCTGCACTAAAAATGCTTTTAAGACAGGTCCTAAATCTGAGGAAATGGCTGCTACATGCATTTTGAAGATGTTTATTCCATCACACAAGACTGGCGTTATAAACTATGTGCACGTGACACATTCAACATTACATCATGATGACTCATGCACTCGGACATCAAGGTTTTTGCTGTGTGTTGTTGGAAAGTTGTGATTGTTCACTGTGTGCACAATGGTTGCTGCAGCTTGATGCAAGGGGTCCAGATGGAGCTGAGGTGATTCCAGAAGAGAAAGACTTTTCAGGCATGGTTTAGGCCACCTGGTGGAGGAGATGACTGATGTACTTGCCATCATTTTTTATTGCTGCTGTTGTTGTTGTTGTTCTTCTTCTTCTTCTTTGCAATTCTTCTTTGCAGTTCTTCTTCTTCACAATTGTTGTTCTTGACTCCTTGTTTGCATCTCTAGCTGTCTGTGTGTGTCTATGTCTCTCTTTGTCTGTCTCTCTATCTCTGTCTGTGCTTGTGTCTGTCTGTCTCTGTGTGTGTTTGTATATATATATATATATATATATATAATATATATATATATATATATATATATATATATATTTATTTATTTATTTATTTATTTATTTATTTATTTATATATGTAACACAAAAATTTATGTGTGTATGTGTTTGCTTGTTTCTTTGTGTAAGTGTGTGTTGATATATTGATTGATGAATTGATGAATGGGTGGGAAACATAGGACAAGAGAAGGGCAGGAATATATACCATGTGAAGAAACGCTTGTGATTACCCCAGAACATACAACTTACTGCATCAGCATTACACAAGGGGAAACAAATTTAAAGTCTTTACTGCATCAAACGTCTTTCAATAGATAACAGAAAGAGGCCTCTCAAAGAACAAAACAGAAACAGAAATTGCATCACTCTCACACACAACCTCTCACACCCCTGATTTACACTCTATATTTTTGCCCTGTAACAAGCACAGACCTAATCTGTCTACAAGCCTTTTTCTTTTCCTTTTATGCACTGCTGCTGATCGTAAATTTCCCCTTAAAGATCTGCTGACATATAAGACGAATAACCCAGTGCGCTATCATGGCTTCTTCAGCTCTGAAACACTCTCCTTACCATAAGGTGTAAACATCTTGTTGTGGAAAGAAAAAAAAAAGCAACAGCCAAAAATAAAGATCGGTTGCTTTAAATCCTGCACTAAAAATACTTTAAAGACAGGTTGTAAATCTAAAGAAATGGCTGCTGCATGCATTTTGAAGATGTTTATTCCATCACACAAGACTGGCGCTATAAACTTTGTCACGCTATGTATACAACATTCAATCATGATGACTCATGCACTAGGACATCAAGTTTTGTTGTGTGATGAAAAGTTAGGATTGTTCACTGCATGCTTAATGTTGCCATCTGATGCTGGAAACTTGGAGTTCGAATTCTTCTTCTTCTTCGTCGTCGTCGTCGTCGTCATCGTAGTCGTCATCGAATCCTCAGACAGCAACT
>CM054137.1:77405992-77413492 GCA_028751875.1 Rapana venosa | reverse complement strand
CTTCAGCATAAGAGAAAAGTGTTATCTTTTTAAAGTCTTTCTTGGGGGAAGGAGAAAAAAAAGGCAGGAGAATGGACCAAGAAGTACAAGAAGGAGACGACAGGAAGAAAAAAAACCAGAACAAAGCAGAAACAAAGAGAGCGACAGAAAAGAGGAAATTTCTGGCACAGAATTTCCAGAAGGTGGGGGATGCTATTTCTACTGAAAAGTCACCGGCATCCCCACTGGTGAATTTTATTCTGTTTTATTGACATCCTTTCATCACATTCTTATTTTATTTTACGGCGACTTTCTTTCGTTTCTCCGAGATCTCCAAGGTACACCATGGTGAGATTGTTACGTATGCGATTGTGGGTTTTGTTTTTTTGCCCTCCGTTAATGCAGCTGCATTCCGAGTTCGGGGACAATGTCTTTTTTTTTTTTTTATCGGCACGAAAGGCCTACTTTTCCGAAAAGCAGAACGGGTTTTAACGAGTGCGCGAGTTGTTCTGCGGTTATTCGCACACCGGATCTCGGTTCAAAGTCTCACCTGAAAGACTTTCAGAGGAGTGGAGTCAGCGCTGACGTTAAATCCAGAGGATAAACCTCCCTCAACGGGCGTCTCACTGGTGATTCAAACCCGGACTTGATCCCGGGCCGTCAGACCTCGAGAGTAAACTAGGCTATTCCGCCCCTATACACACACACAAAATCTAATTCTGCCTTTCAAAGATGAGTAGATCAGTAAGATTTAACAACAAAATCAAAACCACCAGCACACTGGTACCTTGTTATGGCCCACTGCCTTCTAGACATTCAAAACTGGATGACTCAAAATAAGTTACAGCTAAATGCCGATAAAACGGAAGCCATACTCATGGGGACCAAACATAAACTTTCCTCCATCACAACGACTTCAGCGGAATTCAGCAATACGTCGGTTCCTCTGTCCAGCTCTGTGAAATATCTAGGTGTGGTTCTTGACAACACACTCTCTATGAAAAAATTCATCACCCAGACCTGCCAGTCTTGCTACTATCAATTACGGCGCATAAGTGCAATTCGCAAGTATATGTCTACTGAAGCAACATCCAACTTGTCACATCTCTCATTCTCTTAGAAAGAAAAAATCTGAACACATCACTCCTCTTTTGCGATCTCTTCACTGGCTGCCTGTCTCACAAAGAATAAAGTATAAGATTAATACCCTTTGTTTCAAATGTCTCCACAAATCTGCACCTTCTTATCTCTGTAACTGTCTTCACCTGTACACTCCGTCCCACTCCCTTCGTTCATCTGTAGATGCCTTGTGCTTTCGGACACCCAGATTTAAACAAACCACTGTTGGCCGTCGCTCCTTCTCTGTTTCCGGTCCCTCCACATGGAACGACCTCCCTCTTCCACTTCGCCAAAAGCCTTCATTTGATTCTTTCAAATCTAGCCTCAAAACGCACTTATACTCTACTTGAGATCTTCCCCTGTTATCTGTTCCTACTTTTCAATAGCTACCTTCACCTCCACCACCCCCACCTAAGTGTGTCGTGTATATAAATTTGATATTTGTTTATCTTGATATGTATGGCTGGTTGCATGCGTGTGAATGATTTGAATGCAAGCGCTTTGATTTGTTTACTTTGCAAGATTCAGCGCTATATAAATTCCATACATTATTATTATTATTAAGACGGAATGCAGCGACCTTTAAAACGGTCACACGCAATTAAAAAATCTCGCTGGGCTGAGCCTCGAAATTGTAACCAAGACACAGTGAAGAAAAGTGCAAAGACTGAGAAGAAGAAGAAGAAGAAGAAGAAGAAGAAGAAGAAGAAGAAGAAGAAGAAGAAGAAGAAGAACAACAACAACAACAACAAAAACAACAACAACAACAAGCAGAAGGAGGAGGAGGAAGAGAAGAACAAGAACAAGAAAAATAAAAACAACAATAATAACAAAAAAACAACAAGAATTAGAAGAACAAAATAAGCAAGAAGTAGAAGACTGCAAAGAAGAAGAATGCGAAAAAGATTAACAATCCGAAGAATGCAAACAAAAGCAAGAAAAACAACAAACAACAACAACAACAACACCAACAACAACACCAACAAGAAGGCAAGTTTGAAGTCGACCTCCAGACAGATGCCATTAGCGTGACATGATCTGCACGCAAAAGACGGCTCTCCCTGGGACACGTGTGTCCCTTCAAAAACTGCACACCGCCATTTTGTCTTCTGCTGCAGTTTTTGCCCCTTGAAGCTGATTCCTTGTTTAGAGTGCTCTCCCCATAGACACCGGCCCAGCTAATTTGACAACCGATACTTTTTTTTCTTTCTTTTTCTTCTTCCCTTTAAAAAAAAAGTTATGGCCTTTCCTTGCCCTTGAGATTTGATTGTCTTAATATTCTCTGAAAAAGAATGGGGGGGGGGGGGGGGGCATCCAGAGGTGCTGTTCCTGTTGCTGGATTGTTGTGGTGGTTGTTGTTGTTGTTGTTCGTTTTTTTGCGGTTGTCTGGTCTCGTTTGGCAAATGGAATGTGAGTAGAGTAATCTTACACGCTATTCGTGCCAGAACTTTATTGGTTCAGTTCTTGGTGGAAAGACGGTGATTTTCGTCTCTATTCAGAAAACTAATAAGCATGCAAGTATATGGAGAGATAGTGTCAGGCAATGCTTAGCTAATAGATGAATTAATTATTTTTTTATTCCTTGGCTAGAGTTCCGAGGTTCACCCATGGTGGGATTTTTGCGTATGCGATCGTTTCTGCCCTCCATTAAGGTAGCCGCATTCCGACTTAGGGGAGAATATTAAAACATGACACCAGTGTGCATGTGGGGTTTTTAAAACATATTTTTGTTATCCGATCTTACTGGCATGAATGGCCTACTCTTCCAAAAGGCAAAACGGGTTTTAACGGGGATGGTGTTTAAACATGACACCAGTGTGCATGTGGGTTTTTTCAAACAAATTTTTGTCATCCGATCTTAATGGCACGAATGACCTACTCTTTCGAAAGGCAGAACGGGTTTTAAACGTGCGTGCAAGGTGTTCTACTTGCGTTCGCACATGGGACCTCGGTTTATAGTCTCACCCGAAGGACTTTCTGGGGAATGGAATCAGTACTGATGTTAATTCCAGGAGAAAAAAATGGCCTTCAATGGGCATCTCAATAGTAGCTCGAACACGGGCTGTCAAATTCAGGAGGAAAATCCCTTTGAACGGATGCCTTGGTAATGGCTCGAACTCGGTTGAATCCCAGGCCATCAAATTGTGAACGAAATGTTCGCTCCACTAGGCTTTCCTGCCCCTAATCAATCAATCAATACAATTCTAAAATCCTTAAAAGGGCAGATATTTTTGGCTTTTTTTTCAACAAGCCAAACCAAACCCCAAAAATCTCACTCCTGTAAGATCTTTACATCTTTTCAATTCCAAACACTCTGTGGTTACACTTGATCCCAACAATGCGGAGTTCACTTTTTTGGTAAAAGGGAAGCTCAAGATGGGCTTCCTTCAAACAAGTCAAAGGAGGACAAAGAAACTGCTTGCAAGCAGAGCCTCTGATTAATCACACGGCTTCCAAAAATAGCACACACACACACACATTGCGACGAAGTCTGCAAAAGGGAAGTAACTAGACTCTTGTGTCACAAACAGCAGAGAGAAACAAGCAAAAATAAAACGAAACAAAACCAAAAAAAGCAAAACAAAACAAAGAACCATAATAAACCACCAATGCATGCGAGTGCTTTAAATTCAAGACCAATGCATGCAGTCTTTAAATTCAAAAACCAATAATCAAGACACCATAATATCTCACATCACTTCTGCAATGACAAAATCAAAATCCAATGGTAGTACAGACGGAAAACTATCATACTTACAGTAAACTCCTGGTCTGCCCTTAGCAGAAGAAAAAGTGCAAATTAAAGCACTACTGCAAAATAGAACAGCTTTAGATAACGTTCTGAGCACAAACCGTTTAATAGTGTCAAACAATAGCAATCAAGTCAAGAGTTCTCTGTTAGAAAGAAGGGTAAGCCGGCAAGAAAGAAAGAAAGAAAGAAAGAAAGAAAATGAAGGAAGTCAGAGAAAGAAGAAGAAAGAAAAGAAAAGAAAGAAAGAAAGAAAGAAAGGAAAAGAAAGAAGAAAGAAAGAAAGAAAAGAAAAGAAAAAAAAACCAACAAACAAACGAAGGAACGAGCAAGGAAGAATTCCTGTGAAGAAGGAAGGAAGAAAGAAAGAAAGAAAGAAAGAAAGAAAGAAAGAATGAAAGAAGAAAGAAACGAAAGAAAGAAAGAACGAAAGAAAGAAAGAAAGAAAGAAAAGAAAAGAAAAGAAACCTCAGCGCCGACTGGAACCGAGAAAGTCAGATGACTTCAGATCACATATGCAATGTTCTAACCACTTCAACATTCTGCCCCTGTGCAAAGGAGAAAGCTCACGAGAGACATATCACAGCACAGAGAGAGCAAGCCTTTGAATCAGAGAGAGAGACAGACAGACAGTCAGACAGAGAGACAGAGACAGAGACGGAGAGGCAGAAAGGTACAGAAAGAGAGACAGACACACACACACAGACAGAGACAAATAACAGAGAGACAGATAGAGAGACAGACAGACAGACAGTCAGACAGTCAGACAGTCAGACAGAGAGACAGAGACAGACAGACAGACAAACAGACAGAGACAAACAACAGGCACACAGACAGAGACAAACAACAGACAGGACAGAGATACAGGGGGAGAGACAGAGAGAGACAGAGACACAGAGAGACACAGAGGCAGGCAGAGAGACAGATGAAGAGGCAGAGAGAGACAGACATACAGACAGACAGACAGAGAGCGAGAGAGAGAGAGAGCAGACCATCTGCTATGTGCCCCTGTGGAGAAGAAGAACAGGATACGGCCCACATCCTACAAGACTGCAGGACCCTCCAGACGCTAAGGCTGGAAGTGTGGCCTGAGCCCACGCCTCTGGAGCAGAAACTGTACGGCACGGTGGAGGCCTGCAGGCAACTGCTGAATTCCTCAGAAGATCTGGTCTCACAACATAACCCAGGCAACGCAAAGAAGAAGAAGAAGAGAGCAGACAGCAGACAAACAGACATACATGCAGACAGACAAACAGATAGACAGGACACAAAGCGAGAGACAGAGAGATAGATAGAGAGCAGACAAACAGATATACATGCAAACAGACAAACAGATAGACAGACAGACAGACACAAAGCGAGAGACAGAGAGATAGATAGAGAGCAGACAAACAAACATACATGCAAACAGACAAACAGATAGACAGACAGACAGACAGACACAGAGCGAGAGAGAGACACAGAGAGAGAGAGAGCAGACAGCAGACAAACAGACATACATGCAGACAAACAAACCGATAGCCAGACAGACAGACAGACAGACAGACGGAGACTTGGAGGCAGACAGTAAACTCAAAACTAAGAGTAAGTCGAGACGGTCAGACAAATAGGACACAGACATTGTGATTTATTCAAGTGCAAATGCAGACAGAGAAAGAGGGGGAGAGAGAGAGAGAGAGAGAGAGAGAGAGAGAGAGAGAGAGAGAGAGAGAGAGAGAGAGAGAGAGAGAGAGAGAGAGATGGAGAGAGAGAGAGAGATTGTTATTTATTTTTAAAATTTTATTCTTTTATATCGAGGATAATGGAATAAGCACTTGTGTGCTTTTTTTACATCCAGTCCCCGTGTGTTTGCGGTTTTGTCAATTCTGTCATCTGTTCCCACCGGCACACAATGGCCTACTCTTACGAAAAGCGGAACAGGATTTAACGTGTGCGCAAGATGTTCTGCGTGCGTTCGCACACGGAGCCTCGGTTATAGGAGAGACACAGAGAGAGAGAAGAGAGAGAGAGAGAGAGAGAGAGAGCAGAGAGAGAGAGAGAGAGAGAGAGAGAGTAAGACAGACACAGACAGCCCGACAGGCAGACAGACAGACAGAGAGATAGACAGACATACAGAAACAGAGACATACAGACACACAGACATACACAAGACAAGACAGACATACAGACAGCCAGTCAGCCAGTCAACCAGACGAGACAAGACACACAGAACAACAGAGACAGATAGAGAGACAGACTCACAGACACAGACAGACCGACAGAAAAACAGACACACATACGGACAAACAAGACAGACAGACAAGACAACCATAGAGAGACTATTGGCAAGTGACAACATTAATCAGTTGGAAAGCTCTCCTCGAATATCGATTAGGTTGTGATACACAGAGAGAGAGAGAGAGACAGACAGACAGACAGACAGACAGAGACAGAAACAGAGAGACAGAGAGAGACAGAGAGAGACAGATACACAGAGAGACAGAGACACAGACAGAGACACAGATACAGAGAGAGACAGAGACACAGAGACACAGAGAAGGAGGGAGGGAGGGGGAGAGAGAATGAGAGGGGGGGAGAGAGAGAGAGACAGACAGACAGACAGAGACAGAGAGAGAGAGAGCATCAGTAGGTCAACTTTCCCCGTCTCTTCCCTTTCCATCTCCCTCCTGCCCCCCCCCACCCCCCACCCCCCGCTCTAGTCCTGACTTGTCTGTCTCTGTCTTTGTGTCTTTCTCTGTCTGTCTGTCTGTCTCTTTAAAGTAGGCAAATATATAATCATATCTATCGATATATATATATAGGTAAAAAGTCAGCTGCTTGGCCGTTTGAAAAACAAAACAAAAAATCTCCCACCATCCGAATCTTCTGCGTCATCATGATCATTCTGGTTTTATTTGTCTCCGTTGCTGTCTGTCTGTCTGTCTGTCTGTCTGTCTGTCTCTCTCTCTCTCTCTCCTTCTCTCTCTCTCTCTCTCTCTCTCTCTCCTTAAGGGCGGGGACTGGATGTAAAAAAGCACATGGGTGCTTATTCATTATCCTCGAAATAAAAGAATTTGTCATTTGTCATTTGTCTGTCTATCTATCTATCTATCTATCTATCTATCTATCTATTTGTCTATCTCTATTAATCTATCTATCTGTCTGTCTGTGCTTTGTTGCTGTGCTGCTGTCCATCTGTCTGTCTGTCTGTCTGTCTGCTGTATGACTGCCTGTCTAGTTGAAGCATGCCGCTATATGTGGGTAAAAGGTAAGCGGTACAATTATATTGTGTTGCCTTTTGAACGAAAAGATCATTCGTTTTGCACCTTCTTCGTCATAGCTACACTTATAGTTTTGTCTATGCCTGTCTGCCTGTTTGTCTGTTTCTGTCTCTATCTGCCTCTGTCTGTCTGTTTCTGTCTCTATCTGCCTCTGTCTGTCTGTTTTTGTCTCTGTCTGCATCTGTCTGTCTGTTCTGTCTCTGTCTGCATCTGTCTGTCTGTTTCTGTCTCTATCTGCATCTGTCTGTCTGTTTCTGTCTCTGTCTGCATCTGTCTGTCTGTTTCTGTCTCTATCTGCCTCTGTCTGTCTGTTTTTGTCTCTGTCTGCCTCTGTCTGTTTTGTTTGTTGTCTGTCTCTGTCTGCATCGCCTGTCTGTCTGTTTCTTGTCTCTA
>CM054137.1:77383492-77393492 GCA_028751875.1 Rapana venosa | reverse complement strand
TTATATTAAAAAGAAAAACATGACAAAAACTTCTGTGCCTGTGGTGAGTTTGTGTCAAAGCCTGTAGGGTTGGGTTCGCGGGGGACGGTCGTTGGAGGGACGTTGTGGTGGTTGCCACTCGGGTGGGCGACTCACTCAGCCTGGCTCCGCGACTGAGCTAATACTGTCGTTAGTAGGGGGTTAGTAGGTGGTGTCCTGCGTATGTTAGCTCAGAACAGGCACCACTGAACGCCACCAAAGTGACCCAGCAGCAGTGCAGGGCTCCTCTGGCTGGTGGGCCCCACGGCGGCCTGATACTGATGGGCTCCTTGTGGACTTCCGACCCTGGGGATGAGACACAACAAATCTGGGTATGGCTGTAGCGGGGAGATTGGGATGAGCGGCGTGGGAACAGCAGGCCGGGGGATGTCACAGAAGATGAGGCAGCAACAACAAAAAAAGAGAATACAGAGGCTAAATATCTGGGTCTGATGATTATAGAGCTACCACCCAATGTGCCATCAGCATGGCTATTCTTGTACTGTCCTCCTTCTTCTCATCTTCAACTCACTTTTTTAACAAAAAATTAAAACCCTCATAAACAGAAATCCCCTTTTCCCCCCCCCCCCCCCCCCCCCCCCCCCCCCCCCCCAAAAAAAAAAATTTAACAACATATAATGGACAGAGAGAGAGAGAGAGACAAGAGAGAGAGAGAGAGAGATGTGGAGATGAGGGGAGTGGATGATGGAGTGTGAGGTGTGTTTGTGTGTGTATGTGTGTGTATGTGCGTGTGCGTATGTGTGTGTACTAATTCTATTATCCTCTGTCTCTCTGTCTGTCTCTCTCTCTCTCTCTCTCTCTCTCTCTCTCTCCCCTCTCTCTCTCTCTTGTTGTTTTTTTTTCTGTTAGCCAAAATGATACTATTTACATGGTTCCTTCTCCTTTATATTATGGAGGGTTTTGTTTTGTTTTGGTTTGGTTTGGGTTTTGGGGGGGGGGGGGGTTATTTTGGTTGCCCCCTCTCCCATTGGTTTTTGTTGCTGCTTTTATTTTGCTCTTGGTTTCTTTGCTATTTTTTGTTATTGTTTCTGTGTTTTGTGTTTTACTCTGTTTTGCTTTCTTTATTATTTGTTATTGCCTTTTTTTTCTCTTTTTGGTGATTCTTGTGGGGGGTGGGGGGTGTAACTATTTTTTCCTGTTTACTATGTGAGTGCATTGCTATGGGCTTTATTTTATTTTATTATCATATATATCCCTAAGGGCGGGGACAGGATGTAAAGAAAGCACATGGGTGCTCATTCATTATCCTCGAAATAAAAGAATTTGTCATTGTCATTGTCATTGTCTCCCTCTCTTTGTATCTCTCTCATAAACACTCATGAATATTCAGGGCACAAACTATTCATGTTCATACAAAATGAGTATGCCAGTCTCGCACACACAGATAGATCATCAGCATTGTTATGCTGTCCAATCCCCTCCCTCCCCCCCTCCCCCCTCCTCCCTAAAAAAAAGTAAAAGGTTTTTTTCTGATTTCATAATCCGCACAAAGAAACGAAAACAAAGAAATAAACAGAAAAAGAATGTAAGTGTTAATTCCATTATCCTCAGAGTAAGTAAGGAGAATTAAAATCTGGTTCGAAAGAGTTTCTCTCTCTCTCTCTCTCTCTCTCTCTCTCTCCTCTCTACTCTCTCTCTCTCTCTCTCTCTCTCTCTCTCTCTCTCTCTTCTCTCTCTCTCTCTCTCTCTCTCTCTATTATCTATCTATCTATCTATATATATTATATATATATCTCCGCTCTCTCTATCTCTCTCTCTCTATCTCTCTCTCTCTCTCGCTCTCTCTCTATATCTCTCTATCTCTCTCTCTCACTCTCTCTCTCTCTCTCTCGCTCTCTCTATCTCTCTCTCTCTCTATTTATATATATATATATATATATATATGCTCTCTCTCTCTATCTCTCTCTCTATCTCTCTCTCATCTCTCTCTCTCTCTCTCTATCTCTCTCTCGCTCTCTCTCTCGCTCTCTCGTCCTCCTCTCTCTCTCTCCTCTCTCTCTCTCTCTCATCTCTTGAATGACAGTTTGAGTATTCATTACATTGCTATTTGACATTATCTTGTTTATTAACTCATTGATTTATTCATGTTTGTTTCACTTTTTCCCCATGAGGGCCTGGTGTAAAGAAGCCTCTGGCTTATCCAATTACCCTCATTAAAATATTCGAGTTCGAGTTCGAGTTATCTCTCTCTCTCTCTCTCTCTCTCTCTCTCTCTCTCTCTCTGACCTACCCATAAATATGCAACACACAAAATATCCATCACATATAATTTTTAATTGTGTGCTCATTTGGCACACTCCAAAACATCACTATATCATTTCTGTACCGTCCTGTTTTTGTTTCTCTTCCCTTGACGTGAAAAAGATGACAGAAATGAGATGAACTGAAATCTGATTGGGTATCCCAGAGCTTTACTTTATCTCTTTCACACACAGAGAGACAGAGAGAGAGAGAAAGAGAGAGAGAGAGAGAGAGAGAGAGAGAGAGAGAGAGTCAAGCAGAGAAGGATTTAGACAAACAGAGAGATAGATGGCTTGATGAAAAAAAGCAAATGCACTGCTTATTCAATGTACCATCTGAAAATAAAAGTTTGACTTTAACTTTGACAGACAATAATAAAAATAATAATAATTATTATTATTATTATCATTATTATCATTATTATTATTATTATAACAACAACAATAATAATAATAATAATAATAATAATATGTATGTAATTTATATAGCGCTCAATCTTACAAAGGAACAAATCAAAGCGCTTACATTCAAATCATTTACACTTATGCAATCACTCATGAATTTTAAAAAATATATATATATCAATATTACACACACTCGCACACGCACAGCATGCCTATAAAGGCTGACAGAGATGGGGGTGGCCGCTGAAGAGTATGGATAGATAATGAGAGGGAAGATCTTAGTATGGAAATAAATGTGATTTGAGGCTGGATTTGAAAGTATCGAATGTAGGCTTTTGGCGAAGGGACAGAGGGAGGTCATTCCAGATGGATGGACCATAGACTAGCACAGCGGCCAAGAATTAAATTCTGACATGAAGAGTGACAGCAAGCCAGCTTGTACACATAATTATACTTACGATCATAGTGAACAATATTAGCGCGGGAAACAACGAATCTGTGCCACCTGGGATTATTGATAAACAAAAATGTTATGCAAGACTTCTGGCAGTTTTGACAGATGAGTCCTGATAAATGGGCACAAGTGAACCCCCGTTTTCTCGGGTTTTTTTGTTGTGTGTTTTTTGTTGTTTTGTTTGTTTGATTCTCGACAGAGATAAAGAAGTTAAAATGACTTTCTCCTGTTCAATAACAAAAAATATATGGATTGCTTGAAACTTAACAGCCCTCCACCATTTCATTTTCTTGTCCAGGTCATATGGCATCAGTTCATTGCTCAAAATCCTCTTTTCCAGTAGAATCCTAAGGTATTAAGCCCCGCCGATCACAGAGGTCGAATTAGACCTGCCACCTTATAAATGTTAAAATAGCATATTAGATCCATCCCCTAAGACGGAATGTTCCTGCAACCTTAACGGTGGGTAAATAGCCGCATACAGAGCATCTCTCCATTGGTGAACCTGGGAGCTCTAGCAGAGGAACGAGAAAAAAGCCACGCAATAATTCTACACGATTAAAACAAGGTTAAAACCAGCTCTTCTGTCGTTCCTGGTATCAACGCCCCAGCCAACCATAAGAGTCAAACAAAGATGGTAACTGCGTTGTAGGAGACCCCCATAAACGGCACTAGAAATGAGATAAAACCTATCCCCCCCCCCCCCCCCCCCCCCAAAAAAAAATGTTTTTCCCCATTAAAGACTGACATGCTAACAATGTTAACTAGTTTCATCATCCTCTTTGACTGTGTCTTTAACTTGAGGACGTTCAGTTTCAGTGACTCAAAAAAGTTCATTGTGTCCAGAGTATTTTATTTAGGCTATCGCTAAGTCACTTTTGCGACATTGTACAAAACAAATCCCACCCCCATCTAAAATGAATAAATTTTAACAAACAAACATGAAATGAAATGAGCACGCCACCACAAATGTACGTGACCCAATTGTTCGTTTTATTCTGTTTACATTTATTTAGTTAGCACCGGCATGCGTAACTGTTCTGCTTTAAGAGTGGCATTTTCTGCAGAAACTTTGCAAGTGACCACTGTCTTCAAGCTGTGAATTATTTTATGTGCATATGAACCTTGTTTACTTGTGTTTAGATTTACAAACACGGTGTGTGTGTTATTTCATGTCAATGTAACTTCTCCTTCACAGGTATCTTAAACAGTTATATCCCTTTTTATGTTTTTCAAGTAGCTTCGCA
Organism: Rapana venosa; assembly: GCA_028751875.1. NCBI lineage: Eukaryota > Metazoa > Mollusca > Gastropoda > Neogastropoda > Muricidae > Rapana > Rapana venosa. The sequence continues at coordinate 77,389,107 of CM054137.1, read as the reverse complement.
GTTCAGATAAAAGCCTCCATCAGAGGGAAATGAAGCAACAATTTTTATGACATTGTTCAAATTGCCGTTTACCTGTCTGGAACAAGTGATGGGTGAAGTTAAATTATTGTAGACATAACTATTTTTTGAATTTGCAATATGATATAGGAAGACACCTTCAAAGATTGGAATTGTTAGTTTGATCAAATATCATAAGCAACACCTCTAGCTGTGAGTTAGGAATTTGTGATCTCTATGGGAGATCACCCTTAACTTCTAATTCTCCCAAGTTTGGGGGCGATGTGTTGTCTATCTTCCCATGTTCGTGTGGGGGCTATATAGGGAGGGGCAGCTGGAGGAAATAGAAGAGAGGAGGTGTTTGGGGGGAATAGAGGAGAGGCTGGATAATAAAGAAGGGAGGGGTTTGGGGGAATAGAGGAGAGGTTGGGTAATAAGGAAGGGAGGGGTAGCTGGGGGAGTAGAAGGAGGGGGGGAATGGGTAATAAAGAAGGGAGGGGTTTGGGGTAATAAAGGGGTAGGGGAGAGTAGCTGGGGGATAGCTGAAGAATAATAGAGGAGGAAGGGGTAGCTGTGGGGATATAGAGGTAGTTTAGGAAGGGTGGGGGGGGGGGGGTAGTTTGGGGAAATAGAGGAGAAAGAGGTAGTTTTTTTGTGGAGAAAATAGCAAGAACTCTCTCCTGTGTGAACGCAAGCAGAACATCCTGCACACACAAAAACTTGCAAAACTGCATGCACACAGTGACCGGCTGCACAAAAAACCACACATATCAGATTATTTTAATATCATCCTCGAAATAAAAGAGAAATGAATAGAGAAATGAAAAAATCCACCCCCCCCCCCCCCCCCACCTCAAATTCTCTCATTCTTTCTCTCTCTCTCTCTCTCTCTCTCTCTCTCTCTCTCTCTCTCTTCTCTCTCTCTCTCTAAGGGAAGGAAAGTATGGTCTTCCTCTTTATCCAGCCAGGACGTACGCATAATTATGTTCCAGAACTGTATGTTATTCCCAGGAAGAATATTAACAGCATCTTCCCATCCCGGCATAAACTGAAGACTTTACACATCCATCTCCTTTTAAACACTCCCTGTCCGCTGTCCGTTGCCTGTCTCATAACTGCCTATGTGGTAGTATTACACCTATATTTTTTGTTTTATCTACTTATCGCCTCAAGTTGTTGATATACATGCATGCACTTTTAGCATGTTTGCACGTGCATGCGAGCATAATTATAAGCATACACACACATACACACATACACACACACACACGAAAGCATGTACGTGTCTGTACGCGCGTGCACACACACACACACACACACACACACACACACACACACACACACACAACACACCATGTCGACGCAAAGAGAGAACAAAAAAAGAAAGAGACAGACAGACAGAGAAAGAGAGACAGATAGGCTGAGAGAGAAACAGAGGAAACAGAACTCTCTTCGGCGCATGGAGATTTTTCCTTTCTTTTTTTTTGTTTTGTTTCTTGACTAGAGCTCCGAGGTTCACTAATAGTTATGCGTATAGCAGCCGTTTTCGCCCACCATTAAGGCGGCTATACCCTGACTTCGGGGATGTATATAATACACAAGCACAAAGTCAAACAACGACAGTCTGACATGGAATCCTCAGAATCGTTTAGTGTCGACGGACCAGCCCACACTTGCCATTCCTACTTCCTACGAACACAGACCAACAGAAAACAAAGCCTGCAGGGTCTGCTGTTCCATTTTGGTGCCAAATCTAGACTCCCGCCCCCCCCCCCCCCCCCCCAACCCACCCCCCTCCTCCCTTCTCCCCATACACCAGACCTTGAGTGGCGGGCGGCCTGTGTGCTAGTCTTTCAGATAAGATTGATAAACCTATTTATTTATTCTTTTATTTCGAGGATAATGGAACAACAGACACTCATGTGCTTTTTTACATCCATGTTTCGTGTGTATGCAGTTTTGTAAATTCTGTCATCCGTTCCCACCGGCAAACAATGGCCTACTCTTCCGAAAAGGGGAACGGATTTTAACGTGTGCGCAAAAATACCGGTGGAATGCAATACAAAAAAGCCCATTGCAACAAGGTACGGTACATTTGACTGGCTAGAGGCGTCTGTCATGTAGAGGTAGTTTGTGGTGTGTTTTTTCATAGAGGAACAACGAAACGCAGTAAGAGGATGATTTTTACGGGTGGCGCAGCACCGTGGCTACATATGCCACCCCTCCTCTATTCTCCCACCCCTCCCCTACCCCCTTTCAGGGACATCATTTCTTTTCTCCTTTTTTTTTTTTCGTTCCGTCTTTCCTCGGATAGAGCTCCGAGGTTCACCAATGTTGAGATTTTTTTTTTTAGTATGCGTGGGCTTTTGCCCCACCATTAAGGTAGCCGCATTGCCCTTTCGGGGGATAATGTCTAAACACCACACCAGTGTCTGTTCACACTGCAGTGTCCATGTCTATGTTTAAAAAAAAAAAAAACTATTAATTGTAACTGTCTGCATGTGAATGAATAGGATGAATGAAACCGCTTTGTTGGGGTTTTTTTGCAAGATATAGCGCTTTGTAAATTCCATGTAGTATTATTATTATGCGGGTTTGTTTTTTTATTAAATACAAATTTTTTCATCCGTTCTTACTGGCAATAATAATAATAATAATAATAATATATTATAATAATAATAACATATGGAATTTATAGAGCGCTATATCTTGCAACTACAAATCAAAGCGCTTCCATTCAATCCGCTCCCACACAAGGAACCAACAATGATTAACAATATTCTAACAAATTCAAATGTACACACACACACACACACACACACACACACACACACACACACACACACACACACACACACACACACACACACACACACACATACACATACACACACAGAGGTTGTACATTTCAGCAGGTGATGGAAGTTTGGCTTTTAAAGGCAGGGACAGATATGAGATGAAACAAGAGGGAAAAATCTTAGGTTTGAAATAGGTATGTTTTGAGGCTGGATTTAAAGCTGTCGTAAGTAGGCTTTTCACGAAGGAAGAGAGGGAGGTCATTCCAGATTGATGGACCAGAAATAGAGAAAGAGCGACGGACAACAGTGGATTGGTTGAATCTAGGTATTCGTAAGCCCAAGGTATCTGCAGCAGAGCGGAGGGAACGAGGAGTGTACAGGTGAAGACATTCACAGAGGTAGGAGGGTGCTGTTTTGTGGAGACATTTGTAACAGAGGGTACTGATCTTGTACTTTACTCTCTGTGGCACAGGCAACCAGTGGAGAGATTGCAGGAGTGGAGTAATATGCTCAGATGAACAGCCTACTCTTCCGAAAAGCAGAACGGGTCTAAGGTAAGGGCAAAGGCGTGTTTTCGCCCGCTTAGGCAGGACCTCGGTTTATAGTCTCATTTGAAGGACTTACCGGGAGTGGAGCCTTATCTGATGTTAACGCCTAGGGAGAAAAACGCTTGAACGAGTATCTCACTCGGTGAAGGCTAAAACCTGGGTCGTTAAAGAGCGTCTAACCACTAAGCACGACGCTTAGACATCCTCCCCTGAAGCTATAATACGGCTACCTTAATGGTGGGCAAAAAACGGTCGCAAATACACAAATCTCACCATTGATAAATCTCGAAACTCTTACTGAGGAACGAAAAAATAACACAGCATACAAACCCATGTGTTTGGGTTTCAAAAAATCAACACCATGATCATTACAACCCCTTCAAATATGTATAACAAGGAAAATCTGAAACATAAATGAAACAAAAAATAATAAAGGTTTGAATCTTGTATCCCTTTGCATCTTTTTACAGCAACAAAACAAAAACAAAAACAAACAAAACAAAAATAACCCTTCTGTAGTAAGTCTTTCAGGGTTATGGCTGGGAGCGGGGGGATGGGGGGGAAGGGTACCGACCTTGTCCCCCTCCCCTTGATTCTTTCCAAAGGGAACAAACAAACGGTACGTGGTCTTTGAATGCTGAAGGATAGATTCCAGATCTTGCAAGATTCGTTTCTTTCTGCCAGCTACACCTCAGCTCAGCTCAGCTCAGCTCAGCTGAGTCCGAAGCAGCAGCATTTCGTGTGTTCGTTGTTGGACTGGTGTTTGTACTGGTGTTGGACTGGTGGCGTTGTTTCTGCCGATGTCTGCAAGCTGTGTTGCATAAACAACTATTGAAGCCTGCAGCCAAAGTGGGGTGACGGGGTCAAGTAGAGACAGAAGCCGTTACACGTGTGTGCGGGGGTAGTGTGTCGTGTGTGTGTGTGCATTCGTGAGCGCGCGCATACAATCACACGCACACACGCACGCACGCACGCGCTTACTTACATGTGCGCGCGCATACTCACGCACGCAAACGCACATGTTCGCTCGCGCGTGCCCGCACACACACATACCTAGGCCTGCGCGCGCGCATACACACACACACACACACACACACACACAGATAATTATCAGATGGGGAGACAGACAACAGACTGACAGACAGACACACAAAGAGATGCAGACAGACAGACAGACTAAAAATCTACGAGTATAGATTCTTCTCTCTCTCTCTCTCTCTCTCTCTCTCTCTCTCTCTCCTCTCTCTCTCTCTCTCTCTCCTCTCTCTCTCTCTCTCCTCTCTCTCTCTCTCTCTCTCTGTCATCAAAGTGGAAATGTGACACAGGTGGGTGTGTGTGTGTGTGTGTGTGTGTGTGTGTGTGTGTGTGTGTGTGTGTGTGTGTGTGTGTGTGTGTGTGTGTGTGTGTGTGTGTAAGTTTGTGACAATAATCAATGTATTTAGTTGAATGTAATTATTGGATATTCCTTTTCCTCTTTCGGTTTTCATTATTTCCTTGTGGCTAAAAGCATATTGTTTAAATTGTGTTTATACTGTGCTCCTTGCGGAAACGACTGTATTGTTAATGGCAATAAATTACTTTCAGTGTTCAGTGTTCAGTGTTCAATGTTCTCTCTCTCTCTCTCTCTCTCTCTCTCTCTCCCCTCTCTCTCTCTTCTCTCTCTCTCTCTCTTCTCTCTTCTCTTTCTCTCTGTATATGTGAATCACATTTGTTAAACATGTTCGCCTGCACGAGAATGCACGCGTCGAGTTGCGAGCTTGCATTGAAATGGTATTGAAATTCCCAAGCCCGTAACATAGACCCACTCACAAAGAATATACTGGAGTTGTTAAACATACGCATATGCTAGCCTACATATCTTACATCCATCCCACTTTACAAACACACACACACACACACACACACACACACACACACACACACAACACAGAATGCTCTAAGAACATTCGCCTATGCCGATAACATGGACCAAACTCAAAAAACCAAAACCAAAACAACAAAAAAACCCGAAGTGCTGTTTAAACTTACACATATGTAAGGCTACATAATTATTTTACATCCCCGTACACACACACGCGCACACACACACACACAAAAACACACACAACACACCCCACCCCACACAAAAACACCACACACACACACACACACACACAACACCACACACACACACCTATTCATTCGTCTACGTCCCATAACATAGACCTATTCAAAAACAAAAAACTATAAAAATTACCGTAGTGTAGTTCTAAAATGCACATACTATACAAGC
>CM054137.1:77373492-77375992 GCA_028751875.1 Rapana venosa | reverse complement strand
CCTCACACACACACACACACACCTACACACACACACCCCCTCACACACACACACACTCACACACACCCCACCACACACTACCACACACACCTCACACACACACACCTCACACACACACTCACACACAACACCTCACACACACACACCACACTCACACACACATACACACACACCTCACACACACCTCACCGCACACACACACACATACACACACACACCTCACCACACACACACACCACACACACTACACACACACATCACACACACACCTCACACACACCAACCTCACACACACACACACACACACACACCTCCACACACACACACACCTCACACCACACACACACACACACACATACACACACACACACCTCACACACACACACACAACACACACACACACACATACACACACACACCTCACACACACACACACAACACCACACACACACACCCTCACACACACACAACACACACCTCACACACACTCACACACACACACCTCACACACACACAACACACACACACACACACACACACACCTCACACACACACCTCACACACACAACACACACACACACACACACACACACCTCACACACACACACAACCTCACACACACACACACCTCTCTCACAAACACGCACACACACACACCTCACACACACACCTCACACACACATTCACACACACCTCACACAACACACACACACCTCACACACACACACCTCACACACACACACACACTCATACACACACAACACCTCACACACACACACACACACACACCTCACACACACACACACCTCACACACACACACACCTCACACACACACACACACACACATACGCGCGCGCGCCTGCTTAAACCCCAACTTTTGCCCCATCCGCTAGACTGTCAGTGGTGGTCTGGGTGTTAGTCTTTCGGTTGAAATGATAAACCGAGGTCCCGTGTGCAGTATACATGTAGCGCACGTAAAAGAACCCAAGACAACCAACAACAAAAAAAGGTTGTTGTTGGCAAAATTCTCTAGAAAAAGTCACTGTCAAAAGGAGACAAATGCACTTTAAAAAGGCTTCTTTTTTAACATTCATAATTGATAGAGATTGTGCTGCTCTTCTGGCGCGCGCTCACACCCGCGGAGAGCAGCCCAAATTTCAAGCGGGGTAATTTACAATACAATAATAATAATAATAATAATAATAATGTATGGAATTTATATAGCGCTGAATCTTGTAAAGCAACAAATCAAAGCGCTCATATGACTTCTTTTTAATATCGAGAATTATTTTTTGTACATCTAGTCCCCGTGTGTATGCGGTTTTGTAAATTTTGTCATCTGTTCCCACCGGCACAACAAACGAAAAACGGAACAGGATTTAACGTGTGTGCAAGATGTTCTGCATGCGTTCGCACACGGGGCCTCGGTTTATAGTCTCATCCGAAGGACTGTACAATACAATACAATACAATACAATACAATATAATACAATACAATACAGTGCAATACAATACACCACAATACGAATCAACACAATACAAAACACACACACACACCGAACCCAACCCCCATCCCCCATACCACACACACACACACACACACACACACACACACTCATACCACCACCACCATTCCCCCATCCCACTTAACCCCCCACCCCACCCCACACACACACACTACCACCACCCCACCACCCACCACTCACCCACCCCCAACCACCATCACCACCATCACCACCCATACAATGCCCACTACAAGAAGTTCCGCTAGCTATATCTGCATGCATTGGTCCCAAAACACAATGCTGATTCGCAGTGAAGGTTAGCAGGCAACAAACGCAAAACAACCTTCCCTCCCTCCACAATACTTAAGTGCTTACGTTAGGGGCCTCGTGCTTTGCACTTCTATATAGATCACAGCCTCGCTTTATTTATACGGATATCCATTTCCGTCGTTTGCACGCTTGTTGTTGATTTGGAAGTGGGGGAAGGAAGGGGGGGGGGAGGAGGTGGAGAGGGGGGGGAGAGTGAGGAGGGGGGGTGGGTGCGGGAGAGAGAAGGGGGGGGGGGGGGAGAGGGGGAATGAAGATAGAGAGAGAAAGGGAGACAGACAGAGACAGAGACAGATACAGACAGACAGAAAGACGGACGGACGAACAGACAGACAGACAGTGACTGACAAACAGACAGACAGAGAGAGAGAGAGAGAGAGAGAGAGAGAGAGAGGGAGAATGGAAGAAGTGAGCCTACTTTTCGAAGAATATAATGTGTGTGTGTGTGTGTGTGTGTGTGTGTGTGTGTGTGTGTGTGTGTGTGTGTGTGTGTGTGTGTGTGTGTGTGTGTGACTCACTCGCGCGCACACACACACACGCACGCACGCATGCACACACACCTCTGCACCACCCTGTTACTTCTAACTCTTCTGCAACTTGACATACTTCTTGGTTTTTTTCTTGTATCTCTCCGGTATTTCAAAGACATACATCTCTTTCATAAAGT
>CM054137.1:77365992-77368492 GCA_028751875.1 Rapana venosa | reverse complement strand
GCAAAAAAAACCTAACCAAAACCAGACACAAAGAGAGAGAGAGAGAGAGAGAGAGAGAGAGAGAGAGAGAGAGAGAGAGAGAGAGAGAGAGAGAGAGAGAGACTGACAGACAGACAGACAGACACAGAGACAGACATTGAGACAGAGAGAGAGAGAGAGAGAGAGAGAGAGACGGACAGACAGACAGACAGACAGACAGACAGACAGACAGACAGACAGAGACAGTAATGGTTGTTTTTCTGGGGAACTGAATACTTCATACTTTCTAGAAAGAAGGAAAATGTTTTTGAAAATATTATCATAAACGGCCCAATGTCATAAACTCTCATGCATTATTACCAATTCCAAAGAAAAACTGCTCTTGGACCTGACAATGTTTACTTTTTAATCATATTAATTTGTATGAATAAAAGTGTTTTTGGGTTTTGTCAAAACAGTGTTTATATATTGCAGATTGATATCTTGCCAGTCTTGTTATTGTTGTTGTTGTTGTTGTTTTTTAAAGTCGTTTGCATATGCAAAACTTCACCACTCGTGACCTTTGGGGCTGTAACCGAAGAACGAAAATAAAAAGAGAAGAAAAAAAACATAAAAGATCCAGAAGCATCAAGTTCTAATCCCCCACCCCCTCCCTCCCTCCTCTCGTTACCATAATTATGAATCTCCTTCAAAATCAACACTGCTCCCTTCCATCAATCCACGTATGCTGGTTCTCATAGTGTAAGATTTCGGGAAGGGGGGGGGGGGGGGGGGGGTTGCCCCGAATGACACAAATTGAAGCTATTTGTGTTAAAATTGTATTGTATAGTAATGTCCTGTATTGTACTACCCTGTATGAGTATGTTCTTTCGAGCCAGAAGGCCCATAGAGCCGGAGCTTATCCCGGTTTCTGTAGCGTTAAGCGAACTGGTGGTTTTTCACCACCCCTGTGACAGGACGCTAGTCTGTCGCCAGATACTTCCCCAGCAGAGCTGGTACCCACTTGTACACCTGGGTGGAGTGAGGAAAATAGGAGTAAAGTGTCTTTCCCAAGGACACAACACCGAGCCGAGCGGGGATCGAACCCGCGACCTCTGGATCACGAGTTGACCGCCTAAACCACTCGACCACGGTGCCTCCGTACTACCCTGTACTGTAATGTATTGTTAAGCATTGCACACCACTCTCACAGATCTCTGTGTGACAATTCGATCTGCTCTTCACACTGTATTGTATTGTATTGTATTGTATTGTATTGTATTGTATTGTATTGTATTGTATTGTGATGCATTGTATTGTTTTACATTTCACACTATTCTCAATCAGGACAGATGTCTCTGTGTGACAATTTGATCTGCTCCTCCCAGAAAGTGCTCATCATCACACTGTAATGTATTCTTATGATGCATTTTATTTTATTGCATTGAATTGTTTTACATCTCACACTATTCTCAATCAGGACAGATGTCTCTGTGTGACAGATCGATCTGCTCTTCCCAGAAAGTGCTCGTCATCATCACACTGTACTGTACTGTACTGTATTATGACGCATTGTATTGTATTGAATTGTTTTACATTTCACACTATTCTCCACCACAACACATTTCTCTTGTGTGACAATTCGATCTGCTCTTCCCATTAAGTGCTCGTCATCATCACATTGTATTGTATTGTATTATGATGCATTGTGTTGTATTGAATTGTTTTACATTTCACACTATTCTCCACCACAACACATTTCTCCTGTGTGACAACTCGAGCTGCTCTTCCCAGAAAGTTCGCGTCATCATCACACTGTACTGTACTGTATTGTATTATGATGCATTGTATTGTATTGTATAATGCATTGTAATGTATTGCATTATGCATTGTATTGTATTGAATTGTTTTACATCTCACAATATTCTCAACCACAACACATTTCTCTTGTGTGACAACTCGAGCTGCTCTTCCCAGAAAGTGCTCGTCATCATCACACTGTACTTGTATTGTATTGTGATGCATTGTATTGTATTGAATTGTTTTATATTTCACACTATTCTCAACCACAACACATTTCTCTTGTGTGACAATTCGATCTGCTCCTCCCAGAAAGTGCTCGTCATCATCACACTGTACTGTATTGTATTGTATTATGATGCATTGTGTTGTATTGAATTGTTTTACATTTCACGCTATTCTCAACCACAACACATTTCTCTTGTGTGACAACTCGAACTACTCTTCTTGCTAAGAGCACGTCAGCACAAGACCAACTCTGCCCATTTTTATTCCTAACCTTTTTTCTGCCTGCATGTCTTTTTGTCTCTCAACGAGAATGGCTGTTCTTTCTACATAACATGCTTGTTTTGTTGTTGTTTTTAGGAACAACTCTCTTGTCCTGGGTTCTTTAACGTGCACTTAATGTGATACACAAAGATCTCGTTTTATTATCTCATCCAAAAGACTAGCACCCAGACAACCACTCAAGGTCTAGCAAATAGGGGGGGGGGGGGGGGAGTTTGGATTCAAACGGGGGATT
>CM054137.1:77358492-77360992 GCA_028751875.1 Rapana venosa | reverse complement strand
CACGTTAAAGACCCTCTAATATTCATGTCAGTTTTCGATGGGCTACAGAAACGCGAAAATGCCCAGCATGCGGCCTGTATAATGAAATGAACTGCTCTGAAGTCGGAATGTCTCAGCTGAGGCCAGCGGGCAGACTTCCTGTAAGGTTACTACAAGCACAGGAGAAAACCAGGCTCTATACACCCCATCAGGTAAAGCAACGCACAGAAGAGAGAGGGGGGTAGAAAGAAAGAGAGAGAGAGAGGAGAGAGAGAGAGAGAGAGAGAGAGAGAGAGAGAGAGAGAGAGAGAGGGAGAGAGAGAGAGAGGGCGGAGAGAGAAAGAGAGAGACTAGTGCCTGTGATCACTACACATTTGTAGACGCTCTTTATGAAATCCATCATACATTTAATACACAAGTGCGGAACTGGTAGCAGTAAAAAAAAAATTAAAAAAAATTAAGTAAAAACTGGGTTGGGAGAGAGTTTAACATGCATTTTGAAGTTAATTTACATTCATGTAATGTACACGTTATTTTTCACACACAAAAAGCGACGACTTGATCAATCGGTTAACAGACATGTTCAAGTTATTAGATTTCTTTAGTTCAACTGCTGTCAATCCCGAGTTGTTCCCTTTCCCCCATACCATGAGTGGAGACCTGGGTGCAAGATGTTCAGTCAAAATCACAAAGGTCATCCCTGCGGTATGCTTCTCATAGTCCAAAGAATCAACATTGAGCTAAAATCGCTGCCCCTGTGAAAAATTATGAAAAGCCATTCTCATTAAAGTATATATATATATCACCGTGCAATTCTGTTGCTTGTTTAAAAATAAGCTTGTTTAAGATCAAACTAGCAACATAGGACTTGCAAACACAAGCTCAAAACGGATATGTTGAATCCTATGTTAATATTCTTTCTAACCTGCCCCTCCTCCCTTCCTATATTCTATGGGTTTTACTGATTGCTTGCACCTGTGTGTGTGTGTGTGTGTGTGTGTGTGTGTGTGTGTGTGTGTGTGTGTGTGTGTGTTTGTGTTTGTGTGTGTGTTTGTGTGGTGTGTGTGTGTGTGTGTTTGTGTGTTTGTGTGTGTGTGTGTGTGAGAGAGAGAGAGAGAGAGAGAGAGAGAGAGAGAGAGAGAGAGAGAGAGAGAGAGAGAGAGAGAGAGAGAGAGAGAGAGAGAAGAGAGAAGAGACGGACAAGACAGTGTATACATAAGACATATACATGGGTATATCTGATGCATGCAATTATAAGGTGCATTAATCCCAATGCTTAGAATACTCCACCGATTAAGTACAAAAACGTTAATCATCATCATCGGCCACCATTATCATCATCATCAGCCACCATTATCATCATCATCAGCCACCATTATCATCATCACCACCACCAGTACCATCAATATCACAATCATCATTGCTTTTATCTTTTATGTTTTAACAAACGTCCCCCAAAGTCGGAATGGTGGGTAAAAACGGTCGCATACGCAAAATCTCACCACTGGCGAGCCTCTGAGCCGTAAGCTGAAGAACCCATTTTCTTTTTTTTTTATAAACACATTGAAAACACAGAGTTAGTAGTGGCATGCACTAAACATGGCAGACGTACGATGCAGGTTCCACGTGAAGGTATCATCACATCACCCCGCGATGGCGGCGGCGTGTTCAGAATCCAGGATGGGATCTGTCTCTTCATCAGGGCCTGGCCTTCAGCCACAAAATCAGACCGGGTGCTCTCCTGAAGAATACCGCTTTGTTCAGTTCTCCGCTTAACAACATATTGACATGTACAGACAATTTCAGCAAATTTATAGTACAATCTACCTATTATGTCTCAGTTTTCTGGTCATTATGCAAGTGTGTGTTCCAAGCCTGAAATAAAATGCACAAATTTGTATTTACTCCCGTGGCAAGATTTTTTAACCATTATTTTGCATTAAATCCGTGCTGGTTTACTCAATACTTTAAAAAAATTAAATAAAATACTCCGCTAAAATGGAAAAGGTATAAAGAAATTAATACAAAGTTTTACTGTCTTTGATTTTCATTCAAAATGTTTCAAACTTGCAACCACAACAACCCAGTAATATAGACAGCACGAAGGCTCTCTAAAAAAAAGAATTATACATTGGGGAGCTTCATTACAGAAATAAAATCTCAGCTTTTCCTCAAAAGGCATCTCTGTATATCTACATTTTGTGTTTGGATTTTTTTCCTATGTGTTTACGTCTAATCCACCAGCAAAAGATTCATACAGAGCAAACTAAAAAAAACTGACCCTCTGTACTTAATTTCACAAACATAGCTGGATAGATTTCAGTTCGATGATCGGATGTGAAATGGAGGAGCAAATGAATGTTAGTCATACATTTCTCGGTGACAGTGACAAACCATCACGAGGAAATGCTCGTTCACATATGTATTTCCACATAATGTACGCGTACACGTACTTGCATGCACAATTTTTTCACAAAGGACACATTTACATACATACACACAAATGATATGCTCGATCGAA
>CM054137.1:77338492-77348492 GCA_028751875.1 Rapana venosa | reverse complement strand
TATTTTATATGATGAACTCAGAAATAATTTGTTATCAAAAATCAAAACAATAGACAAATAACGCAAAAACTGTGTACATAAATTAAGTGACATAATCAAAGTTTATATAAATTATTATAGGAAGCAGATATCATCAGATATATGTATGAGTGTTTAGAAAAAAGAGAAAAAGAGAAGTAGAATGCAACATGTTTTTGTTTTTTTTAGTGTACATCACTTTTAGCCAAAACTATATAATTATAATTGATGTTTTTGTTGTGTGAAATAAGTCTACATGACTTAAACAGCAATAAAATATTCTGAATCTGAATCTTGGTCTGGAAACTTCGTGCGGGTACTCTCCCCCCCCCCCCCCCCCCCCCCCCCCCCCCCCCCCCCACCATCACCACCCCTTCTCCTGTCCTTCACCAGTGGGCTGCCAATGCACAGACAGAAAATATCAAGACTAACGATTTCAAATCTGACCATTCCTATTGTCTTTATGAGCGTGTGAATCTGCCCAAATCTGACAAATCGTATTGTCTTTGTGAGCGTGTGAATCTGCCCAAATCTGACAAATCGTATTGTCTTTGTGAGCGTGTGAATCTGCCCAAATATGACAATTCCTATTGTCTTTGTGAGCGTGAGAATCTGCCCAAATCTGACAAATCGTATTGCTTTTTTTAAGTGTGTGAATCTGCCTAAATCTGACAATTCCTATTGTCTTTGTGAGCGTGTGAATCTGCCTAAATCTGACAAATCGTATTGTCTTTGTGAGCGTGAGAATCTGCCCAAATCTGACAAATCGTATTGTCTTTGTGAGCGTGTGAATCTGCCCAAATCTGACAATTCCTATTGTCTTTGTGAGCGTGAGAATCGGGTAAAACAACAATTTTTTTTTTTTGGCCAGGGAAAGTTCATGAGTACCCGTTGTACATTCGCAGTCTTGATCGGAGTTTCGAGTAATATCTTTTTCATTGCCATTATTTTGGGGTTTTTTTTTTCCATGTATGTTGATAGAAAATGGTGTGCTAAGTAATACTGGTTACCTTTGACCAGATTTGTGCAGTACAACGACTTCTATTTATCGATTTTTTAAAATCTTTGTATTTATTCATAAATTTTATTCATTTTGATCATTTCGAAGACAATGAAATAAGCATTCCTATACTTTTTACATACAGTTCCCGTGTGTCTATGCGGTTTTGTAAAATTTTGTCATCCGTTCCCACTGGCATACAACGACCTACTCTTACGGAAAGCGGCACAGGTTTTAACGTGTGCGCAAGATGTTCTGCGTGTGTTCGCACAGGGGATCTCGATTTACAGCCTCTTCCGAAGGACTATTTTTTGGGGGGAAGGGGATGGGGGAAGTGGAGTCGGCACTGATGACTGTAACAAAATAGAAGATGAATTTCATTTACTCGATGAATGGCCCTTGACTGGAATCCACAGGAGAAGCGGAAAGTTGGTCGATCAAAACAGACCTGGCGCAGAAGTGTTGACGAAGAAACGAAGGCAGCCGGAATGACATGGGCCGAGCTGAAGAGGATCTCCCAAAACAGAGTTCGTTGGAGGGGCGTTGTTGCAGCCCTATGTTCCCCACGGAACCAAGAGGCATAAGTCAAGTAAGTCAAGATGAATGTTTTTTTATATAATGAACTCAGAACTCCAGGGGAGGAAAAAATTCCCCTTGAACACGATTCGAACTCGGGTCAGCAGGTCACGAGCGCAATGCGATACGCTCTAACCGACCAACCAACCAGGCTATCCCCGTGCCCTAGTCCAGTTAGGGACCTGGAGTCTAGTTAAGGACATAACAAGCCCTGCCTTGTGTTCTAATTGTGGCCAGACAGAGCCCAGTGCCAAGTGGACTCATTACACCAAGCCTTGCTTTCAGGATGTGAACACTTCTCCTCCCTGCACTCCTCGGAAATAGTTTGGTTATTTGTGTATATGTGTGTGTAGGGGAGGGAGGGAGTGTTAGGGGGGAGCGGGGGGGGGGGGGGTAGGGGGGCTGGAGGGGGGGGGGTAGTAAGGGGGGAGTGGAGGGAGGGGGTAAATGGGAGGAGGAAGGGGGAGGATGTTCGTAGATGGAGGGGGGGGGGGGGGGGGGGGGGGGGGAGGGGGAGAGGGTGGGGGAGTGGAGGGAGAAGGAGAGACAGGAGAGAGAGAGAGAGAGATGAGAGAGAGAGAGAGAGAGAGAGTGTGTGTGTGTGTGTGTGTGTGTTACGTGATATGTCTGTGTGTTACGTGATATGTGTGTTCTGTGTGTGTGATATGTCTGTTGTGGTGTGTGTGTGTGTGTGTGTGTGTGTGTGTGTGTGTGTGTGTGTGTGTGTGTGTGTGTGTGTGTGCGTGCGAGCGCCCGTGTTTGTGTGTATGTGTAACTGGAAGTGAGTGCGTGTGTATGTCTAGTTTAGAGTCTGTTTCTGACTGTGACTCTGTGTGTGTGTGTGTTTATTTATCTATTTATTTATTCTTTTATATCAAGGATAATGGAATAAGCACTAATGTGCTTTTTTACATCCAGTCCCCGTGTGTATGCGGTTTGTAAATGTTGTCATCTGTTTCCACCGGCACACAATGGCCTACTCTTCCGAAAAGCGGAACAGGATTTAACCTGTGCGCAAGATGTTCTGCATGCGTTCGAACACGGGGCCTCGGTTTATAGTCTCATGCGAAGTGTGTGTGTGTGTGTGTGTGTGTAAGTGTGTGTGTGGTACAGACAGGTGGGAAGAGTCTTTTCTGGAGGGGTCAGCTGTTCATTCGGCAGTACTGGACTGACTGTGTCTTATCTTGTGGACAGACAATGGGTACCATATCCATGACAGACAGGGCTATAAACCGTTTCACCAGATGCCCTTTTCCAGTTGGGATATTTACCCAATGTGACGTACGTTCAACTGTTTTCAATTGTGCTACTCCAAGGCAAAATGTTTTCTGTATTAGTAAACACACACACACACACACACACACACACACACACATTATCCATTATCCTCGATATAAAAGAATACAAAGAAAAAAAGAAACACACACACACAGGGGAAGGAGTTGGTGGTGTCTTTTTTGTTTTGTTTTGGTTTTTCGTTTGTTTGTTTTGGTTTGGGTTTTGTTGTTGTTGTTTGTGTGTGTTATGGTGGATATATTTTCAGAAGAATTTTTTCTTTGTTTGATTTGTATGGCGTAACATTGTTCAGCTGTATTTTTGGTTGTTGTTTTTTTTTAATTCTATGTACGCATATATTATTGTTTTCTCTTGTTTGATTTGTATGGTTTATCACTGATGAGGTTTTTATTCTATGACTGCATATATATTATCTTTCTTCTTCTTTTTTTTAGATAGATGGCTTGATGGGAAAAAAAAGCAAATGCACTGCTTATTCAATGTACCATCTGAAAATAAAAGTCAGACTTTGACTCTCTCTCTCTCTCTCTCTCTCTCTCTCTCTCTCTCTCTCTCTCTCTTCTCTCTCTCTCCTCTCTCTCTCTCTCTCTCTCTCTCACACACACACACACACACACACACACACACACACACACACACACACACACACACACAGCCGAGCGCGTACATGCATGTACATACCGATACGTTGCATTCATCTAGATCTCAAGGGGGATATTTTAATAATAATAATAATAATAATAATAATAATGTATGGAATTTATATAGCGCTGAATCTTGTAAAGCAACAAATCAAAGCTCTCAGATGATACATGGAATAACCTCTACAGTGTATATTTGCATTTTTTTTAAATCATGCGGTGCTGACTGAATACTATTTTTGCTGTCAAAATACTATTTTTTTGCCAGTTCGAATACTGTTTTTCATTTGCTGGGGGTCGGCAGGTTTGCAAAGCCACCCACCTGGGTTTGTTTTTATATCATCATTATTAAAAAAAAAGAAAGGAAAAAGCTGTACAGTGTAAAGAAAGAAACTAGTCGTGTTACAAAGTCGTTGTTACACATCAACAATCCCTTTCTCCACTCTCTCTCTCTGTCTCTCTCGCTCTCTGTCTCTCTCTCTGTCTCTCTCGTACTGTTCACGCAGTACATATACTTTCAAGTTCTCTCCTCTCTCTCTCTCTCCCCTCTCTCTCTCTCTCTTCTCTCTCTCTCTCTCTCTCTCTCTCTCTCTCTTCTCTCTCTCTGTTCTCTCTCTCTGTCTGTCTGTCTGTCAGTCTGTCTGTCTGTCTGTCTGTCTGTCTGTCTGTTTCTCTCTCTCTCTATCTCTCTCTCTTCTCTCTCTCTCTCTCTCTCTCTCTCTCTCTCTCTCTCTCTCTCCTCTCTCTCTCTCTCTCTCTCTCTCCTCTCTCTCTGGAGTTAACATCAGTGCAGACTCCACTCTCCCCAAAAGTCCTTCGGATGAGACTATAAACCGAGGCCCCGTGTGCGAACGCACGCCGAACATTTTGTGCACATGTTAAATCCTGTTTCGCTTTTCGTAAGAGTAGGCCATTGTGTGCCGGTGGGAACACATGACAGAATTGACAACATCACAGTCATACACATGGGGACTGGATGTAAAAAGCATTTGTGTTTTTCCATTATCCTCAACATAAAAGAATAAATAAATAAATAAAATATATCTCACAGGCCTGGATGAGGAAGACAGTACTAGGTAAAAAAAACAAAACGAAATGCAGCATACAACCTTGATAGCCTAGCGGTTAGAGCGTGGCACTCGTGATCTGACTGATTGACGACCCAGGTTCGAGCCACCACTGAGACACCCGTTCCAGGGGGATTTTTTTTCCCTTGGAGTTATCGTCAGTGCCTCCTCGACTCCTCCAAAAAAAGTCTTTTAGATGAGACTATAAACTGAGGTCCCTTGTTGTGAACGCAAGCAGAACATCTGACTCATATGTCAAAACCTCTTTCGCCTTTTAGAACAATAGGCTATTCTGTTAACAAAAATCCGCATGCACACAAGGACTAGCTGTAAACAAACACATGAAGGCTTATTCCTTCTCCTCAAAATAAAATAATTTAGATTGAAAAGGAAAAGATGATAATTTATCAGACGGCGCTGCCAATAATGGATCCTACCACTCCACGGACCCAATGGGCTAGAAGTTAAACCCTTTTTCCACACAGCCTTGGCATCCATCCATTGCGTGATAAAAATGAACAGTTGCAGCAATCACGAGAGAGAGAGACGAAGACAGACACACAAACTCACAGACACCAACAGACAGAGAGAGAGAGAGAGAGAGAGAGAGAGAGAGAGAGAGAGAGAGACAAACACAGAAGCACAGACTCACAGACACCAAGAAACAAACAGACAGAGAGGAAGACAGACTCACAGACACCAACATAGAGACACAAAGACTGACACACAGATACCAACAAAGAGAGAGACAGAGAAAAAGACAGACACGGGCACCAACACGCACGCACACACACACACACACACACACACACACACCACACACTAACAAACAGAGAGACAAAGACATACATACATACATACATACATACATAATACATACATACATACATACATACAGGAACCAACATACACACACTCTCGCTCTCTCTCTCTCTCTCTCTCTCTCTCTCTCTCTCTCACTCACTGACTCACACACACAAACAGATTTTTGGAAAGGTCATACACATTTTGTGTGCAAGTTATCTCCTCCTGATAGTCACCACCTTGTCTTGTTGAGAGGTAGGCCTGTCAGCCAAACAGGCTTGTTGTGTCCTAAAGTATTTGTTGTCCTAAAGTGGAGAGGCTCAAAGGAGATAAAAGAACTCTTCCCCGGGTCTGGAGACTACCTGTGGAAACTTCACCTTCTCCTGTCCTTCACCAGGTGGGCTGCCAAAGCACAGACTGCAGGTCGTAAGACAAGTCATTCTAAATCTGACAATGCATATTGTCTTTGTGAACATGCGAATGAGGTCATACAATACAATTTTCCCAAAAAGAAGCTATAGAGTTCTCGTTTCACATTTGTCGTCTCAACTGATTATTTGTGATATCTTTTTTATTGCCATAGTGTAGGATCATGTTTTCATTATGTATTGATAGAAAACCATATGCTAAAGCGGTTCAAAAAAGAGTTTCCACTTACGTTTGGATCAGGTTCGTACAGTTAGTTGAAGACCTCAATCCAGTTAACAACAAGAATACCATTTAGCGACACCACGCACTCTATTACTTTCTCTTTGTTCTTCTTTCCTATGATCTTTTTATAGCACATGACACAGGTCAGAAGGTCAGAGGAAAGAGATGTTACCTTTAACTGAACCTACAGGCTTGTGTCTTTACAGAGATGAGTAAAGTTGGAGAAGAGCATGAAGGTCATAATAGGCGGCAACCCGGTATTGATTTGGGGGTCATGTAGTATCTTCTATAGGGTGTGAATCAAACAAAATGTTGGTGATTTTCACAGGGTTTTTTAAAGTATGAAAAAAATGCACTGTGCACTTGTTTTGGGATTGAGGACATAGAGCAATACCAGGAAATCACGAGAAAGTTGGTAATAATCATCAAGGGAGGATTGCCTGTATTCCTACAGCGTTGACCCCTCGCATGCATATTGCGGTAAGGAAGCTAGCAGACAACAAAGGACTGAGGGTGTACAGCGTTTTCGGAAAAATTTTAAACTTTCAAACCTACCAGATTTGTTCAAAA
Source organism: Rapana venosa (assembly GCA_028751875.1). Classification (NCBI taxonomy): domain Eukaryota; kingdom Metazoa; phylum Mollusca; class Gastropoda; order Neogastropoda; family Muricidae; genus Rapana; species Rapana venosa. The sequence continues at coordinate 77,341,869 of CM054137.1, read as the reverse complement.
TCTCATGAGTTTTGATGCAGATGCTAGTCTTTCACAAAAAGTTGTTTTTATTTCTGTGGATGCCTTAGTACGTGTGGTATGAATATAAGAGTCACATAGAAAAACAGAAGGAAAAGAGTGATTTTTTTAATACCGGTGTGCGGCCATAAGGACTGCAATATACAGCAGGAAAACAGAAATGTCATAAGAGATGGAGACCATAGAGGAGAAAGAGAGGGGTGGGGGGTGAGATAGGGAAGAGGGAAAGAGTGGGGAAGGAAAAAGAGAAGTGAAGGGGAGAGAGGGAGACAGAAAGAGAGAGAAGGGGACCAGAGAGAGAGGGGGGGGGGGGACAGAGAGGAGAGAGAGAGAGAGAGAGAGAGAGAGAGAGATACAGACAGACATACAGATAGAGCTTTGAGGGAGACAGTGAGCTTTCTATAGCACAACAGAAAGTCAGAGAAAAACCCCTTTCTAATACATAACATAGGATCTGGTGTCTTTACAGTGGGGAATGGTGGTGGAAGAACAGCATGATGTTGATAATAATGACTGCATTAGACTTAAAGAACAGAAATGCCGAGAGAGAGAGAGAGAGAGAGAGAGAGAGAGAGAGAGAGAGAGAGAGAGAGACTTCAGACTTCAGACTTTTACTGTGCATAGGCCTTAGGCCACAATACAAAAGGAATGACGGGCGTATGGAGTAGACATATGACATGAGTGTTATAAACACATTACTATCAATGTATATAAATACGAAATGATATATCAGCAATAATAAAGAAATTACATCACCCATTTCTTGAATATTCATCACAAATCAATTCACGTTCGTTATAATCGACAATGTTTTGAATTTAGTATTCATTAATATAAGGATCCATTTCTATAAAGCTATCTTACTTCTTCTGTTGGTTGCATGAAAAATAAATCGTGATAAATTATGTATATCAGCAGATATTGTAGCTTTGAGTAGCACGTGCAAAGGAAGTCTCTTCGCATCTTTAAGAAACTCATGTCTCAAATCTTCATAGACAGGGAAATTAAATAAAAAGTGTTCTTCATTCTCTATTTGGTCTTTACAAACAGGGCACTGCTCACATTCAATCGTACTTGAGTAACTGAGAGAGAGAGAGAGGGTGGATGGAGATAGAGAAGTGAATAAAGGACAAAGAGAGAAGAGAAGAAAATTGGGACAGAGAAACAAACAGACGCATAGATAGGGACACAGACAGAGAAAGAGAGACTGAGAAACACACACACACTCATGTCTGTGCAAATCTTTTCAGTTTGTTTCTCTACACATTCAAGTTCAAATGATAATGTCACACACACACACACACACACACACACACACACACACACACACACACATAAAGACAGAGCCAGACAGATAGACAGACAGACAGATAGAGAGACTCCTCATAGATCCAAAAGATTTTTTTTCTGCACGTTATCTCCTCCTGATATTCTCCATCTTGTCCTGTTCAAATGTATGTCAGTCAGACAGCCTATCACTGTATTTCTTCTTCTTCCCCTCCTCCTCCTCCTCCTCCTTCTTCTTCTTCTTCTTCTTCTTCTTTCCTTTGACCTTTTTTTTTGTATAGCACATGACAGAAGGTCAGAAGGTCATAGAAAAGGGAGGTTACTTGTAATGAACCTACAGGCTGGTGTCTTTACAGTGATGTGTGAAGTTGGAGAAGAGCATGATGGTCGTAATAATGATGACTGTAATAGACTGGGAGGCAAACAGAAATGCCATAAGGGAGGGAGACCAAAGGAGAGGAGGATAGGGGGAGGGGGGGGAGGTAGGGAAGAGGGACAGAGTGAGGAAGGAAAAAGAGAAGAAATTAATGAAAGAGAGAGGGGGAGACAGAAAGAGGGAAGAAAGATGACGAATGGAGAGAGAGAGGGAAGGGGACGAGAGGGGGAGAGAGAGAGAGAGAGAGAGAGAGAGGAGAGAGAGAGAGAGAGAGAGAGGAGAGAGAGAGAGAGAGAACTCAGAACTCAGAACTCAGAACTTAGAAATTTAATGTATCTCAGCCTTAGGCCATAATACATGGTTGGCGTAGAAGATAAATTTCTGAGAGAGAGAGAGAGAGAGAGAGAGAGAGAGAAGGAGACAAGAGAGAGAGAGAGAGAGTGAGTGAGAGAGAGAGAGAGAGAGTTCTCAAAGATCGAAAATATTTTTGGGGCCAGGTATTTCCCCCTTCATTCTGATAGTCTCTGATTCATCCTGTTGTGAAATAATGTCAGTCAGACAGGTTATCCCTTTCTTTCCCCCCCTCCATCCCCCCCCCCCCCCCCCCCCCAACAACAACACATCCTTTTTATAGCACAAGACAAAGGTCAGAAGGTCACAGAAAGGGGCCGTTACTTGTAATGAACCTACAGGCTGCTGTCTTCACTGTGATGAATGGCTTTACAAAAAGAGAATGATGCTGATAATAACGGCCATTAATCGACCGTGAGACAAAGAGAAATGCCTTCTTCTTTTTTTTAGTTTATTCTTTTATTTTGAGAACAATGGAATAAGCGCTCCTGTGCTTTTTTTTGACATGCAGTCCCCGTGTGTATGCAGTTTTGTAAATTTTGTCATCTGTTCCCACCCCCACACAATCGCCTACTCTTCTGAAAAGTGAAACAGGTTTTAACGTGCGTGCAAGATGTTCTGCGTGTGTTCGCACACGGGACCTCGGTTTATGGTCTCATCTGAAGAACTTTTGGGGAGAGTGGAGTGGAGTCAGTACTGATGTTAACTCCAGGGGAAAATATTCCCTAGAATGAGATTCGAACCCTGATCAGCAGACCACGAGCACAGTGCGCTATGCTTCGACCTATCAGGCTATCGGTCCCCCTGAGAGAGAAATCATGAAAGAGAAAGGGGGGAAGGAGGGGAGGGGGAGAGAGAAGAAAGACTCATAAAAAGAGGGAGGGAGGCAGACAGACAGAGGACAAGAGAGAAAGAGATAGGGAGGAAGAGACAGACACAAAGAGGAAAGACAGGGGAACGTGGAGACAAAAAAGAGAAGGGAAAGAGAGAGAGAGGGGGGGGGGGCAAAAAGAGGGGGAGAGAGGGGCAGGGAAGGGGAAGAGAGAGAGAGAGAGAGAGAGGGGGGGGGGGGGGAAGGGAGATAATGGAGAGAGAGAAGGGAGATAATGGAGAGAGAGAGATGGATTGATGGATGGATGGATGGATGGATTGATTGATTGACTGATTGATTGATTGATTGATTGATTGATTGACTGAGTGACTGGCTGATTGATTGATTGATAATTTTTATTCCCAAGAGTAACACATAAGTATTTACATACCTTTTTTTTTCATCCGGCCCTTGCCCTGAGAAGGGGCTATCCTTAATAATCACAATTAGTAATTTCAAGCGAACATACACAAG
>CM054137.1:77330992-77333492 GCA_028751875.1 Rapana venosa | reverse complement strand
CTTCCCTGACCCTAAAAGAGGGCAGGTACCCATTTACAGCTGGGTGAACTTGGGGGGCGGGGGGGGGGGGGGTTGTACTGAAGCCAAGGTGCGCAAATGGTAACCCTTCCCCTTGGTAACCACTCTCAATGCTGCTTAACCTTAGCTTGGGGAAAGCCAGTGCTCAATGTCGTTATGGTGTATGGTACAGTCCCTACAGTCCTTTACAGAGAGTAAAGTACAAGATCAGTACCCTCTGTTACAAATGCCTACACTAAACAGCACCCTCCTATCTCTGTGAATGTCTTCACCTGTACACTTCTTCTCGTTCTCTTAGCTCTGCTGCAGATACCCTGGGCTTACGAATACCTACATTCAACCAATCCACTGTTAGCCGTCGCTCTTTCTCTGTTTCTGGTCCATCAATCTGGAATGACCTCCCTCTCTCCCTTCGTGAAAAGCCGACTTACGACAGCTTTAAATCCAGCCTCAAAACATACCTATTTCAAACCTAAGATTTTTCCTTCTTGTTTCATCTCATATGTGTCCCTGGCTTTAAAAGCCAAAACTCCATCACACTGCTGAAATGTACAACCTCTGCGTGTGTGTGTGTGTGTGTGTGTGTGTGTGTGTGTTTCGTGCGTGCGTGCGTGCGTGCGTGCGTGCGTGCGTGCGTGTGTGTGTGTGTGTACATTTGAATTTGCTAGAATAGTGATAGTCATTGTTGGTTGCATGTGTAGGAGCGGATTGAATGAAGCGCTCTGATTTGTAATTGCAAGATATAGCTCTCTATAAATTCCATTTATCATTATTATTATTATTATTATTATCATCATCATTATTAAATGGAATCCGTCTGCCGGGTCGTTTTCTTTCTTCGTCGTCTAACGCTCAGACAGCAACTCCGGAGGCCCTGACAAATGCTGCCACAGTATGCTGAAGGCCCTCCCTCCAGGGGTCCGAAGAGCTTGTCCCTCATCGGCATGTCAGTAGGCCAGATATCGGCCCTCAGGTTTTGCTGTGTTGGATGGACAGGTCTGGAGGAGGAAGTGTTCCTTGTGATGGATGGAAGGTCGGAAGAAGTGTTCCTCCATTGTACGGATCATCTGGTATCTGAAAAAGTGGGCAAACAAACAAACCAAAAGTCTCAGTTAGCACGCAGATTCCACTTATTGTTGTAAAATAGAAAGGAGAATGAGGAAGGGGGGGGGGGAAGAATAAAATTAAGAGAAAAAGAAAGAAAGAAAGAAAGAAAAGAAGAAGAAGAAGAAGGGAAAAAAGAAAAAGAAAAAAGAAAAAAAGAAAGAAAAGAAAGGAAAAAAGAGAAAGAAAGAAGGAAGGAAGAAAAAGGAAGGAAAGGAGAAAACAAAAAGAAAGAAAGAAAAAGAAAAGAAAGAAAGAAAACGAACGAAATGAAAAAACGAAAGAAAAAAGAAAAAAGAAGAAAAACAGACGACAGAAAAGAAAAAAAAAGAAGTGAGGGAAGGGAAAAGAGCAGAAAAAAAAAGCAGAGACAGACAGACAACAGCAGACGAGACAGAGAGAGATAAACAGACAACTAGAGACAGAGAAGAAGACAGAACAGGATACAGAGACAGACAACAATGACAATGACAAATTCTTTTAATTTCATTCCGAGGATCAGAAAAGCACTCATGAGCTTTTTTTACATTCCAGCTACCCCCAAGACAAGAGAGAAGAGAACAGAGAGAGAGACACCCACCCTTTCCCCCCCTAACCTTCCCTCACCCCCCCCCCACCACCCCCCCCCCCCCCCCCACCCCCAACAAACAAACAACAAGGTGTGAGGGGGTGTTTGAAGTGAGAGGAGGTATCTCATAATTCGTTAGTTTCTTCCGACTGAAAGTGTTGGTACAGTTATGTCCTTTTCCTCTGTCTTTCTTCCCTTTTCCTTCTCTTCTTCTATTTCTTCTCCTCTCTTCTGCTTCGTTCTTTCTTTTCTTGTTTTCTTTCTTTCTTTTATTCTTCTTTTATATCTTTCATTCTTTTCTTTCATTATTTCTTTCTTTCCTTCTTTTCTTTCTTCTTTCTTTCCTTTCTTTCACTCTTTCTTTCTTCTATCTTTTCTTCTTTCTTTCATTCCTTTTATTTTTTTTCTTCCTTTCCTTCCTTCCTTCCTCCTTTCTTTCTTTAGTTTTTTTCACTCTTTCCTTCCTTCCTTCCTTCCTTCCTTCCTTTCTTTCTTTCTCTCTTTCCTTCCTTCCTTCCTTCTTTATTTCTTTCTCTCTTTCCTTCCTTCCTTCCTTTCTTCCTTCCTTCCTTTCTCTCTTTCTTTCTTCTCTTTCTTTCTCCTTCCTTCTTCCCTCCTTCCTTGCTTTCTTTGTTTCCTTCCTTTCTTTCTTTCTCTCTTTCCCTCATTCCTTCCTTCTTTATCTATTTCTTTCTTTCCTCTTCCAACTTTCCTTTCTCTCTGTCTTTTCCATCTGTGTATCTGTCTTTATTTTCTTTGTTGCTTTTTTAAAAATAGTTTTCTCGCTTTTTAATTTTTTATTTATTTGTA
>CM054137.1:77313492-77325992 GCA_028751875.1 Rapana venosa | reverse complement strand
AACAGAGACAGACATGCATAGACACAGACAGACAGACAGAGGGAGACAGGAGAGAGATGGGGGAAAGAGACAGACACAGCGAAACGTATAAACAGAGAGAGAGACAGACGAGAAAGAGAAACAGAGACAGGTAGAAACAGGCACACAGAGAGAGACTGAGACGGACAGAAAATATTTATGTATTTATTTATTTATTCTTTTATTTCGAGGATAATGGAATAAGCACTCGTGTGCTTTTTATCATCCAGTCCCCATGTGTACGCAATTTTGTAAATTCTGTCATCCGTTCCCACCGGCACACAATGGCCTACTCTTCCGAAAATTGAAACGGGTTTTAATGTGTGCCCAAGATGTTCTGCGTGCGTTCGGACACGGGGCCTCGGTTTATAGTCTCATCCGAATGACTTTTGGGGAGAGTGGAGTCGGCACTGAGGAAAAATCCTCTTGAACGAGATTCGAACCCGGGTCAGCAGATCATGAATACATCACTCTAACCACCAGCTATCCCGTTCCGTTCTGTCCGTTACAGAAGAGAGAGAAGAGAGAGAGAAGAGAGAGAGAGAGAGAGGGGAAGAGAGAGAGAGAGAGGAGAGAGAGAGAGAAGAGAGAGAGAGGAGAGAGACACACCCCACACACACCACACACACACACACACACCACTCACACACAGACGACAGAAAGTGCAAAACCAGTAACAAACAAAAAATACCGGGTGCTAAATTTAGGATGGGGGGGGGGGGGGGGGCAGGGGGGGGAGACGGTAACCACATCGGAAGCATGTCGGAGCCGGTGCGAGGCCCTCTTGACACGGGCAATCAGCGTGGCCGGGGGGGAGTTGGAGGAACAGAGTACGGGCACTTCTGGGGGGGCCGGGGGGGGGGGGGGGGGGGGGGGGGGGGGGGGGGGGGAGGGGGTGGGGGGGGGGGGGGAGGGGGGGTGGCGCTTTTAGCTTGGTGGTGGTGGTGGTGGTGGTGGTGGTGAATGATGATTAGTGATATGACAACGACAATCGCTACAGCAGGAATAACAAAATAGCGAACCAGAAAAGCAAGGACGACAAGAACATCAACATTAACAACAAAAACAACAACAATATATGTAAAACAACAATAACATCAACAACCTATGTTTGTCCGTCGTGTCCGACGATGACCTCCAAAACAGCAGAGGAGGCAGCTGCTGTTTTGGAAACTGGGCAGAAATTTGATTATAGTGGAGATGCCTTGCCCACAGCACATCCCCACTCTCTCGGGCCAAGTGGGCATAAGGACAGTCAGCGTTGGAGATGTTCTCCAAAGGCCAACCAGTCCCCAGGGCTGCAGCACATAAGGACTGTGCGAGTCAAACCTCCTCGTCAGAGAGTCATGGTCGATCACTGAAGACTAAGCTGTAAAGAGGAATTCCATGAGTGGAAAAGCCACTGGTCATACAGCCTCTCACTTTGCTGTTGCCCCCAGCGTCAATGGTTTAATCACGAACTGTGATAAAGCCCAGGCGCTGACGGCGGACATCAACAACGACAGCAACAACAACAACAAAACTAGTAGAACAAGATTTTAAAAACAGAAGAAGAACAAGAAGGAAGCGGGGGTTGAGGATGATAGTGACAACAATGACAATGATGATGACATTGAAGAGGTGGAAGAGAAGGTAAAGAAAAGAAGAATGAAGAAAAAAGAAGAAGAAGAAGAAGAAGAAGAAGAAGGAAGAAGAAGAAGAAAAAGAAGAAGAACAACAACAACAAAACAACAACAACAACAACAACAAGAACAAGAAGAACAAGAAGAACAAGAAGAACAACAAAAACCCAAAACAACAACAACAACAACAACAACAACATCGAAAACGACAACAGCAACGAAATAGCCAACTGTCAAGTAAAACTCAAAGAAAAAACAGACGCAGACAGATTTTCAGTAAAACAAAGGTACAGAGACAGAGACATAACTTGATACACAAACTGAATACACAAAAATCGCTTATAATTATCTACACAATACTGGCTATGCGGTATATTCAATTCAACTCAGCTCAATCCAATTCAATTCAGTGCAACTTTATTATCTCATAAAGAGAAATTCTGGCAAGTGCAGCACTATTGATACCAAGACAGTAAAACATTCTAACCACAACTCTTTAGGGAACCAGATATCGATTATCTGCGCAACATGAAGGAGCCACACATTCATTCATCAGACATTGGAGCCAAACAAGCCCACTGCATGATAAGTTTGAGAGATTTTGAAAAATGTTGAGCAAGCATAACTATGTGGTCGGTAGGGGAGTGAGGTTATCAGAGACCTCGATTCTCAAGTGGCCAGCATATGAGGGCGGCGCCCATCCCCTTTCTCCCTCGCTGCTTTACCTTTCCCCTTTGACCCTAAGAGGCAGATTGAAAGACGGGGGGGGGGGGGGGGGGGGGGGGGGGGGGGGGGGTACTACCTGGAAAAGAGGAAAAAATATAAAATTATAGGGAGAAAACATACTCAGAGCAAAAACAAGAAAAGCAAAAAAAACACAAAAAAAAAAAAAAAAATAAAAAGAAGAAATCAAAGGGAGGGGGGGGGGGGGGGGGGGGGGGGGGGGGGGTTGAAATGATAACATAATTAGAGACGATTAAAGAAAAGCAACTGTAAAGTATGTTCGTCTCTTTAGGAGTACTGAGTTTTTTCCCGCCTTGTTCCTTCTCATCATTCCTTCATCATTCTTTTTGGGTTTTGGGTTTGGGCTTTTGTTCTCTTGTTTTGTTTTCTTTCTTTTTTCTTGTTTAACATCTTTTAAAATATTTAATTTTCCTTTTTTTTAATTCTGTACATGCTTTCTGCAACCACACGTAAAACATCTTGCACACATGTTAACCTGTCACCCCCTCCCCCCCCCCCCCCCCCACACACACCACACACACTCTCCCTACCATCACCACCCTGTCACATTTTGTACAAGGGCAGGTAAGCTGGTTTCAAAATCTTCAGTGGTGCCCCAGCGCTCTACAAGACTATGGGATAGGTGTGTTCTTTATTCTTTTATTTCGAAGGTAATGGAATAAGTACTCAGTTATATGTGTTTAGTGTTTACACACACACACACACACACACACACACACACACACACACACACTTTCTTTCTCTCTTTTCTGTTTTATCGTTTTTCTTTTGTTTTTGGTGGCATTGGTGGTGGTGGTGGTGGTGGTGTTGGAAATGGTGGTGGTTGGTGAGGGGATTCTGTTTATCGAAACAGCACAACACACACACACACACACACAAGGTTCAAGATTCAAGATTCAAGATTTAATTCCCTTCACCCCTTTTCGGGTATGGAGAATTACCAACAAATTCAACATGGAAATAAACCTAACAGCAATACACCCAAAAATAATATGAATACTAACAGGAATTGAAAAGAAAAATTTCATCGCAAAATGAAAAGCAAACAGTATTAAAGACTCAAGACTGATTTTAAAGTATACAAATTTCTTTCAAAGGCACAATCTACACTTGTGCAAAACAAGAAATACCTGCAAATCTTATGAATTTTGAGAGAGACAGGAGAACTCTTCGAAATTTGCATTTCATTAGCCTACAAAAATTATAACTGGACATGGGATGAAGAAAGTGCTGGGGAATAAAATCTTGTAGTACATGTTTGAAGTGGGGACATTCCATGATGAAATAAAATTCATCCCTAAAACAGACACACTGCATTTTGAACATATTCTTTCTTCCCGTGGTATATTATGGAAATGTCCAACCTCAATATGAAGCTTGTGACAGCTACAACGAAGTTTCATAAGAGCGTAAACAATTACATCTGGTAGACAAGTTATAAATTTTTTTCCATACCAAAAAATTGGATCTTATAGTTTTTATAATAAGGCATCTACTATTATTCCCAACAGCTCAGTTCACAGACCCACACACCAACCACACAAACCACACAACACTGAGACCCCTTAAAAATTACAAGTTTTTCTCACTGTAAGAAAGTGCTAGCGGCTTTAAATTATTTCGATAAAACTGAACGCTTTTACAACCAAATATATCAAAAATATAAAATGTTGTGTGGTGAGAAAATTACCGCATTCTTTTTTTTTTTAATTTTAGAGACTAAAAACCCAATCTTATACCCTCTTTTTTCTAGAGAATCCTGATATGAATATTAACAAAATTAATTTGTGCGTTTAGTGTGACAAAATCTTTAATGAAGAGTCCTATAGGACATTTCTTATAGTTATAAGTCATATTAGCAATTCTTATGTATTTATTTGTTGTTATCATTGTTTATCCCGTTTCGTGTACTGATTACGTTATTTAGCATGAGATACACATTTTACTGCACGCATCCATCAACATAAGTGCCCCCTCCCCTCCCCTTCCCTTCGTCTAATATCACTTTGAGTGGACAGACGTAAAATCGAAGCAGCAGCAACAACAACAACAACAACACACACAACTCAATACACACACCACACACGTTAAATCCTGGTCCACTTTCGTAGAGTAGGCCATTGTGTACCGTTGGAACAGATGGCAGAATTTCACAAAATCCCAATACACACGAGGACTGAGGAATTTTTTGTAAAAAAAAAAAGCACATAAATGCTTAATCCCATTATCCTCGATATAAAAATCTGTTTTTTTAAAACCACACACACAAACACACACCACACACACACACACAGACACAAGGATTTTTTTATCAATTTTCTTGATTTTTTTTTTTTTGGGGGGGGGGGTGAGAACAGATTTTAAAAAAATTGTGTTAACTTAAATCTTTTACCCTAAAAAAAAGACTCTCTCTCTCACTCTTCTCTCTCTCTCTCGTCACATCTCACTCTATGATCGTCATTCATCCTCTCTCTCTCATTACTCATCTCTCAATCTCTCATCACTCTCTCTCTCACCACACTCTCTCTCTCTCTCTCTCTCTCTCTTAAAATTGATCACTTTGAGTGGACAGACTAAAATCGAAGCAGCAGCAACAACAACAACAGACGTATGATTTAAAAAGTGTTGGTGTTGATCGTGTGCTATGTATATTACATATTTAGTATATCCCTGAACCCCCCCCCCCCCCCCCCTCCACACACACACAAAACACACTCACTCCACGTCACATTCTCCTCCTCAATTACTGTAATAGTTTAGATTCCCTCTTCTTTGTTTTGTTACTATGTTTTTATGTGTCAATGTATGGGATTGAGTTTTATTTCATTATCATGACATATATTTTGAAACGAGTAATAATAAAAAAGTGAGTGTGATGGTATTGTTACTGTTTTTGGGAATTAGATATTGGATATTACTCGGAAATACACACACAAGGAACAGACCACTCTCATCTCTCTGTCTTTGTCTCTCTCTCTCTCTCACCTTTATCGTTTTGCTAAAGTTATAGTGTATCCTGATGAAGATTCATATTTTATATTTTCAATACTTTATTGGGACTGCCTCTGTATTTAAGTTTTTAAAAGAGTGCCCCATTTTCAATAACTTATAGTTAGTGAACAAGTATATGTAACATTTGACAATGTTAGATGTTATCTTTATGACTGGATTAAGTTGGTTTGTTATTTTCTTGGTTTGTTGTTGTTTTTGTTGTTTTGTTGTTTGTTTTTCTCATTCTTTTTTTTTCTTTGTTGTTTGGTTATTTTTCTCTTTGTTTTGTTGTTTTGAGAGGGTTTTTTGGGGTGGGGGTGGGGTGGGTGTTGTTAGGTTTTTTTTTATTTGTTTGCTTTGGGGGAGGGTGTTTTGAAAAGGGTTATTTTCCCCTTATTCTACTGTGAGAAGTATAAGTTTTGGGTTATTATTAAGATGTATCCCTACGGGCGGGGACTGGATGTAAAAAAAGCCATGAGTCTTATTCCATTATCCTCGAAATAAAAGAATTGTCCATTGTCCATTTGTCATTGTCATTGTCTTCTCCTCTCTCTCTCTCTCTCCCTCTCTCTCTCTCTCTCTCTCTCACACACACATTGTCAGTCAAAAATCACACCATGTTATTCACTTTAGCTAACTACCGAACTGCAGTGAACTGTGTGCAGTGATTTCAGTTACTAAAAGGTACAAATTGTTCTGAAACGCGAAATGGGGTGAGAATATTGAACGAGAAAGACAGTTCATTTGATTTGTGGGACTTAACCCCGACATCAAGGTCTTATAAACTAAATGTGCATTACGCCCCTTCTATTTACTATTTTTAGTTCTTTCTGCTTCTACCAGATGACGCTTCGGGGACATTGACCAATCAGTTGTTGAATTATCAATTTCCCGCAAATCGTATTCAACATGGAGGTAAATGCAAGTGATTTATCATGTAAAATAAGCATTGGTTGTGTTTGTCCGCCATTCCTGTGTTTATGTGATCGTGGTCGTGCTTTGGCAAAACAATCATCGTGACATATATTACAATCACATGCATCCAGATACATCTGACATCTTGCTTGTTGTCACTGTTCGTAATAACACGAAGCAATGATGTGGAACTGTTCGGCTTTCACTTTGCTGACCCCATGAGGCTAAGCTCTTGAGATGGGCAGCAGTCTCTACGCTACAACAGACAACAGTAGGCATAACAGTGTTTGGCGATTCGAGATCAAACACTACAGACTGTAACCTGGTATGATCGCAGCATTCGTACACTGATCGTAAAATAAGCAGCTGGCAGTCGCATTTTTTTTCATCGTATTTTTTCTTTCTATTTTTTTTCCAACTCGCTGGTTTCTTTACTTAGTGCATAACATTTAGACTGTCGTCGGTACTGAGCTTCTTAGAAACCATTTACTACATCATAGAACTGGAATGATAGTGGCAATGCTATCTGATCTATCTTGTGTGTGTCACTGTTGATGCATTTTTCACTTGCAGAAGTGTGATTGTGTGGATAAAATTGCAATATGAAAGCAGTTTTGTTACACTTGATTAGTTGACCCCCCCCCCCCCCTTGATAAAATGAGATTGTTATTTCTATCTCTGAGGCAAAACATGAAAATTTTTGTAGGTAAGCAGATAAATATGCAATATTTTGAATTTACAGTTATTTTAATTTTATTCAGAAAGTGTAATGTCAATGATAACCACATGTTTATGTTTATGAAAATATAAAACTCTGGAGGTGGAATAATGGCACAGGTAGACTGACATAGTGCAGTGGTGTTATTTTCCTAGAAATGTTTTCACTGAAAACTCACAGATACCATTTCTCTGATTTCAACTTGAATAGGCAAAGTAAATTTTGTTCTGCTTATGAGACTGTGAGAGCACAGCAAGATGAAACATTGGTTAAAACCTTCATCATTAATTAAATGAATACTAGAATAGTTTAGCACTAGACCAACTGGTAATGTGTATGCCATGCCACCCTCATGACTGAATTGACATACTCATGAATTATGATTCCTTCATTTATAACGCAAAGTCTAGTTTTGCTGTCGCCCCCCCCCCCCCCGCCCTCCTTTTTTTTTCTTGTTGTTCCTTGGCCAGTGCTTAGAGGTGAGATTTTGGGAATGGGCCCTTCCCCTCCCCCTCCCCCCACCACCATTTAGGTAGCTGTACCCCGACCGGGGATAGTGTCTTTAGAAACACAACACCTGTGTGCATGCGTTTTTGAAATTTTGTCATTCGCACCTACTGGCACGAAATGGCCCACTCTTCAAAAAGGCGGAACAGGTTTTAACATGTGGGCAAGATGTTCTGCATGCATTTGCCTGTACGGAGCCTCTGTTAATAGTCTTATCTGAAGGACTTGGACATTCATTTAAATTTTCTCATCAAACTGGGAAGAAAGGGCAAGGCTAAGATTAGTAAGAATTGAACCCAGAGCCTCACGGTTTAAACCGTCTAAACCATACTGCCACCTTCCCTCTTGTTTTCTTTTTATACATGTGTAAACAAGACTTGTCTTCTCAGACTTCTCCCTTAGCTCCTTGAGGAGTCACTGAGGTACTGCACTGGATTTTTCAATAAAACTCGTGCATCTCGGGCATGTTGAACCTGGCACAGCCCGTCTCACCTGTCTCCAGGTATTTAGGTAGCAGAATGGCAAGTGTAGAAATAAAACTGAGAGACTCCAAATCCTCATGGCCCAAACAAAAGTTAATCCAATGGCACTGGCAGTCTGCATGTGTAATTTGAATCTAGGAGACTACCACAAAAAGAAATCCACACTTTTAATCCACCAGGAACAGACATTGATATCGGGATCACAGTATCAGCTTGTCACTGCCATATGCGGAGACCCTCAGATATTTTTTTTTTTAAATTGCTGTAGATTTGTTTTTCTATGAACCCTAAGAATAGAAGTAATTACGTCAGATAGATTCAGATTTAGTCATTGAAATTTAAGTTATTATTGCTTTCTTTTTCATGTTTGTCACTTTTCTCAGTAATCTCACCATGCCAGTTCATTATGTCATATATCCTTAGATATCTAGCATAAAAAATTTACAAGCAGTTACATTTTGTTATTTTTCTGTAATATTTACTGTATAGTATCGTAAATATTATATTATACCTCCCCCTCACCTCTTCCCTGAAGCTCATGAATAACAATTGCAGCAACGTTATGATTAGTTGTGAAATCTGATCATGTGTAATTTTCCCCCCCTGTCTTTACTTCTGAATATTTTTTTTAAGTGTGTTGGTACTGTTACACAGAGTATAACATAAAATGATAAATGTTTGCTGTATGTTTTGGTTATATTAGAATTGCAGTTATATTTGAAATTGTTTCAGAAAATGTGAAAATATGTAATGGAAAAAAGCCAAAAATCTGTTATTATCACTTACAAGTGAGAGGCTAAGGAGTAAGGCTCTCAGAATTCTTAAGAGCTTGGCTTGTGATAACTCAAGACTTTAGTGCTTTAATAATAATAATAATAATGTATGGAATTTATATAGCGCCGAATCTTGTAAAGTAAACAAAGCGCTTGCATTCAAATCATTCACACATATGCAACCATCCATAAATATAAACAAATATCAAATTTATATACACAACACACTTAGGTGGGGGTGGTGGAGGTGAAGGCAGCTATTGAGAAGTAGGAATAGATAACAGGGGAAGATCTCAAGTAGAGTATAAGTGCATTTTGAGGCTAGATTTGAAAGAATCAAATGAAGGTTTTTACCCTGTGGGACTCCACATTCCAGTTTGACAGGTTTTTATTGAATTTTGCTTTCACTCTCTTGTTTCATAAGTTTTACAATGTTTAGAAATATCCTCAAAGCTGTAATATGGTTTCCTAAACCAGTAAAACTGAAAAGCTAGGGGGGGGGGGGGGGGGGGGGTTTGCATGTATACGCAGTAATCTCACCATTGCGCATTGGTGACCCTCGGAGCTCAAGATGAGAAACAAAACAAAAAAATCTAGATAACATGCATAACTGAAATATTTACAAGTAGTTTTTATATGTGATGACTGTTCTTTTGCAGATGGCAGGCTGGTCTGATATACCAGCCAGCCATCAAAGATAAAAGCTTCCATCCGAGGAAGAGGCTGGCCTGTCTCTCACACACACATACACACACACACCACCTTGACATCTATAACTTGAGGAATGCGACAAGCGCCAAGGGGCGAGCCTTCAGCAGCGAGCAGAGCGGTCTACTTGGCGGTGATGGAACGTGGGTGGCAGGTGATGTCATCATCGGTTTCACGATGGTGCTGATTCTTCTGGTCGTCGTATGAATGGAGCGTCACCCCTCGGGTCACGGTGAGAGGACGAGCATGGCGCACCGGCACAGTAAGAAAGCTGACCCTGTGCCCAGCTACCTGCCCGCCAACGGTCAGCAGACCCACGAGGAGAATCCCAATTATGTGGTGTACAAAAAGGTGGGTGAACTAGTGTTAGGGTTTTTTTGGAAAATCAGAACTGTACATGATATTAAATTTTGATGTATGGTTGTGTGCATTTTTTGTTTGTTCATGATAACAATAAATCATTGTCAATCTGAAAGGATACCTTAAAACTTGATCATGGTTTTATTCTTTTAAAACTCAAAGCAAAAATGATCTAGTATATAATGAAAGACAAGCTTTACTTTGTTCTTTCTCTAGTTAGATTTTAACCACTAGACTGCCTTACCCCGGAAATTTTCCGGAGCTAAACGTGCACCCTATACGCCTTACAACCCGGAAAATTTCCGGGGTGTCGAACCGAAGTAAACAAGCCTGCTTCCTTGACTACAGTTAAAGGGAAAGAACTTCAAAATTAATGGAGGTCACTCTCCTGTTGCTTGGCAACATCCAGCTGCAAAAACCGTAGCAAAAATGATCGTTTTTTTAGCTCGTATTTTGTGTTTTTATGCACGACTGCTTGGGAAGTTCGTGTTCAAAATGGCTGACACTTCTTGTTGAAGGCATAAATAACTTTACACAGCTGTAAAAGTGGCAAATAAAACTGTAGATTTACCTAACAGTGATGAAAACGATCATGTATGATTCAGCTGATCGTGCATTTAAAAAAAAAGAATGAGATTTGGCCTAGACTTATGTTTGACGTTATTGAGATCGGGGGTACTCAGAATGACAGTGGTGATAAAGAAATCGTATTTTTGGTCGATTTTTTTTTACTTTTTAAATATATTTTCGCAGTGAAATATCATGCTAACTAATTTGAGCTTGCCTCAAAGTAATCTACGATATATATATACTGTCATTGGGCAGACTATCAGGAATATTCATGTAGTAGTTTCTGAGTAAGAGGGATATGAACATAGCAGTGGTACATAAGAATTTTATTCCCTGGCATATAGGTGCACTTGCACTGGGCAGTTAAGAGGTAAACCCTTTACCATTCGCATTTCTTACAGAGAAACTCTCTGTAGTATTCAAAAATTTACTCAGTTTTTTAAGAGAATAAGGTACCTCAAGTACACATAGTGCTGTACACTACAGTTACCATTGTTCGCAGAGCAATCATATTTGGCCAAAGTATTCATATGATGTCATACTTTGTTCTGCACCCCAAGATGTGTGTCCTACCTACATGTGTCGAGCTGCTGTCCCCTCTTTGTCACCAAATACAGGTAACATTGCAGTGACATCATGCTGTTAGTGTACAACTACCCTCTTACATGCGCAATATACTTATGTGATTTTTTTTTTTAAAGTGTGGTCCTGCCTGAATGTGTCCTCCATCGCATCCACCGGCATGGTAATCCAATCGAACATTCACACTTGTCACAAAATTACTGTCACCAAGTCTACATTTTCTGAGTGGAAAGTATTCAAACATATTGAAAACAACGTTGACTAATGCACATATATAGGTCATTCTCAGAAACATGTGAGGTATGATAGTGACCTACTTCACACATCTACCATTTGACTGAATTTAGTTTGTAACTGTAGTGAATGCTGGTTACTGGTTATGTTTGAATTAAAGAAATAAATTTTAAAAGTTGTAATGAGTACTTGTGCTTGTTTTTAAAAATATTGAATTTTCTTATACAAAATGTGCTCATTCCAACATGGCGGATTTGTGACATGATGGTGCATACGTTATTCAGATTGTTCTTCTGACTTCAAAGACTGCTAATTTGAAACACAATTTGTATTAAATTAATGCCCAGATGTTGTTCCAAACTCCCAAGCAGAAACATCTTCCTTTTTTATCATGAACATTAAATAGAGGGTGGATTAAATACCCGTTGTGGTCGTGACGCTTAGTTTCCAAAGTCAGGCCCAATTTTAAAAATTCACTCACAAAGAACTATACGATATCATCAACACATTATAGCTTCCACTGATAAAGTAAACAGTTAACAGTATATAAAAAAAAGATGTTTTTGATCAGCAAGCCTCCTACCCTCGTTCATGGCTTGAAACTCCAGATTATCAACATGGTTTCTCATTTTTAATGTCACAACCGACCGAGGTAAATTTGGTGCAAAACTCGGCACATTCCTTCACTGACCGAGATTTTTATCGCTGGCACTTCACCTTGACCTAAAATATCTCTGGCACGTACTTTTTCCCGCCAAAGGAACATCGCGATGCTATACTAGTGTGCCGGTCTTTGTCTTCTTCCAAAATTTCTCATGTCACGACCGACCCGCCTAAAGCACGGCAGCATTTGATCAAGAGCCTTTACTCGCTTCTGTCGCATTTTTTATCGAAGGAGAAGGAATATTTTCTTTTCAAAGTATTTTACTTTTGCCAACCAGGGTTTAATAATCGTAAACTGTGTTTTAAATTACGAAATGGCTTGTTTTTGTCAGGTACTCTTTTCTTGTCAACAGCTTTGGCTTGTTAGCTGTGGGTACATTTACCGATCGTTTGATTTGATGACCGCTTATTCTTACTCAGAAAGAAAATAAAAAGCCATCTACTGTAATTTGTGGAAATGATTGTTATGTGCAAGAAATAAATTTTGCACAAAATATTAAATAGATCCAGTTTTTGTTGTGCGGCGTTACGGTTAGGACATGAAACGAACATAGTACGGTTTCTTCTACAACCGCAACATTCTTGTTGAAAGTTTTTTTCTTTTTTTTTTTTT
>CM054137.1:77206050-77312992 GCA_028751875.1 Rapana venosa | reverse complement strand
CCCAGAGCCGTCACGGTTTTTAAACCGTTCTAAACCATTCTGCCACCCTTCCCTCTTGTTTTCTTTTTATACATGTGTAAAACAAGACTCCCTGTCATTTTCCTCAGACTTCTCCCTTTGCTCCTTGGAGGAGTCACTGAGGGTACTGCACTGGATTTTTCAAATTTTAAAAACCGTGCATCTCGGGCATGTTGAAACCTGGCACAGCCCATCTCACCTGTCTCCAGGTATTTAGGTAGCAGAATGGCAAGTGTAGAAATAAAATGAGAGACTCAAAATCTCTCATGGCCCAAACCAAAAGTTAATCCAATGGCCACTGGCAGTCTGCATGTGTAATTTGAATCTAGGAGGACTACACAAAAAGAAATCCACACTTTTAATCACCAGGAACAGACACATGTATCGGGTCACAGTTTTCAGCTTGTCCACTGCCATTGCGGTGACCCTCAGATATTTTTTTTTTTATATTTGCATCGCTAGATTTGTTTTCTATGACCTAAGAATAGAAGTAATTACGCCAGATAGATTCAGATTTAGTCATTGATTAAGTTATTATTGCTTTCTTTTTCATGTTTGTCACTTTTTCAGTAATCTCACCATGCCAGTTATCCTATGAACCCTATATCTTAGGATATCTAGCGTAAAAAATTTACAAGCAGTTCATTTTTGTTATTTTTCTGTAAATTTTTTCTGTATTGTACGTAAAGTATTATATTATACCTCCCCTCACCTCTTCCCTGAGCTCATGAATAACAATTGCAGCAACTTATGATTAGTTGTGAAATCTGATCATGTGTAATTTTCCCCCCCTTGTCTTTCTATCTGAATATTGTTTAAGATGTGTTGGTACGGTGTACACAGAGTAGAACATTATTGAATTAATGTTTGCTGTATGTTTTGGTTATATTAGAATTGCAGTTATATTTGAAATTGTTTAAGAAATTGTGAAAATATGTATGGAAAAAAGCCAAAATCTGTTATTATTCCAATTACAGTATGAGGGCTAAGGAGTACCAGATCTAAGAATTCTTAGAGCTTGGCTTGTGTAAACTCATAAGACTTTAGTGCTTTAATAATAATAATAATAATGTATGGAATTAATATAGCGCCGAATCTGTTAAAGTACTACAAAGCGCTTGCTATTTCAAATCATTCACAATATAGTAGCAACCATCATAAATATAAACAAATACATATTTATATACACATCACTCTAGGTGGGTGGGTGGTGGAGGTGAAGGCAGCTATTGAGAAGTAGAATAGATAACAGGTGAAGATCTCAAGTTAGAGTATAGTGCATGTTGAGGCTCTGAGTTGAAAGAATCAAATGAAGGTTTTTACCTGTGGACTCACATTCTCCAGTTTGACAGGTTTTTTATTGAATTTTGCTTTCACTCTCTTGTTTCATTAAGTTTTACAATGTTTCTAGAAAATATCATCAAAGCTGTTAATATGGTTTCCTAAACCAGTTAAACTGAAGCTAGGGGGGGGGGGGGGGTTTGCATGATATACGCAGTAAATCTCACCATTGGCATTGGTGACCCTCGTGAGCTCAAGCTGGAAACAAAACAAAAAAAATCTAGACTACCACAATGCTAACTGAAATATTTATCAAGTAGTGTCCTCTCCTTATGTGATGCTGTTCTTTTGCAGATGGCAGGATGGTCTGAATATACCAGCCAGCATCCATAGATAAAAGCTTCATCCGAGGAGAGCCCCCCCGGCTGCCCCCCTGCCCCCCCCGGCCCTGGCTGTCTTCACACACACATTACACACACACACACCACTTGACATCTATAACTTGAGAATGCGACAAGCGCGAGGGGCGAGCCTTTAGCAGGCGCAGAGCGGTCTACTTGGCGGTGATGGAGTGTGGGTAGGCTGGCGATTCATCATCGGTTTCACGATGGTGTTGATTGTCTGGTCGTCGTATGAAATCGGAGGTTCACCCTCGGCGACACGGTGAGGAGGACGAGCATGGCGCACCGGCACAGTAAGAAGCTGAACCCTGGTGCCCAGATACCTGCCCGCCAACGGCTCAAGCAGACACGTGGAGAATCCCATTATGTGGTGTATACAAAAAGGGTGGTGTGAACTAGTGTTAGGGTTGTTCTTGAAAATCAGAAAC
Source organism: Rapana venosa (assembly GCA_028751875.1). Lineage (NCBI taxonomy): Eukaryota > Metazoa > Mollusca > Gastropoda > Neogastropoda > Muricidae > Rapana > Rapana venosa. Next base: position 77,310,864 of record CM054137.1, on the reverse strand, counting down.
TGTAATGATATTAAATTTTGATGTAGGGTTGTGTGCATTTTTGTTGTCTTGTATTGTTTAACAATAAATCATTGTCAATCTGAAAGGATACCTTAAAACTTGATCATGGTTTTATTCTTTTGAAACTCAAAGCAAAAAATGATCTGTAATTTGAAAGACAGCTTTACTTTGTTCTTTCTCTAGTTAGGATTTTCCACTAGGACTGCCTTACCCCGGAATTTTTCCGGGGGCTAATACGTGCACCCTATACGCCTTTACAACCGGAAATATTTTCCGGGGGTGTCGAACCGAAGAAGTAAAACAAGCCTGACTTCCTTGACTTACTGTTTAAAGGGAAATGTACTTCAAAATTAATCGGGAGTCACTCTCCCTGTTGCTTGGCTACATCCAGCTGCAAATAACAGTTGCAAAAATGATCGTTTTTTTTAGCTCGTTTTTTGTGTTTTTATGCACGACTGTTGGGAGCTTCGTGTTCATAATGGTTGACACTTCTTGTTGAAAGGCATTAAATAAAAACTTACACAGCTGTAAAAGTGGGCAAATAAAACTGTTAGATTTACCTAACAGTGATGAAAACGATCGTGTTTGATTCCGTGATCGTGCATTAAAAAAAAGATGAGATTTGCCTAGATTATGTTTGAAGATATTGAGATCGGGGGTACTCAGAATGACAGTGGTGATAGAAATCGTATTTTTGGGCGATTTTTTTTTTACTTTTTAAATATATTTTCGCAGTGAAAGTATCATGCTAACTAATGTGAGCTTGGCCTCGAAGTAATCTACGATATTTATATACTGTTCATTGGGCAGAACTATCGGAATATTATTGTAGTAGTTTCTGAGTAAGAGGATATGCAATAGCAGTGGTACATAAGAATTTTATATTCCCTGGCATATAGGTGCACTTGGCATGGCAGTTAAGAGGGTAAACCCCTTTACCATTCGCAATTCTTACAGAGAAAACTCTCTGTAGTATTCAAAAACATTTATCGTTTTTTAAGAGAATATGGTTACCTCAAGTACACATAGTGCGTAACTACAGTTACCATTGTTCGCAGAGCAATCTTAATTTGGCATTCAGTATTCATATGATGTCATACTTTGTTCTGCACCCAAGATGTTGTGTCACTACATGTGTCGAGATGCTGTACCTCTTTGTCACCCAAATACAGGTATCATGCAAGTGACATCATGCGTTAGTGTACAACTTACCCTTTACATGCGCAATATACCTTATGTGATTTTTTTTTTTAAAGTGTGGTCCTGCCTGAATGTGTCTCCATCGCACTCACCGGCATGGTAATCCAATCGGACATTCACACTTGTCACAAAAATTACTGTCACCAATTTTCCTTTTTCTGGTGGAAGTATTCAAACATTTTGAAAAAACGTTGTAATGCGTATTGGGTTATTCTCGAAAATGTGAGGTTTTTGTGACATAGCCCTTTGAAAAAAAAAGTTTTGGAAGTTTATGGTTTTTTTGTTATATTTTAGGTCTCTGCATAATCTGATTTTTTAAAAAAAAAATTTATAAAATTTTAAATTTGGGTTTTCCCTAGTTTTGTGATTAAAGTTCTTTTTTACCCGTGTTGCGGTTGTGACTGAAACCAAAAAGTAGCTAAATAAATCTTTGTACTCAGAATACAAACAAAAACACCCCAAAATGCTTTTTTTTCATTTAAAAAAACAAAACTTTTGAAGTAAGAAAATCATGACAAAGCATATTTTTGGCCTTTTTTTAAATGCCTCTAAGCAGTTTTGTACGCCCTTTTTAAGTTTTGTTTTTTTTGTAGTGACCACGGGAAGCATCAAATTCCCAAACTTTAACCCAGAATCATTTAAAAAAAAAAACAATTTTCTTTACCAAGAAGGGAAAGCTTTTTCAAATTAACCTTATAAAAGTATTGTTGCGGTTGTGGACAGGGAAAACCCGTTTGGTTGTGAAGGGAAAAACCCCCCTTCAAAAAACAAAAATGGAAGGTAGAAATTTAAAAACATTTAAAAAAACCACCAACTTAAATTGGAAACTAATGCATTTTGTAAATTATTCATACTGATTTATCATTTTTTATGATATATTATGGTTTGCATGGAGCCCGTTTGGTTTTTACAGGGAAAAACCCACCCCCTTAAAATTCATGAAAGTGTAGTTTTAAAAATAAATTTGAAAAAAACAATCATCTCAAATGAGAAACAATGATTCTTGAATTTTTTTTTTCATTGTTTTTATTTTTAAGATTAGGTGACATGAATTAAATAAACATTATTACATTTGATTTATCTGCTGGAGTTTTTTAAAAATATCAATCAACACAGTTTTGTCCAGTTTTCTCATCTGCCCTAGCGATCCTTTTTAATTATGATAAAATTGGTCATGGGCAGGTGCTTTTTATCAAGAAAAAATGCTTTTTTAAAAAAAACGACAAAAAAAAATGAATTTTCATATTATTCTTGGGTTGTTTTATAGTAAAAACCAAACTTAATTGTCGATAAAATTTGTTAGATTGTCAATTGATTAAAAATCATCCCCTTTGCTGTGTTGTTGGGGTTTCTTCCTTTAATTTAACAACACTTTGAATAACAGAATAATCTAGGTTATTTTTTCTTCTTTTCTTGTTTTAAGGCAAATTAAATTCTTTTTTTTTTTGGGGAAAAATAGAACCCTTTAAAAGACTTCAGCATTTGTGGTGCTTTTTTTTTCCACACATGCGCTGTTTTTTGTCCCACATCAAACATGATCTAAAAAATTTCAAACGATTTGGTTGTTAAGTTCTCTCTCTTCTCTCTTCTTCTCTTCTCTCCCCTTCTCTCTCTCTCTTCTTCTCTCCTCTCTCCCCCACAACAAAACCAAAACACAAAAACCCACAACACACACACACATTTTTTGATTTATTTGTAAAGAAAAAAAAAAAATTGTTGGTCATAATCACATGCACCTATGTATAGTGGGCCCCTGCCCCCCTTTTTTCTCTTCATAGCTCCCACCGGATAAGTTACTTTTCTTAGACACTACTCTTCTTTGTAATGTCCCCCCCTCATTAGATTTTCCCCTTTTAACCATAATTTTGTGGGGGTTGTGTGTGTTGGTGTGTGTTTTGGTGTGTGGTGTGGTGTGTGTGTGTGTGGAGAGAGAGAGGAGAGGGGGAGAGAGAGCAAATAATTTTATGTATGAAAATGCGGTATGTGTGTGTGCTGTGGGGTACAGCGCATGAGAGAGAGTGTGTGTGTATGTATGTTGTGCGTAAATGTGGTGGGGTGTGTATGTGTTTTTAACACCACAATTAAATTTTTGTTGTGAATTTATTTTTTGCTAAATAAATGTTGATTTTTTTTTTTTGGAAAAGGCATTATGGTTTTTTTTCATAACCAATTTCAACTGTAGTGTTTTTGCTTTTATGTAAAATGTGAATGTGTGTCAGTTGTGTGTTATTGTTTTGTTATAAACGCTTGCCCTTGCACTTTTAAAAGTAAATTTGGGTTCCAATGTTGACAAGGAAAAAAGAACAACGAAAAACAAAACAAAAAAGCCCACCCTCATGATGTGGTTTTCTCAAAATTTTTTCAGGATTGTAAGTTTAGGAGTTGAAAAATTTAAGTTAGGATTTCCCGCATTGTTTTTCTATTCTAAAATAAAAATAATTTAATGGGGAAAAGAACGTCATTGTTTGTTACATTTGAAGCACGTCGGACATAAGTGGTAGAAAAGAGTGACGTTTTTGGTGGCGGAACCCGAGTTTGTCGGGCGCGTTTGTAGCAAAACTTTAAGTCACTGCGAGGGTTTTTTCGTGTTTTTGGGTTGATCTTTTCGTTAACAACGATTGTGTAGATCAATCACTTCCCCGAAATAACCTGAAATCTGTATCCAAAGGAAAAAAGGGACGATTTATTAAGTAGTCAGGCGTGAAACAAAACCATAAATCCGTTTCCCGTCCGCTAACACGAGCTAAACGTTTTTCGGCCAAAATTTTAAAAGTGCGAGAAAACCACAGAAAAAATTGCCAGGTTTATTTTTCAAAAAACATAACCAGGCATCCCTATAAAAAATCATAACTGAATGTGAAACGCGAGACTAATTTTAGTAGCTTTAGCTAACGGCCGTGACAGAATCCACGCTATTGGTTTCGTGTCAAACCAAAATGGTTAATAATGAGTTTTCGGTGAACGAAAATTTCCAATTTAAAAAACATTTAAAAAATGAAAATAAAATTCTGTGCAAAATTTTTCGAAATAAAACAAATAGATCTATAAAAGAAAGAGAAAGTAAAACTTCAACAAGAATGTTGCGGGGTACAAGAAAAATTACTAGTTCTTTATTCCTAACCCTAACGCCGCACAACAAAAAAATGGATCTATTTTATTGTTGGCAAAAATTTTTTCTTGCACATAACAACCTTTCCACAAATTTCGTAGATGGCTTTTTATTTTTTTCCGATAAGAAAAAGGGTCATTTAAAAGAAACGATCGGGAAAAGTCCCACAGCTAAAAGCAAACTGTTGCAAAAAAAGAGAATACAAAAAAAAGCAATTTCGTAATTTAAACAGAGTTTACGTTATTAAATGGTGGCAAAGTAAAATACTTTGAAAGAAAAATTCCTTTCCTTCCCTAAAAAATGCGATAGAAGCGAGTAAGGGATCTTTTCAATGCTGCCTGCTTTAGCGGTCGGCGTGAAAGAGAAAATTTGGGGGAAGACAAGACGGAACTGTATAGCATCGCGATGTTCCTTTTGGCGGGGAAAAAAGTAGTGCCCGAGATATTTTGGTCAAAGGGGAAATGCCAGCGATTTAAAAAATTTGGGCAGTGAAGGAAAAGTGCCCGGGTTTTGCACCCAAATTTAGTCGGGCGGTTGTGACGTTAAAAATGAGAAACCCCGTTGTAATTGGGTTTCAAGCCATGAACGAGGGTTTGGAAGGCTGCTGATCAAAAAAATCTTTTTTTTTACGTTAACTGTTTACTTTATCGTGGAAGCTATAATGTGTTGATGAATCGTTAGTCTTTTTGAGTGAATTTTTAAAATTGGGCCTGACTTTGGAAACCAAGGTCACGACCACAAGGGTATTTAATCCCCCCTTTTTAATGTTCATGAAAAAAAAGAAGATGTTTCGTTTGGGGGTTGAAACACATTGGGCATTTATTTAAAACAAATTGTGTTTCAATTTGCGGTCTTTGAAGTCGAAAAACAATCTGAATAACCCATGCACCATCATGTCACAAATCGCCCTGTTGGGAAAAGACACTTTGTAAAAAAAAATTCAATATTTTTAAAAAAAAAGCACAAAATCATTAAAACTTTTAAAAATTTTTTTCTTTTAATTCAAAAAACAGTAACCACATTCACTCGTTCAAACTAAAATTTAGTAAATGGTAGATGGTGAAGAGGTCACTATCTTTTCCATGTTTTTGAGAAATTTTAAAACAAGGGGTGTATGAGAATTAGGTGGGGGTGGAGGGCCCCCTGAAAAAAACGGGGGGGGAAAAGTGTCAAAACATGAAAAGAAACCGCCCAGAGCAAAAAAATACCCCAAAAAAAATTTTAAAAAACCCAAACAAAACTGAAAAGTGATTAAAATTTAAGAAAAATATAACAAATGTCCCATGGACATGCCCGAGACCTTTTCAATATCAAAAGCCAAATTCAATTATTGATATGTTCTAAGGAGGTTTTTAGAAAATTGGGGTAAAAGCTTTTGGTTTTTACATTCAAAAATATGAGTATTAGAAATTTCTCACCCCACAACATTTTCTGTGTCTATGAAATTGGGGTTTTGAATGCATTAAGTTTTATTCTATTAACAAAAAAATTTACTCTTGTGCGGGGATATTTGAGAAGCTTGAATAGCCCGATGCTTTTTCAGTTTTGATGACAGATCTGTTTAGAAAACTCTCTTTTAGGTGATACGTTTCTGTGCCTTTTTTCCTGAGTTTGTTTAATAAGTGGAGCCCCCTTGTAAGATAAAGGCCTGTAATGTTGGATTTCCCTTCATGCTTGCACCTCTTTTTGAGCCCATAGCCCCCTCATTTTTGGGAAAGAAACCCCTGTTGAAGGACCCACGAAAGTGCATTTGTGCCCCTTTTAAGGTTAAAAAGGGGATGACTGATTAAACTCTAATGCAAAGTTTGATGTTGTTTTGTAACGGGTTTTAAAGCTACAATACCCACTTTTAATCAAACAAATAAGGGTTTGAAATATACACAATGGAAATCAAGAAATAATTTAGAGCCATTTTGATGCTCTAATTCAGCCGTAAAAATCGAATGATGTTTACCAACATAGAATGATTTTTCGATTTTTAAAGATGGTACAACAAAAGCTGAACCTGTTTCTTGATTATCCAGACGTGATCCATCTGTATAAATTTGTAAATGATGAAAATACTTTTGATGGATGTGGGATCGAACATCAGAAACCATAATGTTCAGATTCTCATTCTTTTTTACATTAGTTACCTCTATGTCAAAGTGTGCTCTGTTCATTGTTCATTCTGTGCATTGTGTATGGTGTGTGTGCTTATGTCCTCTTTAATTTTAGCTGGGTGTAACTGTAAGTTCTGTAAAGTCCTCAATATATCAGGTTTTATAATTTTGGTTTTCCTTTTTCTTCAAAGTTTCTGCCACCCACTTCCTCTCTCTACCTACCCCTTGCTTCACCTCTTAAATGTTATCCAGAAGACTGAGAACTGTATTTTATGCACAGCATGCTGATCAACTGTCCAGTAATCTTCACCTGTACATTATAGAATTGCCCCATATATGTTAGTTCAAGTCAGTTTCAACATGAAAATATGACTTTCTGATAATCTAGAACTGAAACAAGTTCAGGAAACTTTACTTCAGTTCGTAAGTGTGTGCCTCAAGTTTGCTGACACTGGAGTTTTTGTGTTGTGGTGTTGCAGATGGAGGGCATAATAGAGCGAATGCAGGACGAGTGTACTGGAGTGCCAGTGCGGACTGTGAAGAGCTTCATGTCCAAAGTGCCAAGTGTTTTCACAGGTCCTTTCTTTTTCTTTTTGTGGTTTTCATCTTCTCTTTAAAAAAGATAAAGACAAGAAAAGTTGTCCTTTATAATTTGCAGAAGTCTTTGCCGTTGGATTTAAGAAAAAAAGAATTTTTATCTGTAGTGATGTCTGTAAGGTAGACCAGTGAACTCAGTGGAAAGCTTCATGATGTCACACATACATGATGTACAAATGCATGCATGCTTGCACACACACACTCACACTCTCTCTCACTCACCACTCTCTCTCTCTTCTCTCTCTCTCTCTCTCTCACTCTCTCCCCTCTCTTTCTTTCTTTTCTCTCTATCTCTTTCTCTCTTTCTCTCTCTCTTCTCTCTCTCTCTCTCTCTCTCTCTCTTCTCTTCTCTCTTCTTCTCCCCTCTCTCTTCTCCAGCACAGAGAGATTTTGTATGCCAAGTCACGTTTTAAACTTTTGTGTTCTGTGTTGTTTGTGAACAATTTCTGTTGAAGGATTTGCTCATTTTCGCTATAATAATGCTGTGTGTTGTTGTGTACTAATAATCTGTACTTGGTGTTGTTCCAGGAGCTGATCTCATTTTCTGGATGATGCGTAACCTGGATGTTGAAGAGCCTGGTGAGTTGTGGGAAAATAGCCAGTAGGCTGCTGCCATAGTTACAGCTTGGTGTTGCTGCTGGCTTTCAAGGCACTGCTTGATTTGTGTTCATTTCCTCACACCAGATGTTTGTGCTTTGCTAAAATTGGTTACAAAGCCGATCAAAAGAGAACAAATGTGCAAAAATGACTTGAGAAAAGAAATGCAGAGTACCAGAATAGAGGAAATATGTATAGTATTTATGTTAAAGATATGCATGTGTCTGTGTCTTAAACTCTCCTCACACCAGATGTTTGTGCTTTGCTAAAATTGGTTACAGAGCCAATCAAAAGAGAACAAACGTGTAAAAATGACTTAAGAAAAGAAATGCAGAGTACCAGAATAGAGGAAATATGTGTAGTATTTTATGTTAAAGATATATATGGATGTGTCTGTGTCTTAAAGCATGCGCAAAAAGAAAGTGTTTTACTGTATCCATTTGTACCTTCTTGAAATGTTGAAATCAAGATTTTTTAAAACAATAATGAATATTAAAAAAGACTTATTATTCAGCTTGCTGATATTGTTCATTATGAGAAAAAGTGAACAAGGCAGCAGAAGCAGCAGAGAAAGGTGTGTGTAAACGTGTCTGACTGTGTGTGTGTGCAGGAGAGGCCCTTCATCTTGCTCAACTCATTGCTTCCCATGGCTACTTTTTCCCCTGTGCCCAAAATTGTCCGTCAAAAAGACAAACCTCTACAGTTTTAAAGTAAGTTGGGGATGGCTGTGATTGTTTTAAAGCACAGGGGGTTTGGTTTGTGAGATGAGTGTTATTGATGTAAATTTTTATCGAATTGTAGTGTTTTAAACTTTTCATGAAATTTTTGCCCCTACTAAAAATTCCTTGGCTAGAGCATTGGGTTTCCCCAAATAGTGCGTATTTGCATATCAACTTTTTTTCCCCAACCATTAGGTAGCTTTATTTGACTTCAGGGATATGAAAGATATATAAATGTTGCGGGGATGTGAATGTGTAAAGAGAAGGTAAAACAGAACATTTGGGAGTAAGCTTATTCATTATTGACATGGCTTTACCTTGCAAAAATATGAAAGTTAAAGTCTTACCCGTTTCCCTATTTCAGCATATGTTCTGAGATGTGATGCGACTTCTTCCTCTGTTCAACTGAGCAGCAGTTGGAAGCATAGTGGTTACGATTTACTCCTAGCAACCGTCACATTATTTCTAATAGCTGATGCACAGACTTGTGGTTTAGTAAAAGCAGTGTGACGTTTTGGTATTTACAGAACTGAAGGGGATGTACAGGAAACAAAACATTTTGAAAAGAAGCTGTATGTCTGCAGTTGAGGATGATGTGATAATTTAAAAGGAAAAAAGAAAAGGCAGTATAATATTACATAGAAATCTTTTATCATTTTGCATTGTGTGTTTCAGACTCCTTGTTTCTGGCCATCACGATCTGGAGAACCTGAAAATACAGACTATGGTAAGTGAGAGAACTTGTTTTTCTTTCTGATGTCAGTTTGTTTCTTCTTCTTCAAACACTCAGAAAGCACTATGTTTGTCAAATGCGCAAAAATGCATTGCATTGCCGTTAAGCGGCTGACAAGTCAGGCCCAGCACATCCAACTTTGGCATGGGAGAGATTTGTTATCTTTTAATTGTTATTTTTTTAAGTCAGGGCTGCTCAAAACAGGAAAAACCCGACTCTTTAGTTTGCGGCTGGCACTTTCGCTCCGTAACCTAAATACCATCTGGCTGCTATCTAGGCACCGCGCGGTCAGGGGTCCAAGTCCAGCGTCTCGCAGTGCCAGCACACATTCCTTCTTTGCTGTCTATTAGCGACTGGGCGAATTTTTATTTGAAAGGACTATTTATCATTCGCTGCTGGATGTCTACTTGATTTTTACAGTAACTCATACTTTAGTGAACAAAACTTTAATACCTGCTTTACTTGTTTGTGGTGACAGTTGTACAGCTAATTAGGTTAATCTATTTTAAACATTTTTTTTAAAACACGGTGTTTCCAGAAACGAATGGGCTGAGTGTTTAGTGTGTTTTCTTCGTCTCTCTTCTCTCTCTCTCTCTCTCTTCTCTCTCTCTCTCTTCTCTGCTCTCTCTCTCTCTTCACTCTCTCTCTCTCTTCTTCTCTCTCTCTCTCTCTTCTCTCTCTCTCTCTCTCTCTCTCTCTCTCTCTCTCTCTCTCTCTCTCTCTCTCTCTCTCTCTCTCTCTCTGTCTGTCTGTGTGTGTGTGTAAGTAAGTAAGTCTTCAGACAACCCTAAAATAGGAGACCGAATAAGAGAGAGAGGGGGGGGAGGAGAGAGGGGGGGGGGGAGGAGGAGAGAGGAGAGGGGGGTGGGGGGAGATCTACTTTGTGTGGTGTGTGGGTGCGTCCTGCATGCATGTGTGTGCTGTGTGTGTGGTTATTGTGTGTGTGTGTTGCAGGGATGTGAGTGTGCGTGCGTGGGCGCACGCGTTTGCGTTTGGCGCGTGGTGTGTGTGCGTGCGTGTATGCGTATGTGCCCGTGTATGCATGTGTGAACGTGTGTGTGTTTGTGTGATCGGCCACAGCACCTACATCAGTACATGTGCCAGGTGCTTCCTGGCTGTGTGTCAGTTTCAAGTTGTTAGTTTTCTCAAGCACGTGTGTGCTGTGCGCATCTTCTTGTAGTTACATGTGTGTGGTGTGCACACGCGCGCGTGTATGAGTGTGCATGCGCTCGTATGTGTGAGTATAGGGTATGCGTACATGTATTTATGCCATTTTGTGTGTGTGTGTATGTTTGTCTGTTTGTGTGTGTGTGTGCACGTGCGCTCATGTGTGTGTGTTTATTTATTTTGCTTATTCTTTTATTTCAAGGATAATGGATAAGCACTCATGTGCTTTTTAAAATTAGTTCCCGTGTATATGCAGTTTTGTAAATTTTGTCATCCGTTTTGGTGTGTGTGTGTTGTTTTTTCCGCTTTTTTTTGGGTGTTGCTTTGATGTCAAAGTGTAGGCCTGTGTGCAATTTGTTTGTTTTTTTTACACAACACAGGACTGATAAGTAGATAAACATTTGATCACAAACAATTTCTTAACAGGATCAGAAAAATGCTTTTTGAATAGTATCGAAACATCAGTGAAATAAAAACCTGAGCCATTTGTGAGGTATCTTGGCTTGATGACAGTATAGGATACTGACAAACATTTGTTTTCTACTGTGTTCTCGGGTTATAATTATGAGCTGTACTGGAATTGGTTCATGAACAAACCTTCAGCTGTAGCAAGGATACCGCTAAAAGCTGATGAAACAGTAGACTGTGTACGTACTGTAACGCCTGACCAGCAGGAGTGTTTATAGAGAAGTCAGAATAGCTGACACTAATGACTGCGGCAGACTCTCTCCCCACACTCTCCATCACCCTGCCTCTCACGGTGCTGGCCGCGCGCGGTAGCCGGTAGCTGCTACGGTGTGTTTATTTATGGCCTCGTTCTGCCAACAGGTTCAATGTAACAGCCCCCCAAAAAGGTTAGTCTGCATGCAGACATATTCAATGTTTTCTCTATGTTCATTTTTTATATAATATAAATATATGCTTTTTTAGAGAGAGAGTTAGAAATGTCTGTTTTTTGTGATTGTGTTTCTTCCTGCACCTCTCCTGTTTATCTTCATATCTGTTTGAACTGCTGTCACATCAACCAGTATGGAAGAAAGTACATGGAGTTTGGAGTCAAAAGAAAGCTCGTTTAAAGCTCATTTTAAAGAGTGCTTTGCTTGTCATTTTTAAACAATTCACTGTGCAAGAGGATGTGTGAAAGACACAAGGGTAATTTACGGCTGAACATGGCTACAGCTGCAAGCGGCTAGTGCTGCCTTTTCTTTTGCCCTGTTTATTTATATCCACGCCCTGCCAGCTGCCAGTCATGAACTTTGGCTGGGAAACTAAACGAGGGTTTGAGAAGCAGTGAAGTCTCTCTGGAAAAAAGCATGAGAATGGACCGCTAAGTAGAAAATAGACAAGAAGTAGGTGACAAGAAGAAATGGAACAAGGCAAAAACAAAGAGAGGGATAGAAAAGAGGGAACTTGTAGCACAGAATTTCCAAAAAGTGGGGATGCTGTTCATACTGACAGGGCCCCCGGCATCCTCATGGGGAAATGTCAGTTTATGAAGGAAGAAAGGTTTGAGGTGGGATTGGGAGTGCATCACAGCAAAATTCATGGTTGAGTTTTTCCATGTTTTAAAAACTTTTCTACAAATAAAGTCTAAGCAATCGGACTAGATAAGCAGTATGGTGATGGAAGTTGAGACTTCACAGTGTGTGAGGATGTACTGTATTCTTGTGTGTGTGTGTGTGTGTGTGTGTGACAGCGGTGTACCTGTGCAAGCGGACCATGCAGAACAAGCAGAGACTGGAGCTGGCTGACTACGAGGCAGAGAACTTGGCTCGCTTACAGAAGATGTTCTCCCGCAAGTGGGAGTTCATCTTCATGCAGGCCGAGGCCCAAGCCAAGTGAGTTTGGGGGAGTTTTTCATTTAATAAAGTCTTTTCTTGGTGATGTTAGGCATGGTAGTGAAGTGACAGGCCATAGTGTCAGTGTCTAACCTCTTTAGGGGGAGTGTTGCTTTTTTTTTTTCCTTTGACATTCTTAGAATCACTGTAAATAGTCCTGTTTTGCAGCATCTCGTTATTGACACTTATAATGAAAAAGGGTTTGGAGAAATAATAATTCATCAACACGTATAGTCACAAAGGAATGGCCATTTTTCTCAGCATAGTGAACTGACGTAGGTGATGACAAATGTTGTCAAAAGGTTATGTGAGAGAGAGAAGTGGACCATATCTGCTGCACATAGAAGAAAAGGGGATGATGAAGTTTACTCAGGCTGAAGTCTGTTTAGAATTATACCTTTTTTAAACTCTTTGTTCTTGTTTCTTTGATATGTATGAAGAATTTATACATATTGACTGCTTATTACTTGCAATTTTGTTGAGTAGAATTTGTTGCTGCAATGAAATGTGAATTTTTGTGTAAAGATGGAGTTCATGGCTGTGATCCATGCACAATATTTTATGGCGCTACAGTTACTTGTTAGCATAAAAACTGGAAGAATTAGGTTAGGAAAAAAATCCTGTGTATCACTGAGAAGCGCTGAACTGATTCCGTGGTGCTTTGTGCAGGGTGGACAAGAAGCGCGACAAGCTGGAACGCAAGGTGCTAGATAGTCAGGAGCGAGCGTTCTGGGATGTGCACAGGCCTGTGGTGAGTTCTCCTGATGACTGGGTACACTTCCACATTGATCTGGTCTGTTTATAAACCTGTTCTTTGATTTGCTAGAATAATAATGGAATAAGCACTCAGGTGCTTTTTTTTTACATCCAGTCCCATTGTGTTTGCGAATTTGTAAATTTTCTCATCCATTCCCACTGGCACACAATGGCCCACTCTTCTGACAGGTCCATATTTCCCAGGTTTTAACATGTGCGCAAGACGTTCGGCGTGTGTTCATACATGGGACCTCAGTTTATGGTCCTCAACCGAGGGTCTTTCGGGGTAGTGGAGTCTGCGCTGTTGTCAACTCCGGGAGAAAAATCCCCTTGGATGGTGCCATCACATTGATGCGCTGAACTATTAACCTGTCTTGATGCTAGAATCCCATATGGATAGCAAGGTGCTTTAATCAGGTCATTGGGAAGAATTGTAATGTTCTCATCATATGGACCACATCCACATTGACATGGCATTGTCCATGTTTTAACTGTCGCAGCTTCGGCGTGCATACATGGACACTCAGTTTACATCAACAGTCTTTGGTAGCAACATTTGTCAATCAAACAAATCCTTGGAATGCCATCTTGTACAGTACATCACACGGTTTTACATGTCACAGGCTAGGACGGAGTTGACAAAAGCCTACAGTATATTACCTACCTTGGCAGTGAGTCCTGTGTTACTGGAGCAACAGCATCCTTGTACATTGGAGCTCCACACACCACACATAACATTCATTGAAAGCAACTTATTCAAACAATGCTGTGATGCTGTCACAGATATACCTTGCTCACACGCAGCGCCTGACTAAAACCACATAGTAACTACTTTGGCAAAAGCATTTTCTACATGTTTAGAGGCAAAGATCATTGCATCGCATTCATCATGAATAATAATATACTACATTTTGGCATTTAATTTCTGTTCAGACAGCCAAAATGTACATCATTTCATACATATAGAGGCATTACATGGTTTCATATAGACTGCCGATTGCCCCTGTCCACTATATTATAAGCATTTTGTTACATATTTAGGGCAGTTTAATGTTTCAAAGAGTGTTGCTGGTATTCCAGAATATTATCGTTTTACATATTTAGGGCAGTTTAATGTTTCAAAGAGAGTGTTGTTGGTATTCCAAAATATTATCATTTTGTTACATATTTAGGGCAGTTTAATGTTTCAAAGAGAGAGTTGTGGTATTCCAAAATATTATCATTTGTTAATGTTGGCAGTTTATGTTTCAAAGAGAGAGTTGTGGTATTCCAAAATATTATCATTTTGTTAATATCATAAAAAGAGAGTTGTGGTATTCCAAAATTTATATTTGTTAATAGAGAAAGTTAGAGTGTTGTTGGTATTCCAAAATATTATCATTTTGTTACATATTTAGGGCAGTTTAATGTTTCAAAGAGAGAGTTGTGGTATTCCAAAATATTATCATTTTGTTACATATGTTACATAAAAAAGAGAGTTGTTGGTATTCCAAAATATTATCATTTTGTTATATAGTATGGGCACTTTGATGTTTCAAAGAGAGAGTTGTGGTATTCCAAAATATTATCATTTTGTTACATAAAATAGAGAGTTGTTGGTATTCCAAAATATTATCATTTTGTTATATAGTATGGGCACTTTGATGTTTCAAAGAGAGAGTTGTGGTATTCCAAAATATTTATCATTTTGTTTATATGTTGCATTACAAAAGAGAGTTGTTGGTATTCCAAAATATTATCATTTTGTTAATAGTAATAAAGAAAAAATTGTATTTTGGATTGTTTCAAAGAGAGAGTTGTGGTATTCCAAAATATTATCATTTTGTTACATAAAATAGAGAGTTGTTGGTATTCCAAAATATTATCATTTTGTTATATAGTATGGGCACTTTGATGTTTCAAAGAGAGAGTTGTGGTATTCCAAAATATTATCATTTTGTTACATAAAAAAGAGAGTTGTTGGTATTCCAAAATATTATCATTTTGTTATATAGTATGGGCACTTTGATGTTTCAAAGAGAGAGTTGTGGTATTCCAAAATATTATCATTTTGTTACATAAAAAAGAGAGTTGTTGGTATTCCAAACTATTATTTTGTTATATAGTATGGGCAGTTTGATGTTTCAAAGAGAGAGTTGTTGGTATTCCAAAATATTATCATTTTGTTACATATTTAGGGCAGTTTAATGTTTCAAAGAGAGAGTTGTGGTATTCCAAAATATTATCATTTTGTTACATATGTTACATAAAAAAGAGAGTTGTTGGTATTCCAAAATATTATCATTTTGTTATATAGTATGGGCACTTTGATGTTTCAAAGAGAGAGTTGTGGTATTCCAAAATATTACCATTTTGTTACATATATTAAGACAGTTTTAAGTGTGAAAGAGAATGTTGTCGGTGTAGCAGAATGTTAACCATGGTGTGTGTGTTGGTGGCTGTGCAGCCTGGGTGTGTCAACACAACGGAGGTGGACATCAAGAAAGCGTGCCGCATCAACAGACACTCAAAGATGAGCAAAGTAAGTGAGTCAGTCAGGAGCCAGGTCTATGGCTCTGTGAGCGTTGGTGTGTCATATGTGTGTGTGTGTGCGTTCTTTCACATGAGCTTTCTTTCTTAGGGCAGTAGAAGCACTATGTTCAAATATTGAAACTTTAGACCCACTTTATGCTGCAATTTTTTGGGGGGGGGGGATTTCTTCTAATCAAGGCTGCTTTTTTTTTTTTTAAATAGATGAATGACATAGAAATAAGATTGCAAACCTTACAATTAGGTAAAGGATAAATTTTTATATGAATGACTGCTTTTTAAAATATTTAATATAAACATACTTGCATCTACAGACCTTACTGTATTCATATTAATCTTATTTGTAGATTCCTAATATATATATATATATGTGTGTGTATTCATATTTTTTGCTGTTTAAAAAATATAGTCCCACCTTTAAAATCAGAACATGCCTCTTTATGCTTTTTTCCTTGGAAGAATATTTTGTGTTTGAAACAGCATAGAATAATCTTACTTTTTTTTTTTTTTTTAAAGGCATTTCTGATTTCTGCCCATAAGAATGGGAAGAACGGTTTACTTGCAGTTATCCCTTATAGCTCTGGACATGAGCTTATATATACCTGAAGTTGAAATGCAGTTTTTTAAAGGGCAAAAACGATTGCTTACACAAAATCTCACAAGTGGTAAACCTCAGAGCTCGGACCAAGGAACGAAAACAAAAAAAAGAGACATGAATTTGCAGAGTTAGTCATGGGGTCATTACAACATATAACGTGATGAAAGGATCTGACCAGGATCCAAACCTAGCATTGGAGCTACAAGGTCTCTTAGTCTGCTCGACCGTTAGGGTACCACTGAAGATTTTGCAACCAGCTTCCTCCACTCCGCGCAGAGAAGCAGGGACAACCGCAAGTAAAACTGGCTTACCTATAACATGATTTGTTTTCAAAGAAAAAACGGTTTTTGTGATACATGTAAAGAAGCTGGGGGTTGGTTGTGTGTGTGCAGCCGAACTATGCGGTGCCAGGGGGCAGGATAAGCCCCAGTATATCAGAAGCCGATCTCCACAACCCCACAGACTCCATCAAACACGAGGTGCGCTTCACCAGCCCGCCCTCCTCAGTCTCTCGTCTGCGTCTTTTTTGTTTTTCTTTTTCGATTACGTCTTACTAATGTGGACTCGTATTGTCGTTCAAAGTTTAGTACTGGCTGTTTTGGGGTGTGTTTTTTTTACTGTAGAATTCTTGTTAGTGAAAATGGTGTTGCAGGAATTGAATGGTAGTTGGAAAGATTTAGAATATTTTGTAGAACCTGTAGTATGTTTTTTAGGCCTAACCAGAAATACTGACTTTGAGAAATGAAAGTTTGTAAAGCTTGATAAGTTCTTCCTCCCCCGATGAAGAATTTGCAAGGCTTCAGAACATATGTATGATGTATCCCTCCTTGCTTTCCACAAGAAATAAAGTTCAAACCAGATTTAGAAATCAAACTTGATCTCCAAAAAGTTCATTCTCAGAATATTGTAGTTTTCTCTCTCTCTCTCGCGCTTTTTTTTTTTAGGTGGTGGGGGGAAGAGAAATTCTCAGCATGTTTGCTTTCTCTGTACTTTCTGGCACAACAGCCTCTACTTAGTTACAGCTAATCTTCCATGTGACGGGGGATTGTAGGGTAGGGCTATTGGCGAGTTTCTATGTGTAAACTACATACAAGCACTCTTTAGTTTGTAATGAGTTTGAAAATGTAGTCCAGTAAAGTCATGAAAGTTTGGGGGTAAAAATGCAAGTGAATTTTTGTTCCTTTTTTTCTTTTGACAGTATTTGCTTTTTCTTTCTTTGTTTTATGTAACCCTTTGTTAAAATATTTTAGGGCTTTGTTCTTCAGCAAAGCAATAGTTGTGACACTACTGTGTTCAGCTTGGCCATAAGCAAAATTGACTAACTTGGGGCAGAGATAGTATGAATTGGTGTATAGAGAGACTGGTCATATTCAGATGATGTTATTGTTGTGCATTGTTTAACACCTGGTTTTTTTTTTAGTACTGTTGTAGAAATATTTGTTTAGCACATAAAGAAGTTTCAGATTGTGAGATGGTGTATGTGTTGAATCCTAACTATTGGGCAGTATTGTTCCTTTGAAAGAAATTCAGATCAAGAGTGTGTTTGTTGTAGGGATGAGGAGAGTGGGATGTGGAGATAGCGGGAATGGATGATGCAAATGTAAATGATTATGAGTAACTTTTCAGTGAAAAATACCACAGAATACACATAACATTTTTCTGCTCTTCTACTTAAATCACTGCTTTTCTTTACCCCCCCCCCTTTTTTTCTTTTTTTTGCTGTGTTGCCTTAACTAAGATAAAAATTTGTTAGATGGGCAGGTTAAACTGATTTGATAAAACTGCAGTTCTAAATACCTACCTTAGTAAAGAATCTGCCAGGGGTAGAAGACTCGGTTCTCCATTCAACATAGAATAACAAAATATTGCAAATATTCAGATCTGTTTCAAATGTTGCCAAGTTAGAGTGTATTTCTCAGGATTTTGTGTACACACTGCTCATTGGAAGTTGAAGTAGCCACAGGGGTCATAAAGAATCAGAATTGGTGTTAACTATCATGACATCCTCACATACTGGTATGAACCTTATAATGACAACCCGAGAATGTGATGATGGAAAATGCACCTTGGTGTTATGACATTAGTGTTGCTGGTGTGTATTTTGCTACAGCCTGATTTGGTTTTATCATAATCCTGATTGAAGGTAACGAAATGGTTTGTAAATTTACCTGACTTTTGTTAGAATGGAAAGGTTGTTTTATGTTGTAACCATGTTGTGAGTGTAATATGGCAGTTTCTTTTGTAAATTTTTTTGTCTTTCTTTTCTCTCTAACTTACAATTATTGGATTTTGTTTTAGTTTGAGTGTTTTTCTTTTTAGTTGGGTGTTACTAACAATCATGCTTTGCGTTTTAATTTCAGATTGATGCTTTGCGGCAAAAGATTGAAAAGCGACGGGTGAAAATTTCCAAAGTTACAGAATGGTTTGAACCCTTTTGCACTTCTTCAAATAAACATTCTCTCCTGATCCAAGTCATTTTTTTGGTTTAGTTTGGAAAATTTTAATTCTAAATTGTTAAGCTGACGAGGTCTTGGAGTTGGGGAGATGTAGATAATTGGCAGGTGGTCATATGAAAATCTTTCATAGATTCTTAAAACCAATTTTAAACTACATCAATTAGATAGGACATCTTAGGCTATGTATACCTGCTTAGATGTTCATGTTCTTTATATTGGTAGGCCTACTAATCTCTAGTGTCAAAGTACATAGTCTAAACATAAACAGTTTTAAATTTTGAAGAGCTTTTGTAAAAAATGAGTTTCTGAATGATTTGCTGTAAAAAATAAACATAACAGTTTTAAATTTTGAAGAGCTTTTGCAAAAAATGAGTTTCTGAATGATTTGCTGTAAAAAATAAACATAACAGTTTTAAATTTTGAAGAGCTTTCGCAAAAAAATTAGTTTCTGAATGATTTGCTGTAAAGAAAAAAAATCAGCTTTTTATTTATTTTTTTATCTGCAAAGCTTGTTTTACTTTTTATATTGAGAACACTGTTTGAATTTTGAATAACTGGTTTATTGAAGACTTTGCTGTTTTCCCACTTACAGTAATATGAGCTGTTGTGCCTTTTATTACCAGCATTGTATAACTAACCCATAAATGTGTTTTAGTCTAAGCATGTTGTAAGATGGCCGTACAGTGGAAAAGGCGTGCTGAGAAAACGTTCCAGAATTTAAAAATATACCAAGGCTATGACAGTGCATAATTGCCAACCCTTTTGCTTTCTGAAGAATCTCTTCCACTTGTCTCTTCTTCATTCGGCTTTCAGTGTGAACAGATCTTTTTCGTTTGATTTAATGCTCATATGTTTGGAAAACATGACATTGAATTAATGGTCATTGGCTCTTCTGGATATATGATTTGGAAAAAAACCCTCAACCTCTCTGTTCAGGGGTTGGCCATTGTACTGATTCCATCTGAATCTGTGTCATGGTTGTGTTAAATCTACTGAAGTAGAAAGGTGATGGTAAATGGTTTTCAATGAATCTGCCAGAAGTTAAGAATGTTATGTAACAAAAACAAAAAACCCACAACAGCAACAAAACCCCACTGCATAGAATGTAGAACAATTCTTGATAAAGTGTTTGTTCAGGATTGGAAAAATTCCTTTGGACAGTGTTCAGGGATTGGCATAGATCTACACTGGTATATCTAAATCCTACATCATGACAGTATAGATTCTTTGAAATTTGAACATGCTGACAGAATCTTCACAGTATAAAAAAAAAAATCCAAAAAAACTCAAGACTTAATTGTTTGATGTGCCTGTGATTCCCCATGACTCCAAAAGTGACACATGGCTGTGTGGTGTGTGTGTTTCAGTTTTATGGCCTACTTCCAGCAATATGCAGAATACGATGCCTTTATCACCAGTCCTGACCCCTGCAATCCCTGGATTGCAGACAGCACGGAGTCTTGGGACCAAGAACGCACATTGTGAGTCTCCTGCTTGGCTCTTTTGCTGTCTCCCCCCGTATAGCTCAGTGGTCACAGCACTCGCTCTGCCCCAGCATAGCTCAGTGGTCACAGCACTCACTCTGCCCCAGCATAGCTCAGTGGTCACAGCACTCACTCTGCCCCAGCATAGCTCAGTGGTCACAGGACTGGCTGTCCCCAAGCTAAGGTTAAGTACACAGCTGTCAGTTTCCCCCACTCTCAGCTGCTATCCGTTCCATCCCATCCCAGCCCAGCTGGTGCTAGTTATAGCAGGAACTGACCACACTTGGGCTTGGTAACTGGAAGGGGTGCACTAAATTTAGCTCTCTTGACTGAGTGACGTTGGATTTGTGCGCTATGAGCAGTGTTGAGTGTGGTCACCTCTTGGATCCGTGTCAGTTCATGCGCCTTGGCTTCAGCTGTAAATGGGTGCCTGCCCTCTTTAGGGTCAGGGAAGGTAAAGCAGCAAGGGAGAGGAGATGGGCGCCGCCCTCAATATGCTGGCCCCTAGTGAAGCTGAGGTCTCTGACACCTTGCTCTCATAATCACAAAGGTTATGGGACACCTTTACTTTCACCGTGTGTTAAAATGGTACCTGTAGGTGCCTTTTTTCATCTGACCTAGAACCCATTGGCCATCTACGACTGTTCTCTGTTCTGCCCTGTACTTACTGATCAATGTTAAGTCACATTGTTTAGAGGAAATAAAGAGACACCTGTCTCTGCCAATGTGAATATCATTTTATTTGTTCTGTTTTATATTGTTCAGTCAGTATGACTGCATTGGCTGTGAAATGGGCTGGGTGTTGACGCATTGCATTCTTGGCATCAAGGATAATTTCGTAAACTACCCGTGTTTTCAGCAGAGAAGAGCCAGCATAAAACTAAACCAACTGAAGTGGTAGGGGCTCATCCCTGACTTCATGCTGTACCCACCACTTTTCTGTTTCAGCTTACACGTCCAGGGATTTACATTAACTTTTTTTTTTCCACATGCCCAGTTGGGCAAGTCACAGGAAGAATCACTTGCCCGAATGGGTTTCGCACTTGCCAACATAACCTCACTAAAATCATGTGTATCAAAACTGAACTTTTAAAATATAGTGCATGCATAACAAACACGCACACACTCTACAGTGATTTAAATGACATATCAATGTCAGCGTCGAGCATAAGATAATCGTCAGGCAAGAGAAAAGCAAGGGCTGCCTGTCAAAATTTTAACTTGCCCAGTCGGGCAAGTTTACCGTGAACTTCACTTGCCTGAATCGGTGATTCAGTTGCCCCGGGCAGTCGGGCAATGCTTAAATGTCGATCCCTGACGTTTCCAGCCCTGGTATATTATACTCAAGCACTCGGTCAGACTTTACAGCAGGAATTTTCTTGTAGTTTCTCTCTGGTTTTTTCCTTTCTTTCCATTCCTCGGTGAGAGCTCGAAATTCACCAGTACTGATTTTTTTATGTAAGCAACTTTTTTTTTGCTCATCGTTAAAGGAAGCTGCATTCAGCTGAGGAGACATTTTATCTATTTGATGTTTCTGTTGATGGTTACCTGCATGGTGTGTGTGTGCATCCGTGGTGTGCGTGTGCGGTGTGTGTACATGTGTGGTGTGTGTGTGCATGCGCACGTGCGTGTGTGTGTGCTGTGCAGAAATGCCCGGGAGATCCCCCAGCGGCGGGTGAAGCGGTGGGCCTTCTCCATAGACGAGCTGCTGAACGATCCTGCGGGTCGGGATCAGTTCACCAAGTTCCTGGACAAGGAGTTCAGCGGGGAGAACCTCAAGTAAGCTCACCAGGCAGCTTCCTGTTTATTTTGGTAAAAAGTCAGCGGGGAGAACCTCAAGTAAGTTCACCAGGCATCTCCCTGTTGTTTATTTTGGTCAAAAGTCAGCGGGGAGAACCTCAGGGAGATCCCCCAGCGGCGGGTGAAGCGGTGGGCCTTCTCCATAGACGAGCTGCTGAACGATCCTGCGGGTCGGGATCAGTTCACCAAGTTCCTGGACAAGGAGTTCAGCGGGGAGAACCTCAAGTAAGTTCACCAGGCAGCTTCCTGTTGTGTATTTTGGTCACAAGTCAGTGGGGAGAACCTCAAGTAAGTTCACCAGGCAGCTTCCTGATGTTTATTTTGGTCACAAGTCAGTGGGGAGAACCTCAAGTAAGTTCACCAGCTAGCCTCTCTGTCCCTTGTTCCTGGACAAAGTGGATCGGTGGTCTAGAGGTAACACTCCTGTCTAGAAAGCGAAAAGTCCGGGTCAGGAGTGTGCGGTGGTTCGAATCCCGTTTGGGTCAGAAACTTTTCTCCCATCCATTAGACCATGAGTGGTGGTCTGGGCGCTAGTCTTTTGGATGAGACGATAAACCGAGGTCCCGTGTGTTACACAAAATTATTCAGCACACGTAAAGAACCCACAGCAACAAGAGAGTTGTCCCTGGCAAAATTCTTAGAAAAAAGCCACTCTGATAGGGAAACAAATACAGTTGCAGTCAACAACAAAAAAACCAAACAAAAGTGGCGCTGTTCTTGTGGTGACGCACTCTCCCTGGGGAAAGCAGCCCGAATTTCATGCAGAGAAATCTGTGACTTAAAGTAGTATAAATAAATAGATAAATAAAAAGAAAGCTGTCAGTGGATAGGACGTCAAGTAACTCGAGTTACACTGCAACAGATAAACTGTGTAAGTTCATAGTTACACTGCAACAGTCAGACGCCAAGTAACCCATGCTACTTGTTTCTGGACAATGCGTTGAGTGGGTAGAACCTTAAGTGCAATTTTTTGTATGAGCTATGTCTTGCTATTGGATGAAAAAATTCAGCTGAAAAAACACCTCAAGTTCACACTAAGATACTGGCAAGTCAGTCACATGTAAGGTTCTTTACCTGTCTCAGGTCACTAGAGTTCAGCGGCTCAGGTAAGCTTTTGATAACTCTGGCAATGAGAATTTACAAACTTAACTCTTGTTGGGGAAGTTGCTCCTCGGATAGACACGGGGACTGGATGTAAAAAAAAAAAGCACATAAGTGCTTAATCCATTATCCTCAACATAAAAGAATGAAATAAAGTAATTTTTAAAATAAATAAATGGTGAGATTTTGCGTATGCGATTGTTTTTGGCCACCTTGAAGGAGCCACATTCCATCTTCAGGAATGGGGAATTTTTTTTTTACAAGGAGTGAAGAAGGAAAAACGTCCAGAAAGCTAACAGCAGGTGTTTCCCTCCCATTGTTAACTCTCTCCCATATGACTCGTCATTAGAAGGAAGGTGGCATGGTGATTAAGACGTTTGCCTGCCAACAAGTAAACCGTGAGGTTCTGGGTTCGATTCCCAGCCTCGCCCTTTCTTCCCAGTTTGACTAAAAAAACGAACTGAATGTCAAAGTCCTTCGGATGAGACTATAAGCCGATGCCCCGTGTGCGAACGCATGCAGAACATCTTGCGCACACGTTAAATCCTGTTCCACTGTTTGAAAGAGTAGGCCATTGTGTGCCGGTGGGAACAGATGACAAAATTTTAAAAAACACCCACATACACACATAAAAAAAGTCATCTGAGCACTTTGATTTGTTGCTTTACAAGATTCAGTGCTATATAAATTCCATACATTATTATTATTATTATCATCATAACAGCCTGCGCTGTACCTTTCTGTTGTTATAGGAGACATTCACAATCAGAAAACAGGATATATATGTATGAATTCTGTGAAGTGTCGTGTGTGCAAGTTCAAGGTATGTGTTGTGTTTCTCTGAACAGATTCTGGTTGGCCTGTCAAGAGCTGAAGGGACTGCCGCTGAGGGAAGTCAACAAAAAAGTGCATGAAATTTTCTCGTGAGTGTCTTGTTTCCTCTTGTGCGACTGGCCCTTGAATAACAGCATGATGGTTAGGGGGTTTGGGGGTTGGTTTTTTGTTTTCAGGCTAAGGATTGAAACTGGTCCAGGATGGATGTGTTTTGAAATTTGTACATTTGTTACCTTAGAAAATAATGCGAGTGTTTTCCTTTGCTCGTCATATGTGAACCATTTCTGAAGAAAAAATTTGATGTCTGAATGGTGTGACTTGTTTGTAAGTTAATGTTTTAACGGATGTTGAAATCCGTTCCATGTTTGTCATGATAATGGCGTTGCACTTGAAAGTCACTGGCTGTCCCACATGTGTAGCTTTTTATGCCAGTCATGTACTTTTAGCTGGGATGGTGTTTGTGCTGCTTGAAACTAGATGCTCAGTAACTGTTTTTAAAGCTGTTTTAGGAAGTGTTGATAAGTATGTGTGTGTTTGCTTTGTTCAACAGAGAATTCCTTGCACCAGGAGCACACAACCCTGTAAATGTAGACTGTCAGATCATGGACTTGGTACGACGAAGAATGGAGAACAACCCCACACGCTTTGTTTTCGAGGAAGCAAAGGTAAAGCACAGAACTCATGAGGTTTTCATGTGTGTGTGCGTGTTTGGTTAGTGTTTTTGCCTTTAGCAAATCTGAAAGCTGGCATTTATTTATTAATTTTAAATGTTTGGGGTTTCTATCGAAGTTCTTTTTATTTTGCTTAAATTGTTGGGTGGATAGAGGGTGCTTTTGTTTTTGCTTGTTTGGGGGTTTGTTTGTTTTTAAGAATTGAAAGGAAAAATTGTTTCGAACGTATTTTATAGAAGGCTGGCATCTATGTTGTGATTTTTGGGTCTTTGTACATAAAATGCCATCAGTTCATCATGCATTTACTGGGTCAGAACAGGCTTGAAGAGAGGACTTTAAAAATGATGTTCTCAGTTCGAAGAACTGTATGTATCTTTTATTGTCTTTTTTTCCATCTGTTTTATGTTTGATTCTTGTAGGTAACCGTAAGTGCATTTCTGGAGAATTATACCCATTGTCTTAATGGAGTGTAGCATGTCTTGAATATTCTGTGTGCATTGACACCTTGAGTAATTGAGACAGTGAAATGTATATGGGGACAGGATAGCCTGGTGGTTAGAGTGATGCGCATTGCGTTTGTGATCTGCTGACCGGGGTTGGAATCTCATTCAAGTGGATTTTTCCTCGGGAGTCAGTTTCGACTCCACTCCCCACAAGAAAGTCCTTCAGATGAGACTATAAATCGATGTGTCTAGTGTGTGAACACGCGCAGAACATCTTGCGCACATGTTAAAACCTGTTCCGCTTTTCGAAAGAGTAGGCCATTGTGTGCCGGTGGGGGCAACATTTACAAAACTGCGTACATACGGGGACTGGATGTAAAAGAGCATGTGAGTGCTTATTCCATTATCCTCGAAATAAAAAATATGTAAATATATTTATTTATTCTTTTATATCGAGGATAATGGAATAAGGCACTCGTGTGCTTTTTTACATCCAGTCCCCGTGTGTATGCGGTTTTGCAAATTTTTGTCATCGTGTTTCCACCGGCACACAATGGCCTACTCTTCCGAAAAGCGGAACAGGATTTAACGTGTGTGCAAGATGTTCTGCATGCATATATATGTATGTTTGTGTGCGTGTGTGTGCAGGATCATATATTCAAGCTGATGAAGAGCGACAGCTACAGCCGGTACCTGCGGTCAGACCAGTACAAGGAATACCTCAGCGGCACGCGCAAAAAAGTGAGACTCCTTCCTGGCCTGGCCACTGATTGGCCTTTGTTCAAACACTAGCTTGGACTGTTCTTTGTTGTGTGTCGTGCACCCCCTGCTGTAGCAGTGAGTGTGTGTGTGCCCGCACCAACTGTGCTTCATGTCATTAGCTCATAGCTGATTTAGCTGTGCTGGATGTTTGTCGTTAGCTTATACCTGATTTAGCTGTGCTTATGTCGTTAGCTTATAGCTGATTTAGCTGTGTTTGATGTCATTAGCTCATAGCTGATTTAGCTGTGCCTATGTTTGTCGTTAGCTTATAGCTGATTTAGCTGTGGTTTATGTCGTTAGCTTACAGCTGATTTAGCTGTGCTTGATGTTTGTCGTTAGCTGATTTAGCTGTGCTTGATGTCATTAGCTCATAGCTGATTTAGCTGTGCTTGATGGTGTTAGCTGATTTAGCTGTGCTTGATGTCGTTAGCTCATAGCTGATTTAGCTGTGCTTGATGTCGTTAGCTTATAGCTGATTTAGCTGTGCTTGATGTCGTTAACTTATAGCTGATTTAGCTGTGCTGGATGTTTGTCGTTAGCTTATAGCTGATTTAGCTGTGCTTGATGTCGTTACCTCATAGCTGATTTAGCTGTGCTGGATGTTTGTCGTTACCTCATAGCTGATTTAGCTGTGGTTTATGTCATTAGCTTATAGCTGATTTAGCTGTGGTTTATGTCATTAGCTTATAGCTGATTTAGCTGTGTTTGATGTCATTAGCTCATAGCTGATTTAGCTGTGTTTGATGTCATTAACTCATAGCTGATTTGGCTGTGTTTGATGTCATTAACTCATAGCTGATTTGGCTGTGTTTGATGTCATTAGCTCATAGCTGATTTGGCTGTGTTTGATGTCATTAGCTCATAGCTGATTTAGCTGTGTTTGATGTCATTAGCTCATAGCTGATTTAGCTGTGGTTGATGTCATTAACTCATAGCTGATTTAGCTGTGGTTGATGTCATTAGCTTATAGCTGATTTAGCTGTTTGATGTCATTAGCTCATAGCTGATTTAGCTGTGGTTGATGTCATTAACTCATAGCTGATTTAGCTGTGGTTGATGTCATTAGCTCATAGCTGATTTAGCTGTGTTTGATGTCATTAGCTCATAGCTGATTTAGCTGTGGTTGATGTCATTAGCTTATAGGTGATGCAGCTGTGGTTGATGTCATTAGTTTATACCTGCAGCAGCTGTGTGTAATTTTTTTTCATTTTATACCCACAGCAGCTGTGTGTACTTTCTTTTCAGTTTATACCCACGGCAGCTGTGGTCACTGTTGTCTAGGTTGACTGTGTATACATACAATTCTTTGTGTTCAGATCTAAACATGGTGCAATAGATTTTGGTTTTTGGTGGTGCTGTTGTAATTATCGGTGTTGTGCTCTTTTAACTGCTTGGTGCTGTTGTGATTATTGCTGATGATGACTGTGAGATCTCTTTTTGTGTCGTAGCTTTTGATGTGGGATTATGGGATCATTTGTAGCTGTTGAAGACTCTTAAATGTTTTTATTTTGTGAAAAAAAAAACAACCCCAAACTGCGCATTAGGTGTAGAGAACTAAAAAAACAGTCATCTATAATTGCTTCAGTTCGTTCTTTCTTTCCTTTTTGTAAATATTTTTCTTAATGTTAAGTAAGTGAAGCTTAGAGGTGGAGATTGTTTTGAGGACTGACAGACATGCTAGCCAAGTGGTTAAGACAGTCTGACTTCAATCCCATGGGTCCATGAAGTCGTGGGTTCAAATCTCAGCGGTGCCTTGTCAATTACGGATGGGGATTTTTACGATCACCCAGGCCAACTTCAAATGCAGACGAGCAAGTGCCTTAGTTCTCTTTGTGTATATAATAATAATGTATGAAATTTACATAGCACTGAATCTTGTAAAGCAACAAATTTTATATCGAGGATAATGGAATAAGCACTCATGCACTTTTTTTACATCCAGTCCCCGTGTGTATGCGGTTTTGTAAATTTTTGTCATCTGTTCCCACCGGCACACAATGGCCTACTCTTTCGAAAAGCGGAACAGGATTTAACGTGTGCGCAAGATGTTCTGCATGCATTCGCACATGGGACCTCGGTTTATAGTCTCATCCGAAGGACTTTGACATTCAGTTCGATTTTTTTGTCAAACTGGGAAGAAAGGGCGAGGCTGGGAAGCGAACCCAGAACCTCACGGTTTACTTGTTGGCAGGCAAACGTCTTAACCATCCTGCCACCTTCCTTCCTTATACACATGCAGAAGATCGAATATGCTCGTTAAATGATTCCGTACTTCATGTCAGCATTTGGTGGGTGGTGGAAACGTAAACATACCCAGCATGCATCCCCGCAGTCGGAATGTGGCTGCTTCTATACCCACGGGCATGGTGGGCAAAAACGGTCGTAGATGCAAAATCTCACAATCAGAACAAAAAAAACAAAAAAAGTTGATGACTGCATGCCCCCACAGGGGGGGGGGGGGGTTTGCGATTATGTAGATCTTATATTTGTGAATCTCTTCTGGCCACCTTTGCGCAGACATTGTTTTTGTGCTAGAGTGTTATGTCAGCTTTGTTGTCATTGGGGTTGTTTTTTTTGTCACTTTATGTGACTGTACTGTTTGTGTATCATCCAGTCTGGTGGAAAGAGAGATAGTAGTGAGATATTTGTGCTTTCTGTGTTTGAGTGCTGCACTCTTAGGTAGTGATTACCTTCATTTATCAGTCAAATGTGGTAACAGTTTCAGCCCAATGTTTTGGTTTAGATAGAGCAAATAATATTGAAGGAATTTGTTTGTGGCTCTGGATAAGAAGAAACTGCACTATGGAATAGTTCCACTTCAGAGAAAGTAGATGTACATTTACGGCTTGTAAAAATCTTTTGTTATAGAGCCTTCTTTCTTTTACTTTTGTTGAGTAATCTGACACTTCAGTCTCTTTCACTTTATCCTCCTGCTGTGGGGGGTGGGGGGGAGTGTTGTTTTATTGTTTTTTTTTTTGTTTTCATGAACTTTCAGTTGTTTACAATTTTAACTGAAGATATCTGAATTACACAAGAAGATGCAGACATCATCACGTTTCCGTAGATATCAGAAAGTAAAAGCAATGGGTTGGGTTGGGTTTTTTAAATAGAATAAACAAGTTTTAATTGCACAGAGGTTCAGTAACAAAAAGCATATTGATTCAAGGTTTGGTGGGTTTGATATGTTTTCTTACATTAAATATATTTGTAATTTCATAGGAATTACCAATTTTCTTTATATACGCGTGATAAGGGTTAAAGTAAATGGATTGAGAATAGGGAACAATTGCATGCAACATTACATTGTTAGTTTTATACTTGCCTTGCTGGTTTAACCATTTGAATGATTTGGATTTTGTGTTTTTGAATAAGTGCATTTTGTGTTTATTGTTGTGTTTAATATGAATCATATCTCTGTTGTCTTTCTGTCAGTTTTTATGTTGTGGAATACCAAAATTGTTTATCATGTGTATACTATCAACTTGTTATTTTGACCTTGATAGTTTGTCATATATTTGGATTGATGATCTACTTTTATTATTGTTGAACATTTCTGTGATATATTTATTAAGCATGCACCAATTTACATGATACATTGTATTCATACACATATTTTGTGAAAATCTTGAGGTGTATAGACCCAATCTTGAATTAGCAGTTTTACTTGGTAGCAACATGTAGTAATGCAGGGAAAGTGTAAGTGAAGGTATGATAGTGACATGTTTGTGTGTATGTAAAGTGGAAATGAATGTGTGTGTTTGCGTGTGTGTGTGTGACAGAAGCTACCCCTCTAACACTTTTTTTGTATAGAAACTGCAGATTGTATTGATATTGTAAGGGGGTTTTATGAGACCTTTGAAGTCTAAAACAAAACAAAAATTTGAAGTAGCTTTTTTTATCATGTGGTCATAATTTCATCCCCCACCGCCTTGATAACTATTTTTCAAGTCTGACATTTGGCAGTTAGGTACAGATGTGGTGTAATTGAATTCTGAAACAATAAGTATGATCTTGTGCTTGTTGACAAGTTTTGAAGACAGGGTACAAAATTCAATTTAAGAACTGCAACATTAACCAACCACCACCACGTATTGTAACCACATGGGTTCATCTTTTCTATTTTTAAAGAATTATGCTGGATAAAATAGCATATCGCATCACAGGTTGTCTTTTATTTATTTTTAAGCAGGTATTGGAGAAGAAGAAAAATTGTACAGGACCTTGGTTTGAAAGAATCTGCCTCTCCTTGGTCCCCTTCCTCTAAAGTCAGAGTATGGCTGCCTATATGGCGAAAACTGCCAAACTCACAAATTTCTCATCCATTGTGTATGCACAGTGTCACAGTGATCTCCAGGTGGTGTGATGTTTGAGACGAGTGCATGTTCTCGTTTAACCCTCAGAGTGTTGAGCTACAGAACGCCTAACTAGAACAGAGCTAAATAACTTACTTTACCTAGTCCCCTGTCTGGAATCTGCAAGTGTAAATAAAAGTTTCTTTAGCTTGTGCACATCAGCAGGTTTTGTCAGACATTTCAAGGTTAGACACGGGTCTAAAGAGGGCCAAAATTATGTGTTTTTTTATCAATAAAAAATTGCTAGATGCAAATACGGAGATTTCCCTGTGTGATTTTAAAGAATGTAGGTTGTAAAACTTGTCTGAAGAAACAGGTTTCTTGTACCTGATATACATAAAAACACTTAGGAGTTTGAAACATTTAGTTTTGGCAGCCATTTTGGATTGTTTCCGTGGCAACTGCATAAAAATGGTAATTTATATAGATGTTTAGCATTTACAAGTGATGCCCTTTCAATGTATGGTACAACTTCTAACATGAGCTTGTCAACAAAATTTCTCAGTTTCAACCACATGTCCCGCCTTAATTTTGTTGGTTGATTTGTTTTGCTTTGTGTCTATTTCTGTCCCTGTAACTCTGCCCATTTATGTAGGGTTGCAGAAGATTTTTGTCAACTGTTTTGCTTTATGTGTTGTAAAATTATGTTCAGGATTTGGTTGGGTTCTTTTTTATATAGTGTGTCTTGCTATTGTTTTGATGTGTAGGGGCTTGTGATGTTACGTTTCAGGTGTTCTCATTTATTGTCTATGAGCTGCCGTTTAGGGTTATTAGTTTGCGGTCCTTATTTGCCATCCACTGCCGTGCCTGTCAAATTGATGTATGTGACTTGAAGTGTATGGGGTTGTTTGTTTTGTCTTGTCTGCTGTGTAAAATTTTAGTTTTTAAGTTTTTTCTTCTCTGTATGTTTTTATTTGCTTTATAAATTATGAGTATTTAAGGTTTTTTATGTTTTTATTTGCTTGTGTAATTTTTTTTTAATTCATTTGTTTTTATTTTCTTTATGTTTTCATTTGCCTCATGAGTTTGTTTTTTTTCTGTTATGTTTTGAAGTACATCATGAATTTTTAGTTATTCTTTCTTTATATTTTCATCTGGCTTGTGAATTTTTGGTTAGTTGTTTTTCTTTCGTTTATATTGTCATGTACCCCATGAATTTTTAGTTTTGTCATTTTTCTTTGTTTACATTTTTATTTGCCACATGAATTTTTAGTTCGCAAGTTTTCTTTTCTTTACGTTTTCATTTGCCTTGTGAATTTTTATTTTGTTAAGTTGTTTTTCTTTCTTTATGTTTTCATCGGCTTCGTGAATTTTTAGTTGGTAAGTGCCTTTTCTTTTCTTTATGTTTGGTTTGTTTTCATTGCAGCGAAAGAAGCAGGCAGAACAGTGTAAAGCGTAGCATTTCTTGCCTTGTTTTTTGTTCTGGTGGGGGGGGATTGGGGAATTTTTTTCTGCGTTTGTTTTGTTATTGGGGTGTTTTTTTCCTGAAAGTTGTGTTAAATGTGCTTTTGTTTGTGTCTTGTTTGCTTGAGGGGAGAAGGGGTGTTGTTTTATCACCCTTCCATGGCATGTTGTTTAAACGTGTATTCCCATGTCTTTTTTTTGTGTGTGTGTGTTCCAAAATAGGGGGGAGTCGGGGGGTAGTGAAGCATTTAGATCAAGAGACTCATGATCGCCTGTCATCTGAGAATATGGTTTCACGTAGCCAGTAAGGTGTCGTTTTGAGGGGAATGTTTTCCGTGGAGTGTACATGCCTAACAGCCCCATCCATGCGCGTGCAAGTCTTTAGAATAAAGACTTACGGCAAAAGGTCTGATCAGCTATTCTGCAGCACATTAGCTCACGCTTAAGTAGACCCATCCACTTCTTAGTGAAGGCTGCACTAGCAATGGCTGATGGTATGGTTGGCAGGAACACGCTCAGCATGCAGTTGATGGCCTGGAGAGGGATGAACTCTGCCAAGTTCAGTTTGTCTAAGATAAACTACCTGATAGTTTCAGTGCAGTTTGGGGTTTTTATTTTAGGGTCCCACCAACCACCCTCCTCCCATTTCTTGGCTAGATCTCCAATGTTCACCAGTGGTGAAATTCTGCGTATGAGACCCTTTTCACCCACCACTTAGATAGCTGCATGTCAACTTCAGGATGATGTCTGAATATGACGCCAGGGTGCGGTTTATAACATACTATCATTCATTCCTACTGCCATGCAGTGGTCTACTCCTCCGAAAAGCAGAATGGATTGTAACATGTATGCAAGGTTCTGCATGCATTAGTACACAGCACGTCGGTTCATGGTCTCATCCAGACTTTTCAGGGAAGTGGAGCCGGTATGGGTGTTAACTCAGTGGGAAAATCTCCTTGAACAAGTGCCTCACTGATGATGGCTCGAACCTGAGCCGTCAGATCACAAACACAGTGCTCTAACCACTAGGCTTTCCTCCACCTCCACCCCTCCCCCTGCTCTGTTTATCTGTATCTGATTGCCACTGAATCAAGTGGGTTTGGGCGCGAGATATTTTTCGGGAGCATGGCATGAGGGGAGAGACAGGTTGTAACAGTAGGTAGAGTAGGGGGACGGTATGGACCTTGAGACAGGAAGGGCACATGAGTGAGGGGAGAGACAGGTTGTAACAGTAGGTAGAGTAGGGGGACGGTATGGACCTTGAGACAGGAAGGGCACATGAGTGAGGGGAGAGACAGGTTGTAACAGTAGGTAGAGTAGGGGGACGGTATGGACCTTGAGACAGGAAGGGCACATGAGTGAGGGGAGAGACATGTTGTAACAGTAGCCAGAAAAGTTTGGGTTTGTTTTTTTGTATGAACCTTGGTCAAAGTCGGATCTTGAGACAGGGAGAGAACATGGCGTGAAGGGAGAGATGGGTTGTGGCAGGGGACAGTTGTTTTTATGGGCCTCAATCAAAGTCCAGTTTTTGCACAAATTCTGAGATGGCGGGGGGTGTTGTTGTTTGTTGTGTTTGTTGCTGCTTTTGATATTGTTGCTTGACCTTCAGTATTGACTTATCTATTCTAGATCTGAATTTCTCAGTATTTTTGAGGTTCTGGTTTTTTAATGTGTTAAAGGCATGTGCAATATTTACCTTTGTTGAAATATGTTGACATTTATTTTTGTTATTCGTTTTTTTAATTATTATTTATCCTTCTTGAAGAGGTGTGCATATAACTGAAAATAATAAAATGATAAAGTCGGGGTATTTTTTCCTTGTCATTTTGGTGTCTGTCTGTGTGTGTGTATGCACGCATGTATGTGTGTTGGGCAGGACATGGAATAATGTATTTAAAGTTCACATATTTTGTAGCAATATTTCAAATTAGTGTGGGTGTGGGGATATTAGGCCTAAACATTGAAAAGAAAAGGAAGGCTGGTTTTGTGATTTAAATGAGGAAAACATGAAAGATTCCATTTCTGTGTATTGTCTGTGGGATACCTTTCCCATTTAGGATGAAGTTCCTTTGTTTGGAGCTGTAATGCAGGACATTCCTTAGTCAGTTTTGTTGAAGATAACAAACACATGTGTACACACTGTGCAGCACACACACATGTGCAAGCAGGCACATGCACACACACACTCTCACACACACAAAAGCAAACACGCTCCACGTACATACACACATGCTCACCTTACACGATATTGCCATCTCTTAAAGTTACCATTGATTAATCAAGATATCAGTCGTATACAAACAACTGATAACATTACTGTGGAGTTTCAAGGTTTTAGACTAAAACTATAAATATATTTTAAAAAAAGGACAACCCTCACCCTCCCCACCCCCCCTCCAATATTCACACACACACACACGCACACACACACCGTCTTCCACAGCATTCAGTTCACAGCTTCCTCAGTTCTTGACATCATCATTTGAAATAAAAGAAAACCAAGACAGTCCACGCAGATTTCATCACCGTCTCTTTCACCAGGTAGTAACTTCAGGAAACAAAATAATAAAATAAAAACAAAATTGTATAAACTGCCAACTTGGAATACTTTAGGCCAAAGATTTCAATTTTTTTTTTAAATGTAGAAGATTTATGTCATGAAGTGTGTGGAGAAAAAACCCACAAAATTTTCACATCTTAGAAAAGGTTTTTTTTTCCAGTTTCACCCTTAATCAAGCGATATAGGTGAAAAAACTTGGAAGTTGAGAACTGATGAAAGTGACCATGGTAGTTATATGATAGTTATATTTATTATAGTTATAATCTTGAGAGACTATGCTTTGATGTATGTGTGGTGATGTATCCAGTTTGCATTGTATGGTGTACCACATACAAGATCTTGCTTTTTATCTCAATAACTGTTTATTACAATATTTCTTATATAATCTGCAGCAAGTGTGTGTTGTTGTGTATGTGTGCTTTTCCTTGTTCACATACATTACAGTATCCTCTGAGAAAAATACTTTCCAGCAGAACCTCGCGAAAACAGGTATGACTATGAGCTCTCCTCCATGGAGATGCCAAAGGCCTGTCAGTATGAATAGCATCCCCACCTTCTGGAAATTCTATGCCAGGAATTCCATCTTTTCTGACCCTCTCTTTGTATCTGCCTTGCTCCTTTACTTCCTTCCATCTCCTTGTTGTTTATTTTCTGCCATTCTCCTGCCTTTTTTTGAGAAAGACTACAAATATAACAATTCTCTCCCACTCCAAAGTCCAATGTGCTGGGCCTGACTTGCCAGGCACACAACAGCAGTGCAACTCATTTTCACTCATACAACAGACAACGTTAGTTGCTGCCAGAGCATTCAAAGAAAAGAAAGAAAACGAAACAAAAAAGAGAAGGAGGTAGGAGCTTTTTGCTGGAAAGTATTTTTTCTTACGTTTGCCTCGGCAGAGTCAGGTAAGCTTTGTCGTGAGGTTGTCAGTGTTCATGTTGAAGACTTTGTAAGTGGTGGTGGCTGTATCATGACACACTTGCTGCACCCATGACTGAGCACAGTTGTTGCCTTTCCACAGCTGACCAGATCCATCATTCCCAAGTTGCCCAGTTTAAGCATCGGTGGCAGCACGGGAATGTAACGACCACAGCCCCTCTCCTCTCCTCTCCTGTCCTCTCCTCCTCTCCTCTCCCTGGCCTTCCAGGAAGCAAAGAAGAAACAGGTTGAAAACAGACAGGCTGACCCTGTGTGAAGGTGATGGTGGGGAACAGTGAAGCGATGACCGTGTCGTCAGGACTGACCATGGCTGTGTTACTGTCTCAGAAGCACAAAAAAAAACCTCGTGTGTGTGTGTGCACTCGCTGTTCCACTCGCAACCTATCTTCATGTTGTTCACAGTGTTTTCATATATTTATTATATACTCTGTGTGTGTGTGTGTGCACGCTGGTTCTTCTTCTTCTTCTTCTTCTGCCATACTGTGTGCAACGTGTGAGGTCACCTGTATGTTCTGCACTGACTCTTGTGAGTAGTGTCTGCAGGATGTTCAGGGGGAGGCTGGCTGTTTCATTTTTTGCTGAAGAATGTATTCTGCCTGTATGGCTTCTCATGTTTAATCTCCAGCAGTGTTGACGTCGTTTGTGCTTAACGGAATAAGCAGCAACAGTTGGGTATGGTGGTATACCACAGCATGTCAGAGTGGTGGATTTGACATGGTGTGTAAGTGTGTGTGTGTTGTGTGTGTGCACTGGGCCTGATATCATACGAACGCTCCCCGTTCTTCTGTGAAGTTTAAGTGTTGGTGCACCGAAGACCTGAGTGTGTGTTGTTATTGACCGTGAACACTTTTCCCTTCATTCACTCACGTGCTCTCCTCTTGTGTGTATTGTCGGCACATCTGTGGACATCTTTATTTACCCATGTAATCACTTTTTTTCTTCAATCGCTGGTGTGATTTTTGGGGATTTTTTTACATTTTTTTTGGCTGTGATTCAACTAACCAGGATCTTGTTTGATGCTACTGGCCGAGTGTGGGTTGTTTTTTTTTTTCTTCTTCTTCTTCTTCATCTTGTGTTGTAGTACCACTTGTTTATTTTGTGGAGCATTGCTGCTGAAATTTTCAGTGTTCTTGCAGGTGTAAAGATAACCTTGAAGCTTTTTTTTCTCTTTATTTTTTTGTTTGTGGAAAAATCAACAACACTACAGAAAAGTCTAAACATGATGGCTGTATTCAACGTAGATGACACTGACAGGAAATAGTCTTGTTCTCAGCATATAAAACTGCCAGCCATTTCTCCGTCACAAAGGTTACATGTGTGTGATGGGACTTAATTCAGATTAGTTAAACTCGCCTAACAATAATAATGCTCTGTGAGCAACAACAAAAATGTATTGTTCATAAGACAGTTGATAAGCACAAACTTGTGTTACTGCTGCGTCTACATTCATGGAGCTTCCAGCCCATCAGAAACATTATTTAAACAGATGTAGCCCCCAGCAGTCTTTCCATCAAATTTCATTTCGCTACTAACAAATCAGCCACTCTAGATAACTTACTTCAGCTGGGTTTTTTTTTCCAATTCTGTACTCATACTGACCAAAGTGGCTGTTTTGATTTTACTCTCATTCAAGATGATTGAAAGAACAAAATTTTCAAGTCAAGTTTGTCACCAGTGAAACTGATCAAGATTTTGCCACAGACTGAGTTTTTGCTTGACTTGAATGGTAACAAATAACTCTTGACATGATATTCTGCTACATGGCGGAATGTAAAATTTTGTGAAAACAAGCTGCTGAGAGGAAAGGGGAAAAAAAGCTGCGGTTATTTTAGATAATGAAACTGGATTGCCTTAATCATGCTAAACAAAATGCTCGTAGCATAGAAGCAAAAACCTTTTTAAATGATCACATAGAATTCTGCTTAAATTTGGAAAGAGAATTTTGTTTTTAAATTCAAGCTGATCGGACTCATTACATAACCTCATCCCAAAAGGAGAATACCTAACCATAGTGGACATCCATAAACAGTGAAGTAGAAGAAAGTACAGACAACGTCAACCATGCATGCCCACACATACACACACACACACACACACACAGAGTGATTAACTGTTTGCCTTGTGTCCACATTACCTTGTGCAGAGTCGCAGGAGGCTGGAGTTAAGAAAGATGTTGGACTGAGTGCCAAGCCACACAAGGCTTCTTCCTCCGCCCTCCTCCTCCTCCTCCTCCTCCTCCCCCTCCTCCTCCTCCTCACTGCACGCTCTGTGAAACACCGGCAAAACTTCTGCTGAGTCTCTGAGCAGACTTCAACATCTTGCATGAGCCAGAGAACACACACAATGCTATTGAACGTAGGGAGGAAAATGTGCGCGCACGATTCAGTCTTCATCAGATGTAAACTTCATCCCACACTGTTCAGAAATCTCTCCATGCCTCTTCTAGGACATTTTGCACTTTAGACAACACTCAATTCTGTGAAAACTAAGGAGAAACATTTGCGTGATTTTGTCATCAAAGGACATCCCTTTTTGTGTTTTTTTTGGAAATCTCTACCTGTGTGTTTTCTTCATCAGCGTCAACATTTTATGGCAGTCACAGTGCACCTTGAGGTTTGTGAGAAAAGTGTACATAGTTGTCGCCCAGTGCTGTGGCAAGCACACACACCCTGACTGTTCAGTTCCTGATCGATCGATCACCGGGGACCTCAACACGTGTCTCACCTTGTGCTGTAACAAGCCTTGATCATTCTGCCCCCCCCTCTTTCCTTGCTCTCGTCAGGAGGGAGGGACGGAGGGAGGGACAATCTTCGTGCTGATCTGGTACTATTGAAAACTGAGCACTCCAGAATGATAGCGTTGCCAAAACAACAGGGTGTGCTAGCTAGGCGAGGACTCTGAGGTGTGCGAGCACACGGACAACTGGAGACTCTTATGTGCCAGACCCCAGTGTGTAAAGTTATGATTTCAATGGTGAAGTTTTCCCTGGGGTTGTTGTGGTGGGTACCACTTGAAACCAGCGTGTGATCTCTCTCTCTCTCTCTCTCTGTCTCTCTCTCTCGCTCTCTCTCTCTCTCTCTCTCCCTGCTTTGGATAAGTTATGAGACGATAATCTTGAAGATAATGGGACTGAAGTTGAGTGAAGGGGGATGGCCATGGTGGAGATGTGTGATTGTGCAATTTGAAAGAAGTGCCGATACTTGGGGAGGGGGGGGGGGGGAGGTATTCACGTTTTGTGTGTAAATATGTTTTTGTTTTTCTTTGAATGGCAGGAATGCACTTGCATTGCAAATTTTGGGGGCGTCTGTTCTACACAGATAAATTACAGGTGTGTGTGTGTGAGAAAGAGAGAGAGAGAGAGCATGTATGCACATTTTTGTGTGCATATTTCTATCTCTTTGAGTACCTGTACTTCTGTGTCAGTAGGTATGTGTGTGAGTGAGAGAGAGAGAGAGATGAAAACTTGGGGTTACACACACACAAAAACTGCAGATTTTGGTGTTAGCACATTTTTGTTTATTATCCACGAACAATGTCGTCTGCTGAAGCAGAATCCACCCGCCATGGACACAGGTGCAATATGGTTTCCAGACCAGTATTAGACACCCTAGTTGTACATACAGGGAGTCACAGACACTTTGTCAGAAGGTTCTACCGTCAATCTGGTGCTGTGCGTGAATGAACGAACACTCTGTACTGTGTGGTGTAGTGTGGTGTGGTGACCATGTGTCTACAGTTGTAGCCGGGAACTACCTTCCTGTGCTGCAACATCATCGCCATACAGACATGGCTGGTTCTGAACAAGAAGGAGGAGAAGGAGAAGCCACACAGGACAAAGACAGGAGAGAGACAGCACGTGACTGTCAACAGTGCTCCGGGTTGTTAACATCTTCAGTGATGTGGGTTCTTTTTTGTCCTGGTTGGGTTGTGTTTTTTTCTTTCTATTCCACATTGGAGAAAACTTTCACGGTGCCCTGTTTTAACCATGGAGGGATGGCCAAGTGTCTGGTTTTTGTCCGTTGTCCTGTCCTCTGTGATGGAAGAAGAAACGCTGTCTCTCTCTCTCTCTGTGTGTGAGGGAAGGGAAGGAGAGCAGTCTGGCTAGCTGCGAGAACTGAGGGGCTGGCTGTCTAGCAGCAGAGCAGCCTGGCTTTCTCTCTGTGGTGGACATCTTCACTGATTATAGCTCAACAAGACTGACTGCTGCTGCTGCTGGTGGTGGTGGTGAGGAGGAGGAGGATGATCATCCATGGATGCTGTGGACTAACTGCGTCATCTTTGTTGTTTCTGGCAGTCTGCGGCTGCCAAGAATATTTTCCACACGGGTACTGTACAGGGCCTCCGCTGTCGGGGTGCCTGCGATCATGTCACCCTGCTTCTCTTCGACCACCCTTACCACCCACGATCCCATCCCTCATTCATCCGGCCGTAGCGCCAGTTAGGATACTTGCTTGTGATTGTGTACTGTTCGTTCAGACTTTTCTTTCCATGTTTTTTTTTGGGGGGGGAACTTGATGTGAATATACATAATGCTCATGGTTTAGTTATGGAAGCATTTGACAGATCCCATACTCATAACTTGTCGAGTATTGAACAACTTTTTTTTTTTAGAACTTTTCTCTGTGTGTCTTTGTGATGATCAGTCATAAACAGGAGGTGATTGAATTCAGTTGTCCTATAAAGGTTTTCCTCTCATCTGCTCCACCCTTTTTCCACCCCCCACCCCCACCCCCACCCCCCAAAAACAGCCAGAGTTGTAGTTGCTTTTTTTAAATTTTTAATTATTGTACATCCTGAAGAATGTTTGATGAATAGATCTGTCTGTAAGAGATACTGGAATGGAGTCGTCATTGAAAGACAAGAGGACAGGTTCTAGCAAGTTGTAAAGAACGTGAAGGGATGGATAGCCGGTAAGAATTATACCAGACTGTTGAGAAGGTGTGGGGGGGTTGGTCGGGGTTTTCTTCTTTTTTTTTTCAACTCCTGAGCTGTTACAGATAAAAGCTGCATGCAGAGCGGTGGTGGGGTACAGCCAATGTGTTGTCATTCTGTATGGCTGTGCTGAGGTAGAACGCCTGTCAACCTATCCTACCCTGGGAATAACCGTCAGTATTAGCACTGTGTGTAGTGAAACGGCAGCAGGACGATGTGACCCTCAGCTGTGGAATTCCGTGACCTTGAAGCGTAGGCTGGGGGGGGGGGGGTGTCTGTTTCTGTTTCTTTCTTCCTTTCTTTCTGTTCTGAATCGTGACATTCGAGCATCATCTTGAGTCTTGCTGGTCTTGAAGAGTCATGACAGGAAAGTTGACTCGTTGTTTGGGTCATGGGCGGAAAAAGGGTGCAAGTGTCGTGATTCTCTTTGAATGAATGAGTGATGTGTTATTTATAGACTGCATAAAAAAAAATCAGCACCCCCCCACCCCCTTTAGGCATGAGTGCAGCGCTGCCATTCTTCTTCTGCCATACAGCAAAATGGATGGGTGGTTCACGCGGGGTCGTGTCTTTCTGTCGACCCATTGCCCCCTCCCCCCCCCCCCCCAGAACAGAACGAACTCCTGCAATGGTATCTTAATTGAACACGGGTCATGTTTATTCATTAACTCTTATGTCTGTTGTTGTAGTGTCGTCGTCGTCGTCGTCGTCATGTTGGAGGTTATGTCACTTTGTTAATTTAAAAACTACGTGTATTGATGCTACACTTTTGAATGGCAAAGACCGATGGTGCATTTTTTCGTTGTTTTTCATAAGCGAGTGATATTTATTGGGTTTCTTTTTTTTTTTTTTTTTGTTGATGCGTAACATTATTTCAAACCTTGAGTTTCTTTTTCTTTTTTTTCTTTTTTGTTTTGTGTGTGGATATACTCAGAATACTGCTGATTGGAAAGATGACTAGTTTCTGTTGTTGCCATAGTTAGATGATTGCAGAGAGTGTTCCTGTAGAGGGTGAACGAGGAGGTCGATTCTTTCCGCAGAACTTGAACATGACTGCCGCAGGACTTCGTCTTTATCACGGCTTGTGGGCTTGTTTTCTTATTTCTTCTTCCAGTTGTGTGTGTGTGTGTGTGGACATGTGTAGATGGGCACATTTGCGCTTTCGTTTCTTTGAAAGTAATGTATGTTGATGTATTGCATTCGTCGAGAAAGTTAAGTTCATTTGAGACTTACCTACCTGAATTAAGGCTAAGCATATATATGTGATTTTTCAGATCGAGTTAAATTCTGAGATATAGTCTTGTTATCAGAATTGGGTTGGTTTGATACATGAAACGTGCAGGATATCTTTTATATATAAAAAAAATCAGGGTGGGAAGACTGGGTTTTTTTAGGCTGTTATTGTATATTGAGTGTATGTAAGTTATGGTCTGTTTGTAGAGTCAATGAATCCAGGTAAAAGCGGCATATTTTGATAGCAGTGACTTATTTTTTACAAAGCTGAAAGTATGCTTCAGGATCATACACAGTTTTATGTATTGAATTTTATCCGCGTAAGAAATGGCGTTGGGACAACTATTTGTCTGCTACATATAGCATATATACTTATATTTGTTATCTAGGGAGATTTTGTGCAATATCTTTGATCTCTGTATGGTGAAATATTTATTTTAAACTTAAGGACTATTAAAAGACAGGACTGTCCTTGGTTGACCCTTATGGTTGGCCAAGGCATTAATACAAGGTATGACAGTAGAGTTGATTTTATACCC
This sequence comes from Rapana venosa, assembly GCA_028751875.1. NCBI lineage: Eukaryota > Metazoa > Mollusca > Gastropoda > Neogastropoda > Muricidae > Rapana > Rapana venosa. The sequence goes on along the minus strand of CM054137.1, from coordinate 77,269,411 downwards.
TCTTTTAATGTCTGTACATAGTTGCCCAGTTTCAATCTGTGATTTTAAATTTTACGAGGTGACAACCGATCCCCCGATATGGCCTCTGTGGTTTGTGGGGCTGTAAACAAGATTGGATCAGATGTATGCTCTTTTTTTTTAAAAAGTAATTATTAGTTTTGTGTAGGAAGCCAAATATAATCATGTTGTAAAGTGAACACCAGAAGTGATGCAAAAAAAATTTCAGCTGTTAAGAATTAGGTCTATGTAAAAATTCAAAGATCAAAATGGCCATTGTCATTGTATTTTTTTAAGTTCATAAACTTTTTTCCTGGTTCAATTTATACAGAAGATTATGGTTTTACATTTGATTGATTGTTATGGGTCTTTTTCAGTCTACTTTTGTTTTGTTGTTGTACAAAGTGGGTGTGTGGATGTATTGTAAATAAAGGAAGTAGGGAGTATTATTAACTTGTATTACACATCATGATGGCTCAGTTTATATGTTGTTGCAATATTCCCCAGCTTTACACCCTGGGGGTCACCCAGAAATACATTCTGACTCACTCATCCTACCTGGGAATCGCTGTGAGTCCTTAAGTACAGGGAGGTTGAGAAGATTGCGTGTATGACTTTTTTTTCAAGTGCCTTGCCATACAAGGCACCCAAATTCTGTCTTCGGAGGATTTTTTTCTCCTTTAAAGGAGAGTGCAGGCATGTCGTGACTTGAGAAAACCTCACCGTAGCATTTTACACCATAACATTTTACACTATAAGATTTTACAACATAACATTTTACAACATAACAGTTTAGAACATAGCATTTTACACTATAACATTTTATACCATAACATTTTACAACATAGCATTTTACACTATAACATTTTACACCATAACATTTTACAACATAACATTTTACACCATAACATTTTACAACATAACATTTTAGACCATAGCATTTTACAACATAACATTTTACAACATAACATTTTACAACATAACAGTTTACAACAAAACATTTTACACTATAACATTTTACAACATAGCATTTTACACCATAACATTTTACACCATAACAGTTTACACCATAACATTTTACACCATAACATTTTACAACATAACATTTTACACCATAACATTTTACACCATGACATTTATACCATAACATTTTACACTATAACATTTTACAACATAACAGTTTACACCATAACATTTTACACCCATAACAGTTTACAACATAACAGTTTACACCCATAACATTTTACAACGTAACATTTTATACCATAACAGTTTACAACCACAACATAACATTTTATACCATAACAGTCTACAACATAACATTTTATACCATAACATTTTACAACATAACATTTAATACCATAACAGTTTACAACATAACATTTTACAACATAACATTTTGCACCATAACATTTTACATCATAACAATAATTATTTACAATATAACATTTTACACCAAACATTTTACACAGGTAACAGTTTACAACATAACATTTTACACCATGACATTTTACAACATAACATTTTGTACCATAACAGTTTACAACATAACATTTTATACCATAACAGTTTACAACATAACATTTTATGCCATAACAGTTTACACCATAACATTTTACACACATAACATTTTACACCATAACATTTTACACACATAACATTTTACACCATAACATTTTACAACAGAACATTTTATACCATAACAGTTTACAACATAACATTTTATACCATAACATTTTACTACATAACATTTTATACCATAACATTTTACTGCATAACATTTTATACCATGACATTTTATACACCATAACATCTTACACCATAACAGTTTACAACAATACATTTTACAACATAACATTTCATACCATAACATTTTACAACATGACATTTGACACCATAACAGTTTACAACGTAACAGTTTACAACATAGCATTGTATACCATAACATTTTAAAACAACATTTTACAACATAACATTTTATAACATGACATTTTACAACACAACATTGTATAACATGTTATTTTACAACATAACATTTATAACATGACATTTTATAACATGACATTTTACAACACAACATTTTACAACATAACATTTTATAACATGACATTTTACAGTATGACAGTTTGCAACATAACAGTTTACAACATGACATTTTACACCATAACAGTTTACAACATAACAGTCTACACCATAACAGTTTACAACCACAACATAACAGTTTACAACATAACAGTTTACAACCACAACATAGTTTACAACATAACAGTTTACAACCACAACATAACAGTTTACAACATAACAGTTTACAACCACAACATAGTTTACAACATAACAGTTTACAACCACAACATAACAGTTTACAACCACAACATAGTTTACAACATAACAGTTTACAACCACAACATAACAGTTTACAACATAACAGTTTACAACCACAACATAGTTTACAACATAACAGTTTACAACCACAACATAACAGTTTACAACCACAACATAACAGTTTACAACATAACTTTTTACAACCACAACATAACATTTTACAACATAACATTTTACAACATAACATTTTATAACATAACATTTTACATCATCACAGTTTACAACATGACGGTTTACACCATAACAGTTTACAACATAACATTTGACAACATAACATTAGTGTAGGCATTGGCACTTGGCTTACGTCATTTTTGTTGTGTGTTTTGGTTTTGTTCCTCAGCTAGAGCTTTGAGGTTCGCCAATGGTGAGATTTTTGCCTATGTGGCTGTATTCCCCCCCCCCCCCCCCCCCCCCCCCCCCCATTGATTAGCCGCATTGTCTTCTTCATTGAACTCTCAGACAGAAGCTATCGTTGTCTGTCATATGAGCGAAATGTACTGAGCTGCTTTTAAGCATCCAACTTTGACATGGGAGAGAGTTGCTATCTTTTAAGTCTTTCTGGGGAAAAAAGGGCAAAAGAATGGACCAAGAAGGCTGAAAATAGATAAGAAGGGGGTGACAGGAAGGAAAGGAATAAGACAAAAACACAGAGAAGGATAGAAAAGAGGGAATTCCTAGCATATCATTTCCAGAGGGTGGGAATACTATTTATACTGACAAGCTCCCCGAGCAGTTTCCAGAAGTTGGGAATGCTGTTTATACTGACAGGACCCTGGCATTCTGATAGGGGACGCCACATTGTGACTTTGAGGACAGAGTTGCCTGGTCAGTTGGGAGGTACCTACCTGCTCTTTCCGATGTTCAACAGTCGTGGGTTCGTTTTGATGTGCACAAGTCTGTAAGCACACAGTCTGACTGGTTTAGAGTCTCCTGTGAAAGACTGGACATTCGGTTACATTTCCCCATCAAGCATACACCAGTAACTGACAACGTTTTTGGCCTGTGCCAGGGCAGTTTATGAAAGTAAACGAAAGTAATAAAGCGTTGATGTTAGTGATAGCTAAGCCGGTAAAAAAAATTATTATAAACAAGTGAAATAACATTTGTTGATGTTAGTAACAGTTAGACTGATAAATAAATGAAAAATATGAATGAAATAAAATGTTGATGTTAGTAACAGTTAAACTAATAAGTTGTTTTTTTTAAATGACTGAAATAAAAATAATATGTTAATAGTAACACTTAAACTGATAAGTATTAAAAAAAAAATGAAAGTAATAAAATGTTTATGTTAGTAGTAACAATTAGAGATAGCTCAGTGGTCAGAGCACTCATTTTTTCCCCGACTAAGTTAAGCAGCGTCGTGGCTTCAGTACAGTCCCCCACTTCACCCAGCTGTAAATGGGTACCTGCCCTCTTTAGGGTCAGGGAAGGTAAAGCAGCGAGGGAGAGGAGATGGGCGCCGCCCTCAGTATGCTGGTCCCTAGAGAAGTGAGGTCTCTGACGCCTCGCTCCCCTACAACCTTACAGGTTAAGGGACACTTTTACCTTCTAACAGCTAAACTGATAAATAAATTTAAAAAATGAAAGTAATAAAATGATGAATTTAACCCCCCAAAAGGGTTAATTTTAGTAACAATTTAACTCAGGAGTAATGGTTCTTGTTGTTTATTTTGGGGGATAATTTGTGAGTTTGTTTTTTTTTGTTTTTTTTTTGTTTCATGTTTTATTTTTCTGTCAGAGGTGTAGGTCATTTTCAGACTGAAGGATTGTTCCACTTGCTGAGACAGACAAGTTTATCATTTCAAGCTGATCTGATCAGTGATGCAGTTGTTGATTCGATTAGAGAACAAGACTTGCTGAACAACAAGGGAATTACTGGTATTGAATCGTTTAGACAATAAGTTTTTAGAGCCTCAGGAACACTTACAAAAAAATAATGATAGACTAAATTGTTGGCTGACTTTTTGTTTGTTTTGTTTTAGTGAGGGTTGGGGGAAGCAAGGATGTGCAGAGATAGTAACCAATATTGGGTTTGGGGGTATTTCTTTTTTTTTTCTTTTTTTTTGGGGGGGGGGGGTGTGGTGGTTGGGGTTTTGTTTGTATTTTTAGCAACGTTGTATATTACTAGCATACTATTTTTTCAGCAATATTGTATCATTTTAGGGCTTTTTATATCCTTTAAAAATGTTGTTGGTATTATTCGTACTGCCTGTTGATGTACAGCCAAAAAAAATGAGATTCTAGGGTTCTTGTTGTTGGATTTGTTTGTGGGGGGTGGTCTTGGTTGGGTAGGGGGTATTTGTTTGTTTCGAATTTTTTTTTATCAGATGGGGGTAGGTTGCTGTTTATTTGATGATATTTGGATTAGTTTTTGATTCCTTTGTTAAACATGTATTTATGTCATAGTAGGTTTTTAAAAAATCCTAACATTTTAAAAAGGAAGAAAAATTCTGATAAGGCACATTGTGAAGCAAAGCATACACCTACCACCCCATATCCATGAAGATCTGTTACCTGTGCATTAAAAGGGGTTTGATTTTTGTTTAAACAAACTTTATTCTAAACCATGCATGAAAATAAGATGCATAGTTGTGTGGGTGTGTGTGTGTGTGAGAGAGAGAGAGAAAGAGAGAGAGAGAGAGAGAGAGAGAGAGAGAGAGAGAGAGAGAGAGAGAGAGAGAGCAATACTTTACCCATTCACACTAAAGAGCTGTTTTTACTGAGTTCCTCCATATATGTTGGTTGTGTGCCCTGGCCTGGGTCTCGTCAAACTGACTTTTGTCTATTGTGCATTAGTATGGGCCTGGGACCTACTTTCTTTTTCCTCCACCTTGTCTCCAATTTTGGACCAGTTTCCCTAGCTGGAGAATAGTGATGGCAGGGCCATTGGATCTTGTTCAGTGGCCTCACCAGTATCGTTTCCTTTTCTTGGCTGATGATGTAAAGTAAATGGATGTAAGTCTGGGGTTTTTTGGTTAACGTTCCTCAGCTAGAGCTCTGAGGTCCGCCAATGGTGAGATTTTGTGTCTGTGACCATCGATTTTTGTTTTGCCCACCATGAAGGTAGCTGCATTCCGACTTTGGGAAGGATTTCTAAACCCAACACCAGAGTGCTTGTGGATTTTAAATTTTGTCATCCATTCCTACTTGCACAAAGGGCTTACTCCTGTGAAAGGCAGAACAGGTTTTTAATGTGTGCGCAAGATGTTCTGCATGTGTTTGCGCATGGGACCTCAGTTTATAAGTCTCATCCAAAGGACTTCAGTGTGAACGAAGTCGATACTGATGATAACTCTAGGGAAAACATCCCTGTGAACAGATACCTCAAAAGTGGCTTGAACCCAGGCTTTCAGATTGCTAGGTCAATACTCTATCCCCTGGACTGTGCCGTCTCTTGTAAGTCTGAATAATTCGATCACTTGACTTAGTATCCCAAGCATGGTTTCCTAGATTTCACGATGATGTGTCAGGGTGGGCAGCATGATACCTCAGCTTTCTGGGAGTGGTTTCAGTTCAAGGCGTGGCTCTCACTCACATGTACTCTCTCTCTCTCTCTCTCTCTCTCTCTCTCTCTCTCTCTCTCTCTCTCTCTCTCTCTCTCTCTCTCTCTCTCTCTCTCTCTCTCTCTCACCCACACACACACACACACACACACGTACATGCACATGCATGCATACACACTTGTAGGCATGCCCTCAGAAACAAGAGTAAGATTTTTTTTTTAAACCCCACAGGGGGTACACTGACACACACACACATGCACACACATCTTGCCCACACGTTAAAATCCTGTTCCACTTTTTGTAAGAGTAGGCCATTGTGTGCCGGTGGGAACAGATGACAATTTACAAAACCGCATACGCACGGGGACTAGATGTAAAAAAGCACATAAGTGCTTATTCCATTATCCTTGATATAAAAGAATAAAATAGAATTTAAAAAATTAATAAAAATAGAAAACCACACCACAACACACACACACACACACACATGCACACACTGACGTGCATACACACTCACACGCATACATGCATGCACGCACGCGCACACACACATACACACACACACACACACACACACACTTATTTACAGCAATATGTAGGACATGTCTTAATAATTATACAATCAAGAAAGTAATCTTGCCTGTATTGAACATTTTATTTATTGCTACCAAACGTTATATATATATATAATATGATAAAAGCTCATATTACATGCACTCATCAGTTGCACTGTTGGTTTTCTGGCAACGGTTGGTATTGATTTGTTATGTCATTATACTTTTGAATAATTCAGCATGCATTAATTAAGAGATCGGTTTTGATTGGTTATGTCAGTGTATTATTTTGAAGTAAAGTAGCGTGGATTTATTTAACAAAAAAATTACAGTGTAGAGGATCAATGTATTGATGAATAGAATTGATTGCCTAGTTGATGCACGGGAATTTGTTTGTTCAGTATACCCAAGTCTGTTCGGTCTACATCCTCTCTCTCTCTCTCTCCTCTCTCTCTCTCTCGTCCTCTCTTCTTGCTCTTCTCTTCTCTGTCGTCTCTCTCTCTCTCTCTCTCTTCTCTCTCTTCTTTTTCTGTAAGATTGAATGATTGGGCATAAAGATTGATCTCTTTCAGAAGTCTTCTCTTTTTTGTTAATCATGTTCGGAACATGTTGTGTACTGTATTCTTTTTCACTAAATTTTTCCTCCACATATTATAAACTGGAATGAATGATTTCAAGAGAAGCGGTTGGTAATTTGTCTATTCTAATAAGTATCTGTTTAAAAGGATGGGTAGAGTTCTATCCAGATCGTACGTCCCACAAAATGTTATAGTTTGTACGTTACAGCAAAGGTTAAAAATAAATAAATAAATAAATAATGGGCAAAGAACAGCAGAGCTTAAAGGGACATAATATTGCGTCTCCAAGATTTTTTGTTTTGGTAACTTTTATTTTATCAGGGTTTTGTTTTTGTGGGTTTTTGTTTTAAGAGGTTTACCTCTAAATGTTTGGCATATCTTCCATCCTACCATAAAGCACAGTGCTTGTGAGTGAATATGTGAAAGTGTTGTTGTTGTTGTTGTCTTCAATTTAACGTCTGTTCACTCTAGAATGTGAAAGTGTGTGTGAACTCAGCCAACCATATACTCACGGAGAACGTGTTGGTTATTGGCAAATTGCTCAACTCTCTCTCTCTCTCTCTCTCTCTCTCTCTTCTCCTCTCCTCCTCCTCTCCTTCCCGCCCCCCCCCCCCCCCCTCTCCACTTTTTTTTTTAATCTCAAGGATCAAAGGACATAATGTATAACACACTCATCGGCACAGTACTCTTTTGTTGTTCATGAAATGAGCTGAACTGCCTATAAGAACATGTTTTGGTTTCTACATGAAATAGTGAATATATTTATTTTTAAAAAACACGGGACTCAAACTCACTCAAAAGACCAGCACATAGAGAAAAAAAAACCGGGGTAAAAAGGGAAGATAGAGTGAATGATGTAGGGTGTGTACGTGCTCCTATTGATCACTCCCTGTTGCACCCGGTCGTCTGCTGGCACAGAGAAATATGTCTTTCACCACAACGTTCGTTTTAAACATTATCTTTTTTTTCCTTCTGTATAAATAATAACAATAATGTGCATGCCACACAAGGCTGGTAAAAATATTGTTCAGTTAAAAATCGTTGACTTAATTTAAAAAAATTTTGGTTGTTGATGCTCATTGTGATTGAATGCAAGGAATTATGTCACTGCCTGTGATTTTATGAAATGTTTTACTGTAATTGTGTGTGGTGAATTTCTTTTTTAGAGGTTGGGGTTTGTTCTTTTTTTGCTTGGTTTTCTTGATTTTTTTCTATATCTATGTATTCACTTTATGATTATGAGGAGCTGTGTCATGCCTTGCCATGATGTGGGTGGTGTTGTGGTGAGGGGAGGGTTGCTTGTAATGATACCAAGTTTTCTTGTTGGAAATTTTATGGACCATTGGAAATCATGGACCAATGTAATTGATTAATTAATGAAGTAGCTGAAATCTTGTAGTTTATGCAGGTCCTGTATGTACGGGTGTATGTTTATATACGTAGAACACTTGACGGTTAGTAAATTATATGTTCTTTCCTTGTTTTGTTTTTGATAATGTCATTCAGACCAGGTTTTGGGGAGTTAATTTCGTTTCAAATGCCTTCTGTTTTCTGTTATATAGAGATGTCTGTTCGTGGGTATACTGAATCGAATCATTAATTTTTATTCTGTTGTCAAAGGGGCGGTCAGTAATGCCTTAAGGTGGATGGTTTGATAACTGCTTCAGACAATAACGTAATTTGTTCAATCCTCAACGTCTACTTTTTGAGACATGAATTTTTTTTAAATCAAGAAAAATTTCCTGTTTCAAATGATTGCAAATGAAGTCAAAGAGGAGTCTACTTTTAAATGGTGGATATCTTCTGAAGTCGGAGTATGCCTGTCTAGGTGGCAAGGAATTCAAAACAGTCATACACGCAAACTGTCTCATCCAGTGTGCAGTTTCAATCTTGCAGTGCTTCCAGGTAGGGCCTAGGAGGAGTGAGTCAGAGTGCACGTTCTGGGTGACCTCCCCAAGGTGTTAAGCTGGGGAGCATGCAACAACAACAACAAACCATGGGTGACTGACAGATGATGGGTGAAGATGTCAACAAGGGAGGACTTTAGACATGGGTGTGGTACCTTCAGACTAAAGGTTCGTTATAGTAAAGTCACTGAGAGAAAACCTGCCCACAAGTTTACAGAAGTGTTGTGAGCTAGTTTTTAACGGTGTTCAGTATTTTTCACATTTTCAGGATTATGAGGCATTGTAGTCTAACAATGACCTAAACTGTTGTGTTTAACCTGCAGACACGGTCTGTTTCTATTATTTGTGATTGATTTATGTGACACATGCACACACAAATCCATTTTAAATGTTGGGTTGTTTTTTTCTCTCAAAATGTTTGTTACAATAATACTGATTTCATTAACAATGGAATATATATATGGCCTATCAACAGAATCAGCAGATTCTCACCAATAAGTTTGTTGAAGGTGTCTGCACTTAATCTGCAACCTGTTATGATTTGTGTTCCAAATTTGATAAATAAATGCAAATATTTTTGCACAGTCAGTGATTGTGAACTGAAACGGCCTTTGTCTTCAAACGACCAACTTATCAGTATCCAAAAGCACTAGAAGTTAGTCTGAAAATAAAGATAAAACAAATCGAAAAAAAAAAATGTTTTAGCCTATTAATGTGTGAAAATGTCAGAAATTCTTCATGTATCTTTTGTGGCAACACAACACCTAGGTAGACTTGTTTCAGTCTTGTGTGCAAGCACTTAGATGATGGAAAGCCTCTGTGTATGTGCTCCATTTTCTTTTCAATGTTATCATAATCATATAAATCAAGATCTCATGTAGTACCAACGCATTCATGACATCTTGCACACACAGGTAGCAAAGTCCTATCCATCATCTGTGAAGAAAATATGTCATTAAGACGGGTTACAGTTAAGGCAAATGTGTGTGTGTATGTGCGCGTGTGTGGGTGGGTGTGTGTGGGTGGGTGTGTTGTGTGTGTGTGTGCACGTGCGCACTCCAGCTATTTTGATAAAAAGTGCTGCCCCAAGACAAGATATAAGAATGATCTGTGTGTAAAAGTAAGTTGGTGCCACAATCACTAGAGGTTCTTTGGATATGTAATCTATCCACTTAGCAAGTTGTCTATTTGTTTTTTTTTTCAATCTTTCAGGGGAAGGAGACACTTTTTTTTTTTTAATGGGTCTGACCAACATGCTTATTTCATGTATTTTTTTTCTGTAGTCAGTAACGGTGAAAGGTCATTTTTGCATTACGGAAATCTCCTGTACAATTATTATTTTAGGGTTGTGTTTTGTCACTGTTGGGTTGCTGTGGATTGCAGAAGTGCACAGCCAGTTGTACTGTGGAATAAATGCTCTTTTAGCAAGTTGACGACCAGACTTTTGTCCTGTGTGCTTGACGAAGCATTCTCTCTTTCGAATCAATACCGTTAACACTTGCGAGACTGAAGACTGAACGAGTGGAATGTAAGAATGGGGCTTTGTCCGGTTCAACACACCCTCCACACACGTGAGAGAATTGTCGCCATGCCCTCATGACTCTTCAGGAGGCTACAGACAAATGTTCTCTCCAGTGAAGTAAAGAACCATGCCAAAGTCCAGTGCGCTGGGCCCGACTCGCATTTTCGCTGATAATATAATTATTGTTGCTGAGCTTTGACGAAGAAGAAGGAAAAGAACCAGGAAAGGGCATGTACATTCACACACTAAACTTACACACACAGTTTTGTAGTTTCAGATTTTATTTAAGACAATATTCAATACTATTTGCTGAAGCGATAAATGAAACATGTTGGTCGTAAAATTTAATGTACAAGTGAGAACCTTCTGTGGCAAGTAATAACTCAAAGTTCCCTGCTAGGAAATGTAAGAGGTGGAAGTAAGAATTGCACTTCTCTTTCTAAAAAGATCATACAATTTTCATACATTTGGAATACTTTTCATGTTTAAAATATCCATACATTTGATACGTAAAGAATACTTGTAGATATGTGCGCAAGTATTTGGCATTTGTCATCTAAGACCATTCATGCAAAGAGTATATTTTATGGCATACTTAAAAAACTTATATGAAACGCATAACTCTTCAAATAATTACAAGTACATGCATACATGTACAAATCCACCAGCACAACACCATCAAATGCACAATGTTTTGCAGGAAATTATCACACAGAACAGAGACATGCATAATGGGGCAACAGCACAGCAGTAAATTGCACTCCGCATTGAGTCAAAAATTAAACACAAAAATTACAATGACTGATCTGAAAGACTAGGTCAGAACTTACAGTGGAACATTGCTGCAAAAAGGTTGATGAGAATCCTGGCTAAAAGGAATGCATTACAGTACTGAGTACACCAATGTAGTTCATTGCACTGTGATATAACTATACTGCCTGTACTATTCATCTGCTGCAATTTCAATGCCCAAAACAACGAAGAAGAAAAAAAAAGTCTATTTAAAAGTATGAGGTTTTGAACACTTTTCTTTCATGTCAAGATTGTCATGATTTCAGTCAAACTTACGAATGATATTAGCCGACAGAAATAAGCAGAAAACTGGTATGCATTACAACAGGGTTGCAGTTGTACACAGACATGAAATTTATATGTTGCTGTTGACTGTTTTTATGTCCCAGCAGAGATTTCCAATTTAGGTAGGGACAGTGAGAAGATGGTGTAGTGTTTAGAAGGATAAAATTTGTAAGTATTCTAACATACTCTGAACTGTCTCAAACACGCTCCAAAAGTTTTGAGGACAATAAGTGTCAAAGTAAAACCTGCATATCCCTTGATATCAAAGTAAAATCCTGCTGAAATCACAGTGAAATAAACAGAGTGAATACTACGAGTGACTTGACAATAAGGCACCAAAGGCAGAGACTGGTAGCGATGTCTGTTACCAACCCCTGTCAGTATTACAAAAGGACTCCAAATCAGTAGAATTTAAGATGAAGAAAACAACAAGTCTGTACATACACATTTTCAATGAAACTTGCCACCTCATATAAGTACCCATTATCAACAACAATGACACATACACTTTTACAGTTGGCCAACACAATAATCATGAATTCAAATGCACAGAAATGGCTTTCAGACCACACTTCTATGAAGGTGTATGTATTTTTGTGCTGCTCCTCAGCTAGAGCTCTGAAGTACTTCAATGGTGAGATTTTGTGTATGCAACCTTTTAGCCCACCTTTAAGGTAGCCACATTCCATGTTTGAGGAGTATGAAGGAATGATAATTTACATTGCAATGCAGAAAAAATAAAAAACACAAACCAAAAAACCCAACAAACCCTGAACACATTACTTTCTCACTAGACACCCACTTGCGTATAACAAACTCCTAAGTTTTTACACGTCACACCAAATTTTCTCAGTTCAGAAATATCTTCTTCACTGACAGACAGACAGACACACACAAAACATCAAACGACAAGATTCAGAACAAAGCATCGTCAAAAGCTTGGAAAGTTGGTGTAAGCCTAACTGCAATCTCAGCCAGTTTGTGCAATTTTTCCTCCAACAACAGTTACTGTCGTAAACAGAACCTGGAGTATAATTTTCACTTCAGTAACAAAATGCTTCCCAAAGTCACATGCCGAACGTGTTGGCTTCAACTTGCTCCAGAAGAAAGGTCCCGATTGTAGCTCTCTTTTTTTTTTTTAAATTCCACTTTCATTTCTAATTTTTTTAAAAGGTCCAAATTCAGGGTTTGGAAAGTTCTGAAGGTTTGGAGTGATGTTTTCATTTGCACAACAGCATTGTGAAATTAAAATTGGTTGTGGACCTATTCACTGTCGTAGACAGGCATGTCAACAGACTTGAGTATCAATGACATTTGGAAGTAGTGCATTCATTCATGTAACCACTAACAGTGGAATTAAAACCCTGTTTATGGGCTCCCCACTGTCAAAGATGTGGAGTTTTTAACATGCTGTGTCAATGACAAGTTACGGTTTGCTTGGAGTTCGACTATAGTCAATGAAGTGGTACTTTCCTATCAAATAGCACAGTTAGAGCCATTCTGTAACTGGCTGTAAGTGTAACAAACTTTTGGGATAAAGGTTTTGTTCAGAAATGGCACAAAATGTACAAGAATTTCTAAACTTCATTTCTGGCATTTTTGTTTCATGCTTTTTTCTTACAACTGAACGAAAGGATCCGCTGTGGTGAAAAGGAAGGGAGCTAACTTTGTGCAGTACTGAGTGAGTTACAATTTCATGGGATAGGTGTGGTGAATCCATCACTTCTGTTGTATGATAAGCCTTTTGAATTGACATGTTCTTCCTGTTCTGTTTTAGATACAGATGAGTAATACCAAAATTTGGTTGACTATTTTATTTTCTAAAAGTTCTACATGTTGTGTACTTTACACAAAAAAAGTTTTAAAATCAATAAATGAATTCCTCAAGCCCATACGCATGCACACACAATCACACACACACACACACTATCTCACACACACCTATGGAATGCCTTCACAAAACCTGAACTCTCACACACAACAAAACACTAATACAAACAAACAAAAAACAATTTTCTTCAAGTACTTTGTCCCTTTCCCCTGAGAGACCACCCAAAAAAAACAAAAAACCCCATCAAAATATCGAAGCTGGTCCTGCACAATCCCTCCCGCATCATCACTTGTTGGGCTTGACCAGTTTGTCCAGCACCTTCAGCCCCTTCTCCTCATATTCGCTGCGCAGCAGCCAGAAATCGTCCTTGTCCTTCATGATGTCCGCCAACACCGCCCCGCCCAAAAACACCATGTGCTTGCGGCGTGGGGGGTCCTCGATGCGGATCTTGAATTTCTGAAAACGGTCGTCAAGGTGTGTTATGTTAGTTAAACAGTCGTTTCCAGTCCCATTTGTTGTTGTTTTTTAATTGTTCAACTAGAGCTCCAAGGTTCACCAATACTGAGATTTCGTGTATCGTATGTTTGTCCGTCATGTTCAACGATGACCTCCAAAACAGCAGAGGGGGCAGCTGCTGTTTTGGAAACTGGGCAGAAATTTGATTATAGTGGAGATGCCTTGCCCACAGTACATCCCCACTCTCTCGGCCATGTGGGCATAAGGACAGTCAGCGTTGGAGATGTTCTCCAAAGGCCAACCAGCCCCCAGGGCTGCAGCACATTAAGGATGGTGCAAGTCAAGCCTCTTAGTCAGAGTCATAGTCGATCACTAAAGACTAAGCTGTGAAGTGGAATTCCATGAGTGGGAAAGCCACTGGTCATACAGCCTCTCACTTTGCTGTTGCCCCCAGCGTCAATGGTTTCGTGTATGCAACCATGTTTACCCACCATGAAGGTGTAGACACATTCTGACTTTGGGGGTGGTGTATAAACATGACACCTGTGTGCATGCGGGACAGTGGTTAGAACATTGCGCTCGCAATCTGACGACCCGGGTTCGATTCCCGTTCAAGGGGATATTTTCCCCTGGAGTTCACATCAGTGCAGACTCCACTCTCCCCAGAAGTCCTTTGGATGAGACTATAAATTGAGGTCCCGTGTGCGAACGCACGCAGAACATCTTGCGCACACGTTAAATCCTGTTCCGCTGTTTGTAAGAGTAGGCCATTGTGTGCCGGTGGGAACAGATGACAAATTTACAAAACCACATACAGATGGGGACCGGATGTAAAAAAGCACATAAGTGCTTATTCCATTATCCTCAATATAAAAGAGTTAAATAAAAATAATAAAATGCATTAAAAAAAAAAATTGCCATCCATTTCCACTGGCTCAAAACGGCCTACTCTTCTGAAAAGCGGAACAGGTTTTTAACTTGTGCATAAGATGTTCTGTATGCATTCGCTCTCAGGGCCTCAGATTATAATTTCATCTGAAGGATTTTTTTTTTGGGGGGGGGGGGGGGGGGGAGGGGGGGTAAGTGGAGACATAACCAACGTTAACTCCAAGGGAAACGTCCCCTAAACAAGCACCTCCGTGATGGCTTGATCCTAGGCCGTCAGATCACGAGTGCAACACTCTAACCACTAGGCTATCCTGCCCCCAGCCCCTATATACCAAAATGCAAACTGTTTTGAATCTATAGTCTCGCAGACTTTTTTGTTAAAAATTCCAAATCTGCAAGAATCACACATACTGGTGAACACTTTTTTCTTTATATCTCATCTCAACTCCAAAATGATCAACGGCTTAGGTTAAAACTTACTTGTATTTCAATTCAAAACATCCCCCACAAAAGAAACTGAAAAAA
This sequence comes from Rapana venosa, assembly GCA_028751875.1. Lineage (NCBI taxonomy): Eukaryota > Metazoa > Mollusca > Gastropoda > Neogastropoda > Muricidae > Rapana > Rapana venosa. The sequence continues at coordinate 77,254,188 of CM054137.1, read as the reverse complement.
CAAAAAAACAACAAAAAGGTCTCTTACGGAGATTCTGGACGTGTCTCCCTTGAGCACCCTCTCCAGGTACAGCTGCTTGATCTCCCTCTCCAGCCTGGAGGGCAGGCCAGGGTACATGGTGCTGCCTCCGGACAGCACGATGTGCTTGTAGAACTCGGCCCGAATGTCCATGTCGGCTGCCTGAATGGTGTTGAAGAGCAGCTCGGCCACCCCACCACCCCTCCACGTTGATGAGGTGGGGCTGGAACAGGGCCTCGGGGGCTCCGAACCGCTCCCCGCCCACGGTTTGATCATCACTCCAAATGATCAACGCTTAGGTCAACTGAATGATCAATTAAAGTTCGAGGGAAAGTAAGGATGTACATAAACACAAGGTTTTACGGGTTTTTGGGTTTCCTTGTGCTTGTTTTTTTGTATGTTGGACGATACCCTCCGTGGACAGGCAGGTACATGTCTGCCTGTCCCACCTAGAACTTAAGCCGATGTCCGTGGTTCCATGATGGTGACCGTTTGGGCCTTGGCTTCATACATCCCCCCGTCCCAGCGTTAATGGGTACCGGCCCTCTTGGGTCGAACGGTCAAGCACGAGGAGAGGAATGCCCGCCCTCGAATGCTGAGACCCTAGAGAAAATGTTTAGGCTGGACTCCCCTAGGCGACCGTTTCGGTTATGGTACTCCTTTTTTAATCTTTTTGTTTTGGTTCGTTTTTTTTGGTTGTATATAGTCCATGGATATTATTTATTTTGATTTATCTTATATATCGGATAATGGAATTAGCACTTATTGGCTTTTTCATACACTAGTCCCCTGTTTAATCGGTTCCTTGTTATGTTTGTAATTTTCCACGCCCGGCACACAATGGCCTCCTTTAGGGCTGTGAGAATGGCTTAGTGTCTAAAAGGAAAGGGAGGGGGTGGGGTGGGGGGGAGAAATTTGTTCCTTGGCTAGAGGTTCTTCTTCTTCATCAAACGCTCAGACAGCAACTATTGTTGTCTGATATATGAGCGAAAATGCGTCACGCTGCCGATAAGCGCCTGACAAGTCGGGCCCAGCGCATCTGACTTTGGCATAAGGGATAACTGTTATTTTTTTAAGTCTTTCTAGAAAAAAGGCAGGAGAATGGACCAAGAAGTGCAGAAAACAGACAAGGAGTAGGTGACAGGAAGAAAAGGAACAAGGCAGAAACAAAGAGAGTGATAGAAAAGAGGAAATTCCTAGCACAGAATTTCCAGAATGTGGGGATGCTATTTATACTGACAGGCCTCCAGCATCCCCACTGTGGAGCTAGAGGTCCGAGGTTCACCAATGGTGAGATGTTGCATTTACAACTGTTTCTGCCCACCACTAAGGTAGTGAGCTGCATCCCAATTTCTGGGATAGCATATTATTTAACCTCTTAACTGCCCAGTGCAAGTGCACCCTATATGCCGAGGAATAAAATTCTTATGTACCACTGCTATGCTCATATCCCTCTTACTCAGAAAATACTAAATGAATAATCCCGGTAGTCTACCCAATGACAGTATAGATATCGTAGATTGCTTCGAGGCAAGCTCAAATTAGTTAGCATGATATTTCACTGCGAAAATATACTTAAAATGAAAAAAATCGACAAAAAATACACTTTCTTCATCACCACTGTCATTTTGAGTACCCCCCATCTCAATAACATCAAACATAAGTCCAGGCCAAATCTCATTCATTGTTTTATAAATGCACTTTCACCTGAATCAATCATTTTCACCACTGTCAGGTAAATCTAAAGTTTTATTTGCGACTTTTACAGCTGTGTAAAGTTATTGATGCCTTCAACAAAAAGTGTCAGCCATTTTGAACAAGAACTGCCCAAGCAGTCATGCATAAAAACACAAAATACGAGCTAAAAAACAATTTTTTTGTCATGGTTTTTGAAGCTGGATGTTGCCAAGAAACAGGAGAGTGATCTCCACTAATTTTGGAGTTATTTTCCTTTAACTGTAGTCAAGGAAGCTGGCTTGTTTACTTCAGTTCAACACCCCGGAAATTTTCCAGGTTGTAGGCGTATAGAGTGCACATTTAGCCCCGGAAAAATTCCGGGGTGGGACAGTCTAGTGGTCTGTTTCTCTCCTTGCAACTCTTGTCAATAATATATTTTATTTATAAGTTAATAAATAAGTGTCCTTATTATCTGCTTACCTGTCTGCGTGTCTGCCTGACAGAAAACTTTGTCTCAAATATATTTGTTGTCACTATATTTTTTTGTTGTTGATGTGCTGCCTCATCTTCCGTGATGTTTCTGTTCTCCTGTTCCCATTCTGCTCATTTCAACCTCTCCATACCAGCCATACCCAGATTTGTCATACAAGCATGCAAGCATATGCGCTACACACAAACACACACACCACACCACAACACACACACATCAAAAGGGGGGACGGGATAGCCTAGTGGTCAGAACATTGCGCTCGCAATCTGACGACCCTGGTTCGATTCCGTTCAAGGGGATATTTTCCTCTGGAGTTAACAACCAAGTGCAGACTCCACTCTCCCCCAAAGTCCTTCGGATGAGACTATAAACCGAGGCCCTGTGTGCAAACACACGCAGAACATCTTGCGCACACGTTAAATCCTGTTCCGCTTTTGGTAAGAGTAGGCCATTGTGTGCCGTGGGAACAGATGACAGAATTTACAAATCCGCAAACACACGGGGACTGGATGTAAAAAAGCACATAAAGCTTATTCCATTTATCCTCGATATAAAATAATAACAATAAAAAAAAAACAATTAAATCCTTTGTAGTTCGAAGAGGTAGGCCATTGTGTTCGGTGTAGGCCGATGTAGCACAGTTTACTAAGCATGCCACAACCCAAACGGAGATGGATGTAAATAAGGCAGCACAACATGCTTAATCTACCATCGATTGTAACATAAAAAAACAAAACGACTGACACATTTCTCTCCACAAGTCACCTACAATGATTTAATTACGTTCCACCTTATAACCAGTGTGGTCATAAGCGCCATCATTCTGCTCCTGTTCGATGTCGTAGGCCGTGTAGCACAGCTTCTCTTTCAGCATGCGCACAGTCTCAAAGTCGGCAGAGTGGTTGAAGGCGTAGCCGCGCAGCAGCAACAGCTGTGGGGGAACATCGTCACCATCGGTTATTCACATGGAAGAGTGAAAAGCGTAACTGTAACCGTGCTGACACATTTCTCTGTGTGTATGCATTTGTGTGTTTGATTTCATCTTTAAGTCTCCTGACAAATTGTGATTGTACACTTTCTACTTTCCTCGGCTTATATTATCACTAAGTGTGATGAGACATTAAATTGAAGACAGCAATAACAATACAAGGTCAGTGACTTTTAACCAAAGTGTGTATGTATATATATATATATATATATATATAACGGAGGCACCGTGGTCGAGTGGTTTAGGCGGTCAACTCGTGATCCAGAGGTCGCGGGTTCGATCCCCGCTCGGCTCGGTGTTGTGTCCTTGGGAAAGACACTTTACTCCTATTTTCCTCACTCCACCCAGGTGTACAAGTGGGTACCAGCTCTGCTGTGGAAGTATCTGGCGACAGACTAGCGTCCTGTCACAGGGGTGGTGAAAAACCATCAGTTCGCTTAACGCTACAGAAACCGGGATAACCTCCAGCTCTATGGGCCTTCTGGCTCGAAAGAACATACTTTATATATATATATATATATATATATATATATATATATATATATATATATATATATATATATATATATATATACCACACAAAGTGAAAGCATAACAACCAGCATAATAAATGTTCCCCAATATTTTGGCTTTCGCCTTCCTCGAGGGGGGGGGGGGGGGGGGGGGGTTATATATATATATACATGCACATGAAAACCCACATACATTTTTTTAAAATATCACACACACAAAAACTGACCCCACATACACACCATGAGTTTTCATACACCTCCTCACCTTGATGAGATATTTGGTGATATCACGGCCGGCGATATCCAGTCGACGTGTCAGGTGAGGCAGGGAAAAACCGTCGTAGACAGGGCAGATGTGAGTGACCCCATCCCCCGAGTCCACCACCACCCCAGTCAACAGACCTGGTACACAATAAGGTAAAAGGTAAAGGTGTCCCATAACCTATGTGGTCGTAGGGGAGCGAGGCGTCAGAGACCTCACTTCTCTAGGGGGCCAGGATATTGAGGTCAGCTCCCATCTCCTCTCCCTCGCTGCTTTATCTACCCTGATCCTAAAGAGGCAGGTATCCATTTACAGCTGGGGGACTGTACTGAAGCCAAGGCGCGCAAACGGTCACCCATTTAAGTGGTAACCACGCTCGATGCTGCTTAACCTTGGCTGGGGAAAGTGAGTGCTCTGACCAGTGAGCTATCCCGTCCCCACAACACAACACAATACAAAGGTTAAAAAAAAAAACCCAAAACAACTCCAACTAATTCTGACTCTCTTTTCTATCTCTCTCTTTGTTTCTGCCTTGTTCCTTTTCTTCCTGTTATTTCCTTCTTGGCTATTTTCTGCCTTCTTGGTCCATTCTTCTTTCTTTTTTTCCAGAAGGACACAAATTATTTAATAACAATTCTGTCCCATGCTGAGCACCAAAATACAACATCACGTTTTGGGAATTGTACCAGTATTCTCTCCTATGCCTAAGTCGGATGCACTGGGCCTGACTTGTCAAGTGCTTGAAGGCAGTGCAAGGCATTTTCTCTCATATGACAGACAATAGTTCTGTGTGAGTGTTCGAAGAAGAAGAAAACACTGAAACGGACACTAAATCACAGAACAATAGTTTGTAAGTGCCCTTACTTAAATAAGTATTGGAGTAGTTTGTTCATGATGATTGTAATGATTAAATGTATCAGGCATCTTTTTGACACCGGGACATGCACACATGTGCACACACAACACATACACACATCCACGCATCCACACACACACACACATACACACACACACACACTCACACACACACACATGACATACACACACACATCACCACACAACACACCACACACACATCCACACACACACACATTTTCACACACACACACATGCATACACACACACATACACACAACATACACACAACATACAATTTACACACACATACATCAACACACACATACACACAACACACACACAACATACATACACACATACAACATACATACACACACACATACACACAACACACACACAACATGCATACACACAAGCATACACACTACACACACACAACACACACACACACACTACACACACACACTTGTCACAAACCTTGAGCATACAAGGTGAGCACGGCCTGGATGGCTATGTGAACGCTGTGGAACTGGTACTTTTCAAACATCACCTGAAACATCACCACAGAGCAATGCAATGAAACTGAGAAATGTTTTATCATAAAAAGATAGAAATCAGTTGCGCACTAACATCTGAAATAAAATAACAGAAAAGCATGGGCTGATTTTCTGCTCACTCCTCCAACCCCCCACCCCCCAACCTTGCAGATAGAGTTACAGATAATGACAATGATAACAGGTTAATTTTGATAAGCTTTCGTCCCCATTGAAAAGGAGACATCAGAAAAAGAATAAGATATAAAAACACAATAGAATGAAAAAGTACTCAATTACAGAACAAATGAACATAACGGTATAGAATTTGTATGAAACAATGGTTTTAGAATACTTACAGACCACACAAATTGAGTGAAACTAAAAATCTGTGCACACAGCGAGAGACAAGAGTGAGCGGGAGAAGGAGGAGAAAGCGAGAAAACAAGGACAGAAGACAAGAAGAAAAAAATAAATAGACAGTACAGACAGACATAGAAATAAGGATAAATCAAAAACCAAGATTCTCAACATTTTTCAAAAATCTAAAAAAGTACCCTCCCTTCAGCCCCCTCATTCCATCCACAACCCCCCCCCCCCCCCCCCACCCCCACCCCCCCCCCCGTTCCCTTCACCCCCCCCAATGCTTCTCCTACCTCCACCATCTTCTCCCGGTTCTTCATGGGGTTCATGGGGGGCTCCGTCAGGAGGATGCGCGAGTCCTTGGTCTGGACGTTGAGGCGTTCCTTGCCGAAGGTGTGGTCGTACACGTGGATCATGTCCTCCCAATTGCGCACTATGCCGTTGTCCATGGGGTAGTTCACCTCCAGCATGGAGCGCAGTTGGCTGGCCTCATCCCCAACCATCAGGTCCTGCAGCAGCACAAAGGGCATGGAACTGGTGACACTCCACCATGACATGAGGCACACTGCTGCAACTGACCCATATTCATCTGTTCAAGTGATGTTTCAGGTGATGTTGGATGCCACTTGTCCACCAGGAGCCGTTTTAGGTTGGGTGGGGGAGTCAGGATTGTTGATTTTGAGATTTTGATTGTTTATCAAACTATAGCCATTCTTCTACAAGTATCAAGGCGTAATTTTGTTTCCTTTTGCTTTCAAAAGTGTGTTTAAAAACGCCTCATTCTGACCACCTATTATGATTTTTTTTTTAAACTGGTTGATTTCTCATTTTGTCACTTCTTGCATTCTATCATTTCAATTTGTAATAACTGTTCATAGAACTGTCCCATTTTCAATCTATTTTTTTGGTACTGAGTAGATTTTTCATTGCAGATCTGTAACAAATTAACAACTAAAATTCTTTCAACCAAAGGATCAAATTCTTTTGTTATTTCAACAGGAAGTGAGGAGCTACATATATCATAGACTGTGTGATAACTGAAATGGAAAGTGATGATACTGTAGCACGCACACACACACACGCACACACACACACACGCACACACACGCATGCACGCACGCACACACACACAGACACACACACACACGCACACACACGCATGCATGCACGCACACACACACAGACACACACACACACATACATGCAAACACACACACACAGACACACACACACGCACAAGCATGCACACACACATACATAGATACACAGACACACGCACACACACACACACGCACGCACACACACACACGCACACACACACACTCTCTCCACTTTTCCCAAAAGTCCTTCGGATGAGACTGTAAACCGAGCCCCCGTGTGCGAACGCACGCAGAACATCTTGCGCACACGTTAAATCCTGTTCCATTTTTCGTAAGAGTAGCCCATTGTGTGCCGGTGGGAACAGATGACAGAATTTACAAAACCGCATACACACAGGGACTGGATGTAAAAAAGCACATAAATGCTTATTCCATTATCCTCGATATAAAAGTATAAAATAAAAAAATTAATAAACAAACACACACACGCGTGCGCACACACACACACACGCGCACACACACACACACACACGCACACACACGCACACACACACACACGAGCACACACACACACAAGCACACACACAAGCACGCACACACAAACACACACACACGCACACAAACACACACACACACAGCACACACACACACACACACACACACACAGACATGATAAAAACACAGTCCACCTCCTCTCACCTTCAGCTCAATGTTGCCGATCTTGGAGGTGGAGCGGATGATGGGCCGCCCCACCAGGGAAGGGAAAATGTGAGCCGGGAAGTTGGAGCCTGCATACCCACACTTGACAAACTGCACAGCACAGAAAACTGAAAACATTAATTTAACAAACAAAAACAAAAAAAAGCCATCACGGCATCAGAAACAGACAAGAAACGAGATAAATCTTGAATAGGTAAAGGTAAAGGTAATAGGTAAAGGTGTCCCATAACCTATAAGGTCATAGGGGAGCGAGGCATCAGAGACCTCACTTCTCTAGGGCCAGCATATTGAGGGCGGCGCCCATCTCCTCTCCCTCGCTGCTTTACCTTCCCTGACCCTAAAGAGGACAGGTACCCATTTACAGCTGGGTGAACTGGGGGAACTGTACTGAAGCCAAGGCGCACAAACGGTCACCCATCCAACTGGTAACCACGCTCGACGCTGCTTAACTTGGCTGGGGGAAAGCGAGTGCTCCGACCACTGAGCTATCCCATCCCCTAAATCTTGAATACACACAAGGAAATCTTTCTCTCTTCCCCCCTCCCCCCAACAATTCCTCAGTTAGATCACAAAATGTGCTTTTTGTGCGCTGCTTTTTGTTTGTTTGTTTGTTTGTTTTTTCATCGCTTGGCTACAGCTTCGAGGTTCACCAATATTGTGTGACTTCTTATATAACGTATATCATATGTGACCGTTTTTTTGTCCACAATCAAGGTAGCCACTTTCCAACTCCGGGGATGGTCTTTAAACACGGCACCAGTGTGCATGAGTTTTGTTGTTGTTGTTTTTTTAATGTTATCATCCATTCCTACTAGCACACAACAGCCTACTCTTCTAAAAGGCGGAACATGTTTTGAAGTGTGCACAAGATTTTTCTGTGCGTTTCCAGGTGGGACCACAGTTAATAATTGAAATCTCGTCCTCCAAATGAGTTTGACGATTAAGGTTCCCAGAAATAGGACTCGAGGGTTTGAAGATTTCATGTGTGGAGGTAGGCTTGTGGCTGGCCTTTACTGTTTTGTTACTGTTTCTGACTATTTCAAAAAGAAATGTGATTTTTTTTTAAATGAAAAGAACAATGATGACTGTGAAAAGAAAAAAAAGTGTGAGTGTGTGTGTGTGTGTGGGGGGGGGGGGGGGGGGGGGGGGGGGGGGGAAGAGGAGGAGGGTTGGATGGGTGGATGTGGGAGTTGGGGGGGGGGGGGGTATCTTTCTTTAATTTAACCCAAATTGATATTAGATGATGCATGTGTGTGTCTGTGTGTAAATGATGCATGCAGACTATAACACTAATACTATGTTTGTGTTCACATACAGTGTAACACACACACACACACACACATATATATATATATATATAGATAGATAGATAGATAGATAGATAGATAGATAGATAGATAGATAGATAGATATAGATAGATAGATAGATATATATAGAGAGAGAGATAATTGTCATGATAAAAACATAGTTGTGTTTTTATTGCCATTTTACTATTTTACCTCAACGTGTGCTTGAAGGGAGTGGTGCCCAACAGAATTGTGGGTTTTTATCAATGATTTTGAACAGGTACTCAGTAATCCACTACTTTAAAAGATGGCTTTATTATTATGTTCTCCATTCAGCCTGAGGAAGCTTCAGATGGAAGTGAAAGTTTGCTAACGGAAATAAAAGGAGAAATGAAGCTGAGCATAGTTGTGTTTTTATTGCCATTTAATATATATATATATATATATATATATATATATATATATATATATATATATATATATATATATATATATATATATATTACAGTATGTATGATTACACCCCTGTCTCTTACTAGTGTTTGTCATGATAATATGATAAAGCGTTAATACCTGTTATCATTACCATATCCTTCCTTGTAAAGTGTAAGGAAGTTTTTTGGGTTTTTTTTCATTCTTAATCTTAGTCCAGTGAAAGCAATCTCAATAGTTAGTTCTCTGATTGGGTTGTCTTTAGTTTTACTTCCCTATTGGGAGTTTACTTCCTTGAATTGTTCACAGTAGAATGTTTCTGCATATCATAAACTATAATTTTGTCAACAGTATTGAACTGTAGACTGTAGCGCATTGAATGTGACTTGTGTATCTGCTTCCTCTCTCCTTATCTGTAATCTCAATATATGTTTGTATTCTAACTTATTGTACTGTGCAGTGAATTATGCTGTACATACTACAGTGCAGTACTACTGCGCTTAACTGTAGTGTCCTGTATTGCACTCTACTGTTCCACACTGATTTGTACTGTATTGTGTTGTGTTGTGCTGTACTGTTCTGTTCTGTATTGCGTTGTGTTGTAGTGTCCTGTATTGTACTCTACTGTACTGTGATGAACAGCATTGTGTTGTTGTGCTGTATTGTACAGTACTCAACTGTAGTGCCCTGTGTTGTACTGTACTTACTCCAACTATAACATATTCATCTATATTTTGTTACTTGCTTGCTCAAAGTGGCTTGGAAATTTAAACGAGGATCAATGACTGAATGTGCATTTTGGGCGACCCCCAAAATTTTGAGGTAGGAAATGCACACCAACAACGACTGTCATCCAATAATACAACATTACTATTATACACAGTACGCAATACAGTTGCCTTGATAAGATGAAGCATAATTTTAAACAGAATGGCTGTTCAAGTCTTGCTTGAATAGAATGTTGCTTTCTAAAAAAATTCTTTGGGCTTAGAGAAAGTAGGGGTGGGGCAGTTGGACCGATTGTGATTTAATGTTAAACATTTTGTTGTACATTGCTGCTGTCCACTAATCTGATGACCCGGGTTCGATTCCCATTCAAGGGGATATTTTCTCCTGGAGTTAACATCAGTGCAGACTCCACTCTCCCCAAAAGTCCTTGGGATGAGACTATAAACTGAGGCCCCGTGTGCAAATGCATGCAGAACATCTTAAGCACAGGTTAAATCCTGTTCCCTTTTCGTAAGAGTATGCCATTGTGTGCCGTGGGAACAGATGACAGAATTTACAAAACCGCATACATACAGGGACTGGATGTAAAAAAGCACATAAGTGCTTATTCCATTATCCTCCATATAAAAGAATAAAATAAAATAAAATCTTACTTCAAGATTTCATAAATCAATAAATCGACAGATATGGCATTTGATTCGTTTAGGAATATGAAGCAACTAAGTTTAATATCTGCAACGTAATAAACTCGATCCAAGTCCAGATCAGAGACTGTGACTGACAGATCTTGCAGATATATCACTGACAATAGTCATCATTGTCACGACACTCTGATACATGCTTCGTGTGATCGATCTCTCAAACATCTATATCTCGCTTCTTGCAAATATTGCAGAAACAATATTTTCAAGCTTTCGATCGCTTTGTTAGCACTAACAAATAAACTGCAATAATGATTGAGAAGAATCTTTCAACAACTTCCAACGATCGTTTTCTACGATCGTCTTCCGGGTAAAGCCAAAGGGGGCGTGACACACTGGAGCAAACCACCGGCGACACATTCAACATTAAATATTATACATACATAAAAAATGGTACTTGATAAGTCCAACTTACCCCTGTGCCATTATCGCACACAACTACTCTTCTTCCTTGAGAGTCCATGGCTGCAATAAACCTGCACAAATAACTTGATCATAAAGTCGAAAGCCCACTTCTTACGCCGCCTGCTCGTCTGTGCACTGTTTCCGCTTATTCATCACCATAACTGATTGGGTGATATTTATATCTTGACCAATCAAGTTCTGCGAGTTGAGTGTTACAAGTACACGTGTTCTTCACATAAGGACTGATCAAAGATGGCGGCTTTCAAGAAGCAAACTGGGACGTTCTTGTTTCTGTTTACTTTTCTCATTATGGTTTGCTTGGTGTGGAGTGATTATAAATTAAAGGACATTAAATTTGACTTCAAGCCTGGAGATCCTGCACCCAGAATTTTCACTGCCAAAGAAATAGCAGAATACGATGCAAGCGATGTGAGTAACACCTCCTTTACACACTAGTAACACGAGTAGAATTGTGACACTGGTTGTTTATGACACATTAGGAACACACTCGCTCTCTCTCTCTCTCTCTCTCTCTCTCTCTCTCTCTCTCTCTCTCTCTCTCTCTCTCTCTCTCAATATCTTATTGTTATGTGTAACAAGTATGTGTACCATTTGACTAGTGTAGATGGTTATCCTTATGACTTATTAAGTTTGGTTGTTATTCTTCTTGGTTTTGTTGTTTCTTTTTCTCTTTTTTTTCTTCTTTTGTTGGTTTGGTTTTTTTTCTCTTTTGTTTGTTTTGGTTGTGGGTTTTTTTTTGGGGTGGTGGTGGTGGGGGGTGTTTTTAGGGTTTTCTTTTATTAGTTTGCTTTTGGGAGGGGGGGGGGAGGTTGTTGGGGGGGGGGGGGGGGCTGCTTTGAAAAGGGTTATTTCCCCATGTTTCTACTGTGAGACTGTATAAGTGTTAGGTTATTATTAAGATGTATCCCTACGGGCGGGGACTGGATGTAAAAAAGCACATGAGTGCTTATTCATTATCCTCCAAATAATTTGTCATTGTCATTCTCTCTCTCTCTCTCTCTTCTCTCTCTCTCTCTCTCTCTCTCTCTCTCTCTCTCTCTCTCTCTCTCTCTCTCTCTCACACACACACCACACACACACCACTCACCAACCACTCACCACTACACACACCACCACACACACACACACACACACCACACACACACACACACACACACACCTACACACGGCCACATGCAGTGAATACATAGAACATTTACCACAGTTGCCAGGTTTTCTATTTGTGTAGTGTGTTAGACTGTCATGGCATCTTGCATAGTGCCATTAGTGGGATGGGGTGGGTGGCAGGGTAGGTGTGTGTGTGTGCATGAGTGGGTGCATGCCTGCTTGTGTGTGTGTGTGTGTGTGTGATCTGTGTGTATTTGTTTGCATTCTTTGTATTTTAATTTTTATTCTTTTATATCCAGGATAATGAAATAAGCACTTATGTGCTTTTTTACATCCAGTCCCTGTGTGTATGCGGTTTTGTAAATTCTGTCATCTGTTCCCACCGGCACACAATGGCCTACTCTTGCAAAAAGCAGAACAGGATTTAACATGTGCGCCAGAACTGCAGAAGATGTTCTGTGTGAGCTCGAACACCGGACCTCAGTTTATTGTCTCATCCAAAGGACTTTTGGGGAGAGTGGAGTCGGCACTGATGTGAACTCCAGGGGAAAATATCCCCATTAAAAGAAATCGAACCTGGGTCGTCAGATTGCGAGCGCAATGTTCTTAACCACTAGGCTATCCCGTCCCCGTGTGTGTGTGTGTACTCTGTCTGTGTGTGTGTGTGTATGTGTGTCTGTGTGTGTGTGCAAGTTTTCTGATTTTCAACTTTCAAGCATAAAGTTCTGAATCATTTCAAAATTATGTGGATATTTTTTCTTCTTTCTCTGTTTAGCCAGAAAAACCTATCTACATGGCTGTGAGAGGAGTTGTCTTTGACGTCACCTCAGGCAAAAGTGAGTCAGCTCGGGTGGAAATTGTTAGTTTACTATTATCACTAGATAGACCACTGTACTACTTAGACTTGATATGATATTTTGTGAACCTGTCAATCATGTATTATATATAATCATAATACACTCACACACTTGCATGCAACACACACACTGACACAGAATTCATGTACACACCCAAAATGTGTAGAAAGATAAATTAAGAAAGGGCATATATTTCAGGAACTGAAGTTCCTTTTTTTATGTTGAGAGAGAGAGAGGAAACACCATCTCATACAACCCACATCAGCAGTCACTGATCAGATTTAATAATTATTCAAAAGTAGTGTCACAGATTTTATTGTCAGTAACTTTTATATATGTTTCCTTTGCAGCCACTGCTGTTTCACTGAAGATGATAATAGTGATGCCTCGCACGCGCGTGTGTGTGTATGTGTGTGTCACTGTGTGTGTACATGTGTTTGTCACTGTGTGTGTATGCATGTGTGTGTGTGTGTGTACATGTGTGTGTATGCATGTTTGTGTACATGTGTGTGTGTGTGTACATGTGTGTGTCACTGTGTGTGTATGCATGTGTGTGTGCATGTTGTGTGTGCGTGTGTGTGTACATGTGTGTGTCACTGTGTGTGTGTGCATGTGTGTGTGTGTACATGTGTCACTGTGTGTGTATGCATATGTGTGTGTGTGTGTACATGTGTGTGTCACTGTGTGTGTATCACTGTATGTACATGTGTGCATGTGTGTGTGCATGTGTGCAGGATTTTATGATAAAAAGTCTGACTACAATGCCCTAGTGGGGAAGGATGCATCACGGGGCGTGGCCAAAATGTCCTTGGAACCGGAAGACCAAACGCATGACCTTGTAAGAAATGTGCTTTTATGTTGTTCACATATTGCACTGTGCTAGAGCACAGTTCTTTTGTTTTGGTCTATAGTTGTTGTTTGTTTGTGTGTGTTTTTGTTTGTTTCATGATACATACATATATTATCCATTTCACAAATTCTTGAACAGTTACTATTTGTTTCTTTGGTTTTGTTTTTCTACTATTCTTTCATGAGTTTGGTGTTTCTATTTGTTGACTTAATCGATGCATTTTGTCTCTTTTTTGTGATGTTGGTGATGGTGCATGTATGCGTGTGTTTGTGTGCGCCATCCATTTCTTTGTTTGCATATCTGTTCATTTATTTTATCTGTTCTTTTCCAGTCAGGCCTTGATTCATAAGTGTGGGTGCATACTTTTCAGCAGATATTTTTGTGTGTTTTCTGTTCTTTTCCAGTCAGGCCTTGATTCATAAGTGTGAGTGCATACTTTTCAGCAGATATTTTTTGTTTTCTGTTCTTTTCCAGTCAGGCCTTGATTCATTAGTGTGAGTGCATACTTTTCAGCAGATTTTTTTTGTTTTCTGTTCTTTTCCAGTCAGGCCTTGATTCATAAGTGTGAGTGCATACTTTTCAGCAGATATTTTTTGTTTTCTGTTCTTTTCCAGTCAGGCCTTGATTTCATAAGTTGTTTAGTGTCAATATCTTTTCAGCAATTTTTTTCTTCTCTCTTTTCCAGTCAGGCCTTGATTCATTAGTGTGAGTGCATACTTTTCAGCAGATTTTGTGTGTGTTTTCTGTTCTTTTCCAGCCAGGCCTTGATTCATAAGTGTGAGTGCATACTTTTCAGCAGATTTTGTGTGTGTTTTCTGTTCTTTTCCAGCCAGGTCTTGATTCATAAGTGTGAGTGCATACTTTTCAGCAGATTTTTTTGGTTTTTCTGTTCTTTTCCAGTCAGGCCTTGATTCATAAGTGTGAGTGCATACTTTTCAGCAGATTTTTTTGGGTTTTCTGTTCTTTTCCAGTCAGGCCTTGATTCATAAGTGTGAGTGCATACTTTTCAGCAGATTTTTTGTGTGTTTTCTGTTCTTCTGTCAGCCAGGCCTTGATTCATGAGTATGAGTACATACTTTTCAGCAGATTTTTTTTTGTTTTTCTGTTCTTTTCCAGTCAGGCCTTGATTCAGATACGCTGAAGGCTCTGGACGAGATCTACGAAGGCACCTACAGGGAAAAGTACCCTGTTGTGGGTTACATGGACTACCTTGCCGACCAGTACCCAGATCAGCTGAGACCAAAGACAGAGCTGTAGTCTACACTTACCCATCCTGTTCAGGGCTGTTCCATTAGGTTTATTTGTTGTTTCGTTTAATATTGTTGTTTATTGTATGTTGAAGGAAATTGTGATGTGGCTGTGCTCTGTTATTTTCATTGCTTTGACATTGAAGATTATCTTATTGTTTGTTATGAAACAAAAAAAATTGTGATGTTTGTGTGTGTGTGTGTGTGTGTTGTTAAATGAAAAAATTGTGATGTTTTTGTATGTGTTGTTAAAACAAAAAATTGTGATGTTTGTGTGTGTGTGTATTTGGTTGATGTTTCATTATCTGTGTTGTTTTGTTGCGATTGTTTGGAAGGTTGTGCATATGCATGTGTCTGAGTGTGTTGTATTTTGTGTTGTTACTGTCTATGAATCTCTGTTTTCTGTCTCGAGATTTTTGCTATGTTGTTCATAACTTGTCTCTCTCTCTCTCTCTCTCTCTCTCTCTCTCTGTTGTTGCTTCATTTTCGGTTATTTTTATTTTCCATTTACCTGTCGCATTTAATCTGATCTCACCATAATCAGCCACATGTCTGTCACATTCTCCATGTCAGCAGTCCATTGGTTTCTGTGTTAGACAATCTGACTTTTGCAGTCTCTGCCTCGTCCTGTCCTTTGTGACATATATCTTTCATCTCTCTGTGTTTGTTGTTAACCTACAAATTGTCTTTCAGCACTATTCCTTTTTTTGGCAACAGAAAAAAAATCTTATGATTTACCATCAGGAAAGCTTTAAATTCAATGATTGATTTGATGTTAACTTGTTAACTTTGCTGTGTGTATAAAGTTGGAAACATTTTCCATCAGGTCTTTATAATTAAACCACCAAACAAAATTAACAATGAAATAAATCAAACTATAACGAATCAAAACCAGAAACAAATAAAAAAAAAAGTCATGAGATTATTGGTTGGTTTTCCATCAGGTCTTTAAAATTAAACCACAAAACAAAATTAACAATGAAATAAATCAAACTATAACGAATCAAAACCAGAAACAACTAAAAAAAAAGTCATGAGATTATTGTTGTATATCTTTCTATGGGTTCCTTTCCTTGGACTCGTTTTTGTCATCTTTGAATTGACCAACAGTTGACCAAAGATGTGTTATTGTCAAAAGTATTACACCATAAAGTTCTTCATGACAAAAAGATATGAAGTTTTGTTTTTCCAAGAGGGAGCCATTAAGGAAAACAATATTTATTGTAAAGAGCAGGCTATGGACAGTGATTATTCAATGCAACATAAAGTAGTGATATATATATATATATATAGTATAGTACTTTTGCACCATGACCACACCATCATTTTGGATGAAGTTTTCTCTTTTTGTTATTTATTTGTCTGTTTTTGTTTTCATGTTGTTACCAATTTTGTGTGTCTCCACTTTGTTTGCTTTATTTTTTAAGCCTTGGAATAGTATACTATAATTGAGAAGTTGTCCAATCCTTAGATCTGAGAATGAGATACAACCAAGTTCATCAGTCAGTGGCTAGGTATATCGTTAAAAGTGAAGTGAGTTTTAAGCCAAGGAAATGCGATCATGGTATGATAATGTAATCAGACAATGAGTAAACAGATCTTTGTTTTTTTGTTTTTCACCAAAAGTTCTTGGTGATACAGTAATCATTCCCACCCACCGTCTTGTCATATGACACTGTTTCATATTGGCAAGTTGTAACTTGTTGGAACATTAATATTGATTTTTTGTGTGGTTTAAATCTTTCTTACTATCATCTGTTTGTTTCTCTGTATAGTTATTTCTTGCTCTGTTTCTCTATCCATTTTTCACTTGTCTGTTTCTTTCATTGTGCCTTCTGTCTGTCTGTCTGTCTGCCTGCATGGTTGCTCATTCTCCTTCCTCTGCTTGCTATGGTTAATTCTGTAATTCACTTTTTATATAAATTGTCGTAGGTGATGGTGGTTGTATGTTTGTTTAAAGAAGTTTACAAGGTAATCGGTATAATTACATCTTGGTCACACTATGCAATTTCATTATGCACTGTGTGCATATTGATTCTGATTGCTAAACAGTATTTGTTTATATATATATCTATCAGAAACAAGATGAGGTTGTGGGGTGAAATCGGACTATACATTACATATCATTCATTATTATTGTACTTATGTTTGTGGTCTGTGTAATGGAACAAACTGCCGTGGCGCCATATTTCACAATCAGAATTGTGTGTACGATTAAAGCTTTATGTGTTGTTGTGCCATTTTCCCCATCGTTGTTGTTGGTGGAGCCCTCTCTCTCTCCCATAGACTAGAAAAGAAAACGAACAAGCTGTCCAGTTGAGTTTTGTATTGACTATAAACATCTTAAAAGTTTTCACAGCCAGATAAAAATCAAGAAAATGATCTGATAGTTGTTTTGAATCAGAGTTTACGGTTGGCATTTACTTTTTGATTTATTTGTGGACAAACTTCTGTTCTGGTGCTCTTTTTCTTTTTCTCAGAATGGATTTGTTTGGTTTTTTTTGGTGCTGGCGTTTTTTTGAGTGGCTCCCCCCCCAATATTGATTTTTTTTTTTTTAATTAATCCATTAAAACGTCAAGAAAAGTGCCTTATCACATATAGATCAATAATAGATAAATTATATATCGATATAGATCAAGCTTTTTTGTGTAGTAGACCTCTGTTTTGAATGATTGTAAGCATGTCTTTTTTTCAACCCAGATCAAAATTATTGTTTTGATAAACATGGTCACATAATTATCCATTATCTTCTGTCACGTACTTTCACATCCGGTGACAGTTGTTTGATCAAAATGGCATACATTGCACACAATCTTTTACCCTTTTTAAAAAAATATTTGCTCACTTGGTTTGTTGTGATAAAATTAATAATAGATGCTCACTGAATGGGATCCTTTATTGTGAATGATTTGGGTTGGGGAGTATACTTAAATCTTAGATCAAGTGCTATCTGAATTGACGGAGTAAAAGCTTTATTGTCATTTGTGAAGTGTTGTAGATTCATGATATTCTACTTATTGATGAAAGTATTCAAGAAATAAACAGAAATTGGATGTTTCATCGGCATCGAAATTGTCAGCAGTGTGTGTGTGTGTGCGCTCGTTTTCCCGCACACACTGCATTATCCCCGACATAGATCCATATATTATAGATCCATATATTTTTTGTGTAGGCTGTACTTTACTTTTCTCATGAAAATGCGTTCTACTCAAAAGTGACAAGAAGCGAGAGAACATCCTTATGCGACTGTCATTATGAGTTCATCATATTCTTTCTCTGTCACATATCTGGTATCACTTCCTGGTCACCAGATCAAAACAATACAAGCAATATGTCATATAATGAAAACAAAGAAAATAGTTTGAAAGATTTCCTTGAAAAAAAAAGGCAAATGGATTGGAAGTGCAGAGAATAAGTGATATGACAAAGTTCAGGGAAAACAGAAACAGAGATAGAAAAAGGGAAATTACAAGCTCAGAATTTCCATTAGGTGGGGATGTTTTGAATGCGCTAAAGAGTTCATATCTTGTGCATGTGTATTTCCGACAGGCATTCAATTCAAGTACGTCTGAACATTTCAGAGTTTGTATATATTTGAAGGACTGATTGCATTTGAATGTAATGTAATGCAAGGGCAAAAGAGTGTATCAGTGACCTTGCACTCCACACTTGTAAACAACAGTCCATCATTCATGCACAGAACTCTGAACAGACTTTGATCAAGTTTTTGTTTTATTATGATTTTCACATCAAGTTTTGACATGTTTTTATAAATCATTCTCAAGTTTCTTGTTCATTTTGTTTTATTAAAGCTGCGAGCCGGCTACCCAACCCTAACTCCAGCCTTGGCTGAAGGGGGAGGTAGGCTTTTCCCAATGCTCTGACCAGCAGTGACACAATGACCAACCCATCGACTTTTGTTTGCTTTTGAATTCTCACACCATCATTTGAAGTATCTCAGACCACAGTGACATGTTCAGTCCAAAATGCTTTTAAAACAGAAGTGATGAAAAGCTTAGTTCCAGCAATGTTATCCGACTTTACAGCCATGAATCTTCCTTCACCTATCCTGTAGGGGCACCGATAATGATTTTGCAACCAGCTTCCTCCACTCCCCATGGTCGTCTGCTTTCTATAGCAAATTATTCCAATCATGGCCAGTCCACTCTGTCTTCCTGTCTACCTCTTCGTCTCCCCCTTGTACTGTTCCCTGTAGGACAGTCTTGGCCAGTCCACATGTTTATGTGTTGTGCCCATGCCACTTTACGTTTTTTTCACTGAAGTCAGGAGCTATTCGTATGTCCAATGGCGTTTTTTTAAAGTCTGGTTTTCACTTCCTCATTTGTGATGTGATCTCTGTATGATGCAACAGTTAAAGAAGAGGGCATTGTGCAAAGCTTGTATTCAGGAAATAAAGTCAGTTGGGTAGTCAAGTGCCTGTGGTGTGTGCTCACCACTGGATTTTAAAAAAAACAAACTTTCTAAGGTATAAATAATTCATAAGTTTTTTACATGGCTGTTATGGAATACAGGAACAATGACAATGAATACAGCAAACATCTTTTGTTGATCTTCTAAAGCAACATGCAACATTTTCTCCACTCATTCATATTTTTTTAAAAATTATAACAATTATAGTTAAATCAGGTTGCAAAAGTTGATCCACACCTTTAAATATTTCCAGTTGGGATTCTAGAGCAAGCTTAAATTAACTGGGTTCAAGGGGGAAAAAGGTTTGGTTTTTTTCAAGTGTACTAACAGAGGAAGGAAACCACTGATGCTACTTGCAACTCAAAAGCAAAAGTCTTAACATGCTACTGGCAAATAGGGTTTCCAATTCACCTTTCCTGGAAGTAACATCGATTGGACAGCAGCTTTACATTGTAAAATCATGGACATCAAACTCTTCTGACCCTGGAATAATAGCAAATTGGGGAAGGGGGAGGGCAGCAAACAAAGTGGAGGGCATTGGCGGCATAACAATGTATCAGATACCATGCAAAACAATTGTCTAAGAATTTCACATAGAGAAGATAGACATGATTTAAGCCATGTCTTTCAGATTGTTATGGTCCAAGAAATACAGGCAACAAGCTTCACACAAACACTATTCATTCCAAAGTGAAAAATGTGGGCACTGCTTGGAATGGTTATATCACTAAACCACTTACATAACTGCCCAGATATAAAGCTGAATTTTCAACTCTCCAAAATAAGTTATTGAAACAAATGCCAAAAAAAAAACCCTACACACAAAAGAAAAGAAACCTATCTCTGAACATGTAAATTTAAAGCATCATGTAATTCATTGAAGAAAGGGCAATGTCATATTTGGAAGAAAATTAGTTTTATTGGGTCACACCCAGCAGCATCATTATGCTTGCTGTTTATGCAGAAAAACAACAAGCTAAGTCAAGCAACCCAACAGTGGAAAAAGAAATAGGCAAGCCCAAGACAGGCAAATGCTTCATGAGCAAAACCATTAAGTCATTACAAATAATTGTTGGGCTATGTTGGAATACTTATCTTTAGATACAATGGATAACACAGCAGTTGACAATGCACAGCATCTACCATCTACAATGAAAAGTAAATGGGCATCAGCAAGAAAATACTTCACTCAGCACTTGGTATTTAAAGAAAAAGAAATCAATTAGGAACATCGCCTTTTGGTAATTAAGTTTTTTAAAAGCAACAACAAAAACCAAAACTAAAAACAACAAAATCTATGCACAACGTTTCAATACAAAATGTCAAAAGATGTGAGCAACAAGAAAAGTAGAGAAAAGGAAGGAGCTTTAAATAGAAGACTGGCTGTTCATTGGCATTCCTTTTATGCATGCTTTCCTTCTAACTTTACTTGGTGATTTGTAGCAACAACAACAAAATTAATACATCCAAGTGTTTCATACAATTGCTTGTAAGCAGTTCACATCAACCACAAAAAACCCTCACACATACACATGGTAAACTTTTCTAGTCTTACACAACCAGGTTTCATGAGGGCACATAAGTAAAAGCAAGAAGAAAGGCTGAATAAAAAATAAAATAAAAACCTGTACCACACTGCATTATCTCAGTAATCTGCTATAAAGTATAATACATCGTTTCACATCTGCTATGCTGGAATTCTGAAATACACACAAGATCCATAATTGCAGAAAAATTACCACAATTGGACTTAATAGATACAGTACAAAGGTTGGACAAATGCAAGAACGCAGACAGTAAATCATTCAGCAATGATCACTGATTGATGCGAAATCTTTCACATTAGTCTTGCCAAAACCACCAGACTTTCTTTAAGCGGCCCCCAACCTTTTTTTTCTCCATTTCTTCTTTCCTTAATTATATTGTAAGGCTTCCAGCCCCTTTCTTCACTTTTTTTCAGTTAAAAAAAACACGAAAGAAACAAAAGACTGTGACAAGTACATTTGTGCCAACTTTGGAAATCACAGACTGCAGGGAGAGATGCAGATGGAGCAGTCTATCAATGGGCTGGGAGTGCTATAACCTGGGTAATGGGCATGTCCCTGACCTAGGGCAAAGCAATGGGCAAGAAATAAGGTAACAGGACACACCAATACAAGATGCCCACAATCCTATACATACAGAATAAAAGGGGAAATAATATCGTACCAGATTTTGTATAAAAAGCAAAAGGGAAAAATGCCTTTTTTGATGTCAAGATGTATGGAAAAAAGCACCTTAAAAATGGCGCTTTTTATAATTTTACATGTGACATTCCAATAGTTCCTCTCTCTCCTTTCCAAATTATGGAGACATTTTTAAGTCAAAATTTTTTTTAAATATATATTTTAGATGGGACATTCCAATATTTCCTCGGACTATCCTTTCCAAATTATCGCAATTTTTTTAAAAGTCAATGTTGGTCACAGCTATAAATCCAACCGTTTGAAGAATTCTTTAAACACACAGAAAACTTGAATTTCCTGTTGCTATTTCAGTAGCAGCTATTTCCACACCCCCCCCCCCCCCCCCCCCCCGAAAAAAAACAACAACCAACCAACCACCCACCCCCACACAAAGGGTATGTAACTTCTGTGCCAGTTGCACAATATACGCATACACTGGCGATGACAAATACTTGTGGTATACCAGTCGTTATCTTCCTGCACAAATCTATCCTTCACTCGCTGACATTCATTCCCACTGACTTGAACATTCTACCCCTCCTCTTTAATAAAGCCCCTTAACTGTAATGCATTCTCACCTTCCCCAGTACATTCATTAATGCCTCCTAAAACCAAACCCCCCCCACCCCCGCCACTTTCTAAATTAACTTTTTTCGAAAATGCGTCCCCCCCCCCCCCCCCCCCCCCCAATCATTACTATACAGCGCCCTCTACTTTTGATTTTTAATAAACTTTCTAAACCAGGAAGCTGGTGTGGTGGTTGCAAAATCATCGATGCCCCCAAAATCTCCAGGACATGTGAAACTTTGTAAAACTTCATAAAATTCTAGCACCCCTCCTACCATCTTTTGATGAGATGTTTAACCGAGATCCCATGTGTGAACACGTGCTGAAAATCTTACGCACATGTTAAAACCTGCTACTCCTTTCGGAAAAGTAGGCCATTTGTGCCAGTGGGAACAGATGACAAAATTCCGCATGCACCCGAGACTGGATGTAAAAATATACACGAATGCATATTCCATTTTTATATTAAAAACCATAAAGTCTCTCTCCCCCCCCCCCCCCCCCCAATTTGTTTATCCCTAGTGTCAGCATATACACATTATCCACCTGCCTTTTGTGTCCACATGTGGGGCCAGGGTTAGTTGAGGTTAGTGTTAGTGTAAACGAGTTAATGAACGGGTTAAGGGTTGTCCGTCACCTGGTCGGTCTGAATGTTAGAATACCTGTGGACACAATAGCAGATAAATAGATGGTATGTAGCTATAGACACAAGAGTACGTAGCTTGCAATGGTATGGAATTTTAAATCTGAATAATTGCTGCTATCAACAGCTACGGCTATACCCTGGACTTCAGTGTATACAAATTTGATTTAGAGGGTTTTCAGGTCAGTGTATACAAATTTGATTTAGAGGGTTTTCAGGTCAAAGACTTTTTTTTTAACAAATTGTATCTTTTTTTTAAAGCCTAAAATAAACAACGTAAGAAAAACGGTTGGCCAGTCAATTTCGATGGACCACCTGCCTAACAAGTCAACGATGAGGTTCTGGGTTCGATTCCCAGCCTCACTTTTTCATGGTTGACAAAAATCGAACTGAATGTCAAGTCTTATGGAGGAGACTCTAAACCAGTCAGACCCGTGTGCTTACAGACTTGTGTACGTCAAAAGAACCCATGACAGTTGAAAATCGTAAACAGCATGGAGGTACCTACTGACTTTCCTGGCAAAACAAATGTTTTATTTCTCAACTGTATCCCTGAAGTTGGACTGTGGCTACCTTAATGGTAGGGGGGAAATGGCCATATTCGCAACAATCTCACCATTCATAAACCTCAGAGCTGTAGCCCAGGAACGGGTAGAGAAACTAGATCTATCAGACAGCCCTCATTTTTTTTCTATCCCCACTGCTCTAGATGTGCATGTGTACCCCTCCTAAACACCCCTTTCCCTTCCTTGCCTCTCCAACCCGATGTTTCCACCCCGCAACTACCCCTTGTACACACACACAACCTAACTAAAAGAAAAATACAACACTAATGTTTTGTGATACGTTGCTGCCTAACAATTGCACAGGTATTGGGACACACACTTTTCCAATAACTGAATATTTTTCCCGATTTTTAAAATAAATGACAAAGCATTGCCCCCTTTATTATCAAGGCGCATTTCTTAATCATTTGATCTGATTCACTAAAGAAAAAACAGAAAAAGAAATGCTGAGGGATTAAAATAGTACTTTCACAATTAAAAATTAAATCTGATCCGATGTCAAATAGGTTTTTTTGAATTCTAAAAAAAAAAGCACAAATAATTGCCCTTTTACACACGATCTCACTAGAAATTACAAACACTTTGTTTTGTGACATTGCTGCTTCACGACTGTATAGATCATAAGACACGTTTACCCTTTTTTCAATGACTGAATATTTTTCTCAATTAAAAAACAACAAAAATTGCAACGCATTGCAGTTGATAAATACAAATATCAAAGGGCATATGATCACAAAACTCGTTTCTTAATCATCTGATCCGATTCACTGGAAAAAATGTATATATATAGATATGCATTCAGATTCCTTTTACATTTTTTTTTCTTAAATAAATCGCAATTGCCACTGACCAGACAAAAAACTTCAAATATTCACCAAAAAAAAGTTAACAGAAATTATGTTAGGAACACAAAAAGCATGTCTGATGTTTTTCTTCCACATATCCTGCCTGACAGATACTCTCTTGATTTTCATTCTGTTGAGGACGATTATCAGAAGAATTTCACTTGTGTGGCTTATCAAGGCGACTGTTCTGTAATTGCCAGTCTTTAGTATCCCCACTCTAGTGGTGCATGATGAATTCTTGTTGCTTCCACTTGCTGGGCCATTAGCAGGTTTCCAGAATTCTGCAGTATGGACGATGTAAAGTTGTAAAACTGGAAGAGCCAGAGTTCTTCAAAACCTTATTTGGGTATGTTGTCCATTCCAAGGGATTTTGCCTTCTTTTAGTTGCTTGATGCCATCAGTAACTTCCTTCAGTGGCGAAAGATTCCAGCTCTTGTGCATGTATTTTCCTGATAATTCACCAGTAGCACCGTTTTTGGTGTCAAACACTTCTTTTCCATATTCATGCCACCTGTCTAGTATTTGATTCATTTCAGTAAGAATTTTCCTATCTTTGATGTTTAAGCTTTTTAATTTTGAAATGACACACTACTTCCTTGGACTTTTGTCAGTTTACTGGAAACACTTTCTCCTAGCATTTGCATTTTTTAGCATTAATTTTCTATCCATAAACTTGTGTCCCTTCTTTGTTCATACTTTAAAAATTTGTCTGGTCATTTTTTCTTGTCTGCCTTTTCTCTTGCTACTACGAGAACTAATGAAGGTTTGGGTTGATTCTTTTCCTTCTTTCCCAAGTTATTTTGGGAAGCCTCTGTACACACTTTCTTCATGTTGTTCCAGATCTTTCCCAAAGAACTTTCCTTCAATTCTTCCAAAAGTAATTCAAAACAATTGTTTCAATTTCGAAAGCACTTTTAGCTTCAGTGTTCCGCAGCTTGTCCAGCTTTTATTTGCAGGACTCAGGTGTTTCTGTTTGACCGACTTTTATCTTCATGGACACAAGCGATCTGAGTTACTATCTGCCCCCAATCTTGTTCTGGCATTAATGACTAACATTGCCTAATACTGTCAATCAGTATGTAATCAATGTGATGTCAACTTTCATCAAGTGGTGATCCATGTGTATCTCCTTCTGCTATGGTGTTTACAAAATGTGTATAAATTAAATTGTATGCATGGCAGAAGGTAGTGTGCATATCTCCTCTGTCGTTTCTTGAGCTGTGGCCGAAAGGTCCAATGCTATATTCCATGTCTTTTCTTTCATCTATTTTTTTAACTGAAGTCTCTCATGAGATATCAATTCTCTAAAATGCCATTGGCATATTGCACTACATTCTTAGATCAACTAATAGCAGGCAGAACTGAGAATGCCAGCCATTCTAATTTCACACGCCCAAAAAAATCAGTTTAGAATGTCTATGGAAGAAAACAAAGAAAACTCTTTGTCCATTTTTCCCGTTCAATGCATATGGAAGAAAAAAACACCTTTTCGTTTCTAAAATTTCTCTCCTGTTCAACGTATATGGAAGGGGAAAAAATTTAAGCATTTTTCCTTTTGGTCAAGTTTTTCCTGTTCATTTATTTCCCCTCGTCTTTTTCTGGGTAGCTGGAGTTGTTCTTTCCCGTGAGCTGATGACTGGGTGTGGTCCTCACGCACTAGTGTTCCACGGTGTTGAGATCTGGAGATTCAAAAGCAATAGGGCATCAAAATGTATGGCATTCTATATTAATGTAGTCATCTACCTGCTCATCCAGACATCTATTTAATGAAAAATGACAAAATACCTTTTATCATTTCATTCCTCAAGCCTAAAACCAGGCCATACTCAGGATTTCAGACATTCTGCTAAGAAAACAAACAAAACCCACTTCAAAGTAAAACCCCCCAAAAGTTGGCAAGTACTAAATCTAATCTTAATCTCAATTTTTTGGGGAAAGAAACACCCAACCCAAAACGTCAATTAATGTTTAAAGATAGAGGTTTATGATGGATCCTGAAGCAGTTCTAACTAAAAGAAAACACTTTTTTATAGATAACTTCCAAACAAGAGGGCACTTCTTTCTACATTCCTTTTTCCAGATGTAGATACTGCCATGTCTTCCGTAACCAAAAATCTCGCTCTCTTTACAAATAAGTCTAGACATGTCAATTTTTAAGATTTATAACTTTTCCACTAGCGAAGCGAATAGCTAAAAACCGAGTCACTGTGTGTAATAAAGTAATAACTGTATCTGTACAGTTCTTTTTGTACCGACAGAAGCTGGGCATGCCTTAGCTTAAGCATTTGGGGGGATCTGGGGGTGGGGGTGGGGCAAGGGCGTCACGGTAATATGCATGATACCTCATGCCATCTAGGTATCACTGTGAGACAACACACTGGAAGAGAAGTTTCCATGTATGGCCGTTTTCAAATACCCCGGCAAGAGGCAGGGCAGCCTAGTGGTTAGAGCACTGCAGCTCATGATCCAACAGTGTGGGTTAAAGCCATCCATTCAAGGGGAGTAAGTTTATCTCCCCCCCCCCCCTCCCTAGAGTTATCAGTATCTATTTCACTCACCTTAAGGTCTTTACATGCATACAGAGATCAAATATGCATGCAAAAGTATCCAAGTAAGTTATGTCAGTGTTTGGTAGGTTATGGAAACACAAAAATACCCAGCATGTACCAAGTCTTTGCAGAGGTACAGGATCTACAGGGTTCTTCTTGCCCGAAAGACACTGAAAAAGTCAGTGCAGTGCCCCAATGACTTCAGAGAGTTAAGGGAGAGAAGAAGAGGAAAACTTTAAAGTTACAGCTGAAGTTACTTTTTTAAAACTGGCCTTTGTCAAGTATGCGACCACTTGGATCCCACTTCAATTGACAAACACAGACTGACTGACCTATCACATATGGTTCTCACCTGCTGTTAAATGTAGCAACACCCAACTAAAGACTTCGCTTTTACGGTTGGGTTTGCGTCGGCAGTCCGTTGATGAAACAGGTGGGTGAAGATGCCGGAGTTGGGTCTGTTGTTGCGTTTCCTCAAAGGCGAGTCTGTTGAGTTTCCTCAAAGGTGAGTTGGGTCTGTTGTTGAGTTTCCTCAAAGGTGAGTTGGGTCTGTTGTTGAGTTTCCTCAAAGGTGAGTTGGGTCTGTTGAGTTTTCTCAAAGGTGAGTTGGGTCTGTTGTTGAGTTTCCTCAAAGGTGAGTTGGGTCTGTCGAGTTTCCTCAAAGGTGAGTTGGGTCTGTTGTTGAGTTTCCTCAAAGGTGGGTTGGGTCTGTTGTTGAGTTTCCTCAAAGGTGGGTTGGGTCTGTTGTTGAGTTTCCTCAAAGGTGAGTTGGGTCTGTTGAGTTTCCTCAAAGGTGAGTTGGGTCTGTTGTTGAGTTTCCTCAAAGATGAGTTGGGTCTGTTGAGTTTCCTCAAAGGAGATTTGGGTCTGTGGAGTTTCCTCAAAGGAGAGTTGGGTCTGTTGAGTTTCCTCAAAGGTGGTTGTCTTCAGTTTGTTGAAGTAGCACTGCCGTGTCAAGGTGGGTCCATTCTTCGATGATATCTGTCCAGTTCTTCTTCAGCCTGCTCCCGTGTCGTCCTCCTGCATGTGTCTCCTGCAGTGAAGTCTCGGCAAGTCGGCCGTGACATGTGGCGTGGCTGCCTTCCTCTGTATTACAGGCAGGTGGTGTTCCTGTGGCCCAGCTTTGGTGATAACTCTCCCGGGATCTGATGGCACCTGGTAACCAGACATGAACATGTGTTGCTAGAAACAAGGCGGGTCAGGGTGCGAAAGCAAGGTTCTTAGCACTTGATTCCAGTGCATATATACAAGCAGTAACCATAACTGCTGACTCAAAAAGTCAGGAAAGATTCGTTGGCTAAATATTACATTCATATGACATTCACGCTGCAATGGGTAAAGTTTACAAATCTTTGCTAAAGACAAAGCCACAAAAATTAATATGCTTTTCACAGTAAACATTAAAAAAAACCCGTGATGGACTGTGAACTTATTTCCGATTAAAAAATTGCAATCAAGTGGCACTTTTATTACTCCTCACTCTAACGCTGCTAAGTCAGTGACGGCCAAAAATACATTCTGCATATCAAAATTACAAGTCATACTGACATTTCATACTCTAGTTTCCATTGCCTTAGGCCTAGATGAATTGTAAGTTATATATAGCACTGCCACCACAATAACCTCATCAAGCTTTACAATTTACAGGTTAAAAAAAATTACTTTAACCGAGCAGTAAGACAAGGATCCGAACACATGCCCACATGTGCAAATCATACACGAAAGTCAATTGAAATACGGCAGTATGTATCTATAATTGTGTACTTACAAGTTAGGTCTTGATGACGGAAGGGAAGATCCCTGAAGGCACCAGTGCAGGAGAAACAGCTGCCGTAGTTCAACTGCCTTGTGATCAGCATGAACATTTTTGAAGAAGCATTAAGACAGTTTGAAAAATACTGTGAGGGAGTGAAAGACTAAGAGATTAAACAGAAGAACTTAGTTTGGAAAATGCTGAAAGGATTGTCAAGTAGTGAACAGACTAAGAACTAAGACGGTTTGGAGAATGCTTGAGGGAGTATGAGGGAGTGACAGCCTAGCGAATAAAAAGAACTTAAGTTGGTTTGGAAAAAACCACTGAAAGCATTATAAAGGAGTGACCGACTAAGATATTAAAAAGAAGAACCAAGTTTGAAAAACGAAGGATTGTGAAAAAGTGACAGAGTAAAAAGAATCAAGTCTGAAAAATGTTTTTAAAAGAATGTTGAGGGAGTTACAGACTAAGAAATCAAAAAGAGAACCAAGACGGTTGGGAAAACGCTGAAAGGAGCATGAGGGAGTGACAATGGTCACTGGTCCTACTCCTATGAAGAAACAACTATGCACAAGGCCCGAACTACTTTCACTCTTACCGAAGTTCCTACATCAGACTGACAAGCTGCTCCATACCCACAGCCGCAAGCCTTCAGACCAAAATTAATTTCAAGTCACAGTCATCTTCACTATCTTGGGAAGAAAAAGATTTCTACCAAGCATTGTCAATGCCTTCAAAGATGACAAGTCTTTTTAGGACACCAGGATCAGTCACCAGGATTGCTCTCTTTTCATCTCTTGCTACAGAGTTGTATTTCATTTTAGGAAGGAGGGGCGATTGTTTAGGGGATTTTGTGCGTTTTAGGGTGGGTTGGTTTGTGGAGTTTTGTTGTTGTGGTTTTTTTTTGGGGGTAGTGGTGGTGAGTTTGCTGGTTTTAATTTCAATTGTTTAGTGTTTTGGTTTTTTTTTTTTTTTTTGTTTTTTTTTGGGGGGGGGGTCGTTTTTGGCTTATCACTTTTATGTTTTTGGTTTTTATTTTCTGCTTTACTTTTATTTTGGTTTGGTTTAGTTTTATCTACAGGCTGGTTTATATTTTTTACTTGGTTTAGTTTTATTCAGGTTTAGTTTAGTTTATTATATTCGGGTTGTTTAGTTTTATCGGTTTAGTTTTATTCACGTTTGGTTTAGTTTTATTCACAGTTGGTTATTTTATTCGGTTTAATTTTATTCATTGAAGGGTTTAGTTTTATTCACGGTTTGGTTTAGTTTTTTTTATTCACGATTTGGTTTAGTTTTATTCAGGGTTTGGTTTAGTTTTATTCATGGTTTGGTTTAGTTTTTATTCAGTGTAGTTTTATTCATGGTTTGATTTAGTTTTATTCAGTTTAGTTTTATTCACGGTTGGGTTTTATAGCGTTTAGTTTGTTCACAGGTTTAGTTTTATTTATGGTTTGGTTTAGTTTTTATTCACGGTGTGGTTTAGTTTTGCTTGGTTTAGTCTTTATTCACGGTGTGGTTTAGTTTTACTTTTAGTTTTATCCGCGGTTTGGTTTAGTTTTATTCACTGTATGGTTTAGTTCTGGCCTGTTTATTTCAGTTCAGTTTTAATTTTGAGGGTTTTATTTCTTGGGTCTTTCTTCTAGGAGTCTATTTTGTTTCGTTTTTGGTTAACTTCATTTTTGTATATTCTTTTTCATTTTAAGTCCACATTTTAGTTCTTTCAAAGCCCATTTTAAGTTGGGGGGTTTTTCCATTTCAACTGGAACTACTTTACATCAGTTTTGGTCTTTGTCTATTCACTTTAGTCTCTTGGCTACTTTTGAGTCAATTTGATTTTTAGTTTTTCTAGTAGGGATGTTAAGGCAATCAGGAATTCAGTGTCCGGTGACCATCTAAAAGGGAATGCTGAACTATAAAGACCAAGACGAATAAACGTATATTAATATCCCAGAACTACTGGTAAGAGGTCGTCCAAAGGACTGGCTATAGACAGAACTATGTTGAGGTGTTTCCTCTGAAAGCCTACCCAAGGGATAAGTCAATGCTACCAAAACAACTAAAAACACATTTGGAACAACAGTCATACCCAAGTATCTAAAGATTTTTCAAAACACTAATCTGGCCTGTATTGCTGTATGGGTCAGAAACCTGGACACTTACGAAAACTGGAAAGAGACGAAATAAATACAGCTGAAAAATTGGTTTCTACAGGTGACTTCTAAGAGTCAAATGGTCAGACAGAAGAATGAAAGCATTCTTAATGAACTTTTAGTCCAAAGACAAATGTTGGCTGAAAATGGCAAGCGCACCCCTAGCTATGTTGGCAATGCAAACAGAAACACAGGCAAAATCTTAAGATGACAGTTCTCCAAGGCTGCGGGCAGAAAGAAGAAAGGCAAGACCACCAACATCCTACATTACCAAAATCACCGAGATAAGTGGTCTGGGTGGGCTACACGAAATCATAGAATTCAGTAGTAATAATAATAATAATGTATGGAATTTATATAGCGCTGAATCTTGTAGAGACAGTAGAGACAGAGAGAGATGGCGAACCCTAGTGGCGTTGTGGAGCTCCTCCAGATGACAGCGGCAGTGGAGATAATGATGGAGTTGAGCTTGATGCCATGAACAGTCCAACGGCACTGTCTTCTTCTTCATGTGCCAGGTCTGTTGCAGACATCGGCGATCATGGCCTTCCATTCCTCTCTGTTGTCAGTTCTCCTGATGAGTTCATTGTTGGGGGATTCTTTCCTCGTTGCGTAGCGATTCAGACTGACTGTGTATTTTGTGCGTTGTCTTCCTCTGTCTTTGGTACCACAAATCTTTCCACACAATATTTGCTTTTCTATTCCATCAGCTCTGTTTATGTGCCAAAAAAATTGTAGTTGTCTTTTTCTGATGTTTTTGAGTAGGGATCTTTTGTACCCGGCCATTTCCATTACTTCTTCGTTTGACTTCTTTTCAGTCCATGATATTCTCATAATTCTTCTGATATACCACATTTCTGCTGCTTCAAGTCTTCTTTCGAGGTCTTTTGTTAGCGTCCAGCATTCACATCCGTACAGAAGGATGGACCATATGTAGGCTTTCAGAGTGTTGATTTTGGTGCCGAGTCATATTTCTGTTGGTAAAGATGGGCTTCATCTTGGTGAATGTGTCTTTAACGGCACTGTACCCCTGTGCTAATGCACTTCATCTTGCGTTCTCCGATCTGAAGGTTCACGGCTGCTGGACAGTATCTGATGACAAGCACAAGCACAGAACTGTGTCATAAACACCACACTAGTAATAACTTTTTAAAAAGTATTTAATATAACTCCTTACGTTCTCCTAATTCTTAGCTATCTATTACAAAAAGGTTCCATTGCCAACTAGACTGACATTCTTTTGATGGACTGCATTTCTGTCATACAGACTGTGATACAGATAAGATTTTTCTTCAACTTCTGTAGGAGTTCCAGGGGCACTGCACTAACCAGGCAGCGTGTCTTGGCAAGCTGAACCTGGTGAAGCCCATTTCTCTCCAAGTCAGAGTGCATGCTGGGACTGTTTGTACTATGCATACTACCAGCCATGGCTGGCACACTCTTGTTATTGAAATAAGGTGATTTTTTTTTAATTTCTTAAAGAGGCTACACACGTGTTCTCACATCGAACAGCAGTTAACAGTCTCATTTGAAGGACGAGCATGGGATGGAGTTGGAACGATTATTGACTCCAGGGGAAGTTAAACAGAAGCCTTTGATAATTTGCTGGGTGCTGCTGCCAAGATTCGAACCCCTTACTTCATGGTTCCATTGGGTAGAAGTCAAGCGCTACAATGGCACAGCTAAAGTTTTCGATAGAAATTCAAAGGTGTGATTGATGGAGTAATGCACTTGCAGCCTGCACATGCCAAGCTCTATCAGTGATTGCCATCCATTATAAAATTGGCAATACATATACATGCATACATTTCTCTCTCCTCTGTGTGTGTGTGTGTGTGTGTGTGTGTGTGTGTGTGTGTGTGTGTGTGGTGAGATTATTCACTTACAACACTTTTAGGCATAACATCCTAGTCGTGACATTATGTTGTATGGTATGTTTATACTGGAATTATGCATGTTCAAGTGAAAAAAAAATTCTTTAAACTTGTGCTGTATATCATCTATATGTTTATACTGGAATTGGTTTCTATGTCAAGTTTAAAAAAAATACATATTTAAAAAAAAACAATTTTTAAAACTAGTTTTTAAAAAATCACTCTTAAGTTCATAACCATCTCTTCATAAAGTGGGACGCCACACCTACCAATTTAGTATCGGTTTTATAGCAAATTTTCAAAGAGCAAATTCTTGGTCAGGTCAGGTCCACTCTTTGAAGTTGGCTGCAGCTTCAAACTCTTGCCCACCCTTGCTTCCAGGTTGATAGTAATCACACACGCAGCAACATGTTTGATGTTACTTCTTTAATCTAGCCTCTGAGCTCAGCTTTCAACAGTTACATTAGAATTTGATGCATAGCTTTTACCTTGATTTGTTGCTGAGAACTGAACAGAGACAAATCCATCCAAGGGAGGCAGTCATACTAGTTTGGGCGACTTGCTGTGCATGCGCTGTATTAGTAACTACCTCCCTTGGACACTTTGCTATTCCTCCATCCCACACTCATAACCCGTTTTATTGCACAAAAACATGTTTACCATCATTATATATATTTTTGTCAGAAAAGCTTCGATTTTCAAGAATTTTTGTCACAGGCTGTTATTCTGGTCACTTTCAACTAGATTCAAGGCCTTGCGAAGGGGATCTTTGAATTTCAAGGAGCATGACAACCCCACAGTCTACAGAACCAGACTATCAGACCTCACAGGATAATACTCACTTATGGGCAAAAATAGCTGCTCCTTCCACAAGATACTGGCAGATGACAGCGTTTCTGATACAGACAGCAGCATGAGAGGGTCTGCTGGAACCAGTTCATACTTCAACAGTGGACACTGCATCTCAGGATGGCACGTTTCCTCCTGAAAACATTGAGTTTAGATTATATTCTCAACTTAAAATGTGTGTGTGTGTGTGTGTGTGTGTGTGTGTGTGTGTGTGTGCGTGTGTGTGTTGTGTGTGTGTGTGTGCGCGCGGTGTGTGTGTGTGTCCATTGTGTGTTGGAGGGAGGGAAAGGATCACCTAGTGGTTGTATTGTTGAACTCATGACCTGAAGTTACAACACTAACAGAAGGTGCTGAGGTTCTGCCTTGCATGCTTTTTGTTTGCTGTTTGATTTCCGGTGAATTACTGTGCGTGGTTTAGGCCCTAGTAATTATCTCCCTTGGACAATGCTTGGGTTCACTTTGTCCAGGCACACAACTGTATTTTTTCCACAAAAATGTATCTTTCCCTTCCTCCTCCTTATTCCTTATAGCTCCTAGCAAAGCATAGGGCCTCAACAGCATCCCTCCACCTTCTCCTGTCTCTGGCAAGGGTCTTGGCCTCTTCCCAGCCATCTTTACCCGGTTGCTCGATATTTCTTTCAAAGCCATGGTCGAAAATATGTCGTCCAAACATCGTTGAATAAGAACAGCCAGGATGTAACGGTCAAATACGTGAGCCAACCAACCCCCCCCCCCCCCCCCCCTTCCAAGTGAAAGTGCAGAATCTGTCAGTATCAGGTTTTTGCTTTCGGTTCGGACTTTTTTTCTGAATATTTTTTTCCTCCTTGAAGAAAATACTCTTTTTTGGGGGGTGGGGGTTGACAAATTTACAAACTTCTGTTTACCCAAGTTAGTTTTCACAAACTTTTAAGACCTCAAATAAACCCAGGTAGTTTTCTTCTAGAATGAGAAACCCAGCACTGCATATCATTTCTGCACTAAAAACGTAAAAATTTAAAGCCTGCCTCTAGAATTGTACATAGGCCCATTGAAACACCAATATAGAGAACCAATTTTGTTCATGTACGCCTCGCAGAAAATTGCCTCGAAATATTTCGCATTTTAAAATTCATTATTCCCATCGATGAATGTGTAAGCAATAAGTCTTGATGATTAGGCAACAAAATTATGAAAATGAACCTCGGTTCCAAACCTGGTCACCGACTACCGAGATCTATCTCGTGAGATCTATCTCGTTTCAAACGCAAAATTAATGTTTGAGGGGGCTGCTAGATTTAGACACAGCTGGGCCCTATGCATTCAATGGCAATAAGGTTGGGTTTGTTTGTTGTTGTTTGGGGGGGGGGGGGGGGGGGCTTTTAAAGAAAAAAAATATCAGTTCAGTTTTTTTGTTTTTCTTGATCTCTGAATTATTTGGAATGCAGTTAATATTTTTTTTAAATGGCGGATTACAGCTTGAACCTCAAACTGGTGTGCCCGTAAAATAACGATTTCTAAACATAAGCTTGTACAACATGCATGTTCTGATCAGAAAATAGCACCTACCACAGTAGGAAGTGAAGAGAAATTTGCATGCAAAGAAACAGCTCCATTAAACTGGGAACTTGCTGGAAAACTGCAAAGACTGTTGTCTCAATCTCAGATCGAACTTGTCGCACAAATCACGCCGGCGCCTGTTCCCGCGCACTTAATGAGAACACATGTGCCACGGCAGGTAACTCGGTGTCTCGATCTATTTCCGTTTTGTATTTTTAACCAATCAGCGACGATAGGCCGATATTTTTTCTTCAGGATATTTGCAAAACATAGATGCAGACAAGAACGTACCCTCTAATACTGCCTTACACTCCTCAGTTTACAAGAATTTTTTAATCAAAGATTTGCAGTGATGAAGAAAGACTTCCAAATCAACCCGTCTGCCGGTCTCTTATCTCACCGACCATAAAGTTTATTACAGCCAACATATTCTGGACAACTAAAACCTGGAAAGGAAGGGGTATGACAATGCCTCATGTTTATTGGCCACTGAAAGGAACCAAAAAAAAAGTTCAACTGTATTGGCCACTGAAAGGAACAAAAAAAAAAGTTCAACTGTAAGCTGAACAGGTAAAGCCATAAAATAAGTTGCCGTCTTGATGCTGGTCTCTTTCTACATGGCAAAAAGTGTGTTTAAATTATTTTGAGTTTAAAATTCCAGAAGGATAGGTGGGGGAATAGCTTTGTGGTTATGACATGGAATTCACGAAGAATTAAGTGCCGCAACGATTTCTGAAAGACCAACACGCAGAAATCTGTTGTTACATGAGAAGTAGAAGCACGCAAAAATTGTGCCCCGCCATGTTAATCTACGCAACTTCAATTTGAAACTGGGTAGGCTATAGGAGTGAGGACCCTTCTGCTTTTCCAAATGTTATGGCTTTAAATAATGCAATAGTAAACTTGACTGAAAGAATGGAGTTTAAAAAAAAACAAAAAACAAAAAACAACCAAAACCATTTACCTGTGGCTTGCAGTCAAAGCGGCACAAAAGCGGTGACAACACGACTGTACTAGTCGTCGCAGCAATTCTGATTCAGTCACCCTCAACTGAAAAATGAAGTGCGCAAGTTTCTCAAGTCAGCGCCCTCTGTGGGTGGCTGAACACAGACCATTTTCCACGTGCATCACGCACGGGTGTTAGCGGCGGGGCTATTATAAAGAACAAGACTGCATCTGATTGGATCATCAGTTCTGACGGGAGAAAACCTGACCTCTCCGCAGATCATTGTTAGGCCTACCCTGATTCATAGAGGTCAATGTTGCAAACTGAGGATTTTAGACAAAACTTGAACATTTTAGAAATGCCTGCCAAAAATTCAAGATTTTTTTTTTTACTGGCTAGCTTGGCACAGTTGGTTAGTCAGTCGCTGGCTCCCTCATTGAGTCACTGAGGTGGTTGGCAGGTTGATTGGTTGGTAGGTCAGTTGTCTGGTCAGGTTGGTTGGTTGGTCCACTGGTCGGTCAGTCAACTGGTCGGTGTACAGTCTAAATTGGATTCATGTCATTGAATCATGAGTCAGGTGAGCTAGTGCTCAAAATGAATAGACCTAATTCTACAGGCAAGCACATTGTTATTATTGTTGCTGAAGAACAGAAGTCTACCTACCATTGAAAAATCAAAACAACAAAAAGCAAAAAATGCTACAACACTCCTGCCCCCTCTGCCACCACCACCACCACCACCACCATTACTGAAAGATGTTCTCCCACATTTTCACTGATAAATAAAACCAACCAAAAAGCAACAACAACAATGGCACATAAAAAGGCAAGGACACCTGACAGACCAGACAGAGTAATCTGGCAGTTGGCACTGGTTTTTTTTTGTCTTTCTGCTTTTTTAAAAATTTCATATTATAGGCCATAATTATCAACAGAAAAAAATTGACTTGACATTTGGCACAAGCTTAATGCAATTTAGCCTGGTGGTTAGAGCATTGTGCATCGCGCTCTGTGATCTGGCGATCCGAGTTTGAACCCAGGTTCCAGCCACTATCAGTACGCCCCTTCATTGGGGAATTTTCCTCTGGAGTTGACATCAGTACCGTTTTCACTCTGATGAAAGTCTTTCGGATAATACTATAAACTGAGGTCGCGTGTGCTAATGCATGCAGAAAGATCTTGCTCACACTTTAGAGAAAGTATGCCCACCATTCTTTTGTAATTTGGCCTAAGGTGGATGTACAGTAACAGTCTGAAGTCTGAACACCTCTCTCTGTCTGTCTGTCTGTCTGTCTGTCTCTCTCTCTCTCTCTCTGTATTTTTTCCATTTTGTTTGTCTATCTGTTTCCCTCTCTCATTTTCTTAAATCTGATCATTTTTATATTGTCAGTGAAATGTGCACCATATTTCCCACTTCCAAAACACATTAAAGATAATTCCCTGATGAAAAATAGAGAGGAGAACAAGACTGGAGACGTCACCATGTTGTACACCAGATTAGCACAGAGAGAGAGAGAGAGAGAGAGAGAGAGAGAGAGAGAGAGAGAGAGAGAGAAGACAGAAGACAGACAGACAGGACAGACAGAGAGAGAGAGAGAGAGAGAAGACAGAGAGAGAGAGAGAGAGAGAGAGAGAGAGAGAGAGAGAGAGAGAGAGAGAGAGAGAGAGAGAGAGATGCTTTAACATTCATATCATTATACTGATTTCATCAGATTTATGTATCCTGTGCCAAAACTTGTAGACTTTCAGAAGGGTCAAGCAAAATCCTGAAAAGATACAGAGGTTTTAGCAGATTTATGTACGAGTGCCTGCACGAATATTATCATATAGTATTGTCTGCACAAATAGTACAAAATATATCATTTTGGAAACGAAAAACGCAGAGTTTCTGAAGATTCATGTACCAAACATAATTATTTCATCGGTTTCATGCCCAACATACTACACAGTAGCACTAGCAACAAGTATGGCCAGGGGAGCCTGGCTGTCAATTATGGCTACAGATGAGCCTCAGCCCTCAATTATGGCACAGATGAGCCTCAGCCATCAATTATGGCCACAGATGAGCCTCAGCCATCAATTATGGCCACAGGTAAACCCTAACTGTCAGTTATAGCCAGGTGAACCCTGTCAATTATGACCATAGGTAAGCCTCTGTCAACTATGGCCTCAGGTGAGCCCTAACTGTCATCTAGGCCTCTGGTGACCCTTAACTATCAACTACAGCCACCCCACCCAGTTATAGAAAAAACTAATCAATAGACCAATAGTAAGTCATGAACATATGAGGCTGTATCTTAACATGACA
Organism: Rapana venosa; assembly: GCA_028751875.1. Taxonomy (NCBI): domain Eukaryota; kingdom Metazoa; phylum Mollusca; class Gastropoda; order Neogastropoda; family Muricidae; genus Rapana; species Rapana venosa. Next base: position 77,215,789 of record CM054137.1, on the reverse strand, counting down.
AATCAAAGCGCTTGCACTCAACTCATTCTTACTCAATGGTACAAATGGCCACTGAGCAAGGCTGATTTATAAATATGACTTACAAGTGATACTTTCTTCCAATTTTTCCCACTGAACAGACTAAACTCATAGCAATAAGTAAACCTGACTACTTACTATTGCCAATAAGCAGAATTAACCATCAACTGTTGCCACAGGGCAGTACCAATTGCCTTGACCACTCAGAGGAAGACACTGCCAACCATGGCCACTGAGGGATGGCCATGCTACTATGACTGTGTAGTGCTGCTAACTGTAAGCTAGGGCCACTGAGCTGTTCTAACTGTGGACTGGGGTCTTTGGGTAAGACTTGGACTGATGGAATCTGTCTTGTTCCAACATGTTGTTATCGATCTTTAAGTCTGTGATATGTTCATCATATTATGTAATATTTCTTAAGCATCATATTATGTAATATATCATCATTATTATATTATGTAATATATCCTCATTGCCTCAAGGCTAAAGACTTCCTATGAATGCCACAATCGCCATCATTGCCATATGACTGGCTACACACACACACACACACACACACACACACCTTTCATTGAATTTTGAATAATGCCCATCTAATGTTTCATCTTACTGATGTTATCTCTCCTGAAATAAATTCTCTCTTATGTATGGAGAAAGTTTTATTTCTTTCTTCGGATTCCTGGGAATTCTAAATTGCTTGTTATCATCTTCTGCTGTCCTAATTGAGGGTATTTTTCTGTGATGGATGAATCTGTCACACCAGTGACATAGTATCTGCAACTAGGGGCCCAAGATTATATAGCAGTTTGAGAGGGGGGTATGTGAACGGAATAACTTAGCTTAGTGGTTAGAACATTATATTCCTGATCCAAGGTCCCATACTCAAGCCACCACTGGAGCACCTGTTTGAGGGATTTTTTTCCATTGGAGCTAACAGTTCGAACTCCCACTTCCCGAAAAATCCCTTGGATGGGACTATATACTGAGGTCCCCTGAGTGAACAGAGCATCTTGCACACATGATAAACCTGTTCTGCCATTTAGAAGAGTATGTCATTGTGTGTCCATAGGAACAGCTTGACAAAATTTACAAAACCACTTGCACACTGGTGTCTAGACATCATCTCCGAAGTAGGAATGTGACTACCTTAGTGGTGGTAAAGGGTCATAATGCAAAACTTCATCTTTGGTGAACCTCGAAGCTTTACCCAAGAATGAAAGGGGAAACAAAGATTAACTAATTGTTGGCTGACCTTGCACAAGTCTGACCTACAGATTGATTAATGTGGATGTGTCACTTTGGGCTCTCTTCGATATTTGAGATGGTAGAGATCCCTACTGATATGAATGATAAATGGGACGCTTTACTTTTATTTTTACCTTAATTATCAAGCAACCAATCATCTAACTAACCAACCAGCCAATCAACCAACCAACCAAGCAGCAACCAGCCAGCACCAACCAATCAATCAACCAGGCAACCAACCAATGAATCAACTAATTAACTGCTCAATCAACTAATCAAGATATTGACCTTTAGTCTGTTAGACGCCTAAACTAATGACAGGTTATAGGTATAGTTTGGTGTGTTGATATCTGCATTAAACGTTTACAAAACCGCATACACACGGGAACTGGGTGTAAAAAACCTCAAAGTGCTTATTCCATTATTCTTGATATAAAAGAATTTTTAAAAGTTTATGTTCGTGATTTTTTTCTCACTTTTACAGATATCCCTATCCACGTGAAAGATTGATTAAAGAGTATCAAAGAGAATGATCAACCAATCAGCAAACAAACCAATCATTCAAATATTTTTAAAAGTATATTTAGGCTACATTTCTAAACTATGTGACAGAGTTTAGGTTTAATTGGCGTTCATGGTGTTTTCATTTTTTCATTAAACGTAAATATATACAATAGTGGTTCTTTTCTTTCTTTCTTTTTTAAACCCTATTGTATCTGGTATTTCTACCCTTTTTCTATGACAATAACTGGAACCTGACTTGTCAAAATTTTGTTCGTTTCCTATGCAGTTGCCAAGACCAAGATTCTTATCAGCGGCTCATAAAAAACGAACCAGTTTTATCTTTAATCAGTTCAATAATGAAGCAGCACCGAAAATAATCTTTCTTTGTGAGATAACAACGTTGTTTTCAACTGGGCATTCTTTATTGATCCTCTCCCTGTTCTCATTCCTCCACTGAACTAGGTCAGGAGGTCACGAAGTCAGGTGACAAAAGCAACTACCTGCTAAGCAGCGCTAACTGTCAACCACGACCCTTGTGAAGACATACAGCCAATACAAAGTGCATTCATCATCATGTCATGGAGTGTTCTTCTGTGTGGTTTGTTTGTCCATCAAATTCATTGAACAGCAAAGCTTGTTAGTGACAACCCCAATAATCCCCGCCATTGCTACGTCAGCAGTTGTGTTACTCCTTGTCAAAAAGAATAATGGCAGCGTCTTTCAGGAAGTCATAGGAAGAAGAAGAAGAAGACATCCTTGTGTCCTTAAGTAGCTGTAGTCCTCAAGTGGAAAAACTCAACAGAGACAAGAACTTGTCCCTGGGTCTGGAGACTTCCTGTAGAAACTTATCTTGTCCTGTCCTCCACTGGGCGGGCTGCCAATGCACAGACTGCAAATTGCAAGACAAACCATTTCATATCTAACAATTCTTTTTGTCTTTGTGAGTATGTGAGTTATGTAAAAAAAAATTCCAGGAAAGTTAGGGAGTACTCAATTCACATTCAAAGTCTCAACAACAGTTGTTTTTTTTTGGTAATATCTTTAATTGCCATTATTTTGGGTCGTGTTTTCATGTGTGTTTATATAAAACGATGTGCTAAGCATTAAAAAAAAATCCTGTTACATTTGAACCAGGTTCACGCAATTAAATGCCTTAATCCAGTTAAGGAAAAAACAGCCCTTAAGGACAGCACAGAAGTGATACTGGGAATGTTGCTGTGAGCATCTGATGCTCTTAGCAGACAGGTCATACAACAGCAAAGCTTCTTGCCCCAAACTGTTGGTTTTTTCCCCTGGAATGTACATCATGCCCTCAATGTTCTATTTCTTTGCTGTTCTTCACTTGTTGACGTCATGTTTCTGCTGGTCTGGCTTGTTTTGTGTTTTCCTGTTTGTCAGTCTTATTATCTTGGTTTCTTCTTCAGTTTTGTCTGTGCTGTTTTTTCTGTTTGTTTGCTTGTTTTAGTTTTCATTTCTGGTTTTTCGTTGGGCTTTTTGCATTTTGTTTAGGTATTTTGTTTTTGGATACTTTGTTATAAGCACTTCAAGGAGTTTAATTTCCAGTTAGCCATGGATAATCACAGTAAGAAGCATAATGTAATTTCCAAACATTTATTAAGTTGTTGGTTTAAGAAAACTTAAGTGCGCACATGATTGTATATTAATATATTCCATCAACAAATCTGAGAAAAAGAAAATTCATATGGACAGGAAAGGGTTTTTGAAAGTATAATATCAGTTTCCACAGCAAAAAGTTAACTAACCAACTCAACAACATACACACATAAATTTAGACCCTTCCCAATCCCAACCAACCCACCAACCAACCACCATCCAGACAATCAGTTAGACAGTTAGTCAAACGATCAACAACCTAACCAGTCAACTCTCCCATGTGTCCATCTGTTGTCCATCCATCCAACTGTCCATCCATTCATCTGGTCGATCAGGTCATTTTCCAATCAATCAACAAGCTGATCCGTCCATCCGTCCATCCATTCACACATCTGTCCACTTATCCTTCCATCTACCTGTCTATCCAGCTATCATCAATCAATCCCCTGACCAAAATATTGCTGTGATACCACTGACTGCTATGTTGACTTCGACAAACCTTTACTCTTTCAGTCTGTTCACTGCTCCTAAAGGAATCAGCAATGATATGCTAAATCTCCGCCCCCACCCCACCACACACACACACACACACACACACACACACACACACACACCCTCCTTCAATTTTTCGGCCATTTCTATCTGCTTTTTATATGCATCTCTCACCACTGCATCCCCTAAAATGAAAAGTGCTTTTTTTCTGAAAGACTAGGTGCTCGGTTCTTTGGTTCCGTGGTTCACCACGGTGAGATGTTTGCGTAAGCAACCGTTTTTGCCCTTCACTGAGGTAACCACATTCCATCTTCAGGGATCGTCACCGTCACCGATCCCTCAGATTCCGAATCCTTTGGGGCGCCTTCGAAGCTTTGTCAACCACCTTTCTCCAGTCCTCTCGCCTCTCGGCAGCTCTCAGGGTATCTGTCAGCTCCATGTCTGTCTACTGTGGAATGTTGTCCTCCCATCTCTTCCTCTGTCTGCCTCTTCTTCTTCCTCCCCTCACTGTGTCTTGTAGGATTGTTTTAGCCAGACCAGAGGAGCGTGTGACAGGACCAAACCACTTCAGTTTTCGTTGTCTGACGAGTGTTTGAAGGTCAGTTTAGGGCCCGATTTAATTGCGAATGCATCTCTTGACTTTTTCATTCGTGATGTGGTCTTTATATGAAATGCCTAAGAGTCTTCGGAAGCACCTCATTTCTACAGCTCTTATTCTTCTCTCTAAGTCCGCTGTGAGGGTCCATGATTCAGGGATACCTGTAATTTAAAGCTGGAGAGCGGCCTGCATAAACCTGTACATCCGCTTTTCACTTGTCATCGAGCAAATGGAAACAAACGGCAAATTGTGGCAAAACACATAACAAATTTACCTATATACAAATAACAAAAGAAAATAAAACAAAACGAAATCCTTATTCAGAAACGAACAGAACTGAACACACGAAAATATAATAAGATATAGCATAGTTCCAAGGAAGAAAGGGAGATATAAAAAAAAAATAGTGGGTAAAGAAGTTTAAGTAATCGTCTGCATCTGTCCATTGCACACACGGGCAAATGCTCTCAGCAACATCACTCCTGCCCCATCCCTCTTCCTTCCAGCGGCTGGCATTCCAACAATACACCACCGCCATGATTCTTCTGACCAAAGAACAGACAACTGCTGACGTGATGATGTTGGCAATTGGGGTTTTCCCAATTGAGGTGAGTTTTGTGTCATGGGTAAACAATCCCTGTTTTGCACAGCTTTCAATGTGTGACGTTTGTTTGGCTTTTTTGTTTGTTTCTGCTTATTTTTGTTCGTTGGGATTTTTTGTTTTGGACACAGTTAGTGGGAATTGTAATCTTCGTGAGGAGTGGAGGAAGCTGATTGCAAAATATTCAGTGGTGCCCCAATGGTCTACCCTATACTACAGGATAGATGAATGTGACTGGAAAATTTGTTCAACATTTGCTTCAAAGTTTGTTATTGTCATAGGCCTATACTATTATAAAGAAAAAAATATTACTATGTACTTTACATTTATGTTAAAGTTGAACATCCCATATGGTACAAAATATACTTTTTTTTCAATTGTGGCTCATGGGCACTGCCACTTAGACACTACAGGCTTCAACTGGTCCATGCAACATTTCTGAATTGGAGGAAGGATAAGCTGTGAGTAAGAAGTAATGCTTTACATTTTACACAATTGCATTTTGTCATAATCCTCTTACAGATAGATATAATAGCTCAAAATCATAAATTTCTTTTGTTTAATCATAATCCACTTTGAAGCTGGGGTTAGCAAAACAGAATCATGGATTTTATGGGCACTGGTATCACTGAGTCATATTTCCATTCTAATGATGCCAACTCTATATCTTATTTCAATGCTGTGATGCACTGTACCTGGAATTTCCTTTTTTTTGAAAACAAAAACAACAACAACAACGTTTTGTAGATTCCTGGATATTTGTGATCTGACTGTCATCTTTGTCTGATTCCTACTGCTTCTACACAACTAGGCCAGGAGGCCACATGATTCAGGTGACAAAAGCAACTACCGCTAAGCAGTGCTAACTGTCAACCAGGGCCCTTGTGAAGACATGCAGCCAATACAAAGTTCATTCATCATCATTATCAGATCATTGATCTTCTCCTGATCGATCTGTTTGTCCCTCATACTGATCAAAGAGCAAAGTCAGTCAGAGACATGGCTACAATCACCACCATTCCTACGTCAGGGGATTGTCTGCTCTTTGTCTAAAAAAAAAAAGTCATGGCCACCCTCTTTCAGGAAATGACAGGAAGTGGAAGAACAATGTGACAAGAGTATTGTGTCCTAAAGTGCTTCTTGTCGTAAAGAGAACAGGCTCTAATGAGATAAGAATCTGGGAGTCTGGAAACTGCTATTAAAAGAGATATAATGACAATGACAAAGGTTTTTAATTGCCCATATAGCATTACAATATTATCACAGTTCTTGATTAAACCATTGATGCTGGGGGGCAACAGCAAAGTGAGAGGATGTATGACCAGTGGCTTTTCCACTCATGGAATTCCACTTTACAGCTTAGTCTTTAGTGATCGACTATGACTCTCTGACTAGGAGGCTTGACTTGCACAGTCCTTATGTGCTGCGGCCCTGGGGGCTGGTTGGCCTTTGGAGAACATCTCCAACGCTGACTGTCCTTATGCCCACTTGGCCGAGAGAGTGGGGATGTACTGTGGGCAAGGCATCTCCACTATAATCAAATTTCTGCCCAGTTTCCGAAACAGCAGCTGCCTCCTCTGCTGTTTTGGAGGTCATCGTTCGAGGGACTAACATACAAATACAAAAGCCCTTTAGACAATGGGGCGGTGGATATACTAGCTGGAAACACAATTCATTAGTGACAAATTCCTAATTCATCAGTCAAACATGTGTGCACGCAGGCATTACTAAGAAACACAGACATACATGCATACATACACCCACCCATTGCATTAAGAGAGAGAGAGAGGGAGGGAGGGAGGGAGAGGGAAAGCTGCTTGGTGGTGGTGGTCCGTTGATACAGTCTCTAAACCACCATAACTCTGCTGAGACTCTAACATAATCAAGGATCTAGGGAAAAAAAGAAACTGGAACCTTCCTGTGAAAACTGGCCTGCTTTTCCTTCACCAAGTGGACTGGCTGCCCAAGCACAGACAGCAAATCACAGCAAGACAAACGATTGTAAATCTGACAATTCCTGTTGTCTTTGTTGAGTGTGTGAATTGGATAAAACAACAGATCATGTTTTCCTGGGAAAGTTAGGGAGTACTCGTTTTCAGTTTGCAGTCTCGACTGAATGTTTGTTTATGAAATATTTATTTATTGCCACAATTTTTGGGTCGATTTTTTCTGTGTGTTGATGAAAAAACAATACATTGAGCAGTTAGTTGGGTTTTGTTCTTGTTTACATTTACATTTACACCACTTTAAGTCACGAGATTTCTCTGCGTGAAATTCGGGCTGCCCTCCCCGGGGAGAGCACGTCGCCACAAGAGCAGCGCCACCCTTTCTTTTTTTTGGGGGGAGGGGGGTCTGCAACTGTATTTGTTTCCCTATCAGAGTGGCTTTTTTCTAAGAATTTTGCCAGGGACAACTCTCTTGTTGCCGTGGGTTCTTTTACGTGCGCTGAATAATTTTGTGTAACACACGGGACCTCGGTTTATCGTCTCATCCGAAAGACTAGCGCCCAGACAACCATTCATGGTCTAATGGATGGGGGAAAAGTTTCGGTTGTTCTTTTGCTAGAGCTCCATGGTGAGATTTAGCGAATGCGACCGGTTTCGCCGACTGTGCAGGTATCCGCCTTCGGACTTCGGGGATTCCAAACAGTTTAAAAATAGTTTTCAGTTATGTTTGGACCAGGTTCGTGTAGTTGAGGTTCTTAATCCAGTTAACGACAAGCTAACCATTTAAGGACACCGCACTGCTAAGCGCATTGCCAGTGCCTTGAGCAGAGACAACCACAAAGCTTCTTGGTCTCCATTTGTTCATGTTGGAGCATACCTGAATGTCTGACCTTAATTTCTGTAGTCTTCCTTTGTTCTTGTTCCTGAAGATGTTTGTTTGTTGCCTTTCTGCTTGTGTGATTTGGGTGTTTGTTTGTTTGTTTGTCTTTTTGTTTGTTTTGTGCTGTACCTTTCTGCCTGTCAGTCTCACTTGGTTGTTTTCTTTCTCAGTTGTATCTGTCTGTCTGTCTGTTTGCATGGGATAGCTCAGTGGTCACAGCGACTCCCTTTCCCCAAGCTAAGGTTAAGCAGTATTGAGCGTGGTTACCACTTGGATGGCGTGACAGTTTGCGCGCCTTGGCTTCAGTACAGACTGCATGTCTCTCTGTCTCTCTCTGTCTCTCTGTGTCTGTCTGTCTCTCTCTCTCTCTCACACACAAACACACATACATACGCTCGCACATGCATATACACACGCGCGCACACACATACACACGCACAAACACACACACACGCACGCACACACACTACCACCTACCACCACCACCACCACACATACCACACCAATACCACTACTATCCCTCCCTCCCTCCATCCATCCATCCATCCATCTATCCATTCACCTGTCCATCCACCTATCACTTTTTCACCACTACCATTATCATCATTGGCACCAGAAGCAATAATAACACAACGTCGACAGCGACATATAGACGATACAACGACAGCAATAACAACAACATCAGCTACTGCCAATGTTACTGCTACTACTACTACTACTACTACTACTACTGCTGCTGCTGCTGCTGCTGCTGCTGCTGCTGCTGCTGCTGCTGCTGCTGCTGCTGCTGCTGCTACTCCTGCTGCTGATGTTGATGCTACTGTCGCTGCTGCTGCAACTACTTCAACTACAACAAAAACAGCAACTACTACCACCACCACTACTACTACGACTGCTTCTGCTGCTGCTGCTGCTGCCGTCGCTACTCCTCCTCCTCCTCCTATTAATACAACTACAACAAAACAACAACAAAAACACCCAGCTATTACTCCTGCTATTATCACTACTGCTCTTGCTGCTATTACCACTACTGCTACCAAGACAACTTCTACAACTATTACTACCCCTACTACCCTCCTGTTGCTGCTGCTGCTGCTGCTGTTGCTGCTGCTGCTGCTGCTGCTGCTGCTGCTGCTGCTGCTTCTCCTCCTTCTCCTCCTACTACTAAAATGCAACAACAACAACAGCAACAAAAACCCAGCTACTACTCGTGCTATTACCAGTACAGCTACTGATGCTACCACTACATCTTGTACAGCTCTTATGTACATAATTATTACTACCACTTCTATCCTGCTGCTACTGCTACAACTGCCGCCACCACCACCGCTGCCGCCACCACCACTCCTTTTCCTGCTGCTGCTGCTGCTGCTGCTGCTGCTACCACCACCACTACTACTGCCGCAAATGCTGCTGCTGCTGCTGAATTAAGACCAACAACAACAAAAACAGCCTTTCACTCAATAAACGCCCAAGAGGCCCAGCTAAGCGAATCGAATGGCCGACACCTTGCTGTGTGAAGCATAATCGGAAATTAGCAACGCAGTGCAGTGCAGTGCAGTGCGGAATGTTATTGGATGAAAAACGCTTAACATCAACCTGACGATTTGGGGCCTTGCTTTGCAAGCTTGCATTCTGCTGAACTAGTCTCCTGGGGACGGGATAGCTCAGTGGTCAGAGCACTCGCCTCCCCCCAGCTAAGGTTAAGCAGCGTCGAGCGTGGTTACCACTTGGGTGGGTGACCGTTTGCTCGCTTTGGCTTCAGTACAGTCCCCCAGTTCACCCAGCTGTAAATGGGTACCTGCCTGTTTAGGGTCATGGAAGGTAAAGCAGCGAGGGAG
>CM054137.1:77176050-77183550 GCA_028751875.1 Rapana venosa | reverse complement strand
CCTTTCCTCCTTCATTTTTTATTATTTCCTTCCTTTTTATCTTGTTATTTTTTTTCTTATTTTATTTTCTCTTTCTTTTGTTTGTTCGTTAGCAGTGTATAAACTTCAAGAAAAATATCAAGTTTGTCAATCAGCTGTATGTATACTTTTATCGCTAAAAGAATGTAAGAGAATGTGTAATCTCTTTCTTATAATCAAATACTAATCTGCTGTCTGATTCTTCTGTTTGGAACAGGCAGAGAAGTCCCCCCCCCAAAAAAACCCGCTGGAACATTTGGAGGGGAAAAAACCACATCACAAACAGACGACATTTTGAAAGCGTCAGTTGGACTTCCGTTCAAAGCAGATCGGAGTTCTGGCATTCTGTCCTCGATGTCTTGTGCCGCGAAAGAAAAGTAATACAGTTTTGTGCCACGATATTTTTGTAGATTCTTAAGGCATTGAAACAGCTGTACGTCTTTAGGAAGTCTGTCTGTGTAACTGACTGCAATTCAAAGGTTTTTTTTTCTCCAAATATCTATAGGGTGTCCTTTGTGAAAATATTTGTTTTGTCTGTGAAAAAAGACTACAAAGGTAATCTTCAAAGTTTACGGGCTTAGAGTTTCTGTCAACGATTTCGTTGAAACAGTATGTAAATTGATCAAGTTTTGAATTATCGTTCCTATTTGAGGGCTTCTACGCAGCCGATAAGGTGCAAATTCATTCTCAGGTAATTGCTGTGGTGTCAAAACTATTAACGTTTATGCATTGTATTGATTTTTTTGAGTGGTGTGTAAAGTGAATATATTTGAAGTCTACTCTAGCCTAACATTCATAATTTCATGACAGCACAGGAACATGGCAAAAGGCATAAAAGAACAGAACGTGGTTTCTTCGTGTCTTCAAGTGAGACTCGATTAACAGACTACTTTTAACTGATTTAACTACACAGTACTATACACTTTGGTTTTTGATAATTATCTTCACGCAGATGTGTAAGGAAAAAACAGAACTGTATAGGACGAATGAAAAAGTCCATCCAAATATAAAGTACTTTAGTAGATCATCACACGATAAAATTAGGCTACATACAGTTGTTCTGCAGACGAACAAAGGTTACCGAGCAAAAGAATGATTTGGAAAAAAAAAAGGGTTGAGCAACTTCATCAGTGTTGATTAATGTGTGTTCGTATACATGTATAACAAAAACTAAGACTGGTTTCTGATATAGAGAATTTCTCTCTTCTGTAGTTTATGTATTCAGTTGTGAATTTCGCTGCGGAACTGGCGGCTTCAGCAGAAAACTAGCCTAGGTTTACAACAAAAATAGGTCACTGTCGAAGCTACTGGCAATGATAGTTTCTAATAGAGACAGCTACAAAATTACATGAAAAAAAACAACAACAAAAAAAACATGTAGAGTTGAAAATCTTTAAAACAGCGATAACAAGGATCTTGGGATAAAACCCTCAAAAAAGGAAATTGCTTAAACACTCTATGCCAGTTTAGATGTGGCAACAACTGTTGATGAATATAGATTATTTGTGACAAACACAACAACAGAAACAACTCCAACAACAACTGTGAAAGAAACTGCAACAACTTGAACAACCAAGGGGACAGCAAGAGAAGAACAAGCAGAAGGAAAAAAACGACAAGGAAGAGGAGAAAATGAAAGAAAAACAGAGGAGGAAGCAGCTACTACAATAACAAATCAATCAAGGCAGCGGCGGAAGCAGGAACAGTAGCATCAGCAACAGCAGCAGCAACAGCAGCAGCAACAGTACCAAACAAAACAAAACATCACACCACAACAACTAAAACAAACCCCACCCCACCCAAACTTGACTACCCAAGCATTGAACAAAAACAAAGATGGCGGCACCAGGACTCAAAGCCCCGGATGGTGCGGCGGTGGAGGAGGTGGTGGTGCCTGTGGTTGTGGTTGTGGTGGGGTGGGGGTGCGGCAGTGTGAGGGCGGAGGGGGAGTGTACGGAGGATGACAACAAGGTGACGGTGGCGGTGGTGGTCAGCGTCTTCGTCACTCTGGTCATCGTGGCCGTAGTCCTGGTCATCGTCTACATCCTGCTCAGGAGAAGGCATGGGGGTGAGTGCAACTGCTCCGTGTGGCTGGCTGGCTGGCTGGCTGGTTTGTTTGTGGGTGGATTGGCTGGTTGATTGGGAGGGTGGGTGGGTGGGTGAATAAGTGGATGGTTGGTTAGTTGGTTGGTTGGATGGTTAGGTAGTTAGGTGGTTGGTCGAGTGTGGGTTGGTTGGGTGGAGTGATTGGCTGGTTAGTTGGTTGGTTGGATAACTGGTTGGATTAGTTGGTTGGCTGGATGGTTGTTTGGTTGGTTAGTTGATTGGTTGGTTGGATAGTTAGTTGGTTGGTTGTTGATAGTTATTTGGTTGGATAGTTAGTTGGTTGGATAGTTAGTTGGTTGGATAGTTAGTTGGTTGGATGATTAGTTAATTGGTTGGTTGGATGGATAGTTCTCTGGTTGGTTGGCTTGCTGGGTGGTTGGATGGTTAGTTGTCTGGTTAGTTGGTTTATTGGTTGATTTGTGGATCGGATGGATGATTGATTTGTCGGTTGGATTGGTTGGTTGGTTGTTGTTGTGTTGCGAGAGTGTGTCATGGGGAATTGATTGGTTGGCGTAAGGGTGGGTTGACTGATTTGGTTGGTTGGCTGGCTGGTTAGTTGGTTGGTTTGGGTGGAGTGGTTGGTTAGTAGTTAATGGGTGGGTGGATGGATTCAGACAGGATGGGTTTTCCCCCTATCTTTTCTTGCTGCTTTCTGTCTGTCTGTCTGTCTGTGTCTGTCTGTCTGTCTGTCTGTCTGTCTCTCTCTCTCTCTCTCTCTCTCTCTCTCTCTCTCTCTCTCTCTCTCTCTCTCTCTCTCCCCACACTGAACACCTTCAATCAAAAATCGCTGAAGTCTAACTGATCGATATTGATAGTCACTGGACCATGGATACACATCAGTTTTATGGTGGGTGGAAGATTGATCGGAATGTAAGGCAGTAGTAGTAGAAGGGTGGGGGAGGGGGGGTCACTCAGGTGTGAAATGCTTGCCTCAACGTGTGTGTGTGAGTGAGTGAGTGAGTGGGGGTGGGGTAATGGGATGGGATGGAATGGGGTGGTTGTGGGTGTGTGTGAGGTGGGGTATGTGTGTGTGTGAGGTTGAGAGAGAGCGAGAGAATGTGTGAGTGTGTGAGAGAGAGAGAGACGGGAAGAAGAGAGAGAGAGAGAATGTAGGTGTGTGGGATGGGTGTGGAGTGTGTGGGAGGGAGAGGAAAAGAGGGAGAAATAAGGTGTGTGTGTGTGTGTGTCTGTCTGTATGTGCATGCGTGTTTGCGTCGTGCATGAAAGCGCGCGTGTTTGCATGTGTAGTTTTCGGAACAGCCTGGCGTGTTGTATGTACTTCCGTGTATGTTACTAAAGAACCGAGAACAAGTGTGCAGAGCTGATCAAGTGGATCAGTGCCCTAGAGGTAACACACCTACCTACAAAGCGACAAGTCCGGGTTCAGAGTGTGCGGTGGTTTAATCCCCGTTTGGGTCTGAAACTTTTCCCCCATCCATTTATTATTATTATTTTTTTTTTTTTATTCTTTTATATCGAGGATAATGGAATACGTAGTCCCCGTGTGTATGCGGTTTTGTAAATTTTGTCATCTGTTCCAACCGGCACACAATGGCCTACTCTTTCGAAAAGCGGAACAGGATTTAACGTGTGCGCAAGATGTTCTGCGTGCGTTCGCACACGGGGCCTCGGTGTATAGTCTCATCCGAAGGACTTTGACATTCAGTTCTTTTTTTTTGGTCAAACTGGGAAGAAAGGGCGAGGCTGGGAATCGAACCCACAACCTCACGATTTACTTAACCATCATGCCACCTTCCTTCTATAAGACCATGGGTGGTGGTCTGGGTGCTAATCTTTCGGATGAGACGACAAACTGAGATCCCGTGTGATACACATATTAAGCGCACGTAAAAGAAGCCACAGTAACAAAAGATTCGTCCCTGGCAAAATTATGAGGGGGAAAAAAAGCCACTCTGACAGAAAACATGTCGCTGCTCTTGTGGCGACGCGCTCTCCCCTAGGGAGAGCAGCCCGAATTGCCCGAAGAGAAATTTGCCGTGACTTAAAGTTGTATACAATACAGTGCAGTACAGTACAGTATAATAAAGAAATCTGGTGGAGTTTTGTTGTCTGGGGTATTTTTGGCGTTCGTCAGATGGCTATCGCAGTCACTGTGACGAAGGCAGCTGTACTCTGCTGCAGGTCCTCTCTCTCTCCCAGTCTCCACAGAGCTTGTTGGCCACTGGGGTGGTATGGGTCAGTCAGGCCAGGTCCTCTTTCTTCAGAGTGCTGCCTCATGTAGCGGGCAGGACTGTATACAGCACAGGGTCTGGTGTCTGGCTGATGCCAGTCTGGCAAGGGCACTCACTGCTGCTCTGTGTGGCCTCTGTGGAGTTTCGTGTACATATCATGGTGGTTTAGACGGGGATAGCTCAGTGGTCAGAGCACTCGCTTTCCCCCAGCCAATGTTAAGCAGCATTGAGCGTGATTACCACTTCCATGAGTGATCATTTTCGCGCCTTGGCTTCAGTACAGTCTCCTAGTTCACCCAGCTGTCAATGAGTACCTGCCCTCTTTTTTATTTTATTTTTATTTTTCTTTTCTATCGAGGATAATGGAATAAGCACTCGTGTGCTTTTTTACATCCAGTCCCCGTGTGTATGCGGTTTTGTAAATTTTGTCATCTGTTTCCACCGGCACACAATGGCCTACTCTTCCGGGAAGCGGAACAGGATTTATCGTGTGCGCAAGATGTTCTGCATGCGTTCGAACACGGGACCTCGGTGTATAGTCTCATCCGAAGGACTTCTTCAGGGTCAGGGAAGGTAAAGCAGCGAGGGAGAGGAGATGGGCGCCGCCCTCAATATGCTGGCCCTAGAGAAGTGAGGTCTCTGACGCCTCGCTCCCCTACGACTACATAGGTTATGGAAACACCTTACCTTGACCTTTTTAGACGGTCGTGGCTTGTCCTGAGTCTGAACATGCATGACTCTGTTCTTGTCGTGTCAGCAGGTAGTAGACAGGGTCTGACTTGTTGTAGTGTTGTAGTGTGGATGTTGGTGTATTCACTTATTGTGTTGGTTGGCCTTGATCAATCAGCGAACTGTATAAGAAACAGAGCACACACATAATTATACGCACGTGCGCGCGCACACACACACATGCACGCACATACACACACACACACATGCACAAATCTTTCGGATGAGACTATAAACCGAGGCCCCGTGTGCGAACGCACGCAGAACATCTTGCGCACACGTTAAATCCTGTTCCGCTTTCCGGAAGAGTAGGCCATTGTGTGCCGGTGGGAACAGGTGACAAAATTCACAAAACTGCGTACACACGGGAACTGGAAGTAAAAAAGCACATGAGTGCTTATTCCATTATCCTCGATAGAAAAAAATAAAATAAAAAAAAATATTTTAAAAACGCGCCCGCACGCGCGCGCGCGCGCGCACACACACACACACACACACACACACACACACACACACACACACACACACACACGCTCACATGCACGCACACACACATTCCCATCTGATATCACTAATTAGTGGAAGGAAGTTAAACTGAAGAACTAACACACAACACACACACACACACACACACACACACACACACACACACACACACACACACACACACACACACCTAGCCCACCCCACCACCACCACACATACCACCACCCTACCCAATCTTATACAACAAAAATACTTTACAACAACACACACACCACAACACAACTCACATCACCGTACTTACCTACCCACCTACCATACACACCAACACTACCACCCTACCCATCTTATACAACAAATACTACCTAACAACAATATATACACACACACACACTGTTAAACACACACACACATTGTTACACACACACTTTTTACACACACACACACACACACACACACACACACACACACACACACACACACACACACACACACACACACCACACACACTGTTACACACCACAAACCACCCCCCACACACTGTTACACGCACACACACACATCCGCACCCCCTCTCCCCTACACACAGACACACACACACACACAGACACACACACACACACACACACACACACACACACACACACACACACACACACACACACACACACACACACAACACACACACACACACACACTGTTTCCGCCGCATTTAACCCAACAGTATGTTCACAAATTATTCTGACATTGCGTCCCCTTTAAAAGCTTATCCAGCCTTGATTGAACAAGAGCATCTCCACTCTAGCGTAATATATTATTACTATTATTTTAAGGCCTTATGAACAGACGGCCTGCTTCTTTATTGAACTAGTCATTAAGGTGAATAAAGTAAGGGTAGGAGGAGAGGGGAGGGGGGTGCTATTTGGCTGTGGGAAACTGGTCAAATTCATTCTCTCTGTCTGTCTGTTTGTCTCTGTATGTGTATCTGTCTGCCTGTCTCACTCTCCCTCACTTTCTCTGTCTCTGTCATTTGTCTCTCTCTCTCTCTCTCTTTTCTCTAGCTGTTTGCCTGCCTGCCTGCCTGTCTGTCTTCTCGTCTGTCTGTCTCTCTCCTCTCTCTGTTATTCTCTCTCTCTCTCTCTCTCTCTCTCTCTCTCTCTCTCTCTCTCTCTCTCTCTCATTCTGTCTGTATGTATGTACATATCTGTCACTGTCTCTGTGTCTCATTCGCTCTCTATTTCTCTGTTTCTCTCTCTCTCTCTCAGTCTCTCTCCTCTCTCTGTTATTCTCTCTCATTCTGTCTGTATATACATATCTGTCTCTCTCTCTTTGTCTCATTCTCCCCCCCCCCTCTCTCTCTCTCTTATTCTCTCTCATTCTTTCTCTCTTTGTCAGTCTGTATGTACATATCTGTCTCTCTTTGTCTCATTCTCTCTCTCTTTCTCTGTCTGTATGTCTGTCTGTCTGTCTGTCTGTCTGTCTGTCTCTCTCTCTCTCTCTCTCTCTCTCCGGCAGAACACCTTGCGCACACGTCAAATCCTGTTCCGCTTTTCGTAAGAGTAGGCCATTGTGCGCCGGTGAGAACAGATGACAGAATTTATAAAACCGCATACACACGGGGACTGCATGTAAAAAAGCATACAAGTGCTTATTCCATTATCCTCGATATAAAAGAATGAATTTTTTTTTTAAACATACACACATATACCTGCACGCAGAGGGTGTCAGTCCTTTAATGTTTACAAACTTCTAATTATCCCCCCCCCCCCCTCCCCACACAAACACTCTCTCTCCACTCTCTCTCTCTCTCTCTCTCACACACACACACACACACACACACACACACACACACACACACACACACACACACACACACACACACACACACACACACACACAAGGTGGCCAACCTTTGTTGTTTACAGTCAATTACAACTCCCCCCCTCTCTCTCTCTCTCTCTCTCTCTCTCTC
>CM054137.1:77171050-77173550 GCA_028751875.1 Rapana venosa | reverse complement strand
TTCACCCTGTCCTCAGAAAAAAACAATAAAATCATCTCTGTGTGTGTGTGTGTGTGTGTGTGTGTGTGTGTGTGTGTGTGTGTGTGTGTGTGTGTGTGTGTGTATGTGTGTGTGTGCTCGTCTGTGTGCACGAGCATGAAAGTTTGGAGAGATACACAGATACAGCCACCGACACAGACACACACACACACACACACACACACACACACACACACACACACACACACACACACACACACACACATACAAATTAGTGTGTGTGTGTGTGTGTGTGTGTGTGTGTGTGTGTGTGTGTGTGTGTGTGTGTGTGTGTGTGTGTTCGTTTTCAGTTTAGCTTGTCATCACTATGAGAGATATTAGGCGAAAATTTTTTTTTTTTAATAAGCATACACCACCACCACCACCACCTCGACCACCCCCACCGACAACAACAACAACAAAAACAAAAACAATAACCACCACAACAAGGAAATAAGAAGAAATAGAAAGGAGAAAAAAGACAAAGCAATCTGTGTCAAGTCAAAATTATCTTTATTGAGGGTAAAAGATTAAGTTTCTACAACTTTTTAAAAATCCTGCCCTCACACAAAAAAGAAAATCATCTGTGTGTGTGTGTGTGTGTGTGTGTGTGTGTGTGTGTGTGTGTGTGTGTGTGCTCGTGTGCGTGCTCGCGCGTGCTCGTGCGTGCGTCTGTGTGCACGAGCATGAAAGTTTGGAGAGATACACAGATACAGCCATCCACACACACACACACACCATCTTGCGCACACGTTAAATCCTGTTCCGTTTTTCGGAAGAGTAGACCATTGTATGCCAGTGGAAACAGATGACAAAATTTACAAAACCGCATACACATGGGGACTGGATGTAAAAAAGCACATGAGTGCTGCTTATTCCATTATCCTCGATATAAAAGAATAAATAAAAAAATAAAATAAACACACACACACACACACACACACACAGAGGGAACAGACGCTCAGACAAAAATAGATGATAATTACAGAGATACATTCTTTGCGTAGGGGCAGACAGAAAGACAGCGAGAGAAAGGAGTTGGTTGTTAAGAAGAAATCGCTGGAAAGAAAAACCAACACCGAACATTGGAAAATACCTACCCGCGGAACTAGCTGGTGTGTCACTTCAGTGTCCACGGTGTAATTTTCGTCAGAAAAGCTGACAAGTGGTGATTGCAATGACGTCATTGTGATGTCATTTTGGTTTCAGTTTTCGTCAGTGATGGAGTTGGGGGGGGGGGGGGGGGGGGGGGATTGTGGGGGTGGGGGGGGGGGGGAGTGCGTGCGTGCGTGCGTGTGTTCCCAAGACACTTTATAGCTTTTCTGTTGCTATATGGATCTAGTAAAGCACAGTAAACTTAAAAGTTTTGCATTTTTCAAAGTTTCGAGACAATCTTAATTTTTGTGGACGTTTTTCAATGTTTTGAGACAATCTCACTTGTTTTTTACTTGACTCTGTAATTTAAACAGAAATAACATATTTACTTTGATTCTTTGTAGTCAAATGGCTTATAAAGATCTGGATTAGGCAAAATAGGTTTGGGGATCAAACAACAATGTAGGATTTTCTCAAAACTTTGCAAAATTAGTTATTTGTATTGGGGTGGGTGGTGGGTGCAGAACTATACACACAATGCTAACCGGAACCTAAATTTTGGACTCCAAAATGTCAGATTATATAACTATACACTGACAAATTATTAAATTATCATGGAGAGCGTAGATCTAGATCTGTAAGCTAGTAGGCTACTTCAGAAATTTGAAAGCGCAAACTGAAGGCAAGATAGCCTAGTATGCTAGACCTATAGGCTATATATAGGTCTAATGCTAAACAAGGAACCCACAGGCGTTTGAATCTATGAACGTAGTAGACTCATGCATTGCCCACACAGTAGAACTCCATACTATGGGGCCAGCATTTAGAGAGGAGATTACTTAGGGGACGGGATAGCTCAGTGGTCGAGCTCGCTTTCCCCCAGCCAAGTAGCAGCGTCGAGCGTGGTTACCAGTTGGATGGGTGACCGTTTGCGCGCCTTGGCTTCAGTACAGTTCCCCCAGTTCCCCCAGCTGTGAATGGGTACCTGCCCTCTTTAGGGTCAGGGAAGGTAAAGCAGCGAGGGAGAGGAGATGGGCGCCGCCCTCAATATGCTGGCCCTAGAGAAGTGAGGTCTCTGACGCCTCCTCCCCTACGACCTTATAGGTTATGGGACACCCTTTACCCCCCCCCCCCCCCCCCCCCCCCCCCCCCCCCCCCCTTTTTGTTTTTTAGCAGACCCATAGACTTTTCACACAGTAGCTATAGTACTACTGCACATGGCTGGCACCACAGGGTGTGGTTTTATGCTGTAGCAAACCCGTTCATGGCCTACACAGTAGCTGTGTAGCATTATGAAGCAGGGAAGGTGTACAGGGTGTGGTTTTATGGATGGAGCAGATCCATGAATTTTCCAGACAGTAGCTGTGTAGTTTCAGGCAGGAGCCGA
>CM054137.1:77143550-77156050 GCA_028751875.1 Rapana venosa | reverse complement strand
TGATTAATGTATATAAATATTTAGGAATCTGTTTTTCTACTAAGCTTAGTTTCACAACTGCATGTAAAGATCTGGCAAGTCGAGGTAAACGAAGCTGTTTATTTGTGTTGAAAAAACTACGAATATTGAATAATAACTCTTTTGACTTGTTCATTTAGATATTTGAAGCACAAATACAACCCAATGTGTTATATGGTGCAGAAATTTGGGGCTTGGATGCAGCTGTAACACATTGTGAATCAGTGCACCTCTTTGCTTTAAAGCAGTTTTTAGGCTTAGATAGACGTACACCTAATGATCTTGTTTATAGTGAAACTAATAGATATCCTATCTCTGTTAATGCTGCTGTAAGATGAGTTAGATATTGGATTAAGATTCTGCATATGAATGAGTGCAGGCTACCTTTTAAATCCTACAAGATGCTTAATGATCTAGATGTCAAAGGGAAAAACAACTAGGCGACACAAATATACGTACCTGTTTGTGTGAACTCGGGTTCGGATTTGTTTGGCTCAATCAAGGAGTCGGAAATTGTAGAGAGTTTATTAACGCTTTCAGGCAAAGATTGATTGACTGCTGATGGCAGCAATGGAGTGATCATACAAAGCAGTGGAAGATTTCAAATGTACAGACAATTTATAAGTTCGCATGATGTCAAACCTTATCTAAAACTTGATATGGATATACATTTGAAAAGAATTATGTCTAAGTTTAGACTTGGTGTATCAGATATAAATGTTCATAAATTCAGATACAGAGAACATGATATTGACGACCTCAGGCTGCTATGCCCATTATGTAAGCAAGCACGGGAGGATGAAGTACATTTTGTGTTGTGCTGTCCAGTATTAGAGGATGTTAGGCAGAACTACATCCCTGTAAAATATAGTAGACAGCCTAATTTATTTAGACTCTGTTTACTCCTGGCATCAAGTCATCCTGAGGTTGTGCTCAGCCTCACTTTATATTTATGTAAAGCTTTCAGAATAAGAGAGATATTATTATCCTAAGTCATATTTTTGTAGCTGACTTTTTGTTATACAGTAACATGTCGTTACTATTGCTTTTACCCCCACCAAAATACTAAGCAGTTCGGCAACCCTCTTCATGTATGGGCCAATGGCCTTTTTGTGAATAAATCCTTTGACTCTCTCTCTCTCTCTCTCCTCTCTCTCCTTTTCTCTCTCCTCTCTCTCTCTCTCTCTTTTCTGAAGAGCATCATTACGTCATCCCCATCCTCATTGATCATCGTGCAACCAAATATCTCTCTCTCTCTCTCTCTCTCTCTCTCTCTCTCTCTCTCTCTCTCTCTCTCTCTCTCTCTCTCTCTCTCTCTCTCTCTCTCTCTGCTATTCTGTCTCTATGTCCCCATGGATCTCTGCTATTATTCTCCGTCTGCCTGTCTGACTGCTGTCTGTCTGTCTGTCTGAGTCTGTCTGTCTCTTTTTCTGTTGTGTCTGTCTGCCTGTCTCTCGCTGTGTCTGTCTGTCTGTCTGTCTCTCTCCTTCTTCCCCCCCCCCCCCTCTCTCTCTCTCTCAAGTACCATTGAAGACCAACTCATGGAAAAAGACAAAAACTATTCTCAAACAAACAAACAAAACATCCCACATCGTTCAAAATATCACTGGACGATTAAAAAAAAACCCAACAAATAAATATCTCAGCCATTCACCTCTCTCTCTCTCTCTCTCGGACACAAGTTGCAAAGAAACGCCCACACACTATAGATATAGCTATCGACAGTGTGGACACAAACTGTGGACATAAATACATTCACCAGCTGCTGCACACATAACACACACACACACACACACACACACACACACACAAAACACACATGCACACACACACACTCACACACACACACTTTTTTCTTTAGATAGATGGCTTGATGGGGAAAAAAAGCAAATGCATGCTTATTCAATGTACCATCTGAAAATAAAAGTTTGACTTTGACTTTACCACACACCAACACACACACCCCAACAACACACACACAACACCACCACACAACACACACACACACCGCGCGCGCGCGCGCGCGCGCGCGCGCGCAGCGCGCACGCACGCACGCACGCAGAGAAAGAGAGAGAGAGAGGCAGACAGAGACAGAGAGACACAGAGAGAGCGAGCTAGTCACATATGACACAGGATCACGTCAGCTTCATAGAAAATTATGACGTGTCTGTGGACTGAAAAGAAAACTGTATGACATCACCTTGTATAATTTATCTTCCAAAATTTTGCTGATGTAGCTGGAAATAAGGTGCTTTTGTCTTTTCAAAGAGCAAAATTTGCGTTGCCTGATTTTCATCAAAAGCAGAAGCGTTGGGATTTTTTGTTTATTTTTGTTTTGTTTTGCTTTTGTTCCTTTTTGTTTGTTTGTTTGGATGGAAAGAAAGAAGCAAGGAAAGAAAGAGAGCATGAAAAGAAATATAGACAAAAGACAAAGAGAAGGAGAGAAAGAAAGAAGAAAAAAGAGCAAAAGAAAGAAAGAAAAAAAAAAGAAAGAAAGGAAGGAAGGAAGGAAGGAAGGAAGAAGAAGCATTGCGAAGAAAAATTGCGAAGAAAATTTGCGATGAAGAATGCAAAAGAAAGAAGAAGAAGAAGAAGAGAAAGAAGAAGAAGGAGATGAAGAAGAAGAAGAAGAAGAATGCAAAGTAGAAGGAGAAGAAGAAGGAAAAGAAGAAGTAAAAGAAGAAGAATGCAAGAGAGAAGAGAGAATGCAAAAGAAGAAGAATGCAAAGAAGAAGAATGAATAGAGAAGAAGAAGAAGAAAGAAGAAGAAAAAGAAGAAAGAAGAAGAAGAAAATGCAAAGAAGAGCAAGAAGAAGAAGAAGAAGAAGAAGAGAAGAAGAAGAGAAGAAGCTCAACAACAACAATAACAACATAAACATAAACAACAACAAACAACAGAGAAACTAGCAGAAAGTGACTGAAGAAAAAACCCAATTAAATAGACGCCCGACCCCCCCCCCCCCCCCCCACACCTCCCATCGCAAATGCACCGTGGGCAAAGAACAACAACAACAAAATACGTAGAAGAAATGAAAAACAAAAGAAGAGGTTAAAAATTGACAAGAACCAAAAAAAAACCCAACAAAACAACAAAATCCAGACAACCTTTCAGCATTTCGGTCGAAAACTAGACCTTCGAAACCGCTGAAGTAAAGTAGAAAAAAGACACAAGGGTTCACAAACACACTATTACCCCCCCCCCCCCACCCCACCCCCCCCCACACCACATACACAACCCCCCACCCCACGGCCACACCCACCACCACCACCACCACAACCGCCAACATTTTTGCACAGTTGCACACATAGTATAGCAAGAGCAACAAAAATCATAGATGAACTCCACCCTCCCCCCCCCCCCCCCCCCTCCCCCACACACAACCCCCCCACCCCCACCCCACACACACACCCCCCCCCCCCCACATCCCACCACCCCCCTCCTCCCCGCGCACCCTACCACCATCTTACGTTTGTACAGTTATATATACACACATAGCGAGAGCAAAAACCGTCCCACCACCACCAACCCCTTATCACCAACCCGTCACCGACATCCCCCACCCCGGACCCACCACCTCCCCCCCCCCCCCCCCCCCCATCCCCTCCCAACAACCCTGTTGCGAGACTGTTGACAGATGACGTCACATGACGTCAGCTAGGGGAAACAATGGCGACAGTTTGTGAACTTAAATGAAACTCTATCGTGTACAATATGCTCAATCCATGTATGTCCGGGAAATTCTTTTATATGGTCTTTTTTTTAAAGTGTTGAATAGTGTAAAAGAAGAAGAAAGAAGAAGAAGACGAAGAAGAAGGAGAAGAAGGAGGCGGAAGAGAATAAGGAGGAGGAGGAGGAGGAAGAAGAAAGAAGAAAGAAGAAGGAGAAGGAGGAGAGGAGGAGAAGAAGAAAGAGGAGGGGAGGAGGAGGAGAAGAAGAAGGAGAAAGGAGGAGGAGGAGAAGAAGGAGAGGAGGAATAGAAGAAGAAGAAGAAGAGGAGGAAAGGAGGAGGAGAGAAGAAGGAAAGAAGAACGAAGAAAAGAAGAAGAAGGAGGAGTAGGTGGAGGAATAGAAGAAGAAGAAGAAGAAGAAGAAGAAGAAGAAGAACAAATATGGCTGGAGACAGCTTGTGGTTGCGTGAATCTTTAGATCAAAGAAGTTAATCAATTTCTGTTTATTTTGCATGTTTGTTTGTTCGTTTTTTGTTTGATTCGTCATCAGCTGAGAGCTCTGAGTTTCACCAGTAGTTGGAGATTTTTTGCGGTTGGTTTGTTTGGGGTTTTTTGCAACTGTTTTTAACCAACCATTAAGGTAACTGCATTTTGTCTTTCGGGGATTATGTCTAAACACACAGGTGTGCATGTGTCTGTGTGTGTGTGTGTGTTTTTTTTAATTTTGTCATCCGTTCCTGATGGCACGCAATGGCCTACTCTTCCAAAAACACGGAACAGGTTTTAACGTGTGTGCAGGATGTTCTGCGTGTGTAAGCACACGAGGCCTCGAATTATAGTTTCATCCCGAGGACTTTTTAGGGGGAGTGGAGCCGGCACTGATGTTAACTACAAGGGGGGGAAAAAATCCCCATTGAACGGGATTCGAACCCGGGGTAGGCAAATCGCGATAGCAATGCGCAACGCTGTAAATCACCAGGCTATCCTGTCCCCCAAATCAATCGATCAAATCTCATCAATGCGTGTGCAAGGTATTGTGCATATGCCCACACATGGGGGCCGTAAGATTACAATCTCAGCCAAATGACTAGGCTAATAAGTAAAATGTGTGGAGATAACAACTAATCATACGAAAACAGCATAAAACGCACAAACGCGCGCGCGCAAGCACACACACACACACACACACACACACACACACACACACACACCACACACACCACACACACACACACACACACACACACACACACACACACACACACCACACACACACAACACACACTCACTCACTCACTCACACACACACACACTACAGTTGTGGATAAGATTTCAAATATGTCATTAGAACATTTATTGGCCGATAATGTGGTTATGTTGGAGACAGTTAGTTGTTTAGTTAGAAGCCCTGTTGGCAAACTTTTGCAATGGTTCTTGCTGCAGTTTAAGCTGTTTAATGCCTGTCCCCCCCCCCTCCCCACCTCACCCCTGCCCCTCCCATAATTTCTTTGTTGCTGTTTCTTTTTCTGCTTTTATATCGTGCACAGACACTAATAGGTAAACAACACACACACACACACACACCCCACACACACATAACACACATGCACACACACACACACACACCCGCGCGCGCACACACACACACACACGTTCTCTATATATTGTAACACTTTATCTTTGGTCTAATATCACCTTGAGTGAACAGACGTTACATTAAAGAAAGAACACACATACACACTTTTTGGGAGTCTAAAATCGCGAGATAGGAATAAACGTTGAAGTGAAGATATCACACACACACACAACAACACACACACACCACACACACACACACACAACACACACACACACAATCACACACTTTTTTCTTCAGATAGATGGCTTGATGGAAAAAAAAGCAAATGCACTGCTTATTCAATGTACCATCTGAAAATAAAAGTTTGACTTTGACTTTCCACACACACACACACACACACACACACACACACACACACACACACACACACACACCACACACACACACACACACACACACACCCACACACACACACGCTTCCAAGCAACAAGAATATAATCATTCGCCAAAACTTCACTATACCACTCTGAGAGTTATCAGATGAAACAATTGTTACGATCTAAGGTTGTAAGCCAAGCAAACACGTGGGTTGTTTTTTTAAGAAAAAAGAGAGATTAGTCAATCAATAAATCAATCGATGGTCCAATTAAACTATTTACTTCACAGTAGGGTACAATAAGCAGACATGCTTTTCTCATTTAGCCCTTGCACCTAAGGCATGCACTAGCGCACTCGCACGTGCGCGCGCCCACACACACACGCACACACACACACACACACACTTTTTTACACAGAGGAGAGAGAGAGGAGAGAGAGAGATGAGGAGAGAGAAGAGAGAGATGAGAGAGAGGAGAGAGAGAGAGAGAGAGAGAGAAAAGTTTCAGAGACAGAGTCAGTCAGACAGATTCAAAAAAAAGAGAGAGAGAGAAGAAGAAGAGAGAGAGCAGAGATCAGGAGAAGAGAGAGAAGAGAGAGAAGAGACAGAAGACAGACAGCAGACAGACAGACAGGACAGACAGCAGACAGACAGAGAGTTTCAGAGACAGACAGACTGAGACAGAGACAGACACAATCATACAGACAGATGGACAGAGATAGAGAGACAAGACAGAACAGAGACAGATAGACAGAGACAGACAGAGAGAGATAGACAGACAGGTAGACAACTGACAGAGAGAGATACAGAGACAGGGAGAGGGACACAGAGACAGAGAGAAGACAGAGATAGCGACAAAGACAGACAGACAACGACAGAAGACACACACACACACACACACACCACACACACACACACACACACACACACACCAACACACAAGTCTAATATCATTATAGTGAACATACGTTAATACAAGAACGAATGAAACAAACAAACGAAGGAAGGACGAACGAAGACAAAACACACACACCCACACGCACACGCACACGCACGCACACACACACCACACACACGCACACGCACAAAACACACACACACACACCCCCACACACACAAAAGAGACCACATTCACACCGACCCCAAATACAGTCAACAAGGAAACATAAACATCCAGTCAGTCAGCTTGTGGGTTGGGTAATGGTGACAAAAGTTGCAATGTCGCAGTTTAAAACCTACTTTACTTTTCTTTTCTTTTCTTTTTTTTTCTTTTTATCGTAATTAATATTTCTTACAGTTCATTTTTATTTCTGGCTGCGCAAAGTATGAAAGAGAGAGAGAGAGAGAGAGGGGAGAGGGGAGGGGAGAGAGAGAAAAGAGAGGGGACCCCACACACACACACACACCACACACACCACACACACACAACACACACACACACACACACACACACATACAGAGGGAAGGAGAGCGACAGAGAGAGAGAGAGAGAGAGAGAGAGAGAGAGAGAGAGGAGAGAGAGAGAGAGATAGAGAGAGAGAGAGAGAGAGAGAGAGAAAGAGGAGAGAGAGGGGGAGTGAGAGAGAGAGAGGGGGAGAGAGAGAGAGAGAGAGAGGGAAGGAGTAAACGAGAGAGGGGAGAGACAGACAGAGAGAGACAAAAAGGAGAGACAGAGAGAGAGAGGGATAGAAACAGAGATAGAGATAGAGAGATAGTTTCGGATTCGGATTCGGATTCGGAATTTTTATTCATGTAAAGGCCATTGCCCCTAATGAAGGGGTAGAGTACACAGGTAATATTAATGAAATCACTCAACATACACAAAACATTAACAAACTTAACTAAGTCAGCACTGATCGTATTTGAATGCCTTATAAAAGTAGATCGATACATTTGGACAATATTTTCTTCATAGATGACAAAAGTAAACACAGACGAAACTGGAAAGGGGTATTTGTAAAATTTCAATGGTATATACCGTGCTTTTAGCTTACTGAAATAGGGCAACACAACATGAAATGTATTTCATCCTCATTTCCAGTTTTACACATGGACAAGTCAAATCCAATTCAGAATAGGGTTTTGTAGCGATTTTGGTGTGTACTAATTTCTGAAATGCCAAATCTAAACCTGGTCATAATAAATTTCAAATTTTTTGTCTAGATCCATTTCAGATAGGGTTTTCCTGTCATGAACACCACAAAAATTCTATAGATGCTAAACCTCTCACTGTTTTTTAACGTGGAAGTCCCTTCTTGCATCTGCATAAGATCAATCTTTCTTTAAACCCGGGATAAAAACTCTTTAACATTTTGAAAAACCTCCATTTTCCATACATACCCAAAACCATTTTCATTAATCTACAACGAATATTTGATACCCAGTTTCTTTTGCCTCTTACATCCAACTCATATAGCATTTTATAAGCTTTCTTTGGGAATCTAACATCTTCCATCATACTAATTTTAACCAATGACGAAAACAGCGTATAACAAGTTGATATAAATGGAATATCTGTTCGTTTCACCATAAAAGAAGTCATTTGGGGTTCTCCTTTCAACCCCAGAAACTTTTCAATGCAAACAAATGTACTTGTCACACTGACGAGCTGCATTATCCAGGGCCCCCAAAATTCTGCCCCATACAAAGCAATAGGTGCAACCTGTGAATCAAACAGTTTTAAAAACAATTCTAAGCCTGGTTATTCAGGGATCGAAATTTTCTCATGATGCATATGACAGCATTCTTGGCTTTACTCTAAGGTCGTTACATGCTAATGTGAAGCTAAGTCTTGTAGAGAATAATATACCCAAAAAATTTGTATGCATTTACCCAGGCATTTCAAAACCATTGTATTTTCCCTGTTTCCCCTTTTGAGAGATGGCCACCTTTTTAAATACAATTATTTTACTTTTATCTAAGTTTACCGTTTAAAACCATAGAATGTGCTGCTTTTTGTAACTATTTAGTTGCGTTTGTAAACCAATAAACGTTTCAGCTAGTAAAACTATATCATCTGCTAAAAGCAAAATGAAGAGTTCAAGATAATCGTTATTAAATAAAGCCCCATGTCTTCCATTTTTAATAACCCTCAGTAGCAATCTCATTGATGAATAAGGAAAATAGAGATAGAGAGATAGAGAGAACAGAGAGACAGCCCAGAGAGACAGATAAAGACATACATACATACATACATACATACATACAGACAACGGACAGACAGAGAATGACAATGACAGAGAGACACACAACAGGCAGGCAGACAGGCAGACACAGAGAGGGGGGGGGGGGGGGGGGGGGGGGGGGCAGAGAGAGAGAGAGAAAGGGACAATGACAGAGAGACAGACAGAGACAGACAAGAGGAGACAGACAAGACAGAGAGAGGCGAGAAAAGACAGACACAGACAGACAGACAGACAAACAGACAGACAGAGAGAAAGGATGGCAGCGGAAAGAAAGACGGTTCATTTTATGCTACTGTGAAGGAATTCATTCTAAAGCTCCATTGTGCGTGACAGAGAGAAGACCGTTTAAGATTTCAGCTGTGGGGGGAGTAGTGCAGTGGTGCATGCTAGGTCATGTCATGTCATACGTGGGCGTGTCACAGTGTCTGTGGGTGTGTCGTGAGGGGTGGGAGTGGGGAATGGTGGAGGTGTGGGGGTGTTGGGTTTGGGAAAAGGGGTGGGGGGGTTTCGTTGGAGGGGGGGTAAGGGAGAGGGACTGGTATGTTTTTGGGGGGTGGGGGTGGGAGTGTGCTGTTGTGTGCGTGCGTGCGTGAGTAAGAGAGAGGAGAGAGAGAGAGAGAGAGAGAGAGAGAGAGAGAGAGAGAGAGAGAGAGAAAAGTGGTGTAAGGTGTGTTGTGTGTTTGGGTGTGTGTGTGTGTGTGTGTGTGTGTGTGTGTGTGTGTGTCTGTGTGTGTGTCTGTGTTGTGTGTGTGTGTGTGTGTGTGTGGGGTGTGTGTGTTGGTTTGTGTGTGGTGGGGGAAGGGGTCGTGGGGGGATGATGTGTGCTCTGTGTGTGTATGTTTTGTGAGGGGGAGGCGTTTTCTGTGTGTGTGTAATTATGCATGGATGTGCGTGCATGCCTGTGTGTGAGTTATGTGTGGGTGCGAACGTACATGCGTAGTTGCATTGTTGCGTAGCTACGAGCACAAGGGCCTCAACTTTTGTTTGGTTCCAATTTTCAGCTTTCCGAAAAGGATGGTTGTTTTGGGGTTGGGTTTTGTGTTTTTTGCATGCACTTGAAATTCTATTTTTCTCCTATCTACACTTCAATGCTGTCTGGCATAAAAGAAAACCACAACCACCCTCACTTGTGTGAGACCGATGGGCTTGTATCGATAAAAGTAAAGTGTAAAAGACAACCGACAGTCATGGCGTCTTGGTTAGAAACCAAAATCCCAGTTGAGGGGATTTAGGATTTGAAAACCAGCCTGGGGGTCTGACAAAGTACACATAGATTTCTCCACAAAGGCAAGATGACTAATACTAACACGAGATTCAAGATTCAAGATTTAATGCGCCTTTAACCCTCTTGGGGAATGGAGTATTTCAGCCAACAAAATCAACTGTAACATAATGATATAATTTTGCATTAACAAAATACGTTTACAACATTGCATGTGACAGAAATAAATAATGCAGTCAACCTTTTCATCAATGTGACGCAATGCTTACTCTTGATTATAAATTTGCTAAGTCTTAATAACGTCTATTTGAGGGAAGAGAACAAATTACAAAAATGTATACATGGGTCTCGGATACAGATATTCTTGAGGTAGAAACTTCCGAGCTCTGAAAACTTGGACATTCCATTATAAAGTGAAAACCATCGCCTTTGTTTCATCTTACATGTTGACAAAGACGATTTTCGCGTTGAATGCTATTCATTCTTTCAACCAAGTAAAGGTAAAGGTGTCCCATAACCTATGTGGTCGTAGGGGGGCGAGGCATCAGAGACCTCACTTCTCTCAAAAAAAAAAAGGTAAAGAGAGTCCCATAACCTATAAGTCGTAGAGGAGTGAGCATAAAAGGGACCTGCTTCTTGGGGGCCCAAAGACATGAAGGCGGCACCATTTTCTCCCCGCTGTTTTACCTTCCCTGCCCCTAAAGAGGGCAGGTACCATTTACACTGGATGAACTGGGGGGACTGTACTGAAGCCAAGGCGCGCAAACGGTCACCCATTCAACTGGTAACCACGCTCGACGCTGCTTAACTTAAGCTGGGGGGAAAGCGAGTGCTCTGACCACTGAGCTATCCCGTCCTGTCAAATCAAACCAGTAGTGGCTAGATTCACAGAGTCCCAGTTGAGGGGATGGAATTTCAAACCTTCGTCAGGGGATTTTCTGGTCTAGGGCCGGATGCTATATACATACCCAGTCCAGATCTGTTGTGTAGGCTAGGTGTGTATGGTATTGATGATTGGGAAGATTAGTTCCACACCGTTAAGTATCTTTTCACTTTACGGGTTTTTTGTTTGTTTGTTTGTTTGTTGTTTGTGTTGTTGTTGGGGTTGGGGTTTTTTGCGGGGGTTGTTGGTCAAATGACTTCACGTGTGGGGTGTGTTTTGTTTTGTGTGTGTGTGTGTGGTGGTGTTGTGTGTGTGTGTGTGTGTGTGTGTGTGTGTTTGTGTGTGTGTGAGTGGTGTGTGGTGTGTGTGTGTGTGGTGTGTGTGTGTGGGGTGTGTATGTTGGATTTGTGTGTGTGTTGTGTGTTTTGCATATCAATCAGTCAAGTCAAGTCAAATTGTTATTTCTGGATGGTACATCGAATAAGCAACGCGTTTGCTTTTTTTCATCAAGCCATCTATCTAAGAACTCTCTCTCTCTCTCCTTCTCTCTGGATGTGTGTGTGCGCGCATGCGTGCATGCGAGTAAAACTGGGATGAGTGGCGTGGGAGCAGCGGGATTGACACATCGTTGAAGAAGAGAAAGCAGCTACACAAACATGCCCAAAGAAAATAAATGCAAAAACAATAAAAATGAAAATTTAAAAAACAAAAAAAACCCAAACAAAAAAAGAAGAGAGAGAGAGGAAAAGAGAGAGAGAAGAGAAAAGGGAAGGGCAGACGACAACCCGACAGACAGAACCCGACAGGCAAAAACAGGGCAGACCCGGGAGACAACTAACAGCAGCATACTTTCCCCCCCCCCCTCTCCCCTCTCTAACCTCCCTCCCACCCCCCCCCCCTCTCTTTTCCCCTCCTCTCTCTCCCTCTCCCTCCCTCCCTATCTCTTCTCTCTCTCTCCCCTTTCTCCTCTCCTGTCCTCTCTCCTCTCTCACCCCATTTGCACACCAAAAACCCACAAAAACACAAACACCAAAAATTTTTTTAAAACAAAGAAGGAAGACAGGGAAAAAACCGACAGACAGGGCAGACGCAAAAACACACACATTTCCCCCCCCTACCTCCCACCCCCCACCCCATCCCACCCAAAACCGAATGAATTCTTAAAACACACGCCTCTCAAAAAACCCCCGCCCAAAAAACGTATAAATAATATTTTTTAAAAAAAAAATCTATATATCAAAAAAAACCAAAAATTTACCGAACGGGATTCCCAAACCCTTTAAAAAAATTTTCTCTCTCTCTTTTCTCTTTTTCTCTCTCCCCCTCTCTCTCTCTCTCTCTCTCTCTTCTCTCTCTTCTCTCTCTCTCTCACAACACACACACACACCACACACAACCCAAAAACACACACCACACGCCCCGCAGCCCACGCACCACGCATTTAAACACAAACACACAACCCCACACACACAAACTCAAAACAACACAACCTCAAAACACACAATTTTTCTCTCCACACAAAACATCACCACAAAAGCAAAGCACCCAACACCACACAAACACACACA
>CM054137.1:77128550-77138550 GCA_028751875.1 Rapana venosa | reverse complement strand
TTTGAAAAACATTTGACCATCGAAACTTTATTTCATAGATTTTGTCTGCATTGCACCATGTTTGTAAATATCTGTTTGTTTAAACTTTTGATTATTTATCATTGATTGCATGACTGTGTAAGATTAGGTTGAATGCATGCGCTTTGATTTGTCTTTGCAAGATATAGCGCTATATAAGTTCCATTTATTATTATTATTATTATTATTATTACTATTAATTCTTTTATATCGAGGATAATGGAGTAAGCCTTTATGTGCTTTTTTACATCCAGTCCCCGTGTGTATGCGGATTTGTGACTACTGTCATCTGCTCCCACCGGCACACAATGGCCTACTCTTACGAAAAGCGGAACAGGATTTAACGTGTGCGCAAGATGTTTTGCGTGCGTTCGCACACGGGACCTCAGTTTATAGTCTCATCCGAAGGACGTGTGTGTGTGTGCGCGTGTGCGCGCGCTCGTGTATGTGTATGTGTGTGTGCGTGAGTGCATGCGTCCGTGCTTGCGTGCATGTGTATATTTGTGTGTGTGTGTGTCTTTGTGTATATGTGATGGTGGTGATGATGGGAGAGAGTGTACAGGAGGGGGAAAAAGAGGGGAGAGGGGAGAGGGAAAGAGAGGAGGATTGAAGTGTACCGTGTAAGAGGTGGACGATAGGTCAACAATCCTCCCTCTTCTTCCATCTCCCCCTCTCCACCCCCCCCCCCCCTATCCTCGCCCCTACCCCCTGCCATCCCTTCTCTCACCCCCTCTCACCCCCTCCCGCCCTTTCATCGAGCTGTGGATGATGATATGGATGAAGTGAATCAGACACGTAGCATGGTTGGTGGCTAAAAGTGACTGTAAAAATCTGTGATGAGCTGGGTTGTACTGCATTAGTTGATGGTACCATGTTGAACTGTATTGTAAGGGGTTATTGTGTCCTAATGAATCGTGTTGTTCTCTCTCTTACTCTCTGTCTCTGTCTCTCACTCTCTCTTCTCTCTTCTCTCTCTCTCTCTCTCTCTCTCACACACACACACACACACACACACACACACAACACACACACACACACAAACACACACACACACACACACACACCAACACATACACCAGAGGGAGAAGAGAGAGAGAGAGGAGGAGAGAGAGAGGGAGGAGAGAGAGAGAAAGAGAGAAGAGAGAGAAGAGAGAGAGGAGAGAGAGGGGGGGGGGGGGGGGGGGAGGGAGATTTTTCCTCTGGAGTTAACATCAGTACCGACTCCACTTCCCCCAAAAGTCCTTCCGATGAGACTATAAACGAGAGAGAGAGAGAGAGAGAGAGAGAGAGAGGAGATGAGAGAGAGAGAGAGAGAGAGAGAGAGAGAGAGAACAACCGACTAATCTATCCCTTCTCTTTCCCTCCCTTCCCTTCTCTCTCCCCAAAACAACGAAAAACACACAACACAGAGAACCAACAGTACAAACAGCCCCTTTAAAAAAACACACGAAACAAAACAAACCCAAATAAAAACCAAACAAGCAGAACCACTCCAACCCCTGACTCCAATTAAAAAAAAACAACACAAAACAAAACAAAAACAAAATACAACAAAACTAAACAATGCAAAACAAAACAAGAGCGCTTTGATTTGTTGCTTTACAAGATTCAGCGCTATATAAATTCCATACATTATTATTAAAACCAAAACGAAATAACGCACAACAAGCCCCCTACCCCCAAAACATTATAATTATGCTGTCAGGAAAGCGTTAATTGTGGCCAGAACCGCATGAAATAATGAAATCAGGGGCTTTTTGGGTTTGGGCTTTTGTTTTTTGGTTTTGTTTTGTTTTGTTATGTTTCGTTTTTAACACCATGCAATATACTAGCTACGGCATGGAACGGTGTGGTAACAGCTGTGGCTCTGTATAACAGAAGGCTACTCTATACACACACACACACACACACACACACACACACACACACACACACACACACACACACACACACACACACACAGGCACGCACGCACGCACGCGCACACCACCACACTCGCACACACACGCGCGCGCGGCACACACACAACACAAACCCCCCCACACCACCCGCGCGCGCACAACACAACCAAAACACCCCCACCCCACACCCCCACACACACACACCCACACACACACATGCGCGCGCGCCACACACACAAAAAAAAAAAACACAAACACCACACAACCACCACACCCACACACACACCACACACCACACACCCCACAACACACACACCCACACACACCAGACGTTAAATTGAAGCAACAACAACACAACCACAGCGCGCGGCCCCATACCAACACCACTACACACCGACCACCATACACAACACACAACACAACACAACCTTACACACACACACCGCCACACAGATCAATCTAATATGACCATTTTTCTCTGACGTCCATGTTTCGTAATCTTTTGTTTGTTGTATATAATTCCCTTTTGTTTGGGGTTTTTTGTTTTTTTTTTGGTTTTGTTTTTGGGGTTTTTTCTTTGCTGTTGCTGTTGTTGCTGCCTGCTGTTTTTGGGTTTTTGTTTGGTTTTTTGGATGATGGAGATGTGAGACGACGACGAGACGGATGATGAGGAGAGGGGAGAGGAGGAGGATGGTTGTGGTTGTGGCTGTGGTGGTGGTGGTGGTGATGATGATGGTGGGGGTGGTGGAGGGATGGTGGTGGTTGGGAGGGATGGTGATGATGATGGTGGTGGTAGTGATGATGACGGGGACGACGACGACGATGGTGACGGGTGATGATGACGACGGTGATGACGGTGACGACGACGACGATGACGACGGTGATGATGATGATGATGATGATGATGATGATGATGATGATGATGATAAGGACGATGATGGTGATGTCGGTGTGGCGTAGAGGTGTGTTACGGCAATTGGTCAGTGGGGTCAGCACAAGTGGACAGAGCACGCCACTTCAGGCGCTCAACATCATAGCCCCCCCCTCCCCTCCCCTTCCCCCTCCCCCCCCCCCCCTCCCCTCCCCCTCACCCCCTCCCCCCTTATCCACTTCCATCCCCCTCATCTCTAGTAATCCTCTCTCTGTCTCTCTGTTTCTGTCTCTCTACTTGTATGTCTGTCTGTCTGTCTGTCTCTGTGTTTCTGTCTGTCAACCTATATGTCTGTCTCTGTCTGTTTCTCTCTCTCTGTGTTTCTGTCTGTCTACCTATATGTCTGTCTCTGTCTGTCTGTCTGTCTGTCTCTCTCTCTCTCCTCTCTCTCTCTCTCTCTGTTTCTGTGTGTCTACCTATATGTCTGTCTGTCTCTGTCTCTGTCTCTCTCTCTCTCTCTATCTGTTTCTGTCTGTCTACCTATAATGTCTGTCTGTCTCTGTTTCTCTCTCTCTCTGTTTCTGTCTGTCTCCCTTTATGTCTGTCTGTCTCTGTTTCTCTCTCTCTCTCTCTCTCTCTTTCTCTCTCTCTCTGTGTTTCTGTCTACCTATATGTCTGTCTTTCTCTGTCTGCTACTCTCTCTCCTCTCTCTCTCTCCTCTCTCTCTCTCTCTCTCACGTCTCTCTCTCTCCTCTCCCTCTTTCTCCTCTCTCTCTGTGTTTCTGTCTACCTATATGTCTGTCTTTCTCTGTCTGCTACTCTCTCTCTCTCTCTCCCTCTCTCATCTCTCTCTCTCTCCTCTCTCTCTCTCTCTCTCTCTCTCTCCCTCCTCTGTCTCTGTTTCTGTCTGTCTACCTATATGTCTGTCTGTCTCTGTCTCTGTCTGTTTCTGTGTGTGTGTGTGTGTGTGTGTTTCTGTCTGTCTACCTATGTGTCTGTCTGTCTCTGTCTGCTACTCTCTCTCTCTCTCTCTCTCATCTCTCTCTCTCTCTCTCTCTGTCTGTCTGTCTGTCTGTTTATGTCTTTCTACCTATATGTCTGTCTGTCTCTGTCTGTTTCTCTCTCTCTCCTCTCTCTCTCACTCTCTCTCCTCTCTCTCTCTCTCTTTCTCTCTGTGTTTCTGTCTGTCTACCTATATGTCTGTCTGTCTCTGTCTCTGTCTGTCTTCTCTCTCTCTCTGTGTTTCTGTCTGTCTACCTATATGTCTGTCTGTCTCTGTCTCTGTCTGTCTTCTCTCTCTCTCTGTGTTTCTGTCTGTATACCTATATGTCTGTCTGTCTCTGTCTCTGTCTGTTTTTTTCTCTCTCTCTCTGTGTTTCTGTCTGTCTACCTTTATGTCTGTCTGTCTCTGTTTCTGTTTCTGTTTCTGTTTCTCTCTCTCTCTCTCTCTCTCTCCTCTCCTCTCTCCCTTCTCTCTCTCTCCTCTCTCTCCCATCTCCTCTCTCTCTCCTCTCTCCTCTGTTTCTCTCTGTCTACCTATATGTCTGTCTGTCTCTGTCTGTTTCTCTGTGTGTGTGTTTCTGTCTGTCTACCTATATGTCTGTCTGTCTCTGTCTCTGTCTGTCTGTCTGTCTGTCTGTCTCTCTCTCTCTGTTTCTGTCTGTCTACCTATATGTCTGTCTGTCTCTGTCTGTTACTCTTTCTCTGTGTTTCTGTCTGTCTACCTATATGTCTGTCTGTCTCTGTCTGCTACTCTCTCTCTCTCTCTCTCTCTCTCTCCTCTCTCTCTCTCTCTCTCTCCTCTCTCTCTCTTCTCTCTCTCTCTCTCTCTGTCTCTCTCTGTCACAAACACACAACACAGAGAGAATTTCCAGAAGGTGGGGATGCTGTTTATACTGACAGGCCCCCAGCGTCCCCACGGGGGAGACTGGTTATGGAAGCACAGGTTTTGAACTTAGCGTCAGTCAGTCGTCGTCATCATCATCATCATCATCATCATCATCAGCAGCAGCAGCAGCATCAGCAACAGCATCATCATCATCATCATCATCATCATCATCAACCTTGACTATCGTAGATCAGCCAGTCAACCTTTGACTGTTGTTGCTATTGTCTGTCCTTGTCCTTGGAAGGCGTTCCCCAGCTTAACACACCCTGGGGATCACCCAGGATGTAATAGTTGTACCCTGCCTCACTTATCCCACCTCAGAATAATAATAAATGAAATTTGTATAGCGCTATATCTTGCAAAGACAAATCAGAGCGCTTCACTGTGAGACTGGCAGTGAGTACACACTGGATGAGAAGCTTGGGGTGTAGGGCTGTTTTCAAAGAACTGGCCTCAAAGACAGGTACCTTCACTATGTTTTCGCCTGGACTAATTTTTCACCTTGATTATATTTTCACCTTGACCGTATTTTTTCACCTTGGCTATTTTTTCAACTTGACAATTTTTCACTTTGACAGTATTTTCACCGTGACTATATTTTCACCGTGACTATATTTTCACCTTGACTATATTTTCACTGTGACTGTTTTTCACCTTGACTATTTTTCACTTTGACTATTTTCCCCCACCTTGACTATTTTTCACCTTCACTATTTTTCACCTTGACCGTATTTTTTTCACCTTGACTATTTTTCACCTTGACCGTATTTTCGACTTGACTATATTTTTCACCTTGACTATTTTTCCCCACCTTGACTATTTTTCCCCACCTTGACTATTTTTTTCACCTTGGTTATTCTTTCACCTTGGTTATTCTTTCACCTTGACTATTTTTTCCACCTTGACTATTTTTTCCATCTTGACTATTTTTCACCTTGACTATTTATTTGTTCACATTGACTGTTCACATTGACTATTTGTTCACATTGACTATTTTTCACTTTTATGTTTTCACCTTGACTATGTTTTCACCTTGACCGTATTTTTCACCTTGACTATAATATTTTCACATTCACTATTTTTTCACCGTTACTGGGCTTTTTTAAGACCAGTCAGTTTCCCAAGAGAAACATGTTATATGTATATATTTTATTTTTCTGAGGATAATTGAATAAATACTCATGTGCTTTTTAAAAAGAATCCCCGAAGTCAAATCGCGGCGACCTGAATGCTGAACTAACATGGAGTTCTAGCCGAGGAATGAAAAAAGACAACCACAATGAAGTGTATTGAGTTTAGCATAATACCAAACATCATAACAAGAAGCCACATTAGCACAACAACAAACATGAATAACCAAAAGTCACTTAAGCACAATGACAAACACGATAGCAGCAATCAATATATCACAAAACACCCAAACAACCGTCACATTAGTGCAAAAACAAACTCTTTAACAGCAGTCAAATTAGCACAATACCAAACACGTTAACAGCAGTCAAATTAGCACAATAACAACTCGTCAACAGCAGTCAAATTAGCACAATACATACTCGTTAATAGCAGTCAAATTAGCACAATACATACTCGTTAATAGCAGTCAAATTAGCACAATACATACTCGTTAACAGCAGTCAAATTAGCACAATACATACTCGTTAATAGCAGTCAAATTAGCACAATACATACTCGTTAATAGCAGTCAAATTAGCACAATAACAAGCATATTAACAGCAGTCAAATTAGCACAATAACAAGCATATTAACAGCAGTCAAATTAGCACAATACAAACTCGTTAACAGCGGCCAAATTAGCACAATACATACACGTTAATAGCAGTCAAATTAGCACAATAACAAGCATATTAACAGCAGTCAAATTAGCACAATAACAAGCATATTAACAGCAGTCAAATTAGCACAATACATACTCGTTAATAGCAGTCAAATTAGCATAATAGCAACTCGTTAACAGTGGCCAAATTAGCAAAATACCAAATACGTTAACAGCGGCCAAATTAGCACAATAACAACGCGTTAACAGCAGTCAAATTAGCGCAATAACAACGCGTTAACAGCAGTCAAATTAGCACAATAACAACGCGTTAACAGCAGTCAAATTAGCGCAATAACAACTCGTTAACAGCAGTCAAATTAGCTTAATCACAACTCTTTAACAGCAGTCAAATTAGCACAATAACAACTCGTTAACGGCAGTCAAATTAGCACAATAAAAACTCGTTAACAGCAGTCAAATTAGCACAATAACAACTCGTTAGCAGCAGTTAAATTAGCACAATAGCAACTCGTTAACGGCAGTCAAATTAGCACAATAACAACTCGTTAACAGCAGTCAAATTATCACAATAACAACTCGTTAATGGCAGTCAAATTAGCACAATAACAACTTGTTAACTGCAGTCAAATTAGCACAATAACAAACTCGTTAACAACAGTCAAAATAGAAAAAACCATAAGAACAGTCACATCAGCACAATAGCAAACATGATATTGACAGTCACATTATCACAGCAAAAACATAATAACAAGTCGTATTAGCGCAATAACACGCACAATAAGAGCAGTCACATTTGCATAGTTACAAATGCGATAACAACAGTCACATTAGTACAATAACAAACACAATACACAACACAACACATACACACACACACACACACACACACACACACACACACACACACACACACACACACCAACACACACACACACACACACACACTTTAAATGTACATATTTACAGAGAGAGAGAGGAGAGAGAGAGAGGAGAGAAGAGAGAGAGAGAGAGAGAAGAGAGAGAGAGAGACAGAGAACAGACAGACAGACAGACAGACAGAGAGACAGACAGACGAACAGAGACAGACAGACTGAGACAGAGAGAGAAAGACATAGAAAGACATAGGTGCATTGGTGCATTGGTGAGAATGCGGGTGTGTCTATATCACCAAGTAGTGAATGGACATTAAACAAAACAAAACAAAACAAACAAACAAAACAAGATCAGCAGTCACGTTAGCGCAATAACACACACAGACACACACACAGACACAGACACAGACACACGCACACACACACACACACACACAACACACACAATAACAGTAGGCACAAGCATCCTTCAGACACAAGCAGATTTTCTGTCCTGGTTCTTCATCATCTTCCTTCCTCCACTTCCTCTTCCCCAATCACCCCCTCCCCCCCCCCCCAACCCACCTTTCACTCCCCCCCCCCCCTATCCCCGTCCCCCCATCAACACACATACACACGCGCGCGCACACACACACTTTTCTTCCTTCTCCTCTCTCTGTCTCTCTCTGTTCTTTGTCTCTCTCTCTCTCTCTCTCCTCATCTCTCACTCTCTCTCACTCTCTCTCTCCTCTCTCTCTCTCGCTCCTCTTCCCCTCTCTCTCTCTCTCTCTCTCTCTCTCTCTCTGATTCTCGCTCCCCTATGCCTTCTCTCTTTCTCTGTGTCCTCTGCCTCCACCCCCCCCCTCCTCCTCTCTCTCTCTCTTTTTCTGTCTGTCTCTCTGTCTGTCTCCCTCCTTGTCTGTCTCTCCACTTCTCTCTCTCCCTTCTCTCTCTTTTCTATCTCTCTCTCTTCTCTCTCTCTCTCTCTCTCTCTCTCTCTCTCTCTCTCTCCCTCCCCCTCCCCCCCCCTCCCCTCCATCCCCCCCTCTATCATCATCATCATCATCATCACCATCATCATCATCATCATCATCATCACCACCACCGTCACTCTACAATACTATACTATACTCTACAATACTATACTATAAATGTACTGTACTGTACTGTACTGTACTGTACTCTACAATACAATACAATACAATGCTATACTATACTATACTATACTATACTATACTATACTATACTATACTATACTATACTATACAATACAATACTATACTATACTATACTATGCTATACTATACTATACTATACAACACTCTACTATTCAATACAATACAATACTATACAATACTATACTATACTATACTATACTATACTATACTATACTATACTATACTTCACTATTCTATACTCTACAGTACAATACAATACAATACAATACTATACAATACTATACTATTCTATACTATACTATACAATACTATACTATACTATGCTATACTATACTATACTATACTATACTATACTATACTATACTATACTATACTATACAACACTTTACTATACAATACAATACTATACTATACACTACTATACTATACTATACTTCACTATACTATACTCCACAATACTATACTACACTATACTATACAATACTATATTATACTACACTACACTATACTAGACTATACAATACAATACTCTACTCTACTCTACTCTACAATACAACACTTTACAATACAATACAATACAATACAATACTCTTCTCTACTCTACTCTACTCTACTCTACTATACTATACTATACAACACTCTACAATACAATACTCTACTCTACTCTACTCTACTCTACTCTACTCTACTCTACTCTACTCTACTCTACTCTACTCTACTATACAACACTCTACAATACAATACTCTACTCTACTCTACTCTACTCTACTCTACTCTACTCTACTATACTATACTATACTATACTATACTATACTATACTATACTATACTATACTATACTATACTTCATTTTCGGCCTCTTCAAACCCCTGGGCAGACGATTAGTGGGGGAGGAGACAGGCAGGGATGGAGGAGGAGACAGGCAGGGATGGAGGAGGAGACAGACAGGGATGGAGGAGGAGACAGACACGGATGGAGGAGGAGACAGACACGGATGGAGGAGGAGACAGACAGGGATGGAGGAGGAGACAGTCAGGATGGAGGAGGAGACAGACAGGGATGGAGGAGGAGACAGACAGGGATGGAGGAGGAGACAGAGGAGACAGACAGGGATGGAGGAGGAGACAGACAGGGATGGAGGAGGAGACAGACAGGGATGGAGGAGGAGACAGACAGGGATGGAGGAGGAGACAGACAGGGATGGAGGAGGAGACAGACAGGGATGGAGGAGACAGGCAGGGATGGAGGAGGAGACAGACAGGGATGGAGGAGGAGACAGACAGGGATGGAGGAGGAGACAGACAGGCAGGGATGGAGGAGGAGACAGACAGGGATGGAGGAGGAGACAGACAGGGATGGAGGAGGAGACAGACAGGGATGGAGGAGGAGACAGACAGGGATGGAGGAGACAGGCAGGGATGGAGGAGGAGACAGACAGGGATGGAGGAGGAGACAGACAGGGATGGAGGAGGAGACAGACAGGCAGGGATGGAGGA
>CM054137.1:77108550-77123550 GCA_028751875.1 Rapana venosa | reverse complement strand
TTATCCTATTTCCCCTTTCAACAATTTCCAGTGAGAAAACAAATTCACTGATCCAAGTGCAAATAATGTTGATGGTTTTTTTTAAAACACAACATCTTGCACACACGTTAAATCCTGTTCCGCTGTTCGAAAGAGTAGGCCATTGTGTGCCGATGGGAACAGATGACAAAATTTGAAAAACCACATTCACACGCAAAAAAAAATCAACTGAGCGCTTTGATTTGTTACTTTACAAGATTCAGCGCTATATAAATTCCATACATTATTATTAGTAGTAGTAGTATTAGTATTATTATTAGTATTATTATTAATGTGTGTGTGTCTACTTTCGATTTCATTTTGTCGTCTGCAGGGTTTCTCTTTCCTCCCAAACAAACGCGGAAGAGTCTGATGCCAGAGGAGGGAGAGGCCAGAAGGATGACCCCGAGAGACAGTTGCTATGACAACCCCATCTTCTCTGCGCGAGACACCGTCGACCTTGAGGAAGGTCAGTAGGTCATGACCTTGACGCGTTCAGGTGAAGGTCAAGTGTGTACATAGTGGAGTGTGTGTAGGGGGGGG
Organism: Rapana venosa; assembly: GCA_028751875.1. Lineage (NCBI taxonomy): Eukaryota > Metazoa > Mollusca > Gastropoda > Neogastropoda > Muricidae > Rapana > Rapana venosa. Next base: position 77,122,989 of record CM054137.1, on the reverse strand, counting down.
GGGGGGGGAGGGTTAGGTGTGTGTGAGACTAAAAAAGTCAGCTTCACAAATAGAAAGTGTTTGATAGATAGCTATTTAGACAGACAGACAGACAGACAGACTGACAGACAGACAGACAAATGGACAGCTAGACACACAGACTGATATACATACAGACAGACATACAGACAGACAGATAGATATTCAGACAGACAAACAAATACACAGGCACGACACATAAGAGACGACGGGCAGAGAAACATGAAAAAGACAGACAGACAGACAAACAGACAAACGGACAGACCAAGTTTCAGAGCAACTGCACTCAGCACAACATGTACTTTGTGCCATAACAAACAATACAAGCCGGCCCCATCAGTCCCTAGTTTACAGAGTACATGCCCCTTGTCTTTGATCTTGTCGCCCCGCGACCTGCAGGAAGGGAGATAAATGAACTATTGTTTGCTACGTGAGTTGTCCATCCATCTGGGCGGAGCCATTTTGTTTGGTATGGGCTTGTTTTTTTGTTTTTGTTTTTGTTTTGCTTTTTGTTTTAATGTTGTTTTGGTTGCTGTTGTTGTGGTCTGGTTTTTTACTTGGGGGTGGGGGTCAGGGGGGCTAGTTGGTTTGATAATGTTTGCTCTCTTTTCCTTGTTCTTTTTTTTCTGTGTGGTCTTCATAATGGTGAATAGTATGTCAAAAGTTCAAAGTCATGTAAAAAAAAAACCAACAACAACATTTTCTCTAAGTTCGGTTTCATTAGAAGTGGGGGGAAAAAATTAGGAGGAAACGGTGAGTGTGTGTGTGTGTGTGTGTGTGTGTGTGTGTGTGTGTGTGTGTGTAACTTGTACCAGCACACATAATTCATGTACACAACAAGTTCTTATAGTCCTTCTCAGACCAGGAAGCGCCAATACGGTTTGGACACATCGGTCAACATCTTTTTCTTTTTTTTCTTTCTTTTTTGTAAATCATGGACAGTTAGTTATCTCTCAGAAGAGCACCGATACAGTTTGAAGTCAGGGACTGAAGAAGCAATGTCAGATTCTTGTTCACCGGGTAAGTTCTCTGTGGATGCCTTGTGTCTTTCATACACTGTGAGGAACGAGATAGCCTAGTGGTTAGAGCGTTGCGCTCGTACTCCATCTGACAGGCCCTGGTTCGAGCCCCCACCGAGACGCCCATTCGAGGAGAATTTTTTGCCCCTAGAGTTAGCATCAGTACTGACTCCACTCTAGCTCTCCCCAAAAGTCCTTCAGATGAGACTGTAGACCGAGTTCCTGTGTGCGAATGCACGCAGAACATTTTGCGCACACCTTAAAACCTGCTCCGCCTTTCGGAAGAGTAGGTCAGTGTGTGCCGCTGAAAATGGATGACATTTTTAAAAAATATATGCACACGGGTACTGGATGTAAAAAAAATCACATGAGTGCTATTTCATTTTCTTAAAGAAAATCTTGAATAGTCATAAAAAAAAGATATTGACTGTGAGTTATGTGCTTTTGTTATTAGAACAAAGAAAACAAAAAAGGAAAACACAAAAATATTAAGACTTACATTTCATTTTGCGTGCTATTTGGATTTAGCATAAAAGCAACAAGAACAACAACAAAGACAAAAGAAAAAATGCAACAAAACACTACAGGCATTCTACACAATTCATAAAGACCCAATAACATTTAACCAACTGGGTAAGTTTGCGCTTCTGTAAATAGACCTTTACATATCTAGCAGCAGGTATGGGCATAATAATATGACACATGCTGTTCCCTCCTGGCAATGATAGTAAGAGCTTTGGTGACAAAAGAATTGTAGGACTCTTTATGACGTCTGGCTTCTATGCATGGGGGGTTAATTAATTAAATACCACCAATCCATTTACAAAGTGTCCGCTGAATTGTGTAGCCCAGAAAACGGCCATTTGTATCATCAGCTGCTGTTGTATCCAGTGTGGCTGTACCTGGGGTGACATCTGTCAATGCTGGCCGCTGATGTCGTGATAGTTGTCATAAGAGCGCTAGAGAACGGTTTGTGACGTCCTGTTGCTGATAGTGATCTCCCCTCTTTCAACTTTGAGGGCAAATCTGGGTTGTTGCTTTTTTCTTCTTTTTTCTATCCACTCATCGGTCCATTTCTTTGTTTGTCTGTATGTCTTTATCACTTTCTGTCTATCTGTCTGATCTTGTTTTTCTCTTTAATCTCTTTGTCTATCCGTTTCAGAGTGTTTAGCACTGTTAAGGACTGGTTTGTTTCGAAAGTTCATAGCAAAAGTCAAATCTAATCTACAGATCCGGGAGTGAGATATCCTAGTTTTCTTTTCTTTTTTTTTATATCATTTTCATTTTCATACCACTTTTAAGTCTCTCTGTGTGAAATGCAGGCTGCTCTCCCCGGGGAGAGCGCGTCGCCACGAGAGCAGCGCCACCCATTATTTTTTTCCCTGTCTTCACTCGTGGTCTGACGGCCTGGGGATCGATTCACCACCAAGGCACCACTGTTTAAGGGGATTTTCCCCCTGAAGTCAACATAGTCCCGACTCCACTTCCCCGAAGAAACTCCTTCGGATGAGACTATAAATCGAGGTCCCGTGTGCCAAGAACTCATAATAATAATAATAATAATAGTAGTAATAATAATAATGATAATAATAATAAATGGAATTTATATAGCGCTATATCTTGTAAAAACAAATCAAAGCGCTTATTTTTATGTAGTTTAAGCCTCCGAATCAATCTTCATGCACATGCTTTTGCACTGCAGTCAACAGCTAAGTAAAACTTTTGGAAGAGTAGGCCAGCGAGTGCTCAGTAGGGAACTGATGACAAACTTGACCCCCCAAAAAAGCCTGCGTGCACACTGGTTTCTATATCATCTCCGGAGTCGGATTACGGCTACCTTAATATGTTCTAACCACTACACCTACACTGTACCTTAATATTTTACCCACTAAAAGAGGTCGCGTACGCCAAATATGACCTTGATTGGTGATCGTAGGAACTCTAGCCGTAGAACGAGGTTGAAAAAACAACAACTCTATAGACAACCTCACTATTTTTCTTCCGAAGGACTTTCCATGGGGAATGAAGTCAGACTCAATGTTAATTCTGCAAATGGCGGGGTGGGTGGGGGTAGGGTGGGGGCGTGGTGGGGGTAGGGGATGGGGGGTGGTCCTCGCAGCAAACAGTCAGCTTAACTGAAACACGAACCCAATACTCTGACGATCGGTCGTCTAGAGGTAACGCACCGGCCTAGAAAGCGAAAAGTCCGGGTCGGAAGCGTGCGCGGTGGTTTGATCCCCGTTTGGGCCCGAAACTCCCTTCCCCCACCCGCCACATCCCTCATCCATTAGACTATGAGTGGTGGTCTGGGTGCTAGTCTTTTAGGTAGCATGACATGGTGAGGCCTCGTCAGGGTTTTTTGGTTTGGGTTTTGGTTTGGGTTTTTTACTACGCTATTAGCGCAATGAAAGAATACAGGGCCAATTGGTGGAAAGTTGTCCTGGCAAATTTCTGTTTAACAAATCCTGCTCTGACAAAAAAACAACACCACACCCACAAAACCCACACACACGAATGAATATATATATATATTATAATATATATATAAACTTATATATATATATAATATATATAATATTATATATATATATATATATATATATAATATATATATATATATATATATATATATATATATATCGGCAGGGTGTGATGGCTACACCCTCTGCCCATGGGGAGGGGGAGGGGGAGCGAGCAGCCAGAATTTCAGGCAGAGAAAATAAAATTGCTATAACAGTAAAGATCAGTCACTAAGATACCATCATCATTCCATACATGTGTAATGAGGACCCGCCGTGTTGGCCGTGTCATTGCTGGCACTACGTGCGCTTAACCGGGACAGTTGTCACCTACAATCATAATGCCTACAAGGGGAAACAGGTTGTGCGTTTGATCGTGTAGCTGACAGAACCAGCTGGTCTACCTACCTGCCTACCTACCTACCTGTTGTACTTACCTGCTGTCGCTATAATATCTCTGCTTTCTGATCTCATCTGTGTACCTGTGACGGGAGACAGGTACGGCGGAGTGGATAGGATGACACAAAGTACTGAGGTCATGTGATGCTAGGGTGGGGGGTGGTATTTTTGTTGTTTGTTTGTTTGTTTGTTTTTCTTCTCTCCTTTCCTGGGCTGTGAAATTAACCAAATAATGATTATATAGAATCCAAAAGACGGACAGGGTTAAAGAAAGAACGAGAGAAAGAAAGGACGAAAGAAAGAGAGAGAATGAATGAATCTTTATTTTTCAAGGGTAACAGAATAACCGTAGGCATACTTTTTTTTCATCCGGCCCTTGCCCTGATTAGGAACTATCGACAAAACAAGGGACAAAACCCTAGTACAACAACGCCAACCCGATTTAAAAAGATAAGTGTATATTTATTTAACAATACATAATCCCTAACTGACCTGAACATATGAGAGAGAGAGAGAGAGAGAGAGAGAGAGAGAGAGAGAGAGAGAGAGAGATAGGACAGAAATGAGGAAGCCAAGAAGGTGTTAAGATAGAAAGAAAAACATTGCAACTTTTGCTATTGATAATCTGTTTCTTTTCGTTGCTGCTGCTGCTGTTGCTACTGCTGTTGTTGCCGCTGCTGCTGTTGTTGCCGCTGCTGCTGTTGTTGTTGTTCTTATTACTACTACTACTACTACTACTACTACTACTACTACTACTACTACTACTACTATTACTGCGAATCTCAAATTCTCCACAGACGATTCATTTTCATTCCGTGATCTCTCTACAGTATTTCTACACCCAACGCTTCAGCTGTGCACGCCCGGTTTTCTCGTCCGAGACAAAAGCATTATCCAGGCGTCATTGGCGCCAAATGTGTGCACACGCACGCATGCGCTTGTGGCTTGCACATGCGCAACAGGCCTGTAATCTGCCAGGGCTATCAAATATTCATTGATGTGTGTGTAGGTGTGTGTGTGTGTGTGTGGGGGGGGGGGGGAGACTAGAGGGGGGGGGGAGTGTGTATTGATCTGGGAACATCTCCCCTTCTCTTTCTATAGCTCATTGATTTCTTTCTTGTCTACGATTCAGGTAGCTTAGCTTTTACCTGGCTCTCTCTCTCTCTCTCTCTCTCTCAACTCTTCTCTCTCATCTCTCATCTCTCTCTCTCTCCTCTCTCTCCTCCTCTCATCTCTCTCTCTCTCTCCTCTCTCTCTCTCTCTGGGAGCGCGTGCGTATGTGTGTGTGTGTTAGCTTTTCCTTTCTCCTTTCTTTCTTTCTTGTCTTCCTTTTTCTTCTCCCCCCCCCCCCCCCCCCCCCCATCTTTTTTCATAAACACATTTTATTACATTAGTAGATATACGCATTTAATGCCGTACTCGCGTTTCGTGCACTCACGCGCAAGCACATACAAACACACACACACACACACACACACACTGACACACACACACACTGACACACACACACACACACACACACACACTCACACACACTCACACACACACCACACTCACACACACTGACACACACACACACACACACACACACACACACACACACACACACACACACACACACACACACACACTGACACACCACAAACCTGTACCCACCCATCAATGCAAACTGGCATACACATGCACACATACACATGTATTATGTTCTGTCTCAAATCGCTTTATAGTGGACAGACGTTAAAACGAAGACTCCCATGTAAATATGCACAGGTTAAAACTCCATCTTCCACAAAACGCTTTGTCCATGGTCACCAACAGCCGGTGGGAACGATGAAACAAACATACCCAGCATGCATCCAACTGCTCTCTGAAGAAGCTTCCGCCAGTCTCCAATTGCTCACAACTCTCCTCCTGAACAAAAAACAGTGCCAGTATCCCCCTCCCTCCCCCCCACCCCCTTCACCTCCCTCCACCCCCCCCCTCCCACCAGCTTCTCAAGACTTTATGGGAGCGGTCATGTGTTTCTCTGTGTTACTGAATTTCTCTGTTTCTGAGGGGTTTTTTCCCCATTGTTTCTTTTCTCGGCTAGAGCTCCGAGGTTCAGCAACGGTGAGATTTTGTGTATGCAGCTTTTTTTTGTGTGTGTGCCCAATTTAAGGTAGCCGCATTCCGACTTCTGAGATGATATTCGTGTCGAAACTCTTGGTTTGGTGAGCGCATCAGGTTATGCCTTTCTCATTGAGTTGCTCGGCTGATTTTGGTATCTTCTTCTTTTTCTCCTACTTCTTCTTCTTCTTCTTCTTCTTCTTCTTCTTCTTTCTTCTTCGTTGAACGCTCAGACTGCAACTATTGTCGTCAGTCATAATGAGCGAAAATGTGTCGCGTTGCAGTTAAGCGCCTGACAAGTCAGGCCCAGCGCATTCCACTTTGGCCTGGGAGAGAATTTTTATTTTTTGTTTAGTCTTTCTAGAAAAAAGGACAAAAGAATTGACTGCGAAGGCAGAAAATAGACAAGAAGGAGGTGAGAGAAAGAAGAAGAAAAACTAAGGCAGAAATGAAGAGAGGGATAGAAAAGAGGGAATTCCTAGCACAGAATTTCCAGAAGGTGGGGATGCTGTTTATACTGACAGGGCCCTGTCATCCCCACCAGGGAAGTTGGGATGGGGAGGGGGGGGGGGAGGTAAATTCTGTACTTTCAAATACCTTTATATTTTCCCCCACTTCATTTGATATAACATACTTCTTCTTCTTCTTCTTTCCTCATGTATAATGTACTAGAGGTGGCGTAGCACGTATGGAATAGAGCACCAACAGGAGTACATCCTAGAAACATTGAATCCGAAGCTCTGCTGATGAATATTGAAGGGGCATTGTGTTGTTTCATGCTAAGCAGCTATCTGTGTGTGTGTGTGTAGGGGGGGGGGGGGGCGGAGATGGGGTGAATTATTTATCCTGACGCCTTTCTTGTGTCTTGTCTGACCAGCCACCTCTCCTGTACAGTCGTGTGGGATTGATTACAGGTTTGGTGTGTGAGTGTGTGTGAGTGTGTGTGTGTGTGTGCGTGTCTGTGTGTGTGTGTGTGTGTGTGTGTGTGTGTGCTGTGTGTGTGTGTGTGTCTGTGTGTGTATGTGAGTGTGTGTGTCTGTGGATGGGTGGGTGGGTGATTTGGTGTTTGTGGGTAGGAGTGGGTGTGAAACTGAAGGACTCCAATTTCCTGTGGGGAAAAAGTCTTTCTTATTAGCTGAACTTTTACATCAATAAATATGGATAGACACCTACCTTAATTTTCTGTTGACCCTATGATATTTAAAAAAATAAAATCACGTATTCAATAGCCAGCAGCTCAGAGAGGCAATAATTTGTTCACCCACACATTTTCTATCTTACATATGAAGCTCCCCCCACCCCCCACCCCCACCCCCAACTGCCCCAATTCAATAATGCTACCATAAATCGGACACATTTTAAAATGTGTTTTCTTGGATATCTCTAGGACATAAAGATTACATTACCAACATGACCTTATTGTTGTTGTTTTTGTTGTGTTTTGTTGTGTTGTTTTGGGGTTGTTGTTGTTTTTTTTGGGGGGGGGGGGTTTGGGGGGGGGGGGGTACCACGAAAATGTGTGGGACATAACTCAGTGCATAGGACCGGGATAGCCTAGTGGTCAGAGCATTGAACTTGTGATCTGACGTCCCAGGGATCGAGTCATCACTAAGGTACCCCATTCAAGGGGATTTTTTCCTCCCTGGACTTACAATCAACACCGACTCTGCTCTCCCGAAAGTCCTTCAGATGAGACTGAAAACTGAGGCACTGTGTGCGCACGCACACAGAACATTTTGCACACACGTTAAAACCTAACCTTACCGCCTTCAAGGAAAGAGGAGGCCATTTGTGATGGTAAGAACAAATGACAAAAAAAGAGAATGAAATAAAATAGACAAATGAATGAATGAATGAATGAAGGAAGGAAGGAAGGAAGGAAGAAAGGAAGGAAGGAAGGAATGAATGAAAAAATAAATAACCGCACGCACACTGGCATCTGAATTTAGATATTATTGGCAAAGTCAGAATCCATCTACTTAAATGATGGGCAAAATCGATGTTGTATAGGCCCTCAGAAAACTTCACCACTGGTAAACCTACCTCAGAGCTGAAGTCCAGAAACAAACACCAGCCCTTGTAGTGAAGGGTAGGTAGGTTGCTACTGAGACCCACGTACCCGGGCAGTGACTGTCTGTAATGCATGCATGAAGACTGGACTGTGGGTGGTCAGGGTCATGTTTGCACTAGGGAATCTACCCAGTCCTGTCAGTCAGTCAGTCAGCTAGCTATCTCCAGCATGGCACGTGTGTCAATGACAGTGACAATGACAAATTCTTTTATTTCGAGGATAATGAATAAGCACCCATGTGCTGTTTTGTTTTTTTTACTTCTAGTCCCCGCCCTTAGGGATATATAAGAGAGAGAGAGAGAGAGAGAGAGAGAGAGAGAGAGAGTTGGGGATGAATTGAACCTAAGACTGTTCGAGATTTTGTCCACCTGTGTGTTTGTGAGAGAGAGAGGAGAGAGAGAGAGAGAGGAGAGAGAGAGAGAGAGAAAGAGAGAGAGAGAGAGGGGGGAGGAGAGAGAGAGGGTGGTGACTGTGTGTGTGTTAGCCAGAGACTGAAGGTTTGTCAAACAATGAATGGTATGTGACAGTCGACTGTGGAATGTCACTGAATTGGTCAGGTCGGGCTCCAAGCTAGTCTTTTTGTTTCTTTTTAACTGTGCACCCCCACTTCCACCCCTTTTATTTTTATCTGCCACCCCCACCCCTCTTTTTTTTTTAACCTTCCCCCCCCCCCCCCCCCCCCCCCCCCTTGTTGTTTGGTTTGGGTTGGGTTTTTTTACTGGACCTCCTTGTTATCATTTGCTTTTATTTTTAAAAAAACAAAAGGACAACCAAGAATCTTTGGTAGCCCAGATCAGAGCCTTCAAAGTTATTGATGTATGCACGGGGGACGTTATAGCCGAGTGGTTAAGACCATTCGACTTTAATCCCATGGGTCCATGAAGTCGTGGGTTCAAATCTCGCCGGCGTCTTGTGAATTAAAAAAAAGCAGGGGATTTTTACCATCTCCCAGGTCCACTTCAAGTACACAGACCTGCCAGTGCCTTAATTCCATCCGTGTAGAAAATCAAGTTACGCACGTTACAGATCCCGTGATTCATGTCAGTGTTCGGTGGGTTACAGAAACACAAACATGCCCAGCATGCATCCACAAAGTCGGAATGCAGCTACGACAGATAAACAAACAAACAAACAAAAATAAACTCACACACACACATACACCAGTTTATTTTTGTTTGTTTATTTTTTATTCTTTACGACAGTATTTTCTCTTTTCTGAAATGTATCCTGGTACCGTGTTCATTGCCTTCACTGTCTTGTGTTTCAGGTGTGGCCAGTTTATCTTCAAAGAGGAATTCCTTGGCTGCAAAGGTAAAGTCATAGTGACAGCTAGAATTTTTGTTTTAGAACATTTTCACGAGATGTGTATGTAAGCAAGCGTGTGTGTATATAAAGTTTGATGTATATTATATGATGTATGAAGTCCATGTACACATAATTATATACTTGAGCATGCAAATTTGTACACACACACACACACGAACGCATGCACACACACACACACACACACACACACACACACACACACACACACACACACACACACACACACACACACACACACACACACACACACTCTCTCTCTCTCTCTCTCTCTCTCTCTGTCTCTATCTCTCTTTCTCTGTTTCTATCTTTCTCTCTCTCTCTGTCTCTATCTCTCTTTCTCTGTTCTATCTTTCTCTCTCCTCTCTCTCTCTCTCTCTCTCTCTCTCTCTCTCTCTCTCTCTCTCTCTCTCTCTCTCTCTCTCTCTCTTTCACACACACGCACACACACGCGTGCGCGCGCGCCCGTGGATGGGATAGCCTAGTGGTTAGAACATTGCGCTCGCAATCTGACGACTCGGGTTCGATTCCCGTTCAAGGGGATTTTTACCCTGGAGTTAACATCAGTGCAGACTCCACTCTCCCCAAAAGACCTTCGGATGAGACTATAAACCGAGACCCGGTGTGCGCACGCACACAGAACATCTTACGCACACGTTAAATCATGTTCCGCTTTTCGTAAGAGTAGGCCATTGTGTGCCGGTGGGAACAGATGACAGAATTTACAAAACCGTAATACACACAGGGATTGGATGTTAAGAAAAGCACATAAGTGCTTATTCCATTATCCTCGATATAAAAGAATAAAAAATAAATAAAAACAGTAAATAGATAAATAAACACACACACAGTGCACATGCTTCATTTTCAATCTTTTCTTTCTCCTTTTCACTAAAACAGATGACCCATTATTATTTTTATTATTAATATTATTATAAAGTATAGTGTTTTTATGACTGGACGAGTGTATGGGAATGTATACAGGTGTCGCAAGCTAGAACGTGCTTTGTGCTTTTCGTAAAGCACTTTTCAGAGAAACCTAGACAGCCATAGCGATAGCGATATCTCAGTGGTCAGAACACTCGCTCTACCCAAGTTAAGGTTAAGCAGCGTTGAGCGTGGTAACCATCTTAGATGGGTTCCATATCTTGGCTTCAGTACAGCCCCCCCCACCCCCCCCCCCCCCCCCCCCCCCCCCCCCCTCCCCAGTTCACCCAGCTGTAAATGGGTACCTGCCCTCTTTAGGGTCAGGGAAGGTAAAGCAGCGAGGGAGAGGAGATGGGCACCGCCCTCAATAAGCTGGCCCCTTTTATATCGAGGATAATGGAATAAGCGCTTATGTGCTTTTTTTTTTAACATCCAGTCCCCTTGTGTATGCGTTTTTGTACATTCTGTCATCTGTTCCCACCCGCACACAATGGCCTACTCTTACGAAAAGCGGAACAGGATTTAACGTGTGCGCAAGATGTTCTGCGTGCGTTCGCACACGGGGCCTCGGTTTATAGTCTCATCCGAAGGACTTTTGGGGAGAGTGGAGTCTGCACTGATTAACATCCAGGGGAAAATATCCCCTTGAACGGGAATCGAACCCGGGTTGTCAGATTGCGAGCGCAATGTTCTAACCACTAGGCTGTCCCGTTCCCCCACCCCCTCACCCCCAACCCCCGTTGTTATTGTTATTGTTGCTATTGGTCTTGACATTGATTGACAGTTGTGGACATGCCGTTGTTCTGTATAGCAGCCTTGTTGTGAATGTGGATGTTGTTGTTATTGATCTTGACATGATTGATTGACAGTTGTGGACATGCCGTTCTTCTGTATAGCAGCTTTGTTGTGGATGTTGCTGTTGTTATTGATCTTAACATTGATTGACAGTTGTCGACATGCCGTTCTTCTGTATAGCAGCCTTGTTGTTGGTGTTGTTGTTGTTATTGATCTTGACATTGATTGACGGTTGTCGACATGCCGTTGTTCTGTATAGTAGCTTTTTGTGGGTGTTGTTGTTGCTATAGTTGTCGACATGCCGTTGTTCTGTATAGCAGCCTTGTTGTTGTTATTGATCTTGACATTGATTGACAGTTGTCGACATGCCGTTCTTCTGTATAGCAGCCTCGTTGTGGATGTTGTTATTGATCTTGACATTGATTGATTGACAGTTGTCGACATGCCGTTCTTCTGTATAGCAGCCTTGTTGTGGATGTTGTTGTTGTTATTGATCTTGACATTGATTGATTGACAGTTGTCGACATGCCGTTGTTCTGTATAGCAGCCTTGTTGTGGGTGTTGTTATTGATCTTGACATTGAAGGACGGTTGTCGACATGCCGTTGTTCTGTATAGCAGCCTTGTTGTGGATGTTGTTATTGATCTTGACATTGATTGACAGTTGTCGACATGCCGTTCTTCTGTATAGCAGCCTTGTTGTGGGTGTTGTTGTTGTTATTGATCTTGACATTGATTGATAGTTGTCGACATGCCGTTCTTTTGTATAGCAGCCTTGTTGTGGGTGTTGTTGTTGTTATTGATCTTGACATTGATTGATAGTTGTCGACATGCCGTTCTTTTGTATAGCAGCCTTGTTGTGGGTGTTGTTGCTATAGTTGTCGACATGCCGTTGTTCTGTATAGCAGCTTTGTTGTGGATGTTGTTGTTATTGATCTTGACATTGGTTGACGTGACAGTTGTCGACATGCCGTTCTTTTGTATAGCAGCCTTGTTGCGGGTGTTGTTGCTATAGTTGTGGACATGCCGTTGTTCTGTATAGCAGCCTTGTTGCGGGTGTTGTTGTTGTTATTGATCTTGACATTGATTGACGGTTGTGGACATGCCGTTCTTCTGTACAGCAGCTTTGTTGTGGGTGTTGTTGCTATAGTTGTCGACATGCCGTTGTTATGTATAGCAGCTTTGTTGTGGGTGTTGTTGCTATAGTTGTGGACATGCCGTTTTTATGTATAGCAGCTTTGTTGTGGGTGTTGTTGCTATAGTTGTGGACATGCCGTTCTTCTGTATAGCAGCCTTGTTGTGGGGTTGTTGCTATAGTTGTCGACATGCCGTTGTTCTGTATAGCAGCCTTGTTGCGGATGTTGTTGCTATAGTTGTGGACATGCCGTTGTTCTGTACAGCAGCCTTGTTGTGGGTGTTGTTGCTATAGTTGTGGACATGCCGTTGTTCTGTATGTTTTGAAATCTGTTGTTCATTATGTTTAAGGAGAGTTGCATGCCTGTAAATGATTGAGTGCAAGCGCTTCGATTTGTTTGTGTATTTAAAGATTCAGCGTTATTGAACTCCTTTTTGATGTTTATTATATTATTATTATTAGCAGCCTTGTTGTGGTTGTGTATGTTGCTTGATTGACGTTGTCGACATGCCGTTGTTCTGTATAGCAGCCTTGTTGTGGGTGTGTGCTAAAGTTGTGGATATGCCGTTCTTCTGTATATCAGCCTTGTTGTGTGGATGTTGCAGTCCTCCACCAGCAACCCTGGCAGGAAGAGGTCGGCGCTGTCAGCTCAGGGTGTTCCTGACGGCCCACGCCGGAAAGTATCCTCGGGGTCTCTGGATGACCGCTCGGTGCGTGTGACCTGGCAACGCCAGACTTTTTTTTTCCTTCGCTGTCTGCTTCTCTGTCTATCTGTCTGTTTGTTTTCTTTCTTCCTTCATCTGTCTGCCTGCCAGAGTGTCGTTTCTTGGTCCTCTGCCTGTCTGTCTATACGTTTCCTTTTCCTTTTGTCTCCCCCTCTTCTTTCTTCGGGATAGCTCAGTGGTCGGAGCACTCGCTTTACCCCAGCCAAGTTAAGCAGCGTCGAGCGTGGTTACCAGTTGGATGGGTGACCGTTTGCGCGCCTTGGCTTCAGTACAGTTCCCCCAGTTCACCCAGCTGTAAATGGGTACCTGCCCTCTTTAGGGTCAGGGAAGGTAAAGCAGCGAGGGAGAGGAGATGGGCGCCGCCCTCAATATGCTGGCCCAAGAGAAGTGAGGTCTCTGACGCCTCGCTCCCCTACGACCTTATAGGTTATGGGACTCCTTTACCGTTGCCCTTTTTTTCTTTCTTCTTAACTCTTCATTTTCTTTTTTTTGGAAAGTGGAGTCAGTACTGATGCTGTCTCCAGGGGACTGAGTGCCTCGGTGGTGGTTCGAACCCCGGGCCGTCAGATCACGAGCGCGCATCGTCCTTAACCGCTAGGTTATGCCCCGCTCTGGTATATGATATGTTAAAGTTTTGCTGCGTGGACGCTAAGACAATCACCATTGAAGATAAAGCCTCACCATTGGTGAGCCTGAAGCTCTGTCCGGAGAGCGAAAAAGAAGATCTATTTCTACTTGATTTCATATTGTTTGATTATAGGCCTATGCCTTTCTGATCTGTTCTGTTCTGTTTTGTTCTATTCTTTTCTGTTCTGTTTTCTTCTTTTCTATTCGTTTTGTTTCTTTTCCCTTCTCATCTCTTCTATCCTGTTGTATTCTTTTCTGTTCGTTTCGTTTCTTTTTCTATTTTCTTCTATTCTGTTCTGTTCTGCTCTGCTCAGTTCTGTTCTATTCTGTTCTATTCATTTCGTTTCTTTTTTTCTTCTGTTTTGTTCTGTTCTGTTTTGTTCTGTTCTCTTCTATTCTATTCTGTTCTGTGCTGTTCTGTTTTGTTTTGTTTTGTTCTGCTCTGCTCAGCTCTGCTTTTCTCTTGTATCGTATTGTATTGTATTGTACAGTACAGTACAGTATAGTATAGTATAGTATATAGTATAGTATGGTCTAGTATAGTAGAGTAGAGCAGAGCAGAATAGAGTACAGTATAGTATAGTATAGTACAGTACAGTATAGTACAGTATAGTATGGTACAGTAACGTAAAATATAGTATAGTAAAGTATAGTAAAGCAGAGTATAGTACAGCACAGTACAGTACAGTACAGTACAGTATAGTATAGTATAGTATTGTATAGTATAGTATTGTATAGTAAAGTATTGTATAGTATAGTATAGTATAGTACAGTAC
>CM054137.1:77076050-77103550 GCA_028751875.1 Rapana venosa | reverse complement strand
TGTGGAAAAACTCGTTCTGGACAACCCTGTGACGAGAACAGCTGAGCACGATCTGGAGGAGAACAGCTTTACTTTCGTTTCCCTTACCGACGCCCAGCATGTACCGGACACAGTGTCCCAGGGTTCCGATGACTTTATCACCGTGGATCTGTCCGAGCCGAGCAGGCCCGGTGACCGGCTGACCTTCCACAAAGCCCAGTCTGACGTGCAGCTGCAGCAGCATCAGCATCAGCATCAGCATCAGCAGCGGTCTGCGGGAAGCACTCACAACTGTGTGGACAGTCTGGACTGGTCCGGGCAACGCTTGGTCCGCTCCGGCTCCTTTTCCGAGATTCCTCAGGACGAGTGCACGATGAGTGACTGGACAGACAGGAACACACTCAACGACGACGACGACGACGACGACGATGACGATGAAGAAGAAGAGGACGACACCTCTCCCACCTCGGGCAAATCCTCTGCCGCGGACAATTACGCCCAGTTAGAATCAGGAGTGTCGTCTGCGCGGGTCGTGCCTTCTGCAGGTGTGTTGAAAGGCCGGGACAACCTGGCCAGCCTGTCTGACTTGTCCACCTCCCTGTCTTCCAGCAGGAGTTCCTCCCCGGGTCTGACAAACGGCCCTGGCGGCAGCGAGGGCGCCGACAGTGTGCGTCTTGCAGGCAGCAGCGTCAGCGGCGGGAGGAAGGCCACCATCGACGTCCTGCCGGCCCCCGACAGCAACGCCAACTCCAAGATGATCCATTTCGGCGTCGAACATTCCGCGGACAACGACGCGGACTGTTAGGTCTTTTGATTCTGAGCCGTAGCCAGTGCTCCAGCTTCACAGTAGCTCTGCTTGTTGTGGACACTGCACACACACTCAGCAGCGGGAACAGCTTTCTGCATTCTTGTGGTTTGAAGCCAGGATAACAAAAGGGTCAAGTCTGATAGCCGCCAGTGGAGCAGCAAGAGACAGACTTGGGGCAGCATTCTGAACGGTTTCTTGGACGTTCTTTTTTTTTTTGTGAAATGGGAACGACCAGTTCCTCTGAAGTGATGGCGCATGAAACAAAACACAGACTTCTGGAGCATGTTGGGAGTTCCTGTTCTCTGAGGTCATGTTTAGGATTGTGGACAACAAAAGATGACTGCAGGAATCTTGGGCAGCTTTTTTTAAAAAATTCTGGTACTACAGGTTTTTGATGGATCTGTATATTGTTTGATAACGTGTGTATTATCTGTTTGTTATTGTGATTTGGAAAAAAACTCAGCTGTCTGCAGCAGAAATTCAGGGTGGAACAAATTCCTGAATGGCAGCTGTCTGTTTGGTTACTCTTTGTTGGTAGGAAGGAGAAAATGTTGTCAACACATCCAATGAGTCCTTGTTGATAGTTTCCTTTTTTAAATTAACTGTTGCTGCTGTTGATGATGTTTTGGTTTTTTTAAAACATAACGTTCATATCATGCATCATGATCTGAATGATTGGCTGTTTCTATACTTTATATAAAAAAAATGAATTAGAGATTGCAGTTTAGAAGTGATATTAGAGCTGTGATTATGAACTTGTAAAATCATGACAAATTGAGATATGATTGTTTGTGTAATGTATTTTTTTCAAATTTTAGTGATAAACTAGGTTGATATGGTTTTGTTTTAAAATCTAGCTTTTGTCAGTTTAAAGTACACGCACTACGTCTCTCTCTCTCTCTCTCTCTCTCCTCTCTCTCTCTCTCTCTCTCTCTCTCTCTCTCTCTCTCTCTCTCTCTCGGTCACTCAAAAAGATGTACTTGAAAACTGAGGAAATGCTTTTTATATTATCGGTGACAGATCTTCGCTCGTAAGCTTTTTACACCATCAGATGTGTTTGGGAGAAATAGTGGCAAGTCCTTTCCAGCTCCTCTCGTGGGCCGTACAGCTTAGTTTGCAGGGTTGTCTCCGTCGGCCACACAATATCTATGACAGATTATAACTATCATAATAAGTGCTTTTTTCCACAGACAGTACCTTATGCGTGGCGCACAGAATGCAGTTAAATCAAACATAATTCCAGTGATAGACAAGAGAGAGAGAACCATCCACCTTTCCTGAAAAACATCACACCTGAAATACGCCACAGTCGACTCGAGTTAGTTATAGCACATCCCGAAGTCGAAATGCAGGTACCTGAATACTGGTAGGCAAAAACGATTGCATACGCAAAACCTCACCATTGGTGAACCTCGGATTTCCAGCAGAGGAACGAAGAAAAGAAATCATAGCACTGTACTACCCTGCCTTAGGGGACGATATAGCTCAGTGGTCGGAGCACTCGCTTTACCCCAGCCAAGTTAAGCAGCGTCGAGCGTGGTTACCACTTGGATGAGTGACCATTTGCGCGCCTTGGCTTCAGTACAGTCCCTCAGTTCACCCAGCTGTCAATGGGTACCTGCCCTCTTTAGGATCAGGAAAGGTAAAGCAGCAAGGGAGAGGAGATGGGCGCCGCCTTCAATATGCTGGCCCCTAGAGAAGTGAGGTTTCTGACGCTTCGATCCCCAACGACCTTATAGGTTATGGGACACCTTTACCTTTTACCTTAGTAGGTGACTAGTATCTTTCTTTAGAGAATAGCACAACACTGGAAGCAGCGTGCAGTTTAAGCCATAATACTTAAGAGCTTGAAAAGATATTGTTTGTTTCAGGGTGAGCTCATGCAAGTACAACTCTATTCAAAGATGTATTCTTTCTTTGATTTTCGTTCTGTGATCATATTAGAGTCCCAGCGGAGTTATCCGATTTACGGACTGTATCAACCAGCCATCACTGCCAAGCAGCTGTCTCTCTCTGACTACTAAGCTATCTAAAGCTGTAGGCTGAAATAGCTCAAGCTATAAAGTCGCCTACAACTGAAGGGAAGCAACTCTGGTTACCTTGTCACTTCTTGCAGTCGAACTGTCAATCTGAAGTTATAAAAAATAATAATTATACTTACCAGTTATGAACCTGCTGCACTGTCTGTAGCTTCTGAAATAGTCACTTGACACCAGAGTATAGATTAAACTTTATAACCCCTTTCAGGGTATTGATGTTATTTTTGTACATGAGTGAAATTTTTATGACTTAACCTGCTCCACGCTATTACTTCAAAGGATGAAGCACAACCATGCAAATCTGTCGGCATTACATTCTAAATTAATTAACATTTTAAAAAATCATTCTTTGAAATGAAGTTGAGTGTGTGGTAGAAAAAACAACAACTTCAAGTTAATAGGCCTAACCTTGGAAAGCAATGCTTTGCATTTTTCGCATGCTCCGGCCAAAAATAGCACACTCTGAACCATTACCCACAAAGGAAAGCATGCAGTTGAGATATTCTGTTATTCACACCTATGCACCAGGTGGGTTTACTGCTGACAGCGTTATTTCTGACCTTGCTGATATCGGTTGTTGCCCTTTTGTTGCCACTTTCTGTGATGTGTTTATGTTTTGTGTAAAAAAAAAAGTTTTCTACATGAACTTACAATTCGTTGATGAAAAAAAAGGTGTCTGAGGGTGTGTGGGTTTTTTTTGGGGGGCGCCATTGTTATCATCATGTATATGATTTGTAATAATAAACTACAGCAAAAATAAACAAAAAATAAATACACAATTAAACAAAAAACCACAACAAACAAACAAGCAAACACACACACACACACACACACACACACACACACACACACACACACACACACACACACACACACACACACTTACAGAGGGAAAAAGTACTGCAGTCTAGGTGTGGTTTTCTTTTTTCTTTCATTGCTACATTTGCCATGTGAAGCTGTTGTTTTCTAAACCTTTTTTTTTTTATACACCGTGGTAAACCCATGACCAAGATCTTGCTGACAGAAATACTGCACTCCTGGTTTACAATGTCACGTATTTTTAAAGTTTTAAAAAAGTGTACTCTTCTTAGACACAGGTTTGTTAAGGACACCTTATCTATAAACTGCACTTTCCATGTCTGAACAAATACACTGTTGTCTATAAACTAATCAGATTGGAGATCATCCATCCACTCAAAACAATGGCACTGGATAGTTTTAGTTTACCCTTTAAGAAAAATGATACTTTTATTTTATTTTATTTTTTATTTTATTCTTTTTTTTGTAAATGAGTGAGATTGTTATGACTTAACCTGCTCTATGCTATTACTTCAAAGGATGAAGCACATCCATGAAGATCTGTGGGTATTACATTTTAGATTTACCCTTTTTTTTGTTTAGAATATCCTTTCAAATGAAGTTGAGTGTGTGCTGGAAAAGTCTGATTAAAAGACCAACCTTTCTGAGAGAGCAGACAAAGCAAGCATATAGGAGAAAAGTTGTTTGTTGAATGCTCAGCTTTGATGACGGTCAGGTTGTGTTGATTATATTATAGTCCCAGTGGAGCAATCCGATTAAGGGACTGTAGCTTAAGTGCAAGGAGATGTTATACCTATCTCACTCAGGGACCAGCAGTTTGATCAAGACACTGTACCCCTTTTTGTCAGTCAGACCCCCATCTAAACTGCTTTCTTGCAGCATAAAAGGCAAGGTCGATAAAAAAAGGACGACTAGAATAAAAACAGATTAAATTTGGCCCCCCAAAAAGCATGTTTGCATGTTTGGTTTATGGAATGTGAAATAATTACAGCTCCCTTCTTCGCTTTGCAACTGTGCCTACAAATAAGAACACTCCCTCCATGACAATTTCCGGTTCCTTCTGTCACATTAATTTTTCAAAGTTCAGTGGACCTCCATCTGAACAAAACTAAGAAACACTTAGGGTAGCCAACACAATGAAAGATTAAAACAAAATAGTGTAGAAAATTCAAAGTGACAAGCCCGATTCTGTCCGGAGTGCTGCATTTGAAAATGAAATATCGAAAGCTAGTGGGAGCATCAGCCTTCTATGTATGTACTGACAGGCAGGACCGTATTGTTGAGGTAGAATGCACTCATACATGGAGAATATATTCATAAACCAGACTTGAATAGCAATATGGCGGTGTGTTTGACAAAAAGCTACCTACAAAGGTTAGGTCACAGAGTAATCACAAAAAAATGATTGATTGTAAATTGAAGTCTAGATCTAAATGTAGACAAACCCCAAATAAACGAGAAGAAAAGTGCGAATGACAGTCAATGTGCTACACTTGTCACCTTAAATTGATCTGGTTAATGCCTTACAATTCAGTTCCATATTCATCAGTCTCACCAAGATCTGAAATCTCAGACAAAGTCAATAACTAGACATGTATTTCATATCAGTTGATTGGCAATGGGTAGATTTTTTTTTCAAAGTACAATCCACCAGCTACAGAATATTCTAACATAGAGGGCAGCAGATGCAATGTTTAATTCGTCGACAAGGGCACACAACTCGAGTTAGTAACGGTACGAGAGCCCCATACATGTTTACTTTAATGCATGTACAGAGAATCAAACAAGCAGATAAATGAAAACCTCACGTATGTGAATAAATATACTGGGATCTAACTGCTTAAACTGTGACGAACATGTTTTGCCTCAAGAAAAGTTGAAGGCTAAGAGGAGCAATTGCTGATAGTAATATGCAGAATCAGTATGAAGAAATTCTTTCCTGTGCACCCACCCATAATTAGGTTAGCAATCGGGGACTAGCATAGAGGAATGGAAGTTTTCCTTTAATTGCTTTTTGCTAATACAGCACATACTTTGTAGGGCATAGTTAACTTGGGCTCCTTTTTTTATGTAACTCCATGCTGTACTTTGATTCCATGTTCCTTGAAAATGTGTTACATGTGTAATTGCTGCAGCAAGGCAAGGGGGGAGGGGGGGGGGGGGGGCCGGAGGTGGAATGATATCAAACAAACAAACAAAAACTTGCACTTATTTTGTTTTGCTACGGCTATCACGTAGACAAACTTAGAAACTTAGGCTTAAAGTACAGCACGTGAGTGGGTAAGCCAACAGACTTTTTCACACCCTTCTCACCAAAACAAGAACAAAAATAATACAAAAAAAAATCAACAACACAAAACAAAACAAACCCTATTCAGGTTGGCCATGCTGTTTCAGTAAGAACTTTTATGATGTTGCAGACAGCAAGCAAGAATCTATCTATCTATCTATCTGTCCCGTAGTCTGACGACCGTGGGGGCACCCTCAAAGACTCAGCAACCAGTTCCCTCCATTCTTCTCTCTGTTCTGCCTTTCTCAGGGTTTTGTTGAGTTCTAGGCCTGTCCATTCACTGATGTTATCCTCCCAGCTCTTCCTTGGTCTGCCTCTTCTTCTTCCTCCTTGGACAGTGCCTTGCAAAACTGTCTTTGTAATTCCTTGGGATCTTGTGACATGCCCATACCACTTAAGTTTACGCTTTTTCACGATCGTTAGAAGGTTCTCATAGGGTCCAATGGTTTCTGGATCTTTATGCACACTTTGGGTTTGTTTATGTGGCTTTGTAGAGATGCCAAGAGTTCCGAAAGCTTCATTCCAGCCTGTACTCTCCTCCCAAATCTGCAGTCAGGGTCCTATTCACAGGCATACAAAATATGGTATGAAAAGGGGAGCGCATTATCTGATCTTGGGATAATGAGATTCTTATCTCCAGATGTTTTAGTTTTGAAAAAGCTTTTATTGTCTGGCAGGTCTGCATACTTCTGGCTGGATCCTGGTCTGATACAATGGCTCCAGGTACTTAACATAAACTGTTTCCAGCTTCTGTCATTAAACCCTGATATCAGTGCTAAATCAACGTTGGTGTATATTAGTCACAGTTTGGTACTTCTCTCACTAAAATTTCCATGCCGTATGTTTTGGAGCCTTACCAAGTGTTCTGTAAGGCTGGCAAGCTCTTTTTCTGATCCTGCTATTCCATCAATGTCATCTGCGAAGCGGAGGTTTGTGATCGTTCTGCCACCAATGCTGACTGATCCTTCATGATGTTCCAGTGCAAGAATAACCCAAGGAAAAATATTTTTCTTTTGAACATTGCTGTTGTGATTCAGTTTCATGTCAACAAAATGTAGTTCTCTTCGTATGCTTTCGATTGTTCCTTAATATAGATCTATTCAAATAGTGTATTAGTCAACAGATGTTGGCATAAACTATATGTGAAACAAATCCGTGTGTGGGTGTGTGTGGCGCACACGCGCGCACATGTATGCAGGTATGCAGAATTTTTTTATATATATTCAAGTCTACATTTTACCATTATCTTTTCCTTTCATTTTTAATTTCATTATTTTTATTTTTAGATGCAGATTCGTATTTCGGTAGACGTAGCAGGGAGATTTGCCCATGTCAAAATGAGGCACGGTGTTAGTTTCAGTCATGACCCTAGAAAACAGATGACTAGAATTACACCAGATAGCTTAGCACATTGCTATGTAATTAGTCGTTTATTTGAGAATTTCGAGAGTACTAGTGCGTGTTCGTTATAGTGCTGATGATTTTAGTAATTTGATATTTGTATCACACTCAGTTTTTTGTTATTGTTTTTATTATTTTTATTTTAGTCGTTTGATATCACACTCAGCTTTGATTTTAGTCATTCAGTATCACACTCAGTTTTTAGCCAACACAACTTCATTCAAAGTTTGGTGTATAGCATGTGCATGTATAGATGATCCTTTTTGATACCTTTTTTTGATAGAGTAATATTGTTCTCTTTATAAGTATAGATGAAAGTAATTCATATGCTACCAGTGTTTGTTTTCAGAACATTTTTGTAGAGTAAGATTTTTTTCTTATCCTGAGGATAGATGATAGTAATTATTTAACTCATGTGTTATACCTGTGTGCATTTTCAGGACTATGATTATAGTGTTGTGGACAGAATGTGTGTGTTATCTTTGTTACATATTGTACAGGATGTGTGTATTATCTTTGTTACATGATATCTTACTATGCACTTTGTCAGTCCATAGAGATGATTTTGCATCATTCCTGCTTGCTGATCTTAAAATAAGAAATTTTTGCATATTTATGTGTGTCTATAAAACAAAGAATAAAAATGAAGGTATATCAGTTAAAGAAGGGCGCGCGCGCGTGTATGTGTGCGTGTGTGCGCGTGCGCCTGTGTGTGTATGTGCGCGCGCGCGCGTGTGTGTGCGTGCGTGCGCCTGTGTGTGTGTGTGTGTTGCATCTGAATGATGACATACAATGAATCATAGCAAGCACTTCCCTTTTTTTTGTCATTTAGATCTAGATTTATCACTTTGAATTATTAATCATTATCCTTTTCAGGAAAGAAAGGCTAAAAACTTGTCTGATGACACCCTCACACACCCAACAGATATTAGATATTCTCCCATAGGGAATGGAGTAGCCTAGTGGTTAGAGTGTCGCGCTCATGATCTATTAATTTATTTATACCACTTTAAGTCACGAGATTTTTCTGCGTGAAATTCGGGCTGCTCTCCCCAGGGAGAGCGCATCACCACAAGAGCAGTGCCATCTTTTTTGCTTGTTTTTTTGGTCTGCAACTGTATTAATTTGTTTCCCTATCAGAGTGGCTTTTTTCTTAAAAAAAAATTGCCAGGGACAACTCTCTTGTTGCCGTGGGTTCTTTTATGTGCACAGAATAATTATGTGTAACACACGGGACCTTGGTTTATAATCTCATCCGAAAGACTAGCGCCCAGACCACCACTCATGGTCTAATGGATGGGGGAAGGTTTCGGGCCCAAACGGTCCGAGTTAAAGCCATCACTGAAGCACCCGTTCAAGGGGATTTTTCCCCTGGAGTTAACATCAGCGCCGACTCCACTTCACTAAAAAAAAAAAAAAAAAAAATCCTTCAGATGAGACGACAAACCGAGGTCCCATGTGCGAACGCATGCAGAACATCTTGCACACGCGTTTAAACGCCGTCCCACCTTTTAGAAGAGTAGGCCGTTTGTGTCAGTGGGAATAGATGACAAAACTGACAAACCCGCATACACACTGGTGTTGTGTTGACTCATTATTGCCGAAATCAGAATGCGGCTACCTTAATGGTGGTGAAAAGGCTGCTTGATGGGACGGATAGCTCAGTGGTCGGAGCACTCGCTTTCCCCCGGCCAAGTTAAGCAGCGTCGAGCGTGGTTACCAGTTGGATGGGTGACCGTTTGCGCGCCTTGGCTTCAGTACAGTTCCCCCAGCTGTAAATGGGTACCTGCCCTCTTTAGGGTCAGGGAAGGTAAAGCAGCGAGGGAGAGGAGATGGGCGCCGCCCTCAACATGCTGGCCCTAGAGAAGTGAGGTCTCTGACGCCTCGCTCCCCTACGACCTTATAGGCTATGGGACTCCTTTACCTTTACCCTTTTAAAAGGCTGCATATGCCAAATTTTATCCTGGGTGAACCTCGGAGTTCTAGCTGAGGACCAAAGGGGAAAAAAATGACATCCTCCACTTTTGCAAAAAGTCACTGTAGTTTCTCTTGTTTCTTGTCAACTTCTAATGTTTCTGTGTGCTTCCTTCTTAACTTTGACAAGGGCCATTGATTTGAGCTACCTGATATTATGATGATTAAAGAATTCAGGTATATATTGTAGGAATTCACAGGGATATCTTTATTATACGGTCATGCATAGTGGATTTTAATAACTCTGTTACTGCTATGCAAAAATATGAAGGTATTTTATGCACAAAAAAGCAAACGTATAGAATTTTGCTTTTTCCTGTATAGAAAATGATTTTTTTTCAGAAATAATGTAATTTCCATGATTGTCACAACGACTTTGTTTTGTTTTTTCAAATAGTTTGATATGTTTCCATGTGAGATAGTTCAGAAGCGTTCTAGATAGTACATACATGTACAACATATAGAAAATTCTGCTGTCGTTTTGAATGTGTATTGAATTGTCGAACAGTTCTGACTGTATACCCTCATACGTTTTATTTAATTTCTGTTGATCATTTCATTGTAATTCATGCTGAGAAAAAGATAAATAAAAACTCTGTTAGCAGATGACGCTTGTGGTGAATGTATGTATTTGTCTACGACACTGCATATGTGAGTATAAGTACTAGTTTATTTGAGTGTGTGTGTGTGTGTGTGTGTGTGTGTGTGTGTGTGTGTGGTGTGTGTGTGTGTGGTGTGTGTGTGTGTGACGGGGAGGAGGGAGATAAAAAGGTAAACTGTTTCCATAACCTATGCAGTCGTTAGGGAGCGAGGTGTCAGAGACCTCAGCTTCTCCAGGGGCCAGCATATTGAGGGCGGCGCCCATCTCCTCTCCCTCGCTGCTTTACCGTCCCTGACCCTAAAGAGGGCAGGTACCCATTGACAGCTGGGGGAACTGGGGGAACTGTACTGAAGCCAAGACGCGCAAACGGTCACCCATCCAACCGCTGGGTGAACTGGGGGACTGTACTGAAGCCAAGGCGCGCAAACGGTCGCCCGTCCACAAAAGTAACCACGCTCAATGCTGCTTAACCTTAGCTTGGGGAGAGTGAGTGCTCTGACCACTGAGCTATACCTTGGGGGGTGGAGTGGGTATATAGCCTAGGAGTTACAGCATTCAGCTCATGTTCTACCAGCCCAGGAACGAGCCACCATAGAGACGCCCAGTCCAGGGGATTCTTCTCCTGCAGTTAACACCAGACCAAAACAGACCTGGCGCAGAAGTGTTGACGAAGAAACCAAGGCAGCCGGAATGACATGGGCCGAGCTGAAGAGGATCTATCTCCAAAAAACCGAGTTCGTTGGAGGGGTGTTGTTGCAGCCCTATGTTCCCCAAGGAACCAAGAGGCATAAGTGAGTAAGAAGTAAGTGAACACCAGTACTGACTCCACTCCCCCAAAAGTCCTTCCCATGATACTATAAACTGAGATCCCATATATATTGTGTACACACAGAGAACATCTTGTGTACACGTTAAAACCTGTCCCGCCTTTTTTGAAGAGTATGCCATTGCATGCTGCTAGGAATGGATGACACTAAAAAACAACAACCAACCCCACACACTTTGGTGCCTTAATTCGTTCAGCAAAAACAAAGTATTACTCTTCTCAAGTTCTTGATGCCACGTCTATGAAATCTCTCTTTTCCCTCACATCCACGTTTCTTAGATCTGAGAAGGCTAGTCCTCTGCTTTCTATTCACGCCCACTCTGAACTTCCTTCTATATTTTCTGCTTTCTTCTCTGACAAAGTCCGCAACATTCGCTCCAGTTTGGATCAGACTCCTTTCCAGCCTGCAACTTCTGATCCCCAATTCTCTGGCACTCCTCTCCTTTCCTTTCATCCCGCAAGCGAGAAAGAAATTGAACTAATTCTGACAGGAATGACTATAAAATCTTTGTGATCTTGACCCCATACCTGTTCTCTTTTTGCACAGTGCCTGCCACAACTTATTCCCACTATTACGAATATAGTAAATTTATCTCTTGTCTCTGGAAATGTTCCTTCAGCTCTAAAAACTGCCATAGTCACACCTCTACTCAAAAGCATGACCTTGACCCCAACATTCTGAAGAACTTTTGACCTGTTTCCAACCCTACCGTTTATCTTAAAGTCCTTGAAAAGTAGTTCAAAAACAGCTCAACAACCACCTTCTCTCCAACAGTCTCCTTCCTGCTTTTTCAGTCTGCCTATCCGTAAACCCACAGCACTGAAACTACCCTTGCCCACCCCTTTAAAACATTCTACTCGCTTCTGACTCAGGGAAAATCTCCCTTCTTACTCTACTCGACTTATCTGAGCCTTTGACACTATTGACCACTCTATTTTTTCTCTCCCGTCTTCAAAAACATTTGGTGTTACTGGTACAGCCCTTACCTGGTTTAGTTCATACCTTACTGACCGTTTCCAGACAGTCACAGTAAACAAGATTCAGTCAGTACCTGCAAGATTGGAATGTGGATTTTTCACAGGGATCTGTTCGGGGCCCTGTTCTTTTTACCCTCTACACTGCCCATTTTTAAATTTAAAACCCCCATCAGATCAACCATCATTATTATGCAGATGACTCTCAGATTCTAAGCAGCGACACTCCTGAAAATCTGCCTTCTCTCTTTACAAATATGGCTCACTGCTTTCAAGATATCCAAAATTGGATGTACAGAACAAATTACAGCTAAATGCAGATAAAACAGAAACCATGCTTGTAGGGACCAAACCAAAACTCTCTTCCATCACATCAGTTTTCAATACAACTTGCAATGCATCAGTTCCCCTTATCCACTGCTGTGAAGTATCTAGGGTCATTATTGACAACACTCTCTCTGCAAAAATTCATCACTCAGACTGCCAGCCCTGCTACTATCAATTAGGGCGTATTAGTGCAAATTCGAAAGTACCTGTCCACAGATGCAACATCCAAACTTGTTGCGTCTCTCATTCTTTCACGTTTTGGACTATTGCAACTTCTGTTGGGTGGTCTGCCAGCATCATCAATCCAATCCCCTTTAACGTATACAAAATTTGCAGCTCGTTAATCCTCAGAAAGAAAAAATCTAGGGATATTACCCCTCTCTTGCAATCTCTCCACTGGCTGCCTGTGCCACAGAGAGTAAACTTTAAAATCAGTACCTCCCGTTACAAAAGTCTCCACAAAACAGCACCCGCCTACCTCTGTGAATGTCTTCACTTGTACACTCCTCGTTCTCTCCCTCTGCTGCAGATACCTTGTCCTTACGAATACCTGATTCAACCAATCCCATCGGCCGTCGCTTTTTTCCCCTATTTCTGGCCATTGATGTGGAATGATCTCCCTCTCCTCTCTCCGCCAAAAGCCTTCTTATGACACTTTTAAATCCAGTCTCAAGACATATTTATTTCAAACCTAGATTTTTTCCCCTCCTGCCTCATCTCTAGTTTTTCCCCGCCTTCAACAGCCAAGATTCTATTGCCCGCCAGGGTGTGTGACCTTCTGTGTGGGGGTGTTTTTGTGGTGGTGTGGTGTGTGTGTGTGCGTGTGTGCACATTTGGACTTGATGGAACTATTGCTTGTCACTGGTTGTATGACTGTGTAAGAATGAGTTGAGTGCAAGCGCTTTGATTTGTCTCTGCAAGATATAGCGCTATATAAATTCCATTTATTATTATTATTATTATTAGGGTTAGACATCATTCCCATAAGACACAATGTGGCTACCTAAATGGTGAATTAATGGTCACATATGCAAACATCTCACCATTGGTGAGCTTCCGAGCTCTAGCTGAGGAACGAAAATAAAAGAATGTGTGTGTGTGTGTGTGTGAGTGTATATGTATGTGTGAGTGTGTGCATGCATGCTTGTGTGTGTACACGTGGTTTGTTGTGTGGGGGGAGGAGAGAGAGAGAGAGAGAGGAAGGGGAGAGAGAGAGAGAGAAACTGGGAATACCATGTGTTGTATGTGCCCATCAGTCTATGTTCTGTGGGTGTGGTTGCTTTTCACAAACAGAGTATCATGGGTTGTATAATCATGTCTGTGAGTTTGCGCTTGATGGCGAGGCAATCGTTTCACAAAGCATCTTGGTTTGTTTTTTCTGATTCAGACACACAACAACAACAACACAACAAACACCGCAACTCGTTCAATCTGCAAAAACGAACCACTTTATTATTACACACATCATTATTTAATCTTGCCATTCTTTAAAGCAAATAAGACTAGGCTAAGCTAAGGATATCAATTACACAAAAAAAAGAATAATGGAAAGAGGCTCACTGGCACTGAGGAATGTAGGCTACATCTTCTGACCATATCACTCTTAACACTAAAAGGTAAAAAAGGTAAAGATGCCACATAACCCCTGTGGTCGTAAGGGAGCGAGGTATCAGAGACCTAAACTTCTCAAGGGGCCAACATATTGAAGGCGGTGCCCATCTCCTCTCCCTTGCTGCTTTACCTTCCCTGCCCCTAAAGAGGCAGGTACCCATTTACAGCTGGGTGAACAGGGGGACTGTACTGAATCCAAGGCACGCAAATGGTCACCCATCCACTTGGTAACCACGCTTGATGCTGCTTAACATTGGCTTGGGGAAAGCGAGTGCTCTGACCACTGACCTATCCTGTCCCCCTTGACACTTCACTCACAAGTAACCTTTTAGGTTTTGTCACAGACAAATATAGATATCACCCCATTCCCCCCCCCCCCCCCCCAAAAAAAGTTCCCACTGCTTGGGAAGGCAAGAATTTCAAAAAGCAATAGAGAGAGAGCAGCCCAGACAGACACACAGACGACACAGAACAGAAGAAAAGAAAAAAAAAGCAGAGACAAAAGACCAACAAATCAGAAAATTTGTAGTCACAATTCCGTACAGTGGGACACTGTTAATTCGAAAAGCCTTCACACCCCCTTTTAAAAAAAAAATATGAAAACCACCGCAGGGCAACATCCCAAAACCATTCACATAATAGGGGGATTTGCCTATGTTTAAGCAATGCACCAAGATCTGGGCAGCCCAGGGGTCAAACAAACCCTCACAGCACCTGTTCAAGGGAGCTTCCCCTGGATAGATCAGTAACCAACTTCACTACCCCCCCCCCCCCCCCATGAATTCTTTGAATGAGAACCGTAACTGAGGCGTGTGTTCAAATGCACTCAAGAAACCTTGTGCCACCGTTAAAACCTGTTCGCCTTTTTACACAGAGTAGGGCCATAGCATGACAGTAAGAACTAATGACAGCTTTTTTTTTTTTAAAATCCATGCATATTGGTGTTGTGTTCAGACGCTATACCCCCAAGTTGGAATGCGATAACCTTCATGGTGGCCAAAAAACGGTCACATACGCAAAAATCTCACCACTGGTGAACCTCAAAGTTCTAGCCGAGGAATGAAAACAAAAATCGTCGCATAAACAAATATCATCATCCACAGAAGAGATGAGAGGACTACAAAAAACACATGAAAAGATCATCAGAAGTACAGCATAAAATGTCATGACTTTGTGATATAGATACGATACTGATGCAGTACTCCAACAACACAATATCAAGTGAAACGTACGCACAACACAACACATTTCAAATAACTTTACATAACGTTATCATACTATCACAGTTTCTTGGTGGAGAGAGAAGTAGTAGGAGAGAGAAATGAATACCTAAGAATATGGGTGTATAAAGTATGACATTAAAACATAAGTAATTAATGTGCATGAGCACACAAAGGTATACATGCACACAAACATGCATGCGTCCACACCACAACACATACCCCAAAACCGCAACATACACACACACACACCACAGAGAGTAAAAAAAATAATAATAAAAAAGAATCAGACCTAGAATGTTCTTTCAAGGGAAATGGTACTCTGACTCTTTCACAAAAAATTTTCACAAAACCTGAAAGGAGGCCCATGCAAAACTTTCGGTTAAAAACAACTCTTATCTTTATAATCTTCCTACCTTAAAAATTAGAATTTGAAATAAAAAATAATAAAAGGGCTTTTGGGGGGATAGCCCAGTGGTATGAAATTGATAAAATTTTTTTTTTTAAAACGGGCTTGCACCCCGGGTTTTTAAAGGGAAATTTCCCCTGGGGTTAATCGGGGGAAAAAATCCATCCCCAAAATCCTTTTGGTGAACCCCAAAACTTAAGGTCTTTCAAAAAAAGCATGGGAATCTGCATTCTTTTTTTTGCATTTTTCGTGGGTGTTGAATATTATCTTACATTATCCTCGATATAAAAGAATAAATAAATAGATAATAAATAAATAAATAGATAAAACCTGTTGTGCCTTTTGGAAGAGTAGGCTATTCATGCCGTTAAGATGAATGACGAAATTTGTAAAAAAAAAATTAAATTTTTAAAAAAATGCTTGCACACTGGTGTTGTGTTTAGACATTATGCCCAAAGTCGGAATGTGGCTGCCTTAATGCTGGGTGAAAATGGTGGCGTACGCAAACATCTCACCAGTGGTGAACCTCAGAGCTCTAGCCGAGGAACAACCAAAAAATCACACTAGGCAATAACTGTCCTTCTTCTTCTTCTTCTTCCTTTTGTGTCATGTTTCTCCCAGGGGAGGTTTGACATTGATGAGCCTTCTCCATCTCTCTCTGTTTTGAGCTTCCTCCTTATTAATGCCCCTTTCTCTAAGATCATCTGCAATACAGGCAGCCCAGGTCTTGGTAGGTCTTCCCTTTTGGTCTCTTTCCATCCACTACCAAGTTCATTGCTCTTTTTATGATGTGGTGGTCTGCTTTCCGTTGAACGTGCCCAAACCAGCGCAGTCTGTTGGTACTAGCTACAGACTTCAGATCATCAACTTTGCACTGAACTGTCCACGGCACGCAAATCCACCATCACTCAGTCAGTCAGGAGTGCTAAATTCAGCATGCCCCTTCCTTTTACCAAGTCCAAGTGTGGTCAGTTCCTGCTATAAATAGCACCAGCTGGGCTGGGCTGGAATGGAATGGAAAGGAACTGAGAGCAGCTGAAAGTGGGGGGAAACTGACAGCTGTGTGTCACAATATCTATATACATTGATCATAATATCTAGCATATGAAGACAACAATATATACAGTGTACACCAAAAAAAAAACCCACCCTGATACATAGCTCTTATATGAAGACCACAATATTTGATATACAGAATTTTCTATTGACTGTATGTAGATCACAATATCAAATAAGTTTATATCACAATAGCTTTACCTTGATACTTTACAGAGTTTGATCGTGTCTTTGATATAAACAAACAAACCAACAAACCACTCTGAACAAATGCTAAAGAAACAAACAGAAATCCAAAACATCAGTCATAAATAATAATACATGTACACCAAAAATAATATACATTTAGTGCCGAGTTACTAAACCCTGTGTCATATCTAACTTCCAGTCATTTTTAAAACACCAACCATATCACATCTTTTATCAACAATATACCAAATGAAAGAAGGAAAACACATACACACACACTCTTTTTTTCTTAATACACACATACAATTAAAGTAAAATTTTCAATAAGTCGGATACCTGGGGAAAAAACCTCCATACAAAGAATCAATGAAAAAAAACAACAACAACATACAACATAAACCTTTCGTCATTTGTTCATTTTAAAAACATCTGCACTACTTGTGACTGAGCAGAAATTATTTATCTCTCAATTTGAGCATTCAGTAAGAAATACCTCTTTGGCCTAGAATGCCCTGGCCCTCTTACAATCACAAAACAATGTTTGTGAACCCAAAACATGACTCAGTGGTTTCTAGGTCGATTGTCCTGGTTAGAGTAACTCATCACAAATCTGTCAGACTCTGAACCCATAGCCCATTTCTCAATCTTCTCTGTGGAAGAATAAACATAAAAGTATTCCCGAAGTCAATATGTGGCTACCTTAATGGTGGGCAAAAATGGTTGCAGATGTAAAATCTCAGAATTAATGAATCTCAGAGCTCTAGCTGAGGAGCCGCTCCCCCCCCCCCCCCCACCAACCCCCCCCCCCCCCAAAAAAAAAAAACCCAACTAAACAAAACAAAACATAACAGTACATTATTGACAAATTTTGGGATTGTGCGACATTGACATGGATCTGTTTTCATGAGAATCTGTTCACACCCAAACATTACCGACAAAACATTGACAAAACACTGGTCTACCTCATCTGAGGTACAGGATCTCACACAACTCAACTGTCCCCATCGCTGCTGTCGTTGGTAGGAGCTCCTCCATGCAAAGCCACCACCAGGGTTCCCCCACCTCTCTCTGCCTGTGCTAAGTTCTCCTGTCGTTCTCCCAAGCTCCTGATCTCAGGACAAAATGAAAAGACGTTAAACTGTCTCAAACACAACACCACACCACTGACAAGTTGAGACCTCGATGCATTCAATCTTTTCATACTTACCATAGTACTTGACTGTCTTCTTCCTTGTTGTAATACTGATCACCACACCCACATGAAAACTGTCATGACTGTACTTTGGTCATTTCTGTACAAATAAACAGGCCGGATTAAAAAAAAAAATGTGCACTGAGATGCATTTTCGCTCCCCTCTTAGTATCTTACTCATCTTACCTGACTGCTGCTGCAGCCGATTCTTTAAGCAATGTCTCTTGGCAGGGATACACACCACAAACTAGACTTTGAAGCAAACGTCATCATCTACAGTTGCCCTTAGTTTAAAACAGTGCCCCCCCAAAATCTGTTTTGATAATAATCTCCACAGCAGGATGAGAAACTGTAAGCCCTTGTGTGTTAAAAATGAAGGACTCACTCCCGAATCAATACTGGCTAGGTGCCTTGATGTCTTGGCTGAAAAGCTGTAAATTGGTCTGTCCTATAAAGAAGAAAATTGAAACCTGATGACCATAAACAACCCTAGCAGAGCTGACTCCTTAGAGGACTTTCTCTCTCTATGACATTAACTGATTGGAGAAATTAGCTGATGGTAGGACTTTCACTCTCTATGACATTAACTGATTGGAGAAATTAGCTGATGGTAGGACTTTCTCTCTCTATGACATTAACTGATTGGAGAAATTAGCTGATGGTAGGAGTAAACTCCCTGAGTTAAGTCACAGCTACAGTAACTCCATCACATACATATCGTGAAATAAATATGGCAAAAACCCTAACAAAGTTTCTCGGTTATCCTTTTTTAAAAAGTAGAATCTTCCTCCACTTTGTAAAAAAAATGCTAACATAGTATCCTCAAATACTCAGTGACTGAGATGACTGTCTTTTAGACACACAAAAAAACCTGTCCAACATGTGACATCCACCCCAATGCCTGTGAAAAGGTCTGAAGATTACCTGGCATTCCTCCCCCATGCCTACCCCCACACACACACAGTCACACAGTCACAGAGTCAGACCTCCTGCCCCTCAGGAGTGGTAGACACGCACAGTGTCCACAATGTCGATGCGGCAAATGGGGCAGCTGTCATGGCGATCTTGCAGCATCTTGCCGCACTCGTGACACGTCACCATGTGATGGCAAGGGGTCAGCAGACAGTCGCGCACGCGTGACATGCAGATCGCGCAGTCCCGATCCATCTCTGCTGGCAAAATGGCTGCAGGACAAAGACAAGGTACGTTTCATTTTGATAGTCGGTTCTGAATGTGTAGGTAAGAAAATAATAATAATAATAATAATAATAAATGGAATTTATATAGCGCTATATCTTGCAGAGACAAATCAAAGCGCTTGCACTCAACTCATTCTTACACAGTCATACAACCAGTAACAATTAATAGTTCCATCAAGTCCAAATGTGCACGCACGCACACACACACACACACACACACACACAGAGGTCACACACCCTGGCAGGGCGAAAGAATCTTGGCTGTTGAAGGCAGGGGAAAGCTATGAGATGAAGCAGGAGAGGAAAATCTTAGGTTTGAAATAAATTTGTCTTGCGACTGGATTTAAAAGTTTCATACAAAGGCTTTTGGCGGAGAGAGATAGGGAGGTCATTCCAGATCGATGGACCAGAAATAGAGAAGAGCGACGGCCGATGGTGGATTGGTTGAATCTAGGTATTCGTAAGGACAAGGTATCTGCAGCAGAGCAGAGAGAATGAGAAGGAGTGTACAAGAGAAGACATTCACAGAGGTAGGCGGGTGCTGTTTTGTGGAGACATTTGTAACAGAGAGTATTGATCTTATAGTTTACTCTCTGTGGCACAGGCAGCCAGTGGAGAGATCACAAGAGAGGGGTAATGTGCTAAGATTTTTTCTTTCTGAGGACTAGTTGAGCTGCAGAGTTTTGTATACGTTGAAGGGATTGGATTGATGATGCTGGCAGACCAGCCAACAGAGACATATACATCAGTCTCTTTTTCTTCTTTTTATCTTGTCTTCAGGGGGGTGGGACAGCCTACTGGTTAGAGTGTTGTGTTTAGAATCTGGTGCTTGTTCAAAGGGATTTTTTTCCCCATGAGGCTAACATCAGTATTGACTCCACTACCCCAAAGGTTCTTCGTATGAGACTATAAACCAGGTCCCACGTGTCGGCGCATGCAGAACATCTTGCACCTTCTGCAGAGTAGGCCAACTGATACCAGTAGGAGATGGATGGCAACATTTTAAAAAGCACATGCACACTAAATGCGTGATACCTTAGTGGTGGGCAAAACCAGTCACATTTTATTATGCAAAATCTTACCATTGGTAAACCATGCCATGGAGACCTAGCTGAAGAACAAAAACAAAATTACTTCAGATCAAGAACTGACTGACCTGAATTAACCTGATGGAATGAGTTCACAGCGAAAAAGATTGTACACACCCCAAGCATTGATGAATGAGTGAGGCAGTAATGTTTATGAAATAAAGTGCGGATCAGGTAGCAAACACACCAAACAAACAACACACACAAAAATCTGCCCTGACTGGCTGCTTTTGAAAAAGCAAAATGAAAAAGGTTAACAATTCCATCATTTGCTCATATGTCATTATGGCATCATACCAGACACACACAAAAAACCCGAAAAATCGAATTCTCGCATTCCTGGTCAGGAATGCTAGTGCAAAATAGTTGCATAAGGAATCCTGACTGGGGGTGTCAAGACATAGAGTTAACACTTCAGCATGACGGGGAGGGGGAGGGGGGGGGGCAGGATTACCTAGTGGTTAGAGCTAGGGCATGGTGCTCATGGTCTGACAGCCCAGAATTGAGCCTGGGTTCAAGCCACCCCTGAAACGCCCGTTCAAGGGGATTTTTACCCCAGAGTTAACATCAGTACCAACTCCACTACCCCCAAAATCCTTCAAACGAGACTATAAACTGAAGCCATGTGTGTGAATGCATGCAGAACATCTTGCGCGCATCTCAAAACCCGTTTTGCCTTTCAGAGGAGTAGTAAGCCATTTGTGCTGGTAAGAATGGATGACCAAAAAACTATTTTAAAAAACTATAAAAAAAACAACAAGATGGACACTGGTGTTGTGTTTGGTCATCATTCCCAAGGTCGGAATGCAGCTACCTTAACCTCTTAACTGCCCAGTGCAAGTGCACCCTATATGCCTGGGAATAAAATTCTTATGTACCCCTGCTATGTTCATATCCCTCTTACTCAGAAACTACTACATGAATATTCCTGATAGTCTGCCCAATGACAGTATATATATATATGGTAGATTACTACGAGGCAAGCTCAAATTAGTTAGAATGATATTTCACTGCGAAAATATATTTAAAATGTAAAAATATTGACCAGGAATACGATTTCTTTATCACCACTGTCATTCTTAGTACCCCTGATCTCAATAACTCAAACATAAGTCTAGGCCAAATCTCATTCTTTTTTTTTTAATGTAAGATCAGCTGAATCATACACGATCGTTTTCATCACTGTTAGGTAAATCTACAGTTTTATTTGCCATTTTTACAGCTGTGCAAAGTTATTTATGCCTTCAACAAGAAGTGTCAGACATTTTGAACCTGAACTTCCCAAGCAGTCATGCATAAAAACACAAAATACGAGCTAAAAAACGATCGATTTTTGCTATGGTTTTTGCAGCTGGTTGTTGCCAAGCAACAGGAGAGTGACCTCCATTAATTTTGGAGTTCTTTCCCTTTAACTGTAGTCAAGGAAGCAGGCTTGTTTACTTCGGTTCGACAACCCGGAAATTTTCCGGGTTGTTGGCGTATAGGGTGCACGTTTAGCCCCGGAAAATTTCCGGGGTAAGGCAGTCTAGTGGTTAATGGTGGACAAAAACGGTCACATAAGCAACAATCTCACAGTGGTGAAACTCAGACCTCTAGTCAAGGAAAATAAAGCACATATTATGCATACATATACATACATATACATACATACATATACATACATACATATACATACATACATACATACATACATATACATACATACATACATCTACATACATACACATACATATTAATACATTACAACACATACATACCTACACACATATACATACATACATCCCACACACACACACACATACACACACATACATACATACACACACACACATACATACACACAGACATACACAGACATACACACATACACAGACATACAAACACACACACATACATGCATACATCCATACATACATACACATACATGCATGCATACATACATACATACATACAGTACATATATACATACATACACACACATGCATACATACACACACACACTTACAATACATACACACACACACACACATACTTACACACACACATCCATTCATCCATCCATCCACACACATACATACACACACACACAAAATACATTCATACACACACACATACACACATACTTTGCATGCATGCATGCATACATACATACATACCTACATACACACACATCCATGCATGCATGCATACATATACATACATACATACATACCTACATACATACACATATATACATACACACACACATACATACATACATACATATATACATACATATATACATACATACATTCAGAAAGAGAGAGAGAGACAGACAGACAGACAGACAGGCAGACAGACAGACAGACAGACAGAGAGCATGATCTAAGACTGAATGTTGCCATGTCACCACAGCAGACTCACAATCTTCATCGTCACAGCTGGGTTGGCGGTTGCCTTTGTGGAAGAGAGGAGGAACGTTCTTGTCGGTGAACAATCCTCCACCCGACGTGCTTTTCAGCTGCTCCAGTCGCGCTGAGACAGTTTTAGCAGAGGAATCTCAATCAAAAAGGGATTTCTTCTGCAATTAACTCTGCAGACTTTACGGTGTTTAACTTTTGAACACGATATTGACATAACACACATGCATGCATGCACTCACTCGCTCTAACACATAAACACGCACACATACACACATACATGTGTATACACACATGTACGTACACACCCATGTATACATATTGACTTACAGTTATACATTTATTGCACACCTCTTTTTGCTTTGCATTGCTGTCTTATTCATGCTTGTATATCAATTTGTTTATGCCTTTTCTAAAATTCGTTTCTGCTTCACTAAGATAAGTGCATTGATTCTCACTCCTCTTCTTTTTTCTTGCATTCTAATCTATCTATTTTATTTTTTATTTTTTTTATTTTCTTCTTTTATATCGAGGATAATGGAATAAGCACTTATGTGCTTTTTTTACATCCAGTCCCCGTGTGTATGCGGTTTTGTAAATTCTGTCATCTGTTCCCACCGTCACACAATGGCCTACTCGTACGAAAAGCAGAACAGGATTTAATGTGTGCGCAAGATGTTCTGCGTGCATTCACACACGGGGCCTCGGTTTATAGTTTCATCCAAAGGACTTTTGGGGAGAGTGGAGTATGCACTGATGTTAACTCCAGGGGAAAATATCCCCTTGAATAGGAATCGAACCTGGGTCATCAGATTGCGAGTGCAATGTTCTAACCACTAGGCTATCCCGTCCCTATCTGGACAATTACTGCAAATATATTTTACAACACAATGCAAATGCTTTCTCAAGTAAATAAACAGAGAAATTATGTGGGTTACAAGCCATATATAAAAACAATAAACCAACAAGATACACAAAAGCGCACACATGCATGCACACACACACAGAGATAAAGGCATGCATGCACAAACACAGCACACATGAACACATGCCAAAGCACAAATTTATCACGATTTTAAGTCTGAATCAAACATTTCACACACACACACAAAACACACACACTCATACATGCACACACACACACACACAACACACACACACACGACACACACAAACACAAACATACACACACACACACACACACACACACACACACACCACACACACACACAACACTCATACACGCACGCACTCACTCACACACACACGACACCACAGGCATACACACACACAAACACACACACACACACACACACACACGCATGCCAAAGCACAAATGATGGTAGAACATCAGTCTCAATCCAACACATCACATCAGCTGACCTTGTTTCCTTTGTTCTCGCTGCTCCTCAGAAAGAATACGGGGATGTTCTCCTGACCGGAAAAACATGGTCTTTCCCATCCGTTCCAACATGGCACGCACTGAAAAAGAAAATAATAATGATGATAGTAATAATTATGATGTTAATAATAATAATAATGAAGATGATAATGATGATGATAATGATCATAATAATAAATGGAATTTATATAGCTCTTTATCTTGTAAAAACAAATCAAAACGCTGGCATTTAACCCTCTCCTACACATGCAGCCCACACTGATTAACAGTTTTAACAAATTCAAATGTACACACACACACACTGAAAAAAATTTTAAAAATTAAAAATGAACATGTAAGTGGATTGGTGGTCCAGTAGTAACGCACCTATCTAGAACATGAAAGCTCATGGGTTCAATTCCCATCTTCCCTGAAGTCAGAATACAGCTACCTTCATGGTGGGAAAAAACAATTGCATACACAAAAATTTCACCATTGGTTAACCTCGGATCTCTAGCCAAGGAACAAACAAAACAAACAAAAAAAAGAAGTCCTCATCTGAAGCCAAACTCTTTTCTTATCCACATGACCATGAGTGACGGTCTGGATGCTAGCCTTTCTGGATGAGACGATGAAATGAAATCTCATGTGCATCCCACATTTAGAATATGTAACAGAGCCTACAACAGCATGAGAGTTGTCACTGGCAAATTCTGTAGAACAAGCTGCCCACATAGGATAACAAAAATACTTGCAGGCAGGAAAAATATGACACTCCACTACACTGCACTACACGACACAGCACTGCACTGCACAGCAATGCACTGCACTGCACAGCATGGCACGGCATAGCACAGCACAACATGACACAATACCACACTACACTACACTATACTACACTTCAATACAATGCACTACAATACACTACAATACACTATGATACACTACAGTACAATACAATATAGCCAAAGAAGCACAGACGTACACACATGCAGTATGAATATGCAATTTAAACTTGGTTGGCTCTAGAGCTAAACAAAAACAAACAAAGAAAACAAAAACCAGAAAACCTTGCCACTGGCTGATTCATAACTGCATGAAAAAAAAAACCCACCCTACTTGTCTCCCTTGACCTAACTCTGTTCAGGGCATTGACTATTGTATGCTTTTTTGGTCTTTTTTTTAAACATCCAGTCCCCATGTATATTCTGTTTTGTAAATTCTGTCATCTGTTCCCACCAGCACACAATGGCCTACTTTTTCAAAAAGCGGAACAGGATTTAACATGTGCGCAAAATGTTCTTTCTGCAAAGACGTTTACACTGAAAGAGCCCCCCAGCGTCCCTACAGGTGGGGACAATTTTCTTGTGAAGACAGCCACGGCGACTCAGCGTAGCACGTGACGCTCGAACCGCAACCGCCAGTTGTGCTTCAGCCCTCACCTCTTTCGATGGATCTGGGCGACGTCAGCTGGCCCGCCGACACCTCCACCTCAGGGATGTAGTACACCGGGAACAGGAACCGCAGGCCTAGGCACCGCTGCCCACCACAACAAACATCCGCAGCTGTTTCCAACACCCTCATGAAGTTGGAATGCGGCTACCGCAATGGTGGTGGTAGTGTTGGGGTTGGGGTGGGGGTGGGGAGGGGGGGGGGGGGGGGGGGGGTGTTAGTTGCACATGCAAAAAATCTCACCATTGGTGAATCTTAAAGCTCTTATCAAGTAGGGGAGGGGGGGGGAGGAGGGGGGGAAGAGAAGTATTCAAGATCCTGTGTGCAATATGCATTCAGTATACGTAAAAGGACCCACAGCCACTATATAGTTGTCCCCGGCAAAATGGTATAGAAAAATGGCACTCTG
Source organism: Rapana venosa (assembly GCA_028751875.1). Classification (NCBI taxonomy): domain Eukaryota; kingdom Metazoa; phylum Mollusca; class Gastropoda; order Neogastropoda; family Muricidae; genus Rapana; species Rapana venosa. The sequence goes on along the minus strand of CM054137.1, from coordinate 77,077,906 downwards.
AGAGGGAAACAAATACACATGCAAACAGGAAAAGCAACAAAAATAATGGGTGGTGATGCTCTTGTGGTGACATGCCCTTCCTGTGGAGGTCAGCCTGAATTTCACGCAGAGAAATCTGCTGGACTTAAAGTGGTATACAAATAACAAAGAACTTAGCTTCTTTCTGTTTTCCTACAAATTAACCCTATTGTCCCCAATCCGTCCGCAGCCGACAGTAACGGAGGCTGCCGCTAGATTCCAATACGACCGCAGCCGACAGTTGGTGCTGCCCACGTGGGCAGTACTTTTCCATCACACACAGATCTCGTGGTTTTCACACTATGTGTCTGAAAATTGGTGGGGCGATGCAGGGAGGGTGTCAGACGGTGCCAGTGATAAATTTAGACCACTAACATGCATGTAGTGGGGAGGGAAGGAAGAAATAACAGCCAGCGACCGGAACGCTTTCCAATGGTGCAGCGTGGCGAAAAAAATGGCGTTTTCTTTCGTAGCAGACAATTCATCTGATTAGCGAGACGATAAATTGAATGTTATTGTCTTGGAAGTAGAAACATTTGAACGGGAATTGTTAAGTTAGTCCGATATTAAACGATTACGAGGAAGAGGAGGAAGGAAATGCTGCAGTTAGGGAGAAGAGTGAGCCAGAAAATAACGTGACACGCACATTCCTGACCTGTGCTACACACACCAACTGTGGAGAAATTTGACCTCCCAGCTGGTCCGCGGCATAGACGCCTGAAAGCGTGATGCCTTTTGACTGTTATCTCATTATTACCACACTTTTCCTTTGAAACTGCAATGCAGAAACGAACAGATATGCTGATAATGAAAATAGCAAGAAGGAAAATAAAATAGGGCTCCGTCTGCCAAGGTTCGACAGGTGAGAGCAATGGGTACACCCCCCCCACACACACACACATCCATAATTTGTGCTTTTTGTGATGTGATGTGACCCTGTGCCACCACTACGACTACTTTAGAGACTACCAACATTAAAATTTTGTAGAGTTACAGAACATCATGAAGGATCAGTCAGCATCGGTGGCAGAACGATCACAAACCTCCGCTTCGCAGATGACATTGATGGAATAGCAGGATCAGAAAAAGAGCTTGCCAGCCTAACAGAACACTTGGATAAGGCCTCCAAAACATACGGCATGGAAATCAGTGCAGAGAAGACCAAACTGATGACTAATAACACCAACGGCATTAGCACTGATATCAGGGTTAATGACCAGAAGCTGGAAACAGTTCAAAGCTTCAAGTACCTGGGAGCCATTGTATCCGACCAGGGATCCAAGCCAGAAGTAGTATGCAGGACTGCACAGACAATAACAGCTTTGTCAAAACTAAACACCATCTGGAGAGATAAGAATATCTCACTTATCTCCAAGATCAGACTAATGCGCTCCCTTGTCATATCCATATTTCTGTATGCCTGTGAATCATGGACCCTGACTGCATGATTTGGAGAGAAGAGTACAGGCAGTGGAGATGAGATGCTTTCGGAGACTCCTTGGCATCTCCTACAAAGACCACATAAGCAACGAAAGCGTGCATAACAAATCCAGCAAACCATTGGACCCTATGAGAACCTTCTAACGATCGTGAAAAAGCGTAAACTTAAATGGTATGGGCATGTCACAAGATCCCAAGGAATTACAAAGACAGTTTTGCAAGGCACTGTCCAAGGAGGAAGAAGAAGAGGCAGACCAAGGAAGAGCTGGGAGGATAACATCAGTGAATGGACAGGCCTAGAACTCAACAAAACCCTGAGAAAGGCAGAACAGAGAGAAGAATGGAGGGAACTGGTTGCTGAGTCTTTGAGGGTGCCCCCACGGTTGTCAGACTACGGG
>CM054137.1:77068550-77071050 GCA_028751875.1 Rapana venosa | reverse complement strand
CATGATGCATTGCAAGTGCATGCAAGTTTATGAAAAGAAATCAGGCAATGGGTTATCAGCTCTGCAAAACTAACCATGAAAAAACCCCCACCCTTTCTGATTAAAACAAGTAAACAACCTAAAGCACTCTCTCATAGATACTTATGCATGCATGCATACACATGTGTGTGCGTGCACACACACACATACTAAAAAGAAAAATTATATATAAAAAACAAAACACAAAACACACACACTTATAACATACAACAAAATGCAACGATACAACTAAGTAAAACATATAAAAAGTACAATATAACACAAAACAGCCGGTATACATATATATATATATAAATTGCTCATTTTCAATACAAAACATCTCAATTCTAACACAACACATAACTCCTATTTAACATAACTCAACACAATGTTAACAGTACACAATATAGCACAATAACTGATAGTGATACATCCTAGAACGCTGTAGATTGCAAGTTTGTAAAACACAAGCAGCGCTAGTTCTGGCGTGATGCCAGAAGAATCTTCTATAGATACTGTACATGTATATATATATAATTATATATACATGGAATAGAGTGGGGAAAAAACCCAGCCTAGAGTTAAGTCATAGTGTCCAGCCTATAGTTAGTAAGCTAGCTATACTCCTCTGCTTACTGCCAAGCTTATCTCATTGAGGAAGTTACATTATATAAACGGACTCTAAGAGATTTTTACTAATGACGCTTTGTTGCTAATGTATTGTTTCTTATAATTACTACATATCATGTTCTTATGCATTGCTTACACTGTGTGTGTGTGCGTGCGTGAGCATGTGTGTTTGTCTGTTTGTCTTTGTGTGGGTGTCTGACTTTGTGTGCCTGAGTCTGTGTGCTTTGTCTGTCTGAGTCTGTGTGTTTTTGTCTGTCCGTATGTGTGTCTGTCGATGTTGAATATTAAAAAAAATTATGGACTAGAAGATGCTATATACATGCATGTATACTATTGTTTTGTTGCTTCTTTTTTATTTGATAAAGTTATAACAAATCAAGTTATGGCAAAAATGATTTACCTCAAATAACAAAAATGTTTACAAACTTGTACACTGTAAGTACTAGCTTCAGCTAAATGTACATTTCCAAGTATTTTAGTCAGTGTTTTCAATCCACACATATTATATAAATGTATACATGTATGAATGCTTTTGTTGGGATATATATATATATAAATATACATATATATATATATATATATATATATATATATATATATATATATAATATAGCTATTTTGGACTGTGACCCTAACAAAGTTACAATGACTTACACAAAGTTTCATAGACGCATTTCTGTGAGTTTGTCCCTGTGCATATATATATATATATATATATATATATATATATATATATATATATATATTTCATGATAATTTGGTTAACTCTTATACATTCCCCATGAATGGCATTATAATTCTGAAAGTACACAAGCAACATGACAGCACAATCTTAATTCTAAAACAAAATTGAACAAAATGGGTTTTGTTTACTTGCTTGGTTGTTTGTTTATTTTACCCCCTTTTGTTCTTATTAATAATACTTTAATGGGTAACAACAAAAACACACAATAAAACAATAGTGATGATACATTTTTTTTTCTAAGTCATAAAGAGAAATAAAAACAAAATCACCTGCTATTCTCACACCCATCAATCCACAGCCGATGACAGCAATGCGCACCATGTCTATGTAAAATGTTGCACAACAGTCTAATAGATGTTCTGTAAACAGTTGAGGTACTGTTCAGTGGCTACACCACAAAAACACAGTTTCTGTCCAGAATATTGCTCTTTCTACGTTTATTTCACATGTTTGCAGTAGAGGCACTCTCCACTTGGTTTGTTCCTCGTTTTTCTCTCGGTAAAACTAGGAGCTTGTTATCTCCAAGCCTGGCGGTTCCTTGACAAGAACTTGAAGAAGCCTGAAACCAAAGAGCAAAAATGATGAAATTGTTCACTGTACATTGATTATAAATTCAAAATGAAGAAACTGCATATTGTCTAAGGCTGTACTCCTATGTACACGTGTAGTCAAAGTCACAGTTTGTCTAAGGCCTTGCTCCTATATATGTGTAGTCAAAGTAGAGTCACAGTCAAAAACACCTTAATCGTTCCATCAAGGGCAATTGCAATTATACTGACAGGCACATTGATACTAACATAGTCTTTGAAGATCATGCAAATCATGTCAGGGTGGGTTTTTTTTTTTTTCTTGGCAAGAGAAAGGGATCTGATTTGCTATGATGTACCAGACTTACTACTTCTATGCTGCTCATACTGGTGGACACACAACACACACACACAACACACCACACACACACACACACACACACACACACACACACACACACACACACACACACAGCACATCCACCGAAGATCTGGGTTTGCTCCTCTATCCTGAGGCCTCCAACTGAAAAAGGCCTTGCTCTACTACTGCTGGGTTACTTCAGTCTTTTTTCAATCATGT
>CM054137.1:77056050-77063550 GCA_028751875.1 Rapana venosa | reverse complement strand
CCATTTTCGACTTAGATTTTTTTAAAATTTAAAAAACGATTTGAGATAGCTTTATTATCTCATAGATATACAATGTTCTTGAAGCTAAAGTACCAACCTAAAACGAACACTTCCAACCTTTCAAAATTTATGTTAAACGAATGTAAAGATAAGTATGGTCACATCAACGAGACTTGCCCCTGTCAAAATTCTTCTCTTAATCTAAGGTTTTTAAAAAAGCCACTTTCACAGGAAACAAATACAGGACCACTGGAAGATAGGAAAATACCACCCAAAACTTATGACTATGACTTCGAATATCACGCAGTCTATAGTTAATGGAAAGGCTTTGAATATATATTCCAAAGGTAAAGTCGAGAATGTTGCAAGAAAACCGTAAACCACCATTTAAACAGACGTGCTCCCAGAAGTCATATTGCGGCTACCTTAATAGTGGGCAAAAAACAGCTGGCATACACTAACTCTCACGATTAGTGAATCTCAGAGCTCTAGCTGAGAAATGACCCCTCCCCCCCACCCCCCCCCCCCCACAAAAAAAAATCCCAAAGAACCAGAAACCAAACAAACAAAAAACAAAACAAAACATAAAACCCAAACGTGCAGGTTTCAAAAATGTACCAGTTCCAAAAATAGCACAGACAGCAATGCTAATAACCAAGGGACGCAATTTCTCGAATTACCATAATTATAATCATTCACACTCGTCTCTCTTCAGACTAAACTTTGCTCTCAAAAGTTTGGCATGTTGCTTACCGACAACAAAGTTCCCATATTACCAGCATCTCCTGAACTAATGGCTGAGTATGATACCCCGTGTGCAAATCACTGAACCCCCCCCCCCCCCCCCCCACCCGCTCCCCCCCGTGGCGATGCCGGGAGCCTGTCAGTATAAACAGCATCCCCACCTTCTCCGCTAGGAATTCCCTCTTTTCTATCCCTCTCTTTGTTTCTGCTTTGTTCCTTTTCTTCCGGTCACCTCCTTCTTGTCTATTTTTTGCCTTCGAAGTCCACTCTCCTGCCATTTTTTTCACAGATTTGATTTGCTGCTTTACAAGATTCAGCGCTATATGAATTCCATACATTATTATTATTATTATTATTATTATTAAAAGATAACAATTCTCTCCCACACCAAAGTGAGATGGATGCGCTGGACCTGATTAATTTGTCTGGCAGCGTAACGCATGGTTGGTCCTATGACAGAACAACAATATAGTTGCTGTCTGAGCGTTCGAAGAAGAAGAAAAAGAAGAGGAAAAGTACTGTTTCCATGTTGTCAACCATTACCAGGGAAGAATTCTTTGCAACCGGTGCAGTTGGGGTTATTGTTGTTGTTCTTCTTTTTTTCTCTTCTTCTTCTTCTTCTTCTTATTATTATTATTACTTTTATTGTTTTTGTTTTTGTTAAAATTAGGGATTCCAGTTTGGGGCATATAATTATGACCATGCAGTCAGCAGTCATAATAAATAATACAAAGGCTTTTCGGTGGCGGGAGAGCCAAGTGGTTATAGAGCGTTGCTTTCGTGAATTCACAGTGTGGGTTCCAGCCACTATTGAGGCACCCGTTTAATTACGCGGATTTTCCCCCTGGTGTTAACATCACTGCCGACTCCACTCCCCCAGGTGTCCTTAGGATGAGACTATACACAGAGGTAACGTGTGCGAACATCTTGCACACACGTGATAACAGGTTCCGCCTCTGGGAAAAGTATGTCTTTACATGCTGTCTGGAACAAATGATAATGTAAAAGAAACCACCCACACACCAAAAAAACAAAGCTGCATGCGCACTTGTGCAGTGTTTAGATATCGTCCCTACAGTCGAATGTGGCTACTGTGATGGTGGTCAAAAACGGTCACATACGCAAAACCTCACCTTTTGTGAATCTCAGACCTTTAGCGAAGGCTTTTCAATATGTTTGACATAAAGTTGGGAGGGTTACCAGACAATTCGATCTCTACTTAAGGAAACAAAGCTTTGCACTGTTGAAAAGTATTTTTCTCCAAAATAGTGCACATTGCCATGTGGACCAAAAAAAGGGAAGCAACTAGTTAGTCTCCTTGTCGCAGTAATTAATTATACTTATTTCCATATCAATTCAGGTCTCAAACAAAACCATCCTGACACTTACTCATCAAAAACAAACAAGCCTCCGATTAAAAAAAACAACACAAAACAATATCTATTATTTAAAAAATTCCCAACCCAACTTCGAGCGCTGGGGCAACATAGTACCCTAATATCTGTCAGAATATTGAGGATACTGAGAATTCTTGAGGATGTTAAGAATATTGAGGATACCACACAATTCTTTAACTGATCTCACCAAGAAAAGATAAAAAGAATAGTCAAAACAGTTACAATTTTAAAAATATCAACATTTGATCTCAAGTTAGAATCTCTTCAACACACATACTGCCATGTGTATGATCACTCGAGGTGTTGACAGGTCAATAATTATAATATAATTATGGCAAGGGTGGCACTGTGACATGACCTAAATTTACAATAATTGGCATTTTGATAATCAGGAAAGATAGTTTACAATGTTCATCTCTGGAAACCTAAAACAACAGCTGTCGTCAGTTTCCACTTGGCCATATCACTGAAATAGGTTGTGTATTTTTTTTTGAAAAATAGAATGGTTCTATTGCATGTACTGAATTAGAGAAAATGTAACAGGTTTGGTTGTTTTATTTAGAGGGGGGGGGGGGGTAATGTAGTTTAGCTTTAGGCAATGATGAATACACTGGAAACAAGTAAGCAAACACACACACACACACACACACACACACACTCTCTCTCTCTCTCTCCCTCTCTCTCTCTCTCTCTCTGCGCGTGTGTGCTCAGGCCCACACGAATACTACGATCATTTTATACCGCAACCGAACTAATCCACACTTAAGTATCATGAACCTTTACAAATAAAACAAACAAAACCGAGACTTTGCCCTCTACTGAATATGAGTCAACCTTCAGTATGACCCTCGTGGTCAACTTGACTGTAAACAACACAACTCAAGAGACTGAAAGTGCACAGCACCAACCTACCAACCAGCCAATCAACCAGCCAGCCAACCACTCAATCAATCAATCACTCTCTCACGAACTTGACAAATAAACATTACACGCGCACAATGCCGAAAGTGTGAACTTCGCATGGTTGAGCAGTGTACTTATTTAGCGAGAGTAGACCTGTACTGTTTGCTTGCTTGGCTGGTCGAGTAAGTGAGTGACCACGTACCTACGTACGTACGTACATGCAGGCTACTGACTGTGTTGTAGTCCTATCTACCTACCACTCCTTAAAGGCATTTCATTACGTTTACAACTGGTCTGCTCCGCTTGGTAAAGAATGCCAAGAAGATCGACTATGCCAGTAGGACTGACTAACCAACGCATGTATGTAATATGTGAACTTGTTTGTTGGACAGGTCTGGTTAGGTAGGCTTAGTTAGCGGAAAAAACTGCGACACAGAGAGACAGAGGATGGATAGGATGTTGTAAGAGAGTGTGTATGTAGTATGTAGGGACCAGTGTACCCAGGCTATGTATGCATTTATTGCACGCGCACGCACGCGCGCGAAACACACACACACACATTTATCGTTTATACCACTATTTAGTAGTAGAACGAGGGTAAATGAAGAACTAACACATCACACATCCACACACACACACACACACACACACACACCACACACACACACACACACGCCATCATCACCACCACCACCGCAAAAACACCACAGGCAAGTAACTCGTGAAAAAGAAACAAGGTAAAGAATCACACACACACACACACACACACACACACACACACACACACACACACACACACACACACACACACACACACACACATACACCACGCGCGCACGCACGCACCCACGCACTTTTATCCCCCCCCCCCCACCCCACACACACAACACCACACACATTCACACACACCACAACACACACATACCACGCGCTTTACCACACGCATACACACCTCAAACACAACATACACACACGCATTACACACAACGCAAACACACACATACACACACACACACACTTTCACACACACACACACACACACACACTTCACACACACACTCACACACACACACACACACACACACACTCACACCACACCACACACATTTACCCCCTCCCCACCCCCACCCGCTCCCCTGCCCCCCCCCCCTCCCCCCAACACACACACACACACACACCACACACAGACGGCATGCATGCAGTATCACCACCACAGAGGCGGTAATAATAATTGTTCTATTGATCTGGCGGAGAAAGCCTGCAAGGACCAAAGCCACAGAGAATTAACAGGGTAATACAGTCTACAGCTAGCGGAGAATACCACAATACCCGGGACATTAAGGAGAAAATGAAAAACATACACGCTTCCTACCACCACTCTGTCCCATAATGGCTCGTGGCTTTAATTGCTCTGGACTCAAAACAGTAAAAAAAGGTAACAACGATCTATCATGAGATACGGGGCATTGAGGGAAACGTGGGATCATGAGCCTACTTTTGCATTGTTACAACTGTTTGCTATAGAGGGGGAACTGATGTGTGTGTGTGTGTGTGTGGTGTAGGAGGTGTGTGTGGGGTGGTGGTGGTGGTGGTGTGTGTGTGTGTGTGTGTGTGTCTGTGCAGAAGGAGTGTGTGTGTTGTGTTGTGTGTGTGTAGGTGTGTGGTGTAGGTGTGTGTGTGTGTTGAATTGGTGTGGTGTAGTGTGTGTGCGGGAGTGGGTGGGTGTTCTTTTATTTTGAGGATAATGGAATAAACATGCGTCTTTTGGGGTTTTGTTTTTTTACATCCAGTGCTGTGTGTATGCAGTTTTGTCATTTTGTCCTCGGGTTCCCATGGGCACAGAATGACCTACTCTCCAGAAAAGCCCCCCAGGGAGAACGCGCCGCCACAAGAGCAGCACCACCCATTATTTCTTCCCCCTTTTGCTGTCTGCATGTGTATTTGTTTCCCTTTCAGAGTAGCTTTTTTTTTCTACAGAATTTTGTCAGGGACAACTCTCTTGTTGCCGTGGTACCTGCGCTTAAATGCGTGTTACACAAGGGACCTCAGTTCATCGTCTCATCCGAAAGACTAGCACCCAGACCACCACTCACGTTCTAGTGGATGGGGAGGGGGGGAGTTTTGGGCACAAACGGGGATTGAACCAACAACGCACACTTCGAACCTGGACTTTCTGCTTTCTCGGCGGATGCATTACCTCTAGACTACCGATCCAGCATGTAAACGTATTAATCTATCATGAGATAGGGGATATTGAGGGAGCTGCAATCAAGAGCCTGTGCTTGTGCAACCGCACTATACAACAGGATGTGTGTGTGTGTGTGTGTGTGTGTGTGTGTGTGTGTGTGTGTGTGTGTGTGTGTGGTGTGTGTGTGTGTGTGTGTGCGTGTTGTGTTGTGTGTGTGAGTGTGAGTGTGTTTGTGTGATGTGGGTGGGTGGGTGGTGGTGTAGGTTGTGTTTGTGTTGTGTTGTGTTTGTGTTGTGTTGTGTGTGTGGTGTGTGTGTGTTGTGTGTTGTGTGTGTGTGTGTGTGTGTGTGTGTGTGGCGTATTGTGTTGTGTGCATTGTGTTGTGATGCATTGTGTGTGTTGTGTGGTGTTGTGTGGTTGGTGTTGGTGGTGGTGGTGGCGGTGGTGGTGATGATGTGTGTATGTGTGTGTGTGTGTGTGTGTGTGTGTGTGTGTGTGTGTGTGTGTGTTGTGTAATGTATTGCTGTTGTGGTGTGTGTTTGTGTGTGTGAGACCGTGAGTGCGTGCATATGTGTGTGTTTGTGTGTGTGTTGTGGTGTGGTGGGTGTGTTTGTGTGTGTGTTCATTCGTTCGTTTGTTCGTTCTTTTATTTAACGTTTGATCACTATTAGGGATATAAGATGCTGCGCGTACGTGTTGTGTGTGTGTGTGTGTTTGGGAGGGGGGGGTGGGAGTGGGGGGTGGGGGTGGGCGCACGCGCGCGAGAATCAAGAACTAACTTGTATGCACTACGCATTTCCACACCCACCTGCCTATACACGCTTGTATGCATACGATGCAGTCTCGCTTGCATGCTACTTATGTAATTATAACTTAAGGCGCAGCACATTCTCTCTCTCTCTCTCTCTCTCTCTCTCTCTCTCTCTATCTCTCTCTCTCTCTCTCTTCCTCTCTCTCTCTCTCTCTCTCTCTCTCTCTCAGACAACACACACACACTGACACATGCTCGCGCGCACGCACGTACGTGCGCATTCACACACACACATGCGCGTGCACACATACACTCACACACACATACACACACGCACACACACACACACACACACACATACCCCACACAAACACATTTTGATGCTTGCAAGCCTCTGGTTGTGTATATGTATCACCTAGGGAGGAGATGGGGGGGGGGGGGGAGGGGGGCAGGAGGAAGAGAAAAGCGAGGACGGGTGGGGGGGGGGGGGGGGGGGGTGGTAGGCGCACACACGTTCATGTGTAGGCCCCTTTGTGCCTGTGTGTGTGTGTGTGTGTGTGTCGTGTGTGCTCGCCATGGTAAGAGCCTGAGTACGGATCCACATAAACCCTGCAGACATATGGCATCCATACCATTTTTCAGTATAGCCAACTATAATCATTCACCCACGCTGCACGAACACACACATACACAAAACACACACACACATATACCATACCATACCACACCACACCTCACACACACACAACACACACACACACACACACACACACACACACACACACACACACCACACACACACACACACACACACACAACACACACACACACACACACACACACACACACAGTGTTAAGTGCTTGTTACATTATCCTCGAAATAAAAAATAAATGAAATGAAATAAAGTAAAATAGAATCACACACATGCACTCACTACACCACACCACACAAACAAAACACCCACACACACACACACACACACACACACACACACACACACACACACACACACACACACACACAACACACACACACACACACACACACACACACACCCCACACACACACACACACCACACACACAATACACACACACACTACCGCACCACACCACACACACAAAACACACCACACACACCACACTACACACACAACACCATACACACTCACACAAACACACACACACACACGCGCGCGCGCCGCGCGCGCGCGCACACACACACACAGAGTGTTGAGTGCTTATTCCATTATCTTCGAAATAAAAGAATAAAATAAAATACACACACACACACACACACACACACACACCACCACCACCACCACCCCCACCACCACCACCTCTCTTCTCTCTCTCTCTCTCTCTCTCTCTTCTCTCTCTCTCTTCCTCTCTCTCTTCTCTGTTTATTCTTGTGTATTTTCTCTTCTTGTCGTTTCCTTTACTCTTTTCCTTTCCATTTTTTTTCTTCTTTCAGACATTTTGCTTGTGCTTTGTTGTTTATACTTTTAAAAAAAAATC
>CM054137.1:77038550-77053550 GCA_028751875.1 Rapana venosa | reverse complement strand
GTGTACTTCCTATCTCACAGTGATTCCCAGGTGGGATGATAAGTGAGTCAGAGTGCATGTTCTGGGTGACCCCCAAGGTGTAAAGCTGGGGAATGCACAACAACAACAACAACAGCAACAACAACAACAACAACAACAACAACAGAACCTCGACTCTTTAAGTTTTATGTGAACGAATTTCTGCAGTGTTAACTGACAAGTTTTAATAAATTCAGACCAGTAGAGGTCTTTAGGTCCTAGGTACATGTCTGAACCATAACAGGTTTGTTTTGTTTTTCAAACCCAAGTCTAAAACTGACTAGGTCGAAATATACGAATACAGAACTTTCAAAGCCAGGATACATGAGTATACCCGAATAAATAGATAAATAATTGAATACAGATTTTAAAAGATAAACAACAAACCCTCAAAACCAAACAAAGAACCCATCAGCAATAAGAAACTTCTAAATACTACAAAAAATAACAAAAACTTAACAAACAACAGAGAAAAAAAAAATATACACACAAAACATATAAAACAAAACAAAATAAAGCTTAACACCTCAACACACTAAGTTAAAAAACGAAACCAGGAAAGCCAGATTATCACGGTCCTCCGTGTATATACTGGGGACAGCATAGCTCAGTGGTCAGAGCACTCGCTTTCCCCCAGCCAATGTTAAGCAGCATCGGGCGTGGTTACCACTTGGATGGGCCCCCGTTTGCCCGCATTGGCTTCAGTACAGTCCCCCCAGTTCACCCAGCTGTAAATGGGTACCTGCCCTCTTTAGGGTCAGGGAAGGTAAAGCAGCGAGGGAGAGGAGATGGGCGCCACCCTCCACATGCTGGCCCCTAGAGAAGTGAGGTCTCTGACGCCTCGCTCCCCTACTACCTTATAGGTTATGGGATACCTTTACCTTTTTTACCTTACGGTGTATGGCTGGCTGACTGAAGGTGAACGTGGCTGAACGTGTAGCGAGACAACCGGATCGATGTGATGATCTGCCCACTGATCACTTCGATCTGTTGTGCCCCCAATCGATCAGGGTTTGTGACTTATTGATTGATGCCGAACACACTTGTGTGTTCACTGACATGCATGCATGCACGCTCCCACGCACGCGTGTATGTATGTATGTACATATGCATGTAAGTATGTATGTATATATGGATGTATGGATGTATGGATGTATGGATGTATGGATGGATGTATGTATGTATGTATGTATGTATGTATGTATGTATGTATGTATGTATGTATGTATGTATGCACTGTGCTTGCATAAGTGTAACTATGTACAGAAAACAGGCAGGCAAGCAGACAGACATGCATGCGCGCGCGCACACACACACACACCACACAACACCACACACACACACACACACACACACACCACACCCCACACACAACACACACACAGAGGGGGGGGGGGGAGGGCGGGGGAGGGCAGGGGGTTGGCACGGTTTGTTTAAACAGATTTTTTTTTAAACGTGTCGCAAAAACCCCACAAGAACAACTGTGACAGGACAGTAAGTAAACTTATGACAGTCCTGCCATAACACACACACACACACACACACACACACACACACACACACACACACACACAACACACACACACACACACACACACACACACACACATTGTGACGGATGACTTCACAGCATTTAGAAAAGTTAGTGGAGTAATGCATATCCTATTCTTAACTACTGCTCATCTGATCTCATCTGCTCTCGTAACCCCCTCCAGGGTCGTAAGGGTACTGCAGTGACGAACGTTGCACCCACTCGCTCCATTTGCGGCGGTTGTGTGCAAGTGCCTGGATCGTGGAGAAGCTCTTCCCGGACCATTCAGTGATGTTGTCTGCCCATTTCTTCTTCGGCCTGCCTCGCCTCCTCTTCCCCTGCACTTTTATTTTTTATTTTTTTTATTTTTATTTTATTCTTTTATATCGAGGATAATGGAATAAGCACTTATCCGCTTTTTTACACCCAGTCCCCGTGTGAATGCGGTTTTGAAAATTCTGTCACTGTTCCTTGCAGTATGGTCTCGGAGAGCCCATCTGATCTTGTCACATATCCATACCATCTGAACTGCTGCACATGAGTATTAAATCATTTAACAAGTGTGACAAAGGAAAATCAATTCAATCGGTGGAGAAAGGGGTGGGGAGAGCTTAGTGGTTAGAGCGTTCCACTCGCGATTTGACGGCCAAGGATCGAGCCCGGGTTCCAGCCACTACCGAGACCATCCGCTCAAGGGAATTTTACCCCTGGAGTGAACATCGATACTGACTCCACTCTCCCCGAAGGTCCTTTGGATGAGACTATGAATCGAGGCCCCGTGTGCAAACGCACGCAGAACATCTTGCTCGCATCTTCAATGCCGTTCTGTCTTTTGGAGGAGGAGGAGTAGGGCATTGGTGCACGTGCCAGTAAGAAAGGAGGACCCCCAAAACACAACAAAACCTATGTACACACACACACACACACACACACACACACACACACAACACACACACAACACACACACACACACACACACACCAATATCACTTTAAGTGAACAGACCTAAAATTGAAGACACACACACACACACGTGCAAAAGATCAAACTGTGCACATTCAGATCTGGTAGTTCATGTCAGCATTCGGTGATTTACAGAAACACGAACATACCCAGGATACATCCTGCGCACACGCAACACACACACACACACACACACACACACACACACACACACACACACACACGCACACACACACACACACACACACACACACACACACACACACACACACACACACACACACACACACACACACACACACCAAATTAGCTGCATTGAAATTAAAATGTGTGCGTCAGCTGAGGCCAGCAGGCAAACCCTCTGCAGAGTGAGACAAGCACAGGACAAGACCAGGCACCACACACCCCATCCTGTAAGGGAATGAAGGCAGAGACGAGAAGAGAAGGCTGACAGGAACATACCCAGCATGCATCCAGCAACCTTCAAAGAAATAGGCTCCGCCAGAGTCAGTTACAGGCTGCACACACGGTATTAAAAAATCACTCTTTTCCTTCTGTTTTTCTATGTGACTCTTATATTCATACCGCACGCACTAAGGCATCCACAGAAATAAAAACCACTTTTTGTGAAAGACTAGCCTCTGACTCAAAACTCATGTGATTTTGAACAAATTTGGAAGGTTTGAAATTTTTTAATTTTTCAGCAAACACTGTACCCCCTCAGTCCTTTGTAGTCTGCTAGATGCCTTAACGCAATATGCATGCGCGGGGTCAACGCTGTAGGAATACTGGCAATCCTCATTTGATGGTTATTTCCAACTTTCTCGTGACTACCTGGTATTGCTCTATGTCCTCAATCCCCAAAACAAGTGCACAGTCCATTTTTTCATGCGTAAAAAAATCTGTGAAAATCACCAACATTTTTTTGCACTCGCACTCTATAGAAGATACTACATGACCCCCAAATTAATACCTGTGTGTAGCCTGTTTTGCCCTATTCACTGTCAGAAAAAGTCAGTGCAGTTACCTACTCCTTAAGGAGTTAAGGAAAAAGTAAAGTTACGTCATGTCAAGTCACGTCATGTCAAGTCACGTCAGATCAAGCCAAGTCAAAGTTTGTGCTGACTCTGCCAATTACCGGCAGGTTCATTTCCTGAGCACGTCACGTCATACGTCACATCATACCTCAGGCTCAGTGTCACGCTAAGAGGCCCAGGAATAACAGGGGTCCATGACTTAGGTTGGTGTCTGTGGCAGCAGCCTAGTGTTATTCTATGCCTTCTTCTCCCCCCCCCCCCCCCCCCCAATCCTCCTTACCCCCCCCCCCAAATCTTCCCCCCCCCCCTAACGTCAAGTCAATACAAGTCACAACAGCTAAAATCATGTCAAGTGAAATCACGCCAAATCAATACAAGTCACGTCAGCTAAAGTCATGTCAAGTCAAGTCACGCCAACTCAGCTACGTCAAGTCAAGTGACGTCAAGTCACATCACGTCAAATCAAGTCGGCACACTTCAAGTCAAGTCAAGTGACGTCAAGACGTTTCATGCTGAACAAAATTGATGATAAAATCAATCAGTCCTGAGTGGATTGAATCACTACTACTACTACTACCAATGGCAATAATTACCCTATCACAAAGTGGTTTGGGGGCCATCAGGCGTAGCAGCCCTATTTGCCTGCTATTTTCGGACCTTGCTGACTCTGATGATCTCTCTCTCTGTCTCTGTCTCTGTCTCTGTCTCTGTCTCTCTCTCTCTCTCTCTCTCTCTCTCTCTCTCTCTCTCTCTCTCTCTCTCTCTCTCTAATCAGACAAGGTAAGGGAGTGGAGAATAGGGGCGAACGGAAGAGGGGGGAAGTGTGTGTGTGTGTGAAAGTCAAAGTCAAAGTCAAAGTCAAAATTACATTTCCAGATGGTAGGTAAAGGTAAAGGTGTCCCATAACCCATGAGGTCGTCGGGGAGCGAGGTGTCAGAGACCTCACTTCTCTAGGGGCCCATCTCCTCTCCCTCGCTGCTTCACCTCTCCCGACCCTAGAGAGGCAGGTACCCATTTACAGCTGGATGAACTGGGGGACTGTATTGAAGCCAAGGCGCGCAAACCGTCACCCATCCAAGTGGTAACCACGCTCGATGCTGTTTAACCTTGGCTGGGGGTAAGCGAGTGCTCCGACCACTGAGCTATCCCGTCCCCAGATGGTATGTACATTGAATAAGCAATTCATTTGCTTTTTGTCATCAGACCATCTAACTAGGAAGAGACGACAATGTCATTAAGAATATAATATAATAAAATAAAATAAGATAAGATAAGATAAAATAAGATAAGATAAGATAAGATAAGATAAGATAAGATAAAATAAGTAAAGGTAAAGGGTAAAGGAGTCCCATAACCTATAAGGTCGTAGGGGAGCGAGGCGTCAGAGACCTCACTTCTCTAGGGCCAGTATATTGAGGGCGGCGCCCATCTCCTCTCCCTCGCTGCTTTACCTTCCCTGACCCTAAAGAGGGCAGGTACCCATTTACAGCTGGGTGAACTGGGGGAACTGTACTGAAGCCAAGGCGCGCAAACGGTCACCCATCCAACTGGTAACCACGCTTGACGCTGCTTAACTTGGCTGGGGGAAAGCGAGTGCTCCGACCACTGAGCTAACAGAACAAGGAAGGAACAAAGGCAACTTCATCAATAATATTTAACCACAATGTCATTACCACAACCCATAACAATAAAATAGGCTCAATAAAAAGAAAAAAGAAGAGAAAACAATGTGTGTGAGAGAGAGAGAGAGAGAGAGAGAGGAGAGAGAGAGAGAGAGAGAGAGAGAGAGAGAGAGAGAGAGGAGAGAGAGAGAGAGAAAACTCTGAACTCTGAAAGAATTAAAAACCCGTGGGACCATACATGAAAGGGGTTGCTCATCAACTCACGAGAGAGAGAGAGAGAGAGAGAGAGAGAGAGAAGACAGACAGACAGACAGACAGACAGAGTGTGACAGAGAGAGACAGAGAGACAGAGATAGAGAGAGTGTGTGTAAGGAGGGGGGGGGGGGGGGGAGTAGGTTAAGTGGAAGTCACTGCAACAACTGCATTTATATGGGTTAGTGCCCTGCGCTAACGATTGCTTTCCCCTTATTACGTCAGGGGTTGAACTTGTGGGGTTCTTAAAATAGAAGCAAACTATTTCCGCCTCTCTCTCTCTCTCTCTCTCTCTCTCTCTCTCTCTCTCTCTCTCTCCCACACTTTCAGCTTTGAGTAAGTCATTAAAACGTATGTTGGCTTTTTGTCCTGCCCATTCCTCGGCTAGAATTCCGAGGGTCAGCCATGGTGAGATTTTTGCATATCTGACCACTTTTGCCCACCATGAACCTAGCACATTCCGACTTCCGAGATATAAATTTTGTTGCCGGTTGAATCTGCAGAAAAACAAGCGCTGGCACTGGTATTCCTGTTCTCAGTTGATATTGTGGCCATCGTCATCATTGCCATCTGTAGTATCACTGGTGTCGTCATTATCATCATTAATGACATCGTCGTCGTCGTCGTCATCATCGTCATCATCGTCGTCATCATCAACATCAACATCAGTCACCACCATCATGACCACCACCACCACCACCACCACCCACTACCACCACCACCACCACCACCACTACCACCACAACCACCACCACCATCCTCATCCTACTCCTCTTCCTCCTACTCCTCTTCCTCCTCCTCCTCCTCCTCAGTATTATCAGTAGTCTCTCTCCTGTCTTCAGCGTGGCAAAGAATAGGAGAGAAGAAATAATGTTGCTGACAAGTGCAGTAATATAAGCCGCTTACTCAGGAAGATCGACCTGCCGCTGTAGGCCTATAGTACTGGCCTATAGGCCTATAGTAGCTAGCTGTAGGCCTATAGTAGCTAGCTAGCTCGAGTAGTATAGTGAAGAAGCGAAGAGAAATACTCCGGTATAGTAGCAGAGAGAGTAGGAAGGAAGTAATTCAGTCCACTGCTATGTGACAATCTGGTAAGACCGGTTTCACTGTCATTATTGAAGAGTTTCCCTTCTATCATAGCCTCTGTGTGTGTGTGTGTGTGTGTGTGTGTTGTGTTGTGGTGGTGGTGGTGGTGGTGTGTGTGAGTGTCAAGTCAAGTCAAGTCAAATTTTTATTTCCAGATGGTACATTAAATAAGCAATTTGCTTTTTTTCATCAAGCCATCTATTTAAGAACACATTTCTTAATGATAATACTGAAATACTACATAATTGCAACCTTTACCAATAAATTGAACCAGTGAAAAGAGGAAAACCGATAAAATAATACATTGGAAAATACAAATTACACACATATACATACACACGCACGCACACACACACACACACACACTCATACACACCTGCGCGCGTGCGCGCACGCGTACACACGCACACACTTAGGTAAAGAATGTTCTAAGAATTTTTGTTTAAATCATAAAACGTCAAACAAACACATTACTTCACCTACTATATCATCCATTCTTTCACGTTCATACTTTAGAAAATAAAAAGGTACAGGAACAAAACGTTAGAGAATACTAGGCATTCAAGTGTGTGTGTGTGTGTGTGTGTGTGTGTGTGTGTGTGTGGTTAACTGGATTCCTTGTCGTTAACTGGATTGGGACTTTCAACTGCGTGCGCGTTCGAACTCAGTTAAAAAAAGAAACTGGAAGTTATTTTTTACTTGTTTAGCTCCACTATGGGCAAGCCAGAGTAGTTCTTTCAATGTAAACAGCATCCTCACCTTCTGGAAATTCTGTGCTAAAAATTTCCTCTTTTCCAATGACTCTCTTTTTCTGTCTCTATTTTCTCTCTCTTCCCCTCTCCCTCCCCCCACCTCTCCCGCTTTTCTTTTATCATCATCTCTGTTGCTTATTTTCTGCCTTCCCAGTCCATTCACTTGGCAATAAAAAGATATTGTATAAAAAAAACTCAGTCGGGACTTGCAAACGTAAAACGAGTACTTCCCAACTTTCTCATGAAAATCTGTTGTTTTACCGTTTTTTCACCGCTCACAAAGACAAAACGAACATGGCAGGCCCAAATCTTCTCTATCAGACTTTAAAACGCATGCTGGGTATGCTTGTAGGCCCATTACCATACACTGGCCTTTCCTTCAACGAAAGGTGGATGGGGTTTTAGTGTGTGGGCGCGCGAGATGTAGTGTATGTTTTCAGTTTATAGTCTCATCCGAAGGAATTCGGGGGATTGGAGTCGGTACAAATGTTAACCTTGGCTGACTCAAGAAGAAAATTTCCCCTGAACGGTACCATTCAGTGCAGACTGGAACCCATGCTTTCTGTTACCATTAGCCTAGATTGCTGAGTCCATCGCTCAAACCACTAGGCTAATCTCCTTCAAAAAGAACATTAAAACACACACAACAACAACAACAACGACAACATCCCATTGGGGCGATGTCGTGGGCTCTTTCAGTGTGATCAGCAACCCCACCTTCTCAAAATTCTCTGCTAAAATGTCCCCTTTTCTATTACTCCCTATCTCAGGCTTATTTTTTGTGTACCTACCCATCCCACTCTCCTGCCTTTTTTTTCAAGCAAATCTACACAAACAATCTTTTCTAATGAACTATTCAAAGAGCTGCCCTGAAGTGGGAATATGTCGGCTGCTGAGGCCAGCAGGCAGACCTTCTGCAGAGTGACAAGCACAGGAGAAGGAAGACCAGGCGCTACGCATTCCGCCTAGTATAGTGTGTGCCCTGCAAGCAGTATGGTGACAGTGTTGATGTTGATGCCCAGGTTTTCCCAGCCAGTGAATGACAGCAGCGGGCCTCCAGACTCAAAGGGGGCCTAACCACAGCCACCAGAAGAGCCTAGAAACAGTGTAGTTGCTCCTCATGGGATGATTTTAAAGAATATCTGTGACTTTGATTTAACTTTGACTTTGACAAGAAGAGAGCGGGAAGTACAAACAAAAAGACACCAGACGTGGCCCAGCCAGTAAAAAAACCCACAAAAAAACTAAATAAAAAACCCCAAACCAACCAACCAGCCCCCCCAAAAAACAACAACAACAACAACAACAAACACCAACAACACACAAACAAACCAACAAGACACCAACTATCTATCTATCTATCTATCTATCTATCTATCTATCTATCTATCTATCTATCTATCTATCTATCTATCTATCTATCTATCTATCTATCTATCTGTCTATCTATCTATCTATCTGTCTATCTATCTATCTATCTGTCCCGTAGTCTGACGACCGTGGGGGCACCCTCAAAGACTCAACAACCAGTTCCCTCCATTCCTCTCTCTGTTCTGCCTTTCTCAGGGTTTTGTTGAGTTCTAGGCCTGTCCATTCGCTGATGTTATCCTCCCAGCTCTTCCTTGGTCTGCCTCTTCTTCTTTCTCCTTGGACAGTGCCTTGTAAAACTGTCTTTGCAAGTCCTTTGGATCTTGTGACATGCCCATACCCTTTGAGTTTACGCTTTTTCACGATCGTTAGAAGGTTCTCATAGGGTCCAATGGTTTGCTGGATTCTGTTATGCACGCTTTCGTTGCTTATGTGGTCTTTGTAGGAGATGCCAAGGAGTCTCCGAAAGCATCTCATCTCCACCGCCTGTACTCTTCTCTCCAAATCTGCAGTCAGGGTCCATGATTCACAGGCATACAGAAATATGGATATGACAAGGGAGCGCATTAGTCTGATCTTGGAGATAAGTGAGATATTTGTTATCTCTCCAGGTGGTGTTTAGTTTGACAAAGCTGTTATTGTCTGTGCAGTCCTGCATACTACTTCTGGCTTGGATCCCTGGTCTGATACAATGGCTCCCAGGTACTTGAAGCTTTGAACTGTTTCCAGCTTCTGGTCATTAACCCTGATATCAGTGCTAATGCCGTTGGTGTTATTAGTCATCATTTGGTCTTCTCTGCACTGATTTCCATGCCGTATGTTTTGGAGGCCTTATTCAAGTGTTCTGTTAGGCTGGCAAGCTCTTTTTCTGATCCTCTATTCCATCAATGTCATCTGCGAAGCGGAGGTTTGTGATCGTTCTGCCACCAATGCTGACTGATCCTTCATGATGTTCCAGTGCATCAGCCATGATTCTCTCAAGGAAGATGTTGAAAAGAGTGGGTGAGAGTAGACAGCCCTGCATTACTCCAACTGTTGTTCGAAACCATTCTCCAATGTTGTTGTTGTAGTACACTGCACTGGTGGCCTCGCTGTACAGCTGTTTGATGACTCTGATCAGGTTTGCATTGATGCTGTACAAATTCATGGTTGCCCACAAAGCTGCATGCCACACCCTGTCAAATGCCTTCTTAAAATCGATAAATACGTGGTAAAAGTCTTGTTGATGTTGAAGGTACCGCTCACATAGTATTCTGAGGTTGAATATCTGTTTTGTTGTGCTTCGCCCTGCTCTGAAACCTGCTTGTTCCTCAGCAATGATGGTCTCTGCTTGTGGTTTCAGTCTATTCAATATTATCTGCAGCATGACCTTGCTTGGGTGGCATATGAGGCTGATTGTGCGTTAATTATGGCATTGTTGTAGATTTCCTTTCTTGGGGAGGGTGATGATGAGTGACTGTGTCCATGGTGTTGGCCATTTTCCTGTCTGCCAGATCTTGTTGCAGATTCTTAGTAGGGCGCTGATCATGGCTTCCCTTCCAGCTTGAACCAACTCAGCTGGAATGTTGTCAGCCCCTGCTGACTTCCCCTTTTTCAGCGATCTGACTGCTGTTTCCACTTCTTCTCGGAGGATAGGGTGACTGTCTGTGTCTTTGCTTGCGGGGTACATTAAGGACTTCTGGATCTCCTGCGGTTCTATAGTTATACAGGTCGGAGCAGTATTCTGTCCATCTGTTAAGAATATCCTGGTCGTCAGTGAGACACTTCCCATTTTTGTCTTGGATTGTTAAACCTTTTCTCTGTTTTGTGCTAGTCAGGTCTTTCACCAGCTGATATGCTTTCTTGCTATTGTTTTTCTTGATGCTCTCTTCAATGTCTTGGCACTGTTCACCGATCCATTTCTCTTTTGCCTCCGTGATGGACTTCCTGATTCTTTTGTTGACTGCCCTATATTGTTCTGCTCTTTCTTTTGTTTCATTTCTTCAACTCTCTACGCTTGTCGCATAGTTGTAGGATGTTAGGTGTGACCCATGGTTTTTTGACTGGTCGGTGTTTGCCAAGAAGCTCGCTTGCTGTTTCAGTCACTGCTGTATTGAAACTATTCGTCAGTGTATCTATGTCTGAGTCTATCACAGTGAGTGCTGCAAACTTTCCACCTATCCTTGCTTGAAAAATTTCTAATACCTCTGGGTCCTTCAGCTTCTCGAGGGCAAATTTGATCCTGATGTTGTTCCGCTTGTGGATTTTCTTTAGACGTAGAGAAACAGCAGAGGAGGTACTCGGTCGTCAGAGGAATAAACACCAGCCATGGACTACCAATGACATCTTGGACCTCTGCGATACAAGAAGAGCACTGAAACCAACCAGGTCTTCCAACCCTAAAGAATACCGGGAGGCCAACAATCTCGTGAAGAAGTCAATGTTAAAGGCCAGAGAGAAGTGGATCAGTGATCAATGTGATGAGATCGAAAAAAACATGAAAGTGGGCAACAGTAAAAAGGCATACGACACCCTGAAGAAACTCATAAAACCACTTCAAACCAAATCATCAGTCATTGAAGACAGCTCCGGAAACCTCCTCACAGAAAGCTCAGCTGCATTGAACAGGTGGTCTGAATATTGTCAAGAACTGTACAACTACCCAATACAACCTGACAAGAGCATAATAGAAGAGAAAGCAGCAACATCAAGAGCACCCTCACCATTACCTATACTGAGGGAAGAAGTGGAAGAAGCCATCCGCAGCTTACCAGTAGGAAAGTCCCCAGGAGCAGACAATATACCAGCAGAGCTGCTCAAGCATGGTGGCGAAACAGTCATCACATATGTTACAGCTATCTGCCCAGAATATTTGGGAGACAAAACAGTGGCCAACAGAATGGACACAATCACTCATCATACCCCTGCCCAAGAAGGGGAATTTACGCCAATGCCAAAACTATAGAACAATCAGCCTCATCAGCCACGCCAGCAAGATCATGCTCAAAGTTATTTTGAATCGACTCAAGAAGGAGGCAGAAGAACACCTTGCAGAGGAACAAGCTGGGTTCAGGGCAGGCAGGAGCACAATCGAACAGATTTTTAACTGCCACATCATGATGGAAAAACATCTTCAACATCAGAGAGACCTGTTCCACAACTTCATCGACTTCAAGAAGGCTTTCGACAGAGTATGGCACGAAGGCCTGTGGCAGGTCCTCAGAATGTTTGGCATTGAAGAAGGACTAGTGCAAACCATTCAAGCACTATACAACACTGCAAGCAGTGCAGTCCTTCTGAACAATCAGGTCGGAGACTACTTCAAAACCACAGTTGGGGTCCGACAAGGATGCCTGTTATCTCCAGTCCTGTTCAATCTGTTCTTGAAAACATCATGAGAGAGACCCTCCATGACTTCCACCCTACCATCTCCATTGGCGGCAGACCCCCCCAACAACTTACGGTTTGCCGATGACATTGACCTCATGGGCGGAAGTAACACAGAGCTGCAAGATCTTACGACCAGACTTGAGAACAGAGCTGGGGCATATGGGATGGAGGTGAGCTCGGAGAAAAGTAAAGTACTTGTGAACAGCACGAGCAATGCCACCGCTAAAATTTACATGAACGGCCAACAACTGGAGGAGGTAGACGCTTTTAAATACCTCGGCGCTACACTCACAAAGGACGGGCGATCGACGACAGAAATCAAAGTCAGAATAGCCATGGCAACATCTTCCATGACAAAACTCACCACCATATGGAAAAGTAAAGAGATCAGTTTCCCAATCAAACTAAAGCTCTACAAAGCCCTAATTCAGTCGATCCTGCTGTACGGAAGTGAAACCTGGACATTGACTGCTGAAACAGCAAAGCGAATCCAGTCATTCGAAACAAAATGCCATAGAAACTACTGGGCATATCCTGGAGAGAACGAAAGACCAACGAATTTGTCAAGAGTCAAATAACACGGCTGGCAGGTCCACAGGAACCCCTTCTCACCATCGTCAAGAAGAAAAAGCTGACATGGTTCGGCCACGTCACCCGCCACAACACTCTGCCCAAAACAGTACTGCAGGGAACACTCGAAGGTGGCAGAAGGAGGGGAAGACAGAACAAGTCATGGATGGACAACATCAGAGAATGGACCAGGATGAATGACTCGGCACTACTGCGCAGAGCCGAGGACCGAGATGGATGGAGGAGGCTTACCACGGTATCGTCTTTCATGTCTCCCCCACGACCGCCAAGGTCACGGGTCTGATGATGATGATGAGTCGGAAAGTCATCATCACAAGATCATGATCACTCCCTATGTCTGCTCCTGGAAAACTTCGTGTCTGTGCGATGTTAACGCTAGACTGAAACCGTCTTTTCACCATGATGTAATCTATTTGGTTGTGGTGTTCTCCATTTGGGCTATGCCATGTCCATTTTCTGGATTTCTTGTGTGGGCCAAGTGTATTCACTAGCTGGAGGTGGTTGTTACTGGCAAACTCCAGGAGTCTCAAGCCTCTTTCATTTGATTGGTTATTGCAATGTGGCCCACAAACACCAACAACAACAAAACAAAAAACCTGTGGATATATTATTTTTAATTTTTAATTTTTTTCTATTTATTCTTTTATATCGAGGATAATGGAATAAGCACTTATGTGCTTTTTTACATCTAGTCCCCGTGTGTATGCGGTTTTGTTAATTTTGTCATCCGTTCCCACCGGCACACAATGGCCTATGGGGGGGGGGGGGGGGGCAGATCTGCGGGGTCACTATGACAGACTGCAGACTTCGCCTTCCAGACCGGACTAAAATTAAGTTAATAATTATGACTATGGAGCGTGGAAGAAGAAGGGGTTTGAAAAAAAAAAGTAGGGTAGTTTTAAAAAAAGATAGAAAAGGGCCGAGCCTGCCAGGATTCGAACCTGGAATCTTCTGATCCGTAGTCAGACGCGTTATCCATTGCGCCACAGGCCCCCCGATACTAGAGAGGTCGTACATTTTGATCTGGTTCATTTTGGAATAGGCCCCTAGCCTAGCCTAGACTTCATAACTTGACATAGCAGACAGAAAGAAACAAGGAACAAAAGTTTCTTTATATAATGGAAAAACAATGGAATCACATTGGACAGAGAGAGTGGACTAAACAACAACAACAACAACAACAACAACAACAACAACAAACGCTGTTGTTCCCTGTTGTTTGGGAACAGAACACTGCAACATTAATGTGATCAGACCAGTGGCCTTATTCACCTTCACCTTTACCTAGCCCGTAGTCTAGTAGGCCTAGACCTTTGAGGCACCACTGAAGATTGTGCAACCAGCATCCTCCACTCCTTGAGGTTTTCAGCTTTCCCTAGCAAGTCATTCCACTCCCAGTCAGTCCACTCTCTGATGATGTCTTCCCATCGTTTTCTCCGTCTGCCTCTTTGTCTCCCTCCTTGTGCTGTTCCCTGTAAGACAGTCTTGCTGTACCGCTTCAGTTTGCAGGGGGGGGGGGGGGGGGGGACTGGGGGTGGGGGGGGGGGGGGGGGGGGGGGGGGACTGAAGTTAGGAGTTCTTCATAATTATGGTCCATGGTGTTTTCAATTCTGGTTTTCACTTCCTCATTAGTTATGTGATCTATGTGTGAGATAACGATCTATGTGTGAGATAACACGAAGTTTGCGAAAGCACCTCCTCTCAACTGCCTGCATCCTTCTTTCAATGTCTGCTGTTATGGTCCGGCCGTATAGATAGAGTGAATGTTGTTGTTTTTTTTCCCCCCACATAAAGCTCTACTTTGTTTGCTTGTTTATTCGTTTTTTTTTCCGGTGAGGGCGAGGGGTGGAGGAGAGGTCTTGTTTTGATTTTTTCTTTTCGTATGGCTTCAGTTTGTGGACGGGATTTGAACCATGCACGTCCCCACCTTTGCGGGTATGTTATTTGAGTGAATGATCGAGCCTGAAGTTTCTGCCCTATCCAGTAAACAGTGAGTGGTGGTCTGGGTGCTAGTTTTCTGGGGACTGGGTGTAAAAAAAAAAAGCACACGGGTGCCTATTCATTATCCTCGAAAAAAAAGAGTTTGTCAAAGTCATTGTATGATGAGACAGTAGACTACAATCCTGTGTATAGATTCATTTAGCGTTCGTAAAAGAACCCAGGTTAACAAGATGTTGCTCCTAGCAAAGTTTTGATGATAAAAGACGCTGTCATAGGGAAGCACGTAGGCTACACTATCGCAAAACAGGTTAATGAATAGAAAAGAAACAAAAGAATGTGTGGTAGCCCCACACTAAAGGCGACTGAATGCTCTCCCCTGGGGAGAGCAGACAGGCTGACAGCTGTGATTGAATAATTGTATTACATTGTATTGTATTGTGTCGTATTGCATTTCATGTCAATGCTTTGTG
>CM054137.1:76981050-77031050 GCA_028751875.1 Rapana venosa | reverse complement strand
GTGCACACACACACACACACACACCATGATTTGCCACCGGCCGGTGCCCATAGTTAGTAAACTGACGTCTGAACGTAGTGGTTTGCCCGGCTTTTAAAATGACATAATTGTCCAAAATTCATACCTCTTAGTTATACTTTTTCAAGTTGGGGTTACAATGTCAAGAAAATTATATTTGAGTGAAAGTAGCCTAAATTGCATGTTCAATTTTATGATCAGAGTTATGACCATTAGGCCCAGAAAAAGAATAGGAAAAAAAAGAGATTAATTTTGTCAAATGCGATTGGCAGTGTAGCTTGGCTTTCGTAACAGCTAGGCCTTATGTTGAGTGGCCCATCCCACCTTTCCTCAACTTGTCGACTATCTGGCTTTTGACAGTCATTTAAACTGTAATGGACTTTTCGATTTGTTTCTCAAATAACTTGAGTGGTAACATGCAAACTGTTTAATGAGGTTATTTCTCTGATTTTTCACTTCTTTTCACTTTGTAAAGTTCCATGGGGGGGGGGGGGGGAAGGGGGCGGGGCTTGCTGTTGGTGCAATCAGGCACAGCACCACCTACAATGTAGCAAGTTTTTTTCTCACGAACACAGCAAACTGTTTCACCAGGGCTCGTCTGACTGGAGTTGTATCCTTGTGCGCGTATCGTTGGAGCTCAAAGACACATTTCTTACATGAATTAAAAAAAAAGAAGTTTGCATTAAGTCTGTAATTTCCTGATGTGTCTCGTGACTGAGGTTATCTGCTACCGTCTGCTACGTCTGCTACGTTACCCCACGAGAACTGGGCGAGTAGTGCGATGGCGATGAACTACGACGGCATGAATGGCTCTGATATGGACACGTCTGACTCAAGGAAACGTCCCTTAGATGGAGATACAGACAATGGGGTCACTAAAAGATCAAACCAAGGTACTGTTGGAATATTTTCTGTTTGGTTTTATTCCTTATCGTGATCAATTGCATGTGATGAATGTAATCATTTAGCAAGATGGCGGATCTTTAGCAGCCGGCACAGTTCCGTTGATTTTGGAGAAAATTTTGGCATTTTGGCACGTGCATTTGTAGATTAGTATGCAGGTGTGAAAAATAACAACGAGGTTTTGTTCCTGTGCCTTAGTTTGCTTCTAAGTGAAGGTTTTAGGTAAAACTGAGCTTACTTTCATTTGCGAGATCAGTGGAGGTCGAACTTGATTCCGGAAATTCATGTACAAACATGTGCCTTATTTCATTAAGTTTTAATTAAAGTACAAACAAAATTTTGGCTGTTGTCCCAGAGCTTATATGGCAGAAGCAATAATTCTGCATTCTTCATCGTGGTTCTCTCGTCTCTCTGAACATCATGTTGTGACGAGACTAACCGTTTTTTCTGCAGTCGGTCACCTCCGCCATGCTGCGAAGGACATCGAAGCTTTCGCAAATTATGACGCAGACCGACCTAAATTCTTGCTACATTGGTGTGGAAAGTAACATGTTGCATCTGTGAGAGAGTTAGGACTATTCCATATGGTGTGATACAGTTCAAATTCAGTGTAGTGTTCGTAGGTTTTGATGCAACCAGTGTCGATCCTGCCGTGCTGCACCGACCTCGCCTTTGCGCAGGGCAGCTACGTTCGTGAGATTCCACCCACCGCACTCCCACAGGATCTAGTTATTGGATGATGTTCGATTGCTGCCCACGTGTCAGCTTCGCGAATAGAATAGATTATCGGACTGATTTTCCTGCCAAATTTTGTCAGTCAGTTTGTGGCCTTGGTAACCCTGGACAGTTGAGCTGTGTCAGGTTGTTGCTTGGTAATCAACCTTCATAAGAAAGTTTTTGGAGCAGGGACAGTGAAGAGACTTGTGTCCAGTGGCTAGTATTTTATGGCAAATGGCATTGTTTGGGGATTCCTTCTATCATGGTGATGATGCAATCCATTCATTTTTTCATCTTTTAATGTTATCAGTTTCTGTCTTTCCCAGCCTCCCACCTTCCTGATGTTTCTTTGTGAATGCTCTCCTCTGCAGTTTTTATGTATTGAAGGATACATTATCATACAGTATATGAAGTGCAGTTGAACAACTCAGAAACAGATATAGAATGAAAATGTTTTGAATAACTGTTTTATTTGCTAAACAGTGGATAAGACTAGGCCAATACCATTTAATGTTATTATTTTAAGAAATTCAAGTGAAGTCACTTTACTGTGGTAGTTATGTAAATATCACCGGGAAGGTATTTTCCAGCAGTCTTGTCAAACTTGCCAGCTGTCAGCTCCATCTTAGTTTTTTAGCCCACTACTGAACAAGACTCAAAAGAGCAACAATCAATAATAAAGATGTCATCTGATGTGTTCTTGAATGTTTTTTTTCCTCTTTTGAACAAAGTCTCGAAGGTAAGAATAAAACATTGAAAATTAGTATAAGCTGACACATCAGTTTGTTTCATTTTCTGGCATGACAAAGTGAATAGCTGTGTAGATGTCACGTTACTGTACAAGTTATGTTTTAAGGTAGAGTTTTTGTACCACACCCTGATTCAGACTCTGCTGGAAAGTACCTTTTCTGATACAGTATTTTTAATTTTTATTATAGGCCTTAGAGGAATATACTAATATAGCATGTAAATATTCAAAATCAAAGTGATTATAAACTGTTATGATTTGTCAATAGATTTTTACTGAATTTTTTTTGTCTTGTGATTTATGAAACTTCGAATATGTAAGGTAGACCAAAAGAATGTTTATTCATCATCATGATCATGGTCCATTTCATACTGATAACCATATTTTTAAATGTTTATTTAAAAACAATGTTCATGTAGATTCTATTTTTAGATTTTTGTTTGTTGTCAGTCATATGTTCTGTTCCATCGAAGTTCATAGTTGAAAGCAGTTCATCAAATCATTTGGTCCAGTGTCACTGTCACAGTGTCAGTCACAATCATTGAGTCAAAGTATCATTCATCACTGTTAATATTTTTACAACACTGCTTTAGACCTACAAAGGGCTACAAATGTACAATCAGTTCTCATGCTATTCTTGCCCAAACTTTCCTTGTGAAATGTCACCAGTTTTTCACTGTTCATGGTCATAACTTAATGATAGTTAATCTTTATGTATTTGTTTGGGTTTTTTGTTGCAGTTGTTTCTTGTGCATTTGACATTTTGATTTTCATCCTCATGCCCATATCACTTTAACAGTAGTCAGATCCATAAATGTTAAACAAAGTGTATAACAATAGCATTGCTGGTTTTATTGTAGTATATATATCTTTATGAAACAAAACTACCTGCCCTGAAAGTATAAAGAATGGGTATTGGATACATCACATAGATGTTTAGTTTTACACTAGTGACCTGTCCCTTTGTAGTAATAGTTAGACTGATGATTAACCTTTAACTTTAAGGAGGGGATGAGGTAGGTGGGTTACTGGGTAGGTTTGGGGGGAGGGGATGAGAGCTGTGGTGTTTAGCAGTATAGACTTATGTGCCATTCTTGGATGCTAGGGGTTAGTTGTTTGAATCTGATTTCAAGCCAGATAAAATATCTTTTCCATTTCATCAACCTTGAGAAGTGGTCTGTTTGTTAGTCTTTCATCTGAGATAATAAAGAAGAGTCCCATTCATATGTAACATAACACGCATTTAGAACAAATCCATGGCAGAGAGAGAGCCAGTTCTGGAACATTTCTGTTGTTAACTCCTTTCGTGCTTGTAGAGTGATCATAAATAAATCATTGACATTCTGACAACTGTGACAAGAACAACAGCCTTCCCAAAAACATAGTCCCTCCCTCCCCCCCTCCAAAAGAAAGGGGGGTGGGGGGCAGGAGAGTTTGAATGGGAGTGGTGTAAGGGTTGTTCTACACTGTGACTGAGTCTGAGAATCAGCAGTGACGCGAAGATAATGCAATACAATGCAGTGCAACTGTCTAGTCGACCCAGTCTTCTCTGACTTTAATAGATCTATGCTCGAGGTGAATAGTCACTATTCAGTCTGCAACTTGTAAACTCTCCAGAACGCATGTTCAGCAGTTCTGGTCGTGAGCCAGTTTTCAAACCAGCTGACGTATTTATATCTGTGTGTTCAGAAAGCACTCAACCTTATCATTGTCAGGGCAGGGCAGGGAAGGACAGGACAGGGTTATAATGTGTACGTATACACATACATACAGCAGTGCTGACATATAATTATTGTTGTGGAGATCAACTGGATTAGAACATGCAGGACGGGTTTCTCAGCACGCCACAAATAATTACAGGGCTAAGGTAGATCTAAGGTGAAGAAATACATGTGTAAGGAGGAAAATAATATAACTTGAAGGAGAAATATCCCTATATAGTATAGTAAAAGGAAAGAAACAGAATTGAATGAGAAAGAAAAATAAAGACCAACTCTCTGTTCCCGCTATAAAAACATAAATCTTAACAAGAACAACAACAACAATGATAACCAAACAAAACACACAGACACATGCATACATGCTGTTAAAAAAAAGTAGTTGACAAAAATTAATCAAAACTTTGAAATTAGTAGATTTGAATAGACATTAAACTGAAATCAGTGAAGACATACATATATATGTTTCACAGTCTCACACACACACATACACACATGCGCATGCACATACACATACACACACATTCTCTCTCACTCACTCGCATGCACACACCATGCGCGCGCATATATACACACACACACATGCTTGCTTGCATGCACTCACGCATGCACACACACTCATACACACACTCACTCTCTCTCTCTCACTCTGTGTCTCTCTCTCTTTCTCTGAGAATCAACACTGAACAGAGTATAAAAAAGTATGTACCACCAAAAAAAATAGTGGATACACAATATAAAATATTCATGAATTGCAAAAAAAAATTTGCATGGTCATGGTAGACTATGTGTGTGTAGGGAGGGGGGGGGGGGGGGATAAATATGGGCTGGGGGTAAGTAATCAAAAGTAACAATGAGAAGAAACATAGGAACAAAAACAAGAAGACCCCTTCCCTCCCTCCGAGAAAAAAAAGCAAGTTATATAATATGACATGGAAGTTGGTGGAACAGAACATGTGTACTGTCAGCAGAACAGTGTCGTCATAGCCGATGGCAATTTGTACATTGTATAAATTATAAACATGTTTTTTTTCTTCTGACTTTTCACAGGCCCCTCTCATTCAAGCTATTCATCATCAGGGGAAGGAGGTATGGAAAATCGCAAAAGAAAAAAAAAACCCAACCAAAAAAAAAAATGCTTGACACCCCCAAGACCTCGACTGGAGCCATCGATAAGAGTTTGACACGTTTACCAATGATAAAATGGACTGAAAAGTGCTGATGAAGAAAATTGACAAACTGACTGACTGACTGATTTGTCATTTGCTTACTCTTTGGAGCTGTTACTCTGTGTGCTGTTATGGATTTTGTGAGTGTGACACTGTTGTGGATGCATCATTGCATGCGCTGAAAAGTGAAAATTGACGGAAATTTGTGTTGTTTTGTTTTTGGCGAGTAAAGCTGAGCTTACTTAACGTTTTGGTGAGGTTTGTGACTTTCCACTTTTAACAATATAATGACAGTTAAGCGTGGAATGCAGTAGATCAAAAAACGATTTCATGTTGAAGGTATAGTAACATTAACATTCCATAACAGTAACTTCTTGTAACAAGCTTTTATGTTTTCTCAAACGACTTTGTTTCAAAGGATTGTAGTAGCCCAAAGAGTGAATTAAGAAAAAAAAGGCTTTCAGTATAAAGTGACCATTATATAATCTATTTTACTTGTGTTTCTGTGTGTGTTTTATACTCAGTACTGAATGAAAAGTAACTTTTAAAAATTAGGGTAGAGTTGCCACCAGCAAAGAGTACATGAATATACATATAATATAATCTGAAAGTAATGAATACATTGATGATTATGGCAACAGATAAATCATTCTATCATAATAAATGGCATGTTCAAAGTAAGTTTTGTGTGCACTTGTGAAATCAATGCATCATTTAAAAAAAAAAAATCATACTTTTATTAATTTTATGGTTTTTCTATGATCATTATTCATTTGTATTCAGAAACATTTGCTGACATGCCATTACAGTAATATTGAAAATCACATTTGTTGTTATTCATTTATCATCTCTCATGTGTATTGTATGTTTAATGATTTGAGGGATGTTACTGTTTATGATTATGTAAATCATTTCATATTCATTTTGTGTGTACAGTCAATGTGAACTAGTAGAATTGAATGCATTCATGATTCATCTGTGGTGATCGACATTGTGAGTTATGCTTTCTTGTATTACTATTAGTCGTCTGTTTGAACTGTTTCCTTTTCATATTTATTTGATTTGAAGTCCCTGGTCAGTCTCATCATGAATTTCATAAACATTTTTCACATCACTTTCACATTGTTTACAACAACAAAAAAATCACCCTATCAAAAGTACCATAGATGATTGATCATTATTCAGTGTACTTGTACTGTATGAAATCACCTTGCTATAGAAAGATGTAACTAAAGTCCTGCAAGTATGATAAATTCATCTGTCCATATCATCGTACAGATCAGACTTCATGACTTCGTCACATTTTTTCACATCGTCTTCACATTTAAAAATAAACAAACAAAACCCCCCAACAAACCCCAACCCCCTCCACTTCACCATAAAATCATGACACAGTAAGTCCATCATAAAAACAACAACATGGATTCATTCATCCCCAAAACATCGTTTTCTCTTAGTACTACATATATGTGTTTTTATTGCCTCCAGGAGAAAAGTATTGATAGTAATCTGCCATCTACTATCTAGTGAGTTTACCTTTTACAGTTTTAGCTAAACATAGCTCTAAACACTAATGATTGGTAGAAGTTGGAGGTTAGTTTGGTCTACTTTGTAACCTGTGATTAGTAAAAACAATTTAGAGGATCAGTTGAAACCAGTTTGCTTTTTTTTTTTTTTAAACTTAAAAGAGAAAAATTTGATCTTACATTGATGTGAGCAAGACACTGAAGTGAAGACAATAGGTTGTAGAATGTAGTAACAGGAAATATTAATATTTGAAGGGAAATTAGCTCATGTACGCTCAGATAGGTCTTGACTACAGTTTTTTGTTTTGTCCACAGCATAGTTATTTGTATGAAAAACACTTTTATAAGCATATTAACTTTTGACTCACTAAATACTATTGGTCCCTATTGTATTGGAATAAGATTTTTATGTCGTCAGGAATTTTGCCTCTTCCAAAAAAGTAAAAAAAAAGTATTTTAAGAAAAAGATTTGATGGAAATATCTGCTTGGACTACTTTCAGTTCTTGCTGTTGACAGTTTTCTTTCCCTGTATCCCGCGCTACTACCAGTGCTGGGGGCCTTTGGGGCCCCTGGATCCCCTTTTATGATACATTTTTTTGTGTGAAATGGTCCCATGCGCAGGACTTTACCTTCTTGTTATCTTCCAGTTGTATCTTACACCAAGATTACAGACAAGGGATTGATGAAATTTCCTGCAGAAGCTGTTCAAACCAATCAGAGGGGGAAAAAAATACTGTTACCAGTTTCATTTTTTTCCTGCTGTTTGCATGTGTTGTGTTGGAGTGCATGCTGTGATGTGTTGCTGTAGCATGTCATACATGTGTGGGTGAGCCTTTGTGTGTGTGACATTATCTTCTTACGGAAATTAGTCATGGGCTATGCATGCCTTTTATTTTCTCATGTTAAAGCAGTCGTATGGGGTTGGATATAAGAGATTCATAGAGTGTTGCTGTGGTAATGATACTATACGGTATCGAGACAGTATTTTGATTAGTATAACAGTTAACACACTTCTTGGTATCAGTTGTGTGTAGATTTGTCAATAAATGGAGTGATACTGATAGTATAACTATAAAGTAGAACTGTGGGAATCCCAGCTATTACAACTCATTCTGAGTTTCAATTTTCTTCTTTCCTTCCGAAGGATTCCCAGGGGGAGGGGGTGGGGGGTAGAAGAAAGATAAGGAGGGGATGGAGGAGAGAGAGAGAGAGGGAGATTTGGATGAGATTTTAACCAGCAGTTACCACACTTCCAAAGTGTTGAAAGATATTTATAAAACATTTTGATCTCCAGCTTAAGGACAGGAGCAGGAACAAAACAGTTTCAGCACTTGTGCTGTTATCTCTGTAATAGCTCTACCACCTTTGCCTTTGGTAGAACTTAGCAAATTGTGCCAGTTCAAGAAACTTCGGAACTTAATATTAGTGTTGACTTGGTTGACGTCAAGAATGATGTACTTTAAAATGGTAATTAGCATGATTTTACGATGCCAGAATGAAGAAAACAAATTTTACACACTCTTGATAAGTGGAATATTGATGCCAAACTCTGTAGTTGATAGACAGGTCAGCAGAACCAGAGGAACTGGTTTCAATTGTGTTTACATGTTGTTATTGCAAGAACACTTTTTTTTGTAGACATTTGAAATCAGCTTTCAAGAATTCTTGAGATTTATGCCATGGTAGCTTTGTGAATTTCTCAGACTCTGACCTACATGGTCATGGCAAAAAAGAATGAATGTGGGTAGGGCATAGTATTTGAGTTGGTTTATAAAATATGATAAAGTTTGATAAATGCCTGCTCAAAAATGGTTGCAATCAGTTTACAGTGACACTGACAGGGAAAGCAGTAGCATAATAAAGTGCACATGTATGCTCACACTTAAACACACACACACACAACACACACACCACACACACACACCACACACACACACACACACACACACACACACACACACACCACCCACCACACACACACACACACACACACACACACACACACACACACACACACACACACACACACACACACACACACACACTATTAGGCTAACTCTTTAAAAAAAAGTCATCTTGGGTGAAGTCATAGATCATTTATGTGATCATGGGACCTTCATTGTACTGAAAGCAACCTAGAATTATTTTAAACACATTCTATTCATTATATTTATAGAATATATTCAACAGATTCTGTTCATTGCATCTATAGCATCAAACTTCATCAAGAAAGAAGTAGCTTAAAATTAAAAAAAACACAAACAGCAAAACCTTATTCAACAGATTTAAATAACGCCTGCGGACTGACAATTGTGCACTCATGACATCATTGACATGTCTAAGAAGTGGTACACATGTGATAAATAAAACCAAACAGAGCCAACCAAACAGAAATGAACGGTGGCTATGCCTAGATACTGCGTTAGTCTGTATTTTTATAATATCATCTGAACAAACGATTAACCTATATGAAATTGAGACTGTTCCTCTAAGACCTTTTTTCCCCCCTGGTGTCTACTTTTATCTTTTTTCTTTTCTTATGGTGTATGCGTATTTGTTCGCTGTGAGAGTCCATTTAAAAAAAAAAAAAATTATTAGCCATGGACATTGGTGCCAGGGTTCTTTTTCATGCGCAAAATATACTGGACACATGCCTGACATGGCCTTTTTGTCTGTTGGCTTTTTAAACAAAAACAGGTTTTTTTAGGGAATGCAGAACTTGTTGGTTTTTTAATTTAAAAAAAAAGAAAGAATATTGTCATCCAGAGAAAGTGAAATGAAGGGCAGAAAAAAGACTCACACACACACACACACACACACACACACACACACACACACACACACACACACACACACACACACACACACACACAATATGCTCCCACATGCAATTATTAAACCAGGCCAACTGCTGCAGGACAATACAGTAGCATGCACATATTGATATTCCATTTGTCTGATATAGAGGCTTTTAATGCTGAAGTCATTAGCACTTGTATTGTGCTTTATATTACATTGATTGATGAAGCAGCCAGCAACGAAACAGCTTCCTCTTCCTTCCAAAATTAAAACTCAACTCAAATCACACACACACACACACACACACACACACACACACACACACACACACACACACACACACACACATATATATATATGATATACACTTACCTGTATGAGTGAGATTAACCAAGAAGAAAGGGTCTTTATGAAAAGAAGAACAAAATTAAACAAACGCAAAAGAAAACCCACACAAGAAGAAAATAAACCCCTAACAAAACCCTTTAAGCAAGAACACCCCCCCCCCCCCCCCCCCCCCTCCCCCAAACCAATCAATCCCAAAATGCAAATCAAAAAGAAAAAAACCCACCAGACTCCTACAAAGGCACAAAAGAGTCTATATTGCCCCTTTCCCACCAATGTCACCCCCCCCCCCCCCCCTCTTCCCCACCACCCCCCCCCCCCCCCCCCCCCCCCCCCCAAAAAAAAAAAAAAGCTGATGAAAATGCCCCCCCTTCCCCTGTACAAATACACCCATAAAACAAACACCCCCCACCAAAATAATCTCCCCCTCCCCACCCCCCAAACCAAAACCAAACAAAAAAGTCAAAACCAACACCCAATAACAAAAACCATACTCAAATATTTGTGTAAAAGTATAAATTAATAATTGCATGACTATAAACCACCTAAAACCTCCAACAAAACAAAAAAGGAATCAAAGATGAGACTGGCCTTGATATGATAACCATGAGATTTTTTACCCTCCCTTGCATTGGCTGTCGAATGAATTGTTGCGTATATGCCCGATTTGTGAAACGGGGCTTTTGTCTTTTGTGAACAACAGATAGTGCCGTTGTTTCGGAACATGTGGACTTGGATTCCTCCCTCACACGACATAGTGACTCATCTGGTTAGTATTTTTTTTTTAAAAAACATATCCAAAGAAAAAAAATCTGGGCATTTATCCACTTGGTGTTGTGAACAATATGGGCAACCATACCTTCAAAATGTGCACACATTATTATTGCTACATCTGTGCTCCTTGTGTCATTTTGGGGAGGTGGTGGAAGGGGGGGGTTGAGCTTTGCACATGTATGTGTACACATAGAGAACTGACTGTATGGCAAATGTTCTGTGCACATTTTGCATGGAAAGAAATGGGGAATGGTACACAGTGACTTAGCATTCACTAACACATTCACTTGAAAAATAAAGGGAAGAAGACAGGAATGAATCGAGGACAGACAAAGTGTTGCTTCAGGAAAGCTTTTTTCTTTCTTTTCTTAACTGGTGACCTCATTAACGTTGGTAGCGTTTTGAGTTGATGAAATGCAGGGTGCTTTAAACAAACAAAAATGTTATTTGGCCTGAATATTGATATTGGTATTAACATCTGTTTTGATAAGAAGTGTAGACATGATTTTGCGTATATCTTTCCCTCCTTTCTCAGTTCCTGGTGTTTTTCGTATGACATGCATCTGCTAAGCTGTCTGAGTGTACAGAAATAACTGTTGTACACAGAGTGCAATTTGGTGGGTTTTTTCCTTTTTAAAATTTTTAAAATTTACTTATACTGTGCTATTTACAGACACCTCACTATGGTTGTAAGTAAAGTGGTAAATATTTTGCCCAGAACTTTTTGTTCCTTTATTAGTAAACACTTCAGATTGAGTGAGGTCCCACTCTGAAACTTTTCTATACATCTCCTTCACGTTATCCAGTTTTTGAGTAAGGTATTACTTCCATACATGTTTTTTCTTCTTCTTTGCTCATCAGTTTTTACATGAAATTCATGGTCAGTCTTTGGTATGAGTTATTCATTTCTTTTTTGTTTTGGTCTCTATAAGTGATGATTATCTCTCTCTCTCTCTCTTCTCTCTCTCTCTCTCTCTCTCTCTCTCTCTCTCTCTCTCTCCCTCTCTCTGTCTCTCTGTCTCTCTGTTTTGGTTTAGAATTTTAAAAGATTACAATTTTTAAAGCTGTTATATATATATATTTAAAAAAAAAAAAATTATATAGATCACTTCTAGCATGTCACCCTCTGTGACTTTCATTTCTAAGAATACACAGCCATAAACATTAGGGGACAGGCACTACAACTTTAGCCGTGTAGAATTTCTTGTTACTCTTACACTGAAGAGTGGGTGAAATGGTGTTAATGGGTATACTTGAATAGACTGGGGGAGGAGATGTACAGACCAAGGAGAGAGGGGGGGGGGGGGGGGGGGGGGGGACAGAGAGTGAGGAAGGACAGTTCTCAAGGGGAATGGTACAAAAGTCATGCGTTGGAGGTTATCTGTAAGGGGATAGGGTTAGCGACAGGGTGAATAAGGAACACAGTGTTTGTTCCCAGTCCCTCCAGACAGTAGTCGGCCACAGTCACACACACACACACATGTATGTGAGTGGTACCCAGTTATTGACTGTGAATCATTTGACTACCGCGGGCTTGATTTGAAGCTTTGATTACGTACGGCATGGTGTGGTCTGTGAACGATGTGTGTTTTGTACCATGTGGCATGATGATGTGAAGGCACTGAAGTGCTGACTGGTCTGTTTCTGGCTAAAGAAGACCTGACGCATGTTGGTTTCGCTGTGAAGGACCGAAGTGGACAAATTTCTTCCGTTGTCATGGAATCGTGTAATTTGTTTGCTTACCTTTTTATTTTAAAAATTTTTTTTGGTATGCTGTTTGCCTTAGCACGCAGTTATTTTTTCAATGTTTGTTTTTTGTTTTTTTTAAGTAATTGTGTAACTTGCTTGAATTTAAAAAAAAAAATGCTACAGGAAAAGAAATGCAACCTTTTGTTTTTCTTTTTTTTGGTTTTTGTTTTGATTGAAAATGATTTTTTTTTTGGATGAAATTTTTCCTCTGGTTGATTATTCAAATGCCCTTGTCTACTGTTTTTTTCTCTCCCCTAGTTGACCTTAAAGTTGCCCATCCATTTTTATTATGTGTCTGACACTTGCCAGTATTCCTTGTATCGCTTCGCCTCAAAACAACATGCACCGCACCAGGATGTACACAAGTATGCATGTGTGCACACTCGCATGCATGGATTCACAGATACATACAGACACACAGACACAAGATACAGACACAACACATACACAACGCAGACACACAACACACACACAACAACGCACATACAACACACACACACAACAACAACACACACACACACACACACACACACACACACACACACACACACATTCACACTTGCACACATACCCAAACTTACACTTGAATTAAGTGAAGTGCTGGATGGTATTTATTTTGGGGAAAATTTTTTTTTTATAAAAGGAGCTGTAGACATGGCAGATAATTATGAAAAAAGAAAAGCTATTCTGTTTAAAAGTATATTTTTAAAAAGGAAATGCCCTGTCTATGCAGTAAGGTTAGATGGAGAATATTGGCATCATCAGAATATAAATTTACATTGATGGTGCAGCAATAAAGTTGACAGTATCCGTTATGCTTGACCCAGATTAATCTGTGTTAAGTGTGTGCTTGTCTTCAGTTTGACCTCTGTTCTGTGATATTAGATGGGCTGTAAGTGTGTGTGTGTGTGTGTGTGTGTGTGTTCTGGCATAGTCATGTAAACTGTCAGTGGTATTACAGTAAACCCCAAAAGTATTGATGAAAATGAAGGTTAAGGAAATACTCTATCTGTTTTTGACTTGCAGTGTGAAATGAAACAAATAATAATAATAATAACAAAAACCAACCAAAATTTCAGGCCCTTAGTAGATTTGGATAATCTGTACCACAAATAATCGCTGTAAAAATGTGTAGAAATCTTAAACTGACTGATGTTCCACTTATGATATTCATAACTTTTAACACTTGCAAGGATTCTTTCATTGTGTTCATTTTTTTCTTTTCATTATATTGCCACATAAGTTTACCTACCTGTTTCCCATAAATTCATCTACATTGTCATTTGATTTACAGATTTGTTTTTCAGAAATTCATTGACCTGTTTCACCCTTTGTAGAAAATTACTTTAGATATGAATGTATCGTGTGTTGCTTGATTGTGTAGTTGCTGATGATGTACTGTAAAATGACATAGAATAAGGATGCTGTTATTTTAGTGACATGTGAGCATGATTCATTTTGTTGTGTTTTTGTTTTCTTCCCTGTCACTGTGTGGTCGTGGCCATCTGTATGTTCATTGGACGTCCACCCTGCCGGTCATCTGCCATTCATCCTCATCGCCCTCACCATTGTGATGTCACCATCCTTCCCATCACCGCTGTCGTCGTCGTCCTCCTCCTCCTCTTCCTCCTCATCGCCGCTGTCTCATTCCTCTTTGACTCAAAACAGATCATGAGAATCGGGATGGTATGTAGCACTTGTCATTATTTAGTTTTACTTTTTTTTCTCTTCTTTCCATTTGGTGTCATTTTAAGAAAGTGTGATATTATTTGTGTCTTTCATTTGGTTTTTTTGGTTTTGCATGTATGTTTTGGAGGTGTTGACATGTTTTTGTGTGAGTCTTTACCACTTGGAGCATACTGATAGGACTTGGAAGGACCCATCATAAAGT
Organism: Rapana venosa; assembly: GCA_028751875.1. Lineage (NCBI taxonomy): Eukaryota > Metazoa > Mollusca > Gastropoda > Neogastropoda > Muricidae > Rapana > Rapana venosa. Next base: position 77,016,692 of record CM054137.1, on the reverse strand, counting down.
CATTCAGGGCACGTTGATAGGTCATGTTGGGGGGAGGGCTCATGACTTGGCATTTGAGTGAGGAGCAGAAAGCTGTATACATTCATGTAACTGGGAGGAAAAATAAAAAGCAACATGGTAATAGTCTTTTGCAAGAGATAGTTGGCAGTGGTAATCTGTTCAGTTACCAGATGTGGAGTGGTTGTGTCTGTCGACAATCTTTGTCCTGCTATTATTATTGTTGTTGTGTCTGTATTGGTTCTGAAGTAGACTCTGAACGTTGAAGTTGACGAGTGAAGAAGGTGGACAGACCTGTAGAAAATAATGTGGACTTTAAAAAAAAAACCATGTTGTAAACCAGTGTAATGTGAGGATACATTTTAGTTCATTTTTTTTCTGTCTATATAAAAGGGGTAAGTAAAAGCAGATTTATATCTATAGATGAAAATTGTGAAGCTTTGTGTAAATGGTTCAAGATATGTATGTGAAACTTTGCATAAATTGTTCAAGGGGTGGAGAGGGGGGGGGGGGGGGGGGGGGTGGAGTTATGGAAATGTTGATTCATGTTCATACATACAAAGATAGATCACATCATACAGTCACATTTGAATCTAATGTCACAATTTCATGAAGAGACGTAAATTAAAATTGAATATTTGTATTTGAAGTAGATTGAGTCCCTTTCCTTAGAAGTACCTTCACCTGGTTTTTGTTTTGCTCTGTGTTCTCCGTGCATTACCAGTTTGGATTCCTGACTGTGTGTTCAAAGATTGCCTAATTCAAGTTTTGATATTTTGCACAGCTATTCATAATCTGATTTTCATGCAGTTCTTTTTATAGTCATAGTATTTCAGCTGTAATGTCTCCATGGTTCTTACTCGTTCCTCTTTTGCTGTTTATAAAAAATAGTGGGAGAAAAAAAAGTGATTTAAGTTTTGTACAATTCTCTTCCCTCCCCCCCACCCCCCTTTTTGGTCTTTGTAGGGTTTTATTTTCTTATATAAGATTTGCTGAGTACTGTAATTTTTTTTTCATTGCAAAAATTAAAATGACTTGTATAATTTTCCAAAGTGTGTGTGTGTGTTTCAGTTTTGTCACCAACTGTAGTTAATTACTTTTGCGCGCAGTTTTATTAGAATATCACAATGAAGAATTTAACCTGAAAACAAAACATGTTAGTTCATGGCAATCTGTAATTATAATGTGTGTATGTAGTATGCAAGCTTAAATTAACCAGTATGAAAAACAGTAAGCAGGATTGCAAGGGTGTACTTTTACAAGGTCCTGTTATTGGTTCATTTTGCCACAGAGTATCAGTTTGCTGAAAACACAGTATTTTCATGCACACATGCGCATGCAGCACACATGCACACACACACAAATGCATGTAAATGCACACATGTATGCATGCATGCATATGCAGATACCACTCTTCCTTCCTAAAAGTTGTATTATGTAAACTTCAATGGCTTTTTTAGATTAATCTTTCTGGAGAGGATCTTTGGTGCGTGTGTGTATGTGGGTGTGGGTATGTGTGTGTGTTTGTGTGTGTAAAAATATTTAGGGAAAAAACCCTAAAAGTGGAAGAAGCACAAAACGGGTATCAGACAAAATAACAACAAAGAAGCTGCCAGCACATTATTTAAAAAAACCCACCCAAACACCTCATTCTCATTCTTTTCTGCACATAACAGTAGTACATATGTAAAGCAGTATGTTGCAATAAGAGACTGTTATTTTGTGAGTCTGCTGTCCCCAGCCCTTTTTTTGCAGTTACGTGTTGCAGGTTGAAATATGTTTAATATTTAGGCCTAGGGAAAAGTCAGGTATGTGGTCTTGTTTTAGAGTGAGTGTAAAAGAGGAAGTAAAGGTGAACAGGTGTCATTGAATTGAGTAATAATTGATTCAGTTGGACAAGTTATTGTGCAAGATATTTAAAAAATAAGAAAAAGAAATGTATCCATATGTTACAGTCCTCCCCCTCACCTCCCTCATATTTTTTCTCTGACTCATAATTGTGGCAACAATTGTTGAGATAGTCGTTCGTGCCGCCTCCATATTCAATTTGTTCTTATACTTCTTGCCTGTCAGGGAAGCAGCAGCATATTACAAAGGAAAAGTTATGTTTATCTTTTGCATTATTTCCAAACCAAATGTGGGAAATAAAAACTGTTCTTTTAGCGGGAACACTGTTTGGCTCTGTCATATCACTCACTATGGGGCCAGGATAGCCTAGTGGTTAGAGCGTTGTACTCGTGATTTGACAGCCTGGGATCAAGACTGGGTTGAAGCGACCACAGAGATGCTCAATCAAGGGGATTTTTTTCCCTGGAGTTCACATCAGTACTGACTCCACTCCCCCTAAAGTCCTTTGGACGAGATTATAAACTGAGGCCCTGTGTGGGAATGCATGCAGAACATCTTGTGCCCATGTTAAAATGTGTGTTGCCCTTTGGAAGATTAGGCCATTTGTTATGTAGGAATGGATGACAAAAAAACATACTTAAAAATGGATGCTCGCTGGTCTTGTGTTTATACATCATCCCCAAAATACAGTGCCAAAGTAAAAGGTGTATCAGTGTATAGTGCAAAGATTACAGCTGCTCCTGCTTAAGAATAGAGACATTTCTTTGCATCTTGTAACAACAAACACCCAACGGAAGACTTGGCCCCAAGGTTGTCATCTGGTAAAGGGCATACATGATACGTGTGCATTTTCTAGGGCTGTGGAGTGGACAGGGTTTCTGTAGACTCATGGGTGATGTTGTAGTGGGCTGTTGCAGGGGACAACATCCACCTCAAAATCCTCGTGCCCAGCATTGCCGCCGGTGCCATCATCGGCAAGGGAGGGGAGACCATCGCACAAGTTCAGAAGGAGGCTGGCGCCCGCGTCAAAATGTCCAAGGCTAATGACTTCTACCCAGGTGAGGGATGGAGAGACTGGTCATGTATGGTGGTAGATTTGCCAAGGTTTTGTTGTTTGTTTGGGTTTTTTTAGACCAAAATTGTTTGTGATGTAGAAGCATGGAGGTTTGTCATTTTTGGACTGTTGTGCCCGTTTATTGGGGGGTTATAACTGTTTTTAGGCTTCACTATTTAATATGCTTTACTGATAATTTTTCATCACGTTTTAAAAAATCATTTTGCATATTATATTAAAATGTCCTGTTCAGCCAGGTTTTGAAATTATAAACACTGGGATGGGCATAGGATGCTTAATCTGCACTGTTATTTGTTCATATGGTATTTCTTTTTTTGTTTTGTTTTCAATTTAGTTGAAGTGGGGGTTTTTTAAAAACAAAAGTGTTTTGAGGTTTTGTTTTGTTTGTTATCATAGTCTTGGGATAATAAATCAAGCCTAATGGTTGGTGCCTGAGCATGGCCTGCTTTTATTAACTGTTAAGGAATGAACGATTAAGTTAATATATGATTTAATGGAGGTGCTTTTTTCAAATTGACAGTGTTAGATATTTTGAGCAGATGACTTATTTTAATGTTGAACTTTTTGTGTTCATGCAAGTATTTTTCAACCGAATGAGATGATATCCCTGTTGTGGTGGATGAAGGCTATAAATATGAAAAAAAGAAAAGAGAACTGAGGATTCGTGTCGCGCTGTGTGTGCAGGAACAACAGAGAGGGTGTGCCTCATCATGGGCCCGGCAGAGGCCGTTAGAAAAGTGCACGTGTTCATCATGGAGAAGATTCGCGACAAGCCTGACCCTAGTCCTAAACCTGAAGATGCCAAAACTAATTATGAGAGGCATCGGCAGGTAATTGAGGTATTCCCACCTTTTTCATCATCATCCCTGTCCATCTCCACCTCATCTTGGCGTCGAAGACTTGGCATTTCTTTTCCCACATGGTAAATATTGGAGGAGGGAGGTTAGGGGGCTCCGTCAGGGCGGTTTTCTTTTCACATCGCGCGACCAGGACGTGTTCATGGCATGAATGGAAGGGGTTTTTTGTTTTGTTGTGTGAGTGTGTGTGCGTATGTGGTTTGTATGTGTGGGGGGGAGGAGGGGGGTGTGTGTATGTGGTTTGTGTGTGTGTGTGTATGGATACTTATTTGTTTAAAAAAAAAAAGAAGAAAATTTGCAGTGCTCACTCAAACAAATCTCTGTTTTTAAGTCAGCAGTACTCAGAGAAACATTTTTGCTGAGATAAGAAAAATGGTGTTGACAAATATGTATTTGTGTGTATGTGCGTGTGTTTTCATATGTTGAAATGTGTGTGTGTGTGTAAAATGCACATGCATGAATGCGTCTATGTGTTTGTGTATGTGTGTGTGTGTCTGACTGTTGGGAAGAATAAGTTGATTTTTAAGTTTAAAAAGATAACAGCTATGATGAGCACTGTTAATTTCGCTGTTTGTAAGAAGCTTCAAACTTTCATTCATGAGACCATGAACATTGGGCAAATCTTCATAAATCATTTTTCGTTTTTCCAAAGACATCATTCGCTTTTGTCACTTTTTTCATCCGATTTACAGTTCATTGCGGAACATGGATTTTCACTTTTTCATTCAAATCACCGTTTATTCATTGCTGCGAACGATCACTTTTCATTCAAATTGCTGTTCATCGCTGAACATATCTTTTCACTCTTCATCCAAATTACGAATCACTTTTCATTCAAATTGCTGTTCATCGCTGAACATATCTTTTCACTCTTCATCCAAATTACAAATCATTGCCGCACACTGTTGGTCACGTTTCATCAAAATTATCGTTCTTGCCGTACAGTTTTACCTTGCTTCTCTTTAGACATTTTGCATGATGCACGTAAGTTGAAAGAAAGACCCCTATTGAGAAGGAAAGGCTACCACTGTTGAAAAGCAAGTGCCAACTCTTTACAGTCTATCCAGTGATAGGTGTAGGATAAATCCTCTCTGAGATTTTGAAGTGTTTTGGATGCTAGCAATGTGGTCAGTATGTCGGTCAGTGTAGGCTCTTTCTCTTTGTGTGGTTTTTGATGTGGTGAATGTGGTTTATGACATTTGTGTATATACATATAGATGGTTTAGTGCAAAGATAAATGACTATATTGCTTGTGATTATGTCACTTTTTAGTTATTTTGTAAATGGAAATTTATATAAAGGAATTTTTCAGTCCTTTTTAGGTGAATAGGAATGTTTGTAATGGTAGTTTCCTGGCTTTTTTTTCTAAATGAAAATTTATGTAATGGAATTTGATGCGTTATTTATTCAGTGAAGACTCACGAAAAAATTTGCAGTATTGATAAATTACGTTTTATATACATCAAGTTGCTCTTGACACCGAGTCAGTTACAGATGGGGAGATACTGCAAAACAGTATTGGAGGGGGGGGGGGGGGGGCTAGGGCAGATGGATGTTTTTGCATTGGTGTACTTCTTTTAGAGGTGTAAGAGCATGACAGGGTAGTGAGCAAGATGTTCTATAATGCCGGCTGTCTTGAAAGCAGTGAGTTGTGGGGTGCCTGGTGGTTTAGGAATAAGAATGGTTATCACATAGATCTACCTCATATGCAGGTTTGTGAGCCGACTGCTGAGAAACAAGAACTAAAGCTTTGGACACAGTGTGCAGGGTTAAGAAGTTGGGTCACTTTCAGTTGACCAGACTCTGCAGTGAAGCTGTGTGAGGAGGATCTTGTCTCTGTATGGCGGATCAGAATAGTTCCCATTGACCCATTCATAAGATAACCCAGAAGCAGTGCAGGGCTCGTTCTGCATGATGGCCTCATGGCAGACTTCTATTGATACATTTTCTTATGGACAGCGGATATTGGTGCTTAGATAAGACAGAACAAGCCTGGATGTGTGAAATAAGATCAAGATAACCAATGTTGGAGAAGTAGCTCTAAGATGTTACAGCAGATCAGGATGCAAAACAAAAAAAAGAGAAAGAAAGACCCTCTGTATTAGTCTCCACAAATTCTTGGAAACTTCTCCCATTATGATAGAACGAGAAGAAAAAAAAGAGCAACTTAAGAAAAAGTCTGATAAAGAAAAATCATTGCATCCGATGATATATGAAGTCATTACGAATACCATTCATCACTGGTGTGTATATTACATGCACTTCCATGTCCAATCGTCTGCTTCACACCAATTTCAGTTTCAGATTTATCTTTGTACCCCCCCCCTGTTTTCACCAGCCTGACCCATTCCACCATCACCTCACTGCCATCGTTCACTGCTTCAGCTTGTGGGGTGTGGTAGTAGAGACAGTAGTGTGTTCATGTGTGCAGGCGGCACAGGGATCTGAGGGCAGCATGACTATGTGCAGAGGGGTGTGTGTGTGGTGTGTGTGCAGGTCAAAGTGTTGGTACCTAACAGCACAGCAGGCATGATCATCGGCAAGTCGGGCAACTACATCAAACAGATCAAGGAGGAGAGCGGAGCCTATGTACAGATTTCACAGAAGGCCAAGGAAACCAATTTACCTGAACGATGTGTAACGATTGCAGGTAAGGACGCTGACGGTTAAGAGAGATGGGGTTTTTTGGGGGGGGGGGGGGGGGGGTGGGGGGGGGGGGAGATGGGGTGGTCTAGTGGTTAGAGTGCTGCGCTCATGATCTGACGGTCCGGGATCAAGCCACGACGGAGGTGCTCCTTTTAGGGGATTTTCTCCCTGGAGTTAACATCAGCACTCACTGCACTCCCCCCCCCAAATTGTTCCAATGAGACTGCAAACTGAGCCCCTGTATGTGAATGCACACAGAACATCTTGCGCACATTAAAAACCCATCCGCCTTTTGGAGGAGTAGGCCATTTCGTGTCGGTAGAACAGATGACAACATTTTAAAAATGCATGCACACAGGTGTTTAGACACCATCCCAGAAATTGGAATGTGGCGAAAAAGGTTGCGTACACAATAATCTCACCATTGGTGAACCTTTGGCTAAGGAACAATATATATATATATTGCTAAAGTTACCTGTGTATACTTGTCTGTCCAGAAAAAGTCTACCACAAATGTGATCAGTCTGTCTGTCAGTACACTCAGCCAAGCACTGTGGCATTATGTATGCACTTGAACCGTTGTGTGAGAAGGCTAGAAATGTGATACTGTGTGAACCCTGCTCTTAAATTTGGCAAAAAAGGTCCTTGAAAAGTCCTGTATGAACCCTGACATGAGAGTCTTATTGCAGACCCCATTGCCAACAACAGAAAGAGATATTTAAGACTAAGATGAAACATGTTAACTCTTCTACTACCGCGTTCTGTTTCTCTTACTGTAAACCAAGTATTTTCTGAAGTGTCCTTCAGTTTCACACCTACTGACTTTAAAAAATAATAAAAAATCGAAATAAAGACAGATCTGCATGAAGCTTTCTGTGCTTGTGTAGTTTTTAATAAAAAACCCATATTTCTTCATTTGACCCTTGTGTGACATGCTGTTGTGGAATGCTGATGGCAATGATGTTGCGGTTGTTGTTAAAAATACGACTATTCCAAGAGGTAAAGAGTTGTAAAGATGAAGTAAAATAAAATCAAACGTGCAAAATAAATTAAAATGTTCAGATAATATTAGAATAACATGCAATCACACTCACAAACAAGCATACAGGCTGACGAACAAACGGCCATTTCAGTCCACATAAGTTCAGATTCTGCCGTTATTGTCACAAAAAATCCTCCAAAAAGTTTGTTGAAGCAGTCGCCATATTGATGCAGCTCCCTCCAAAAATCGTCACTTGATGACATCGCCGTAAAATTTAAAAAATCAGCACAAAAATCGATCAATTGAAGCGAAAATTGCAAATGGCAGTAGCTACACAATCTGGGAGCTCACTGCGCATGACTAAAGCGATAAGGGGTGTGAGACTATGGTATATAAATAGCACAAAGAGAGACACTGGATGTCCCCAGGTATCTGGCGGACACACCCACCCGCGGCTTCGCGGATCAAGTAGTAAGCGGGCGGGTCAACACGCCGGCGGTAGTAGAAGAGTTAAGAAACAAGAGCGCATAATATTTATTTTTCCTCCATGGGGATGCCGGGGGCCTCTCAGTATAAATAGCACCCCCAGCTTCTGGAAATTCTGTGCTAGGAATTCCCACTTTTCTTTCCCTCTGTTTCTGCCTTGTTCCTTTCCTTCCTGTCACCTCCTCCTTGTCTGTTTTCTGCCTTTTTGGTTCCATTCTCCTGCCACTTTTCCAAAAAGACTTAAAAAAAATAAAATTCATTCCCTCGTTGAAGTCAGATGCTCAGGGTTTGACTGACAGGTGCTTTACAGTGGATTTTTGCTCATTTGACAGACGCCAATAGTTGCAGTCTGTGCATTCAATGAAGAAGAGTATCTATTGTGACATTGTCAAGGTGGTGCCCAAGTGAAATTCCAGTTGCTTCCTGGGATAAGATGAGCATGCTGCCATAACCAGAGACCAACCTTTTTTTTCTGTTTGAATATTTGTCTGGCAGAATAAAAAGTCCAATTTTGCTGGGTAGAACTGTTGTTTCGCTCATTTGGATCTTCAATATTCACCAAAAGCAGGCATGCGATACACTAGACTTCATGTATCCTGTTCAAAAAAAAAAAAAAAATCCTACCATCCAGATCATACTGATGGATCTTGATGAACATCCATCATTAATTTTATTTTTTTTAAATGACGTTATCACCTGCCATATGAAGTACGGGCCTGTTTTTGTTTGTGTGCGTTGCGCAGGAGAAATAGACGCCAACAAGAAGGCGGTGGACATGATTCTGAGCAAGATTGTGGAGGACCCCCAGAGCGGCAGCTGCCCCAACATTTCCTACGCGGACTACACGGGCCCCGTGGCCAGCGCCAACCCCACGGGGTCCCCCTACGCCAACACCCCCTACACCCAGCAGCGCAGCCAGGAGATGGTCAGCAACACAAACTACACCAGCGCCGGCTTCAACAACTTTGGGGTCAACGGCAACAGCTTCAACATGGGGGCCGGTGCTGGAGGGGGCATGGGGTTTGGCCTGAACATTGCCACCCTGACCGGGGGGGGGCCCATGACGGGGGCCGCGCTGGAGAACCTCAAGATGACCCTGCGCAACTCCGGGTTCGCCGACCAAGCCACGGAAGAAATCGCGGCCGCCATGAGCACTCTAGCGTCATACGGCATCCTGGGCATGGGCCTGGGGCTGAGTCAGGTGAACACCATGAACACGGGCATGGGGATGGGCGCCCCCACGGCCCCCATGGGCGGGGTGGGCACAGCGGGCATGCAAGGGATGCAGGGCATGCAAGGCATGCAGGGCATGCAGGGAATGCCCATGGCCTCGGCCTCCACCCCCACCTCCTCGGTCTCCAGCGGCTTCCTGAACACCAGCAACAACTCCACCTCGGCCAGTCTTTTCGGCCCCGTGGGGTCCACGTCTTCGGGCCTGGGAAGCTCCGGCTCCACAGGGGCGTCGTCCAGTCTTTTCGGCAGCTCCTCGCCCAGCATAGCCCAGGGGGAGCGCTACGGCGGGAGCCCCATGCTCAACGACTCCTTCACCGGAGCAGCCGCCAACTACGCCGCCCCCAACACCGCCTACGCCCAGATGGGGGCTGACCGCTCGGGCGGGGTGGCGGCGGCGGTCAACATGAATCAGAATTCGTTTGGCCTGGGCACGGGCATGTACAGCCCCACGGAAGACAAGGGCAACGGCACCACCAAGCAGGACATCGAGGTGCCGGAGAATATAGTGGGGGCCATCCTGGGCCCTGGAGGCAAAGGCATCGTGGAGATTCAGCAGTTCACTGGCACCAACATCCAGATCTCCAAGAAGGGGGTCTACGCTCCAGGCACGCGGAACAGGATCGTGTCCATCACCGGCACGCCCACCAACATCACGCGTGCCCACTACATGATCCAGCAGCGCATACAACAGGAAGAGTACAAGAGAGCTCGTCAAGCGTCTCAACGTTAGACATCTTTTAAAGAAGCTTTTTTTTTCCCCCTCCCCACTTTTTTTTTTTTTTTTTTTTTTGGAAAATAATCGTTACTCTTTTTACTCACCGACTATAGATTCACAAGCAGACTCCAGTTTACGAAGAAAAACTTTGGTAACACTTTTTCCACGAATAACCTGAATCATACGTTTTGCCTTCAAGCATTACTTACGGCTTTGGTTCCTGTGGACTCTGGAGATGGCCAAGTCACGGTGTAGAGTTCTTCTCTTCTTCCTTCCATTCTAGATTGTATTGGCTTTGTTTTTCAGATTGTCATATTATTTATCATTATTATTATGGATAATGTATTCAGCTGAGCTGTAGATTTCCCCCCCCAGTCTAGTGCATGGTTATATCAGTCAAGACTGCCTGTTTGCTCTTTCTGCTCTCCTCCTTTTTTTTTTTTTTTTTTAAAAAGAAAAGAAATTTCTTTATTTGATTTTGTTTTTCTAAAGTATGGAGTTTTGGTGTGTAAAGTCCATGGACAGCTCCTCTCCAATTTTCGATCGACGCTGTGGAGTGAAGACTGAAGTTTCTGTTGATCTCGCACTCCCGGAAGAGTTTTTGGTGATAGATCCAGTTAATCTGACCTCAGATCATGGCCAGCGCAGCTAGTCTGGCCCTATGTTTCCGCACATATTTCGTCTGACAACATACTGACTATGCATACTGCTCCCCTCTGGGCTGTGTGTGTGCCGTTTCATTTGTAATGCCCAGTGCGATTGGTCATTGCGTGACAACCTGATTTACGGAAACCTTTTTTTTTTTTTCGGTGGTGATGGCGGCTCAGGCAAGTTGTAGTTTGTTATTGTTGTTGTGTGTTTGGTTTATACAGTGATGTGTCCTGTAGCTTTCTCTCCTCTTGTCTGTCTCGTCTTTTTGCGTTTTTTGTGTGTGTTTGCGTGTCCTAGTTTCAGTGTTTTGTAGACTGTGTGGGGTAACGCGTGTTCTGAAGAGAATGTGTACCTCCGCAGTTGGCGTCACACGTCTTGTGGTTTTTTTTCTCCCCTTTTGTGACGGCAAAAGGTGGTCTGACTAGATGTACGGATACATCGTCATGCAAAGAGAAGTTTTGTATTATATTTATATAAAACTATACATACATAATATTGATGTATATTAATGTGCAAGGATATCAGATACAAGTGTATAAATGTTACTGTACAAAGAAGTTCCTGTTTTAGTCAAATTTCTTTGATTGTTGTATCATTTAACTCCAATTGTTAACCACGTACATAGTGTATACGTTTAATATCACAGTGGTACGAAGCTTCTATATATATATTGATGATGAAGTGGTATTTATTGTGAATGAACCCATGTAGATGAAGAAGGAGCTCACTCACGGTGCAGGTCATCTCACATGGGTTGTCCATAGTATTGTTTCATTGCGTTTGTCCGAGGGAAAGAACTGTGAATTTGTGAACGAACGGGTACTTTCTGATCCATCTTGCCTTAAAGCCTTTCGTATTTGTTAGCTCTCACTCTGTTCTTTTTTTTGGAACTATGGAAGGCAACAATCATGTTCAATGGCATTTTTTAACAAAAAAAACAACTCCATTCAATCCTCACTTTGAACAGAATATATTTGTCTTTCACCATCGGTACCAACAATGCGTGTTTGCCATTGAAAGTTTCAGAGTACAAGTTGTTTTTGTTTTTTTTAATAGATTCAGTCCACGTCATTTATTAAAGCAAAATAGGACTTTTCATAAACATATGATTCCAAGCAGGTCCTTTTTTTTTTTTTCCTCTCGCATTATTTTTTGCACGCTTGGATTGGAAATTGAAGAACATCCCAGCGATAATGTTGCATTTCATTCATAACTTGGACACTGTTGTTGCTCTAGATGACGCATCGTTACCAGATATTATCCATGAAATACAGTTGTTAAAAGATACCCATAAGATCTGGTTATGTCACAGCCCGATGTCTTTCCTTCGTAAAGGTGGTGGGGATATTTGCCTATGGCCATCGCAATCAGTCTGACACTGTAATAAATCTGGACGGTTCTTGCCAGAGATTTTTTGCTATACCCACTTAGAATCCATCTTCACATTTATTTTCCAGCATAACATTAGGTGGAAATAAGGAGGACACATGTTATGATGTATTGGCGAGTTCTGCATGCGTATAGTTTGCGTAGTTTGTATACATGTGTATACAACTCCTTCTTTGTTGTTGTTGTTTTCTGCATCTTTTCATGTGTTGTTTGTTGAATGGTGTTTGTTGACTCGTTGTTGGATCAGTTAACTGTGGTAGATGTTTGTTGTTTTTATTCTTGTTGGTGAAATACTACAAAGTGTTGAGAAAAGAAAAAAAAACACGCCTGTTTTTAATGACATGTGATATCTTTTATTTATTGAATATTTATTCAAGAATGAAGTGGATTACTGAGAAGAGGTCATTTTATTCATTTGTAAATTTTTTGCATGGTATCCCTCTAGTAGTTAAAAGTAATTGTTTGCAAGATAGATGCTTTGTTTCCGTCTTTTTCTAGAGCACAGACAGGATTTTTGTTGTTTGTTTGGAGTTTTTTCTGTTCTTTTTTCTTTAAAACATTTTTTTATATTAATTTTTTATATATTTTTAAACGAAGGTTAAGTGGAAGTAGCACATATTCTTATCAATTATTGAACCAAGCGGTGTTGACCTTCATTGATTTTGTAACACTTGTTGATTGCTATGTTTTGTTCTGTTTGTTTGTTGTTGTTTTTTCTGTTTATTCTTATATCTTATTCTCACTTTTTTTTCTTAAAATGAAACTTAAGGGACAAAAATGAGTCTTTAGTCAGTCACTTGTCAAAACAATTGTTTTAGCAAAAAGAAACCTTTTTTTAAAAATTTCCTGATAAAATTTGTGTATGTTTCTTCTTTGTATGTTTATTTACCCATATTATCTTTTTGTGTGTAAATAACCTAAAATTGGGTGTAGAGGACATTTCAAGTATAAGAGTTTTTCAATGTACAATTTTGCATATATTTCTTTGTTTTATAAATTATTCAACCAAAAAACAAAACAAAAAAAGAAAAGAATGAAATTATAAAAAAAGAAAAATTGTTTGGATTTGAGAACATTTTGTTACGTTTATGCTGTTGTTGTTATGTAATTTTGTTGTAACCACCACCCTTTGTTTATCCCCTCCCCTCCCCCTTTTCATAGTTCATACAAGTAAGACACAAATTTATTTTTTCATTTTATTTTTTCCTGTCAAGTACATGGCCGCATTCAGTCATACACATTAGTCGTGTTTCATTTTTGTCTCTGCTGCAGTTTGACGTATTGAGAACATTGATCAAATTTCACACACCCACACATAAAGAGTAGACCTGTCAGATAAGTATAATTCATACGCCACAACCCACATGCGCTGTATGTCACAACATTGCAGAAATTATATTTGATGCCGTAGGTATCGCTCAAAGTTGATGCCAGACCTGCGAGTATCTGGTTGGTTGACCTCCCCCCCATCCACCCCTCCTCTTGATACATGAAATTTCAACTTTCATCCATTTTCAGAGTAGCAGATCGGCCAAGGGCAGATACCCTCAGTCACTAACTCAGTGGTGGTGGTGGGGTGTACATTGATTCAACTTTGTTTTTCTCCCCTTTTTTTGTTTTGTTTTTGTTTGACAGCGCCAATGCATGGTTGAATAGCATTGCCGAGAGTGTTATGGCTGGTTGAAATGTAGCGCTTAAATTTTTTTATTTTTGTGGAAAGAATTAATTTATTGTTACTTTTATTTATTTTCTTGTGAAGTTTGGGAGATTGTTGTCCATATATAAATATATATTTTAAAAGAATTAATTTATTGTTACTTTTATTGATTTTATTTATTTATCTGGTGAAGTTTTGGAGATGTTGTTCAGAACAAGTGGCTGGTTGAGAGTCGCTCAGTCTTGTGGTTTCTTTTGGTGATCTATCTACAGGTCTATGGTATGTATACCCTTTGTCAGGTCAGAAGTGTTTGTTGTTTAGTAAGGTTCAGAAAGTTCGTATTGTGTTTTGTATACATATAAAAATATATTTCTTGTTTCTCGGCTAGAGTGCTGTGGTAAGATTTTTTGCGTGTGCGACCGTTTTTGCCCACCATGAAGGTAGCCGCATTCCTGCTTTCGGGGATGATGCCAAAACACGACGCCAGTATCTTGGGTAAAAACAAAAATTGTCATCTGTTCTTACCGGCATGAATAACCTACTCTTCAGAAGGCAGAGCTGGTTTTAATTTGTGCGCAAGATGTTCTGCGTGCATTTGGACATTGGGCCTTGGATTATAGTCTCATCCAAAGGACTTTTGGGGAAGTGGAGTCAGTACTCTAAAACTCCAGGGGAAAAGTCCCCCTTGAACTGTGCCGGGCCATCAAATTGCAGGCCTTATCCACTGACCATGATAGCGCCCCCCTCCCCCTCCACCCCCAGTGTTGGATTTGAAATGTCAGTAGCTTCTACTTTTTTTCCAAAGAAATTTGTTGTTAAAAAGTGCTAGATTTTTTGGGGGGTGGAGATAGATTGTTTCCTTTTAAGTTTTATTTTGTTCGTTTGCTTAGTGTTGGTTTTTTTCTTTTTTTCTTAATAATATTGATTTAAGTGGATTGCGCATACATTGTATAGTATTTTCTTATCTTGTCACAACCAATTTTCTTTGTGAAATTCAGACTTTTCTCTGTAAAAAAGAAAGAGCACGTGTATCACTATGGCGCAGTGTTTCCTCCTCCCCCCCCCCCCCCCCCCCCCCCCCACTTTTTCTTTTCTTTTTTCTTCTTTTTTTTCTTCTTGCTTGCTCTGTTTGTTAGTAAACTTTACTATTGGCTGTTTTAGAACTGATGTGAGCTGGGTGGATGGATGGCTTGTGTATTGAAATCAAGAGTTTGGTCCGAGCAATAACTTGTTCCTTTTTGTGCGTGCCTAGTTGATATGTATCAGTCATATCTGTGCTGTTTGACCTGTAGGTAAGTAAGTAAAAGCAAAACATGGTGATGATGTTGTCTGTGTTGATGTTGGGTTCCAAGCCCTAACAAGGAACTGGAAAGATTTTTTTGTTAGTCGGCAGTGTTTTGTTTTTCTCCTTCAAAATGAGTGTGTGTGCGCATGTGTGTGTGGTGAATGAAGTTTTATTGGTTTTTTCTTTTTCTTTACACTGGTTTTAGTTTTCAGTCTTTCCATAGACCTTGAGGAAAGTTTTGTCAACTGTGAAATGTTGTTAACTTATACTATGCCTTAGAGCTAGACAGGAGAGAGAAAAAAAGAAAAGAAAAAGACGGAAACGTGTAAACTGACTGGATAGAATTTACCCCAACATTTGATGCAACAAAATGGAAGACAGGACGATTCACAATAAAAATTTTTAAAAAGGGATGAAATAAGTAAATATCCGATCCAAGCGTTCCACTTCTGGAAAGACGATTCATGTGTTAGTGTGCTCAGAAAGTGGCAGGTTAGTAGTACAGTATAGTGTATAGTATTCCTCAACTACATGGCAGAACAGACAGTTGCTGAGGGGTATAGGTTTCAGTAAGTGCCGAAGTTCGTGTGTGTGTTGGCAGGGTAGAAGGTGTTTTGTACAGTGACGAACTGTTTGTGTGCAATGGTCCTCAAGAAAACTATTTTTGGCTCCGCTCAGAGGATAGAGCCACGATGTGATAAAGAATTCGCTATGCATAGGGTTTACATTGGTCGAGTTATAATGTCGTTATATTTTATTTCATAGGTTTGATTTTTTTGTTATTTATTTATTTATTAATTCAAATTTTGTTTTTCTCCTTTTGTTCCTTGTTTATCAATGCCTATTATTTTGTTGGTTTTGTTTCTTCCATCTCTTGAATGGCCTAGCCAGTTCTTTTTCCTCTTGTTATTGTTTTCTCATGAAAAAAGTGCTGAATAATAATATTTCTGTGTGATTTGATATGTTGCGCATGAAGGTGCGTGCGTGCATGCTTGAGTGTGTACACTTAAAGGCATAGATTGTGGATAGGTTTGGGTTTGGTTTTTTTTTTAAACAAAAAAATGTCCACCATTAGTATTTATTGACTATTTTCACCTACCTTGCTACTCCATCCCTCTCCTATCTTGATTTGTGCAAGAGTGTTTACTGGAATTCATTTTAGTAATTTATTTCTGTATGTGTGTGGTGGATATAATGACTGTATGCAAGTGTGTGCGTGCACCTTCTACCCTGAGAAAGCAGAAAGAAAAATAATTCAAAAAAGAGAAAAAAAGAGAGAAGCAAGTATGTTGACATATAAACTACCATCGGAATCATCTGTGTGAGTGCACATGACGACAACAGTGCAGATTGCAGAACGTTACTTGTGATGATTATGCAGTTTCACAGGGAGTTTCAATAAAAACTGAACAAAAGTGATGATTGCTTTTTCATGTGGGTTTTGTGTGCGTTTCAAATCTGGTGTGTTTGGTTTCTCTTTTGTGATCTGTTACTTTGTGTGTGTGTGTGTGTGTCTTGTGTGTGTGTGTGTGGTTCGATTCTGGTGTGTTTGGTTTCTCTTGCGTGATCTGCTGCTTGAGTGTGTGTGTGTGTGTGAGCAGTATGTATAAATTATATCTAAATAATTATGATATATATGTAAATAGATATAATTAGCCGAGTGGTTAAGACCAACTTCAGTATTGTGGGTCCATGAAGTCTGGGTTTGAATCTGGATGGCATCGTCTGGTGAATTACGGGTGGGGATTTTTATAATCGCCCATGTCTACTTCAACTTCAGACCTGCCAGTGCCTTAGTTGAAAGTTCACCAAATAGATGCACATGCAGAGTCAAATGATTTATGCACGCTAAAGATCCACTAAATCATATCCGCGATAAGCAGGGTATGGAAACATGAACATACCCAGCATGCAACCTGTACAAAGAAATGAACTGCTCTGATGTTGATGTGTGTCTGCTGAGGCCAGCAGGCTGACCTCCTGCAAAAGTTACAAGCATAGGAGAAGACCCCCCGTCACTACGCACTCCAACCAGTGAGGGAATGCACAAATAATAATAATAATATTTGGAATTTATATAGCGCTGAATCTTGTAAAAACAAATAGATATAATAATAATAATAAATAATAATAATAATTGGAATTTATATAGCGCTGTATCTTGCACAGACAAATCAAAGCGCTTGGTAGATAGATAGATATAGAGAGAGGGGGAGAGAGAGAGTATGAGAATCTTCTTCCATTTTGTCATGTTTCTCCCAGGAGAAGTTTGACATTGATAAGCCTTCTCCATTTCTCTCTGCTTTGAGCTTCCTCCCTATCCATGCCCCTTTCTCCAAGATCATCTGCAACACAGGCAGCCCAGGCCCTGCCAGGTAATGAAGATCATGATCGACTACTAAGCTTTCCCTGTATCTCCCTGAGGAGTCAGAACTCATCAGGGTACTACATGCATGGAAACCCTTCAGGCAGTATGTTATGCACTGCAAATATTTCAAGAATTAAAATTAAAAAAAAAAACCCTTCCAAGTCTTCAAGCAGTATGTTTCAAGCAAGTTGAACCTGGCGCAGCCCATCTTTTGCCAGGGTGCAGATGGCATGCTAGGTATGTTGGTGCCTTCCACAGCACTGCTGTAAGCAGGTCCAGTTTTCCATGAAAGATAGTTTTGTGTACACACAATTACAACCATGGCCATTTTAGTTTGAATAGTTTCATCTGATGGATTTGTAGGGGGATGAAGTAAGAACTAAATTTATCTGTGAAGTCGGAATGTGGCTACCTTAATGGTGGACAAAAACAGTTGCAAATGCAAAATCTCACCTTTGGTAAACTGCTGAGATGTAGCCAAGGAAGAAAAAGAACACCACCCCCTAAAAAATATAATAAAGAAATAAATTAAAAAACAACCCCAAACAACACCCCCCCCCCCCCCCCAAAAAAAAAGAGCAAAGAACAAAACACATCCCCCCAACAACCCCCCCCCCCCCCCCCCCCCCCCCCAAACAATAAAAACCACCAATTGTTAACAGAAAGTTATCTTCACATAACTCAACAGGGTGTAAACTGGCGCCATTAGAGTCCTTCAGACCACAAACCCAGCATTGTAAAGAACTGAGCTGTTTCACCTAAGTATTAATTATGGATTTTTAAGAACTATCAAAAAAAATAATTAAAACACAAAAAAATCCCTAGCCCAAACTCCTTTTTTCAGTGAATTCTTGTGGTCTTTCTTTCAAGCTGTTGCTTCCATCACAAAGACTGGGGTCAGCCCGCTATTGCGCGGGCCGGGGGCCCGCTATTGCGCGACAGTGTAGACGCAGCCTGGGGAATACTGTACTGACAATAATATGCGATGCAGCCTAAGGTATAGGGCCGCCTAAGGTGTAGTAAACGTTGCAGCCTACGTACGATGCAGTAAGGCTGCAACGTATATTATACCTTAGGCGACACTGTCGTTTTATACTTTAGGCTGCTAATCTTCATGGCAAAGACAATGCATATTTTTAAACAATAAACGGAAATAAAGAGGTGTCAAAGAAAATGTTGATATTGCATTCATTCGAATCTTGAAAATAAATTCAAAACATAACACGGCATCCTGAAATCATCTTTCGTCTTCTCAACTTCTCAATAAAAAAAACAAACTAAAGTAACTTGGAAGAACAAAATTAATACATGAGGAAATGCCAGTCATTTTTCGCATTTTCCGAAAACCTGGACAAAATGAACTTTTCCGCTTCTTCGTTCGCGCAATAGCGGGCCCCCGCAATAGCGGGCCCGCCCCCAAAGACTTGTATAGCTGGTACACCACCAGCTTGAACTATAATCTGAGAATACAGTTTCAAAAGCTTAGAGAAAAAATGGAAAACCCCACAAATAATACACACACACACACACACACACACACAGAGGAAGGTGGCAGGATGGTTAAGACGTTCGCCTGCCAACAAGTAAACCGTGAGGTTTTGGGTTCGATTCCCAGCCTCGCCCTTTCTTCCCAGTTTGACAAGAAAAAAAATCGAACTGAATGTCAAAGTCCTTCGGATAAGACTTTAAACCGAGGCCCCGTGTTCGAACGTATGCAGAACATCTTGCGCACACGTTAAATAAAATTTCGTATTTCCTTAAATCCTGTTCCCCTTTTCGGAAGAGTAGGCCATTGTGTGCCGGTGGAAACAGATGACAAAATTTACAAAACCGCATACACACGGGGACTGGCTGTAAAAAAGCACATGAGTGCTTATTCCATTTTCCTCGATATAACAGAATAAATAAATAAATAAATAAATAAAACACACCTTTTTAGAGTCAAAGGGAGAGAAAACTTAAAGCTATAAGAGCAAATTCCCTTGTTTTACAGCTCACCTGTCCTAGACCAAGGGAGGCAATAATTTTTACCTGAAGGATGTCTGCATTTATTTCCCTTACACTGTCAGGTGGCAATTTCTCTGAATTGGGGATCTCTCTCTCTCTCCCACGGCCCATTAGGGGGGGGGGGGGGGGGGGGGGGGGGATCAACTTCAGGTTCAAACTTTCTAGTGCCTTAATTCCCTTCGTGTATATAGATGCATACAGAAGATCAAACATACACTCTTAAAAAATCCTCTCCTTCATGACAACGTTTGGTGAATTGCAGAAACACAAACAATACCCAGCATGCATCTTGCACCTGGAGTGGAATGGGCTCCAGCAGTTTCTTTGTCACGACCTGGAAAGTGCAGGGTGTTGCTTCAATAACTCTGCTTAGAGTTTAAGGGAGAAAAGAAAAAACATGGGGTTTTGTTTGTTTTTGTTGATGTATCAGCACAATGTCCAAAATATCTACTTCCCATCCCAATCTTCCGCCGTTACTATGTCAGCCCTTACCATTAAACTGTTTTCCCTGTCCACACACACACACACACACGAGTGTGCATGCGTAGCCTATATATATTTACATTCACAGTGGAGGTGGTAGTGATGTTTTATATTAGTTGTCTTTATTTCAGCGGTGAAGTGATGCTGCAAACAAAAAAAAAGCATAAATTTTTGCAGGAAGGAATTTGCTTTTTTTTCAGGGAAAGGGAAAAATTTTTGGCAATATTTTTTTTTGGTTTTTAAGGGAAGGAAAAAACAGGGGTTTTGTTTTTTTGGGATTTAAAAATTCCATAAATTTAACTTCAAAATAAAATTTTCCCTTTTAAATTGAGTTAATTTTAAATGGGGGTCAATTTTAAAGGTTGGTTTTCGTATTTTTTATAAAAAATCACATTTGGGGGTTAAAAGAAGGATGTTTATTTTTTTTGGGCTTAAAACAGGTAAAAAATTTTTGGTAAATTTATTTGGCAATTTTGAGGAAAAAAATTTTTTGCTTTATTTGCTGAAAAAGGGGTTTTTAAGGTTTCTTTTTTTTTTAGAGGAAAAGGATGTATTTTTTTTCGGGGTAAAAAATATTTTTTTTTTTTTTTGGGGGGGGAATTTGGGGATTTTAAAAATTAAAAATTTGGGGAAAATTTAAGGGGGGAAATTTGAATATTTTTTAATTTCATGAAAAAATTTTTTTTTTTTACGAAAGGAAAAGTTTTTAGTTATTTTTGGAAGAAAATCATTTGGCAAATTTTTTTTAAAAGGGGTTTTTTTTAGCGAAAAAATTTTTTTTAAACTATTTTTTTTTCTAAGGAAAAAGGTTTTTTTTTAAACCCCAATTTCTTTTTTTTGGGTGGATGGAATGTTTATTTTTTTTTTTTTTTTTTTTTTAGAGCAAAAAAAGGTTTTTTGTTTTTTTTGTGGGGGGGGGGGGGGTTTTGGGGGGGGTTTTTTTTTTGGGGGGGGGGTTTTTTTTTTTTCGGGGGGGGGGGGGTTTTTTTTTTTTTTTGGGGGGGTTTTGGGGGGGGTTTTTGGGGGGGGTGGTGGGGGGGGGAAGGGGGGGGTTTTTTTTTTGGGGGGGGTTTTTTTGGGGGGGGGGGTTTTTGGGGGGGGGGGGGGGGGGGGGGGTTTTTTTTTGGGGTGGGGGGGGGGGGGGTTTTGGGGGGGAGGGGGGGTGGGGGGGGGGGCGGGGGGGGGTGGAAAAGGAAGGGCAAATTTTTTTTTTTGGGGAAAAGAGAAGCCTTTTTTTTTTTTTTTCCCATGGAGGATTGAAAAATTTTTTAAGGGGAAAGAAAAACCCCAGTTGTTTTTTAAAATTTTTTGAAGGGAAGAAATTGGGAAAATTTTGGGTAGATAATTTTTTTTTTTTTAGGGAAAGGGCATTATTTTTTTTTTTTTTTTTGGGAAAGGGGGTGTTTTTTTTTTTAGCAGGGGAAAACAATGTATTTTTTTTTTTTTGCAGGGGGGGGGTTTTTTTTTGGTGGGGGGGGGGGGGTTTTTTTTTTTAGGTTTGGGGGGGGGTTTTTTTGGGTGGGGGTTTTTTTGGGGGGGGGGGGGGGGGAGGGGGTTTTTTTTTGGGGGGGGGGGGGTTTTTTTTTTTTGGGGGGGGGGGGGGGGGGGGGGGGGGGGGTTTTTTGGGGGGAAATTTTTTTTTAAAAAATTTTTTCTTTTTTTTTTCTGGGAAATGTTTTTTTTTAGCGAAAAAGGGGTTTTTTTCCCTTTTTTTTAGTAAAAAGGGGAACCCTTTTTTTTTTTTAAATTTAAAAAATTTTTTGAAAAAAAAGGGCCGGTTTCCCTTTTTTTTTGGCGGGATAGGAAAAATTTTTTAAATTTTTTTTTTCCCATTAGGAAGTTTTAAAACAATTAAAAATGGCATTTTTTTTTTCTTTTTTTTTTGGGGGCAGTGGAAAAAGGGCAAGTTTTTTTTATTTGGGAAAAGGAAAAGAAGGGGTTTTTTTTTTTGGAAAGTGAAGAAGGCAATTTATTTTTTCGGGGAAAGGATTTATCTTTTATTTTAAAAAGAAGGGGAGTTGTTTTTTTGGGAAAGAAGGGGGCTTTTATTTTTTTTGGAGGGGGAAGGGTTTTTTTTTTTTGGCTGAAAGAAGGGCATTTTTTTTGGCAGGAAAAAGAAGGGATTTTAGTTTTTTTTTGGGGTGGAAAGAATTTTGTTTTTTTTTTTTTGGGTGGGGGAAAAAGGCATTTTATTTTGGAAAGGGAAGAAAGGGCTTTAATTTTTTGGGGAGTAAGGAATGGCAATTTTTTGTTTTTTATTTTTTTTTTTTTGGGGGGGGTTTTTGTTTTTTTTTTGGGGAAAGGGGAAAAATTTTTTTTTTTTCCCCCCAGTGGGGGGTTTTTTTTTTTTTTGGCATTAGGGAGCAATGCATTTTTTTATTTGGAAAGAAAGGGTTAATTTTTTTATTTTTTAGGGGAGGAAAGGCCAATTTTAGTTTTTTTCAGTAAAAAATTTTAGTTTAATTTTTTCAGTAGAAAGGAATTTCAGTTTTTTAGGGAAAAAAAAGGCATTTTCGTTTTTTATTTTTTTTGAGAAAGGGGATTTTTCCCATTTTTTTCGGGGGGGGAAAAAAAGGGAATGTTTCGTTTTTTTTTTTCAGTAGGGGAATTTTTGTTTTTTTTATTAAAAACTTTTTTTTTAAGGGCAACGGGGAAAAGAAAGTGTTTTTCTAGCCCTTTTCTTTTTTTTTCAGGGGAAAAAGGCAATTCATTTTTTTCGGAAAAAAGGGGGTTTTTTGTTTTTTTACTGAGGAAAGGCTTTTCTTTTTTTAAGGGGAAAAAGGCTTTTTTTTTAATGGGGGGGGTTTTTTTTTTGTGGGGGGGGAAAAAGGGGAAAATTTTTTTTTTTTTTGGGGAAAAAGGAAAGGCAATTTTTTCCATTTTTTTGGGGAAAAGGGCATTTTTGGGGTTTTTTATTTAGTGGAAAAAAATTTTTATTTTTTAAAAAGGGGAAAGGAATTTTAACCCGGGGGGGGGCTTTTTTTTTTTTATGGGAAAAAAATTTTTTCATTTTTTAAAGAGGAAAAAGGAAAATTTTCTTTTTAAAAGGGGGGCCCTTTTATTTTTCCGGGGGGGGGAAAAGTGTTTTTTTTTTTATTTTTTGGGGAAAAAAGGGAAATTTTTCAGTTTTTTTTCTGGGGAAGAAGCATTTTCAGTTTTTTTTCGTGGAGGGGGCCTTTTCTTTTTATCAGTAGGAAAGGATGTTTCTTTTTTTTTTTGGGGGGAAAAAGGGCAGCGGGTTTTTTTTAAGGGGAGTGGGGGGGGGTTTTCATTTTACTTTCTTAGAAAAGGGCAGTTTCAGTTTTTTTTTCCCCATGGAGGGTTTTTCTTTTTTTTTTTTGGGAAGGGGAAAAAGGAATTTAGTTTTTTTATCAAAAAAAAATTTTTTTTTATTTACATGGGGGCATTGGGGGAATGGGGGGGTCTTTTTTTTTTTTTCTGGGGGGGTTTTGTTTTTTGTAAAAACTTTTTGTTTTTTTTAAGGGAAAAGGCAAGGGGTTTTTTTTTTCATTTTAAAAAGGGCATTTTTAGTTTTTTTTAAAAATTTTTTTTTTCCAGTAGAAAAAAGGCAATTTTCATTTTTTTTATCAGTAGAAAGGCAATGTTTCATTTTTATTTTCAGTGAAAAAAGGGCATTGTTTTCAGTTTTATGGGGGCATTTTGGGGAAAAAAGGGGATGTTTAGTTTTTTTTTTTATCATGGAGAAAAGGCATGTTTCGTTTTTTTTTTATGGAAAAAAAGGCGATGTTTTCAGTTTTTATTTTTTCATGGGGGGAAAAAGGGGAGTTTCAGTTTTTTTTTTTTAATCAGGGGGGGAAAAAAGGGTTGTTTATTTTTTTATTTTTTTATCGGGAGAAAAGGCGATGTTTCAGTTTTTTTTTTCATGGAGAAAAGGCGATTTTTAGTTTTTTTTTTAAAGGGAAAAAAGGGATGTTTCTTTTTTTATAGTGGGAAAAAGGGATGTTTCAGTTTTTTTTTTTCAGGGGAAAGGAATGTTTCATTTTTTTTTCAGGGAAAAAAGGGCATTCGTTTTTATTTGGGGGGAAAAAGGCAATGTTAGTTTTTATCAGTGGAGAAAAGGCGATTTTTTCATTTTTTTTATCAGTGGGGGAAAAGGCGATTTTTTCGTTTTTTTTTATCAGGGGGGTTTTTTTTGTTTTTTTTTTAGAAAAGGAAATGTTTCAGTTTTTATTTTATCAGGGAGAAACAAGTTTATTTTTTATCAGGGGAGAAAAGGCTGTTTCAGTTTTATCTGGGAAAAGGCATGTTTTTAAATAAATTGGGTTGGGGTTTACAGATACCATGGAGGGCCTCCCCTTTACAAAAATTTTTAAAAATTCGAATAAAAAGTGCGGGTTTTCAGTTTTTTTAAAACGGGGAAAAATCAAATCCTGTTTTTCCCAACCCCGGGGTAATTAGGTCCTTTTTGGGGGTAAAAAATTAAACCCCAAAAATTAGAAAAAACAGATTCCAAAAACCACCTTTTCTTAAAAACCAATTCCCCTTTCATCAAAAAGGGAAAAAACCCCTTTTCCCGAAGTTTTTGGTGCCCGGGGAACATCAAAAAATCTTTGGGGAGCTCTAAACCATTGTTTTAAATCCCCTAAAATTTTCACCCCCAAAAGTCTTGAAAACCCAATCCCAAGCAAAAGGGGGTTCCCCTTTTAACCGGGGAAAAACGAGGATGAGGAAGAGGTGGTTTTAATACCTTGCTTTTCACTCCAAGGAAAAATTCTTGGTTTAGGGCAATCTTTTAAAAGGTCATTTTTTTTGGCTTCCCTCTTCCCCGGGACTGGGCAGGTTCCTTTTTTTCAGACCGTGTATGGCAGTTAGCCCAAAAGCTGCTTCCTCCTGGCACCTGGCGAAAGGGTTTCGTTTTGTTTTTCGAAATGCCGTTTTCCGTTTTGGGCGAAGGGGCCGTTTTGTTGTTAAATGCCCGTGTGATTTTTCGTTTCATTTCAAAAGTAGGGGGGAAAGCATGATTTTTTTTTTATTTTTGCATTTTGGGGGGGTGGGGGGTGTTTTTATTTTTATTTTCAGGAAAAGGGGAAAATGCACTTGTTTTAGACTTTATTTCGCAGTAGGGGAAAATCAATGTTTATGTTTTTATTTCACAGTAAAGGGGAAAGTGGTCCAAGCTGTGTGTTTTGTAACAGGGGACGCAAATAGCAAGTCCACAAGAGACACTCCATGACACACCTCCAAAAAAAAAAAGGAAGCCCAAAAGGAAAACCCTGCATGAAGCCCCCCCCCCCAAAGAAAAAAAAATCGTGTCCCCCTGCCATTTTTTAAATAAATTCATGCTTATTAAAAAAGGGAGGAGGGGTGTTTACTATGATGTTTTGGAGTTGTCAAAAAGTGTTTTTATTTCGTGGTAAAAGGGAGAAAAGGGGGGGGAGGGGGGGGGGGGGGGAATGGTCGTCATTTGCCTGGGTCAAAAGGGGCCCTTCCACAAAAATTCACCATGGTGAACCTCGCAACTCTACAAAAATTTTTAAAAAAAAACACAAAAAAAGGGGGGGAAAAGGAAAAATAACAGTGTTTTCAAACGTTTTGTTTCGGCCCCCTTGGTGGAAGCAGGGGAGTAACACCTGAAAGGGGGAAAACCAACTCAATGGTTTATGTTCAGAGGGGGGGAGACAGATAGAAAAGGACAAATATAAAATTCGCTTTAAAGTTTTTAAAGCCCAACTTACTTTCCTTGAAACTTTTTTCCTGATCTTTCTCTTTGCGCGTTTTATTTTTTCTGAAGGCGTTTAAACATGCTTTTGAACCCTTATCGTGTCAAGAAAAATGAATTTAAAAAACTTTTGGGGGGCCCCATCCCACAAACCACAATTTTTTTGGGAAGCTGAAAAAGTGTAAAAAAAAAAGGTTTGTTTTTTTTTAAAAGTTATAACCTTTTTTTTCCCCATGGCAAAGCGCTTCCAACGAAATCATTTTTTTTTCTTTAACCCCACCACTCCCTCCCCCCCTTGCTAAAACAAAGCCGCCCAAAGATTTTCCATTTAAAAAAAAAAATTTGGCAAGTCGGCCAGGGGCAGGGTAAAGTCCTGCATCGTTCAGGACTTTTCGATGATGGTTTTTTTTTCCTGGGCATTCCCCCTTTTTTGGGTTACAGGCTTGTGCCCCCGCCATCCCCCATCACCGGACCCAAAATCTGCCCCAGTTATCCTCACATCATCACACAAAACCCATAAACCACACACCACATTGTTAGTCAAAACAGTAAACATGGGAACACAAGTATCACCTTCACATATCAACCCCACACAACAGTTTCCCAGACACACTACAAAAATTCATAAAAATCACTGGTTTGGCTTCTGGATTTTTTTTTTTTCCTGTCAACTTTTTCAAATTTTGGTTCACCATTTTTAAAGTGCCACTTTTTTTCTTTTTCAATATCCTCTTGGCCTCCCCCGGGCCCTTGGCAAAAAAAGTAAAAAAAAAAAAAAAAGAAAAAAACCCCCCCATTTTTTGTGAAAGATTTTCCCCTGCCCAAAAACTGGGAAATAAAAATAAATTTTTTTGGTTTAAAAATTTTTAAAAAAAAAATTCAGAAAAATTGTACCCCCATCTGTTTTTTGTCTCTCCTCCACCAAAAAATACATGCCGGGTCAACCGCAGGAAATACAAACAATCCCCATTTATGATTTTTCATTTTTTTTCATGAAACCCGGTGTTGCCTATGTTTTAACCACAAAAGAAGTATACACGCATTTTTCAACTTTAAAAAAAAAAAAGGGAAAAAAAAGAAAAATTTTTTTTCTAAGTCTCTGTAAACACATTACATGACCTGAAGCAAAAGGGGAAGTGTCCCTTTTAAAAGAGCAAAAATGTTCTGAAAATTTTCCGGGATTTTTATACAGACAATTCCAAGTATAAGCCACCCAGCAGTAGTTTCATTTATATCTCCTGAGCTATGGCTGTTGGAAGATGTTACCTTTCACAAATGATGCTCTGGAGCTTTTTTTCTAACACAAAAAATTTCAGACTAAAAAAACAAAAAAAAGTTTCTAACACACAAATTTGGACAGTATTCTACCCTTTGAAATGGTAAGGTGAAATGGAAAAAAAAGAAAAATTTGCCAGGAGTTTTTTTTTAAAAAAATCCCACCCCCCCCCCCTTTTTCCCCCGGGAAATAAAAAAACCCCTATTTTTTAAATGCAAATTCCCCAAAACGGGGGAAAATCAAGTGTTTGGAAAAACCAAAACTGGGGGAAAAACCCCGGCCCCAAAACCCCAAAATTTTTTCCGGGGAAAGGGGGGGGAAAAAAAAAAAAAAAGAAATTTAAAAGGGTAGGTTGGGCCGTAAATTTTAAAAATCAAAATCCCTCCCGAAATCGGATAAAAGGCTTTCCCCAAAAACCTAAAACAAAAATTTTTTAAACCCAAAAAAAACCCTTTTGATTTTTTTCTCAAATTCTCTCTTGGGGGAAAAATTTCTTTGTCCCCGGCCCCCAAATGTTTGCCTAGCCAAAATTTTTCTTTTTTAATTTAATTTTTTTTTCTCATTCCCTTCCCCTGTTTTTGTAAGGGGTTTAAAAAAAACCCAAAAAAAATTTTGCTTTATTTTCACTGCCAGGAAACAATGTGTGCCACTCGTTTTACTTTTGGGAAATTTCTTTGTAAAAGACAAGAATTGCGAAAA
This sequence comes from Rapana venosa, assembly GCA_028751875.1. Lineage (NCBI taxonomy): Eukaryota > Metazoa > Mollusca > Gastropoda > Neogastropoda > Muricidae > Rapana > Rapana venosa. The sequence continues at coordinate 76,989,358 of CM054137.1, read as the reverse complement.
GGACCTGCGAAGAAAATTTGTTAGCCCTGGGCTGCTTTTCACATCTGACTATGTAGAAAATTCCCTTTTTTTTGCAAACAAACAAAAAAAAAATTTTTCCAAACAAGGTGTAAAAGCAACACAAAACGTGAATTTTATTGCTGATTTTAAATGGGGGTCAGTGTTACCCCCTTTCCCCTCCCTCCCCCCCAAATTATGTATGCATTCTGTGGAGCATTTGATCAAATGTTCACCTTCCAACCCTTCAAGCACCCTTCCCCACCCCGTCCCCCCCCCGCCCAAGGAAAATTTATAAAAATAAAACTATTTTATTTTTTCCCCCCCCCTCGATGTGCTAACCCCCAGGTTTTTTCACAGAGAAAAAAGGTAAAGGAAAATTGGGGAGGGGGGTTTTTGATTTAGTGACCTAATTTTAGCTTTAGAGCCTGGGCCCCCCTTGTTAAGCATGCTCGCACCTTTTACTTCTCTGAGTGAATGGTTTGTGTTTTATGATTTCCCCCCACAAAATTTTAACAGTTAATTCTCTTCCAAGGCAAAAGAAAGGGAAGCATGCGCAAGCATGTAAAAATGAAAATGATACCCCAAATCCCCCGCGAAGTTTACGGGGTGACTGTCTGGTGTTTAGGAATGGTCAGGCCCGTAGAAACCCGAGGTTCAAAACCCTTCTTTCAGTCTGCCCAATTTAGTAAGGCTTGTTCCCTACAGCAAAGTATTCATCACGGAGATACGTTTTTGAACTTTCACTAGGAGCTATGAAGCCAAAAAAAAAACAAAGGACTTCTTCTACCAGGCATGTATCACAAACCCAGCTCTGTCGGCAAAATTAAAGTTCCTGGTTTCCAAAAAAAAGGGCAGGATGCAAAAGCTTTTTGGAAGAACAAGGGCCAAAGGGGTGCGTTAAAAAAAGAAAACAATAGGACGCCTACCCGGGGCCTGGAAAAAACAGGGTTTAGGGGGTTGTTCGAGGACACTACTTTTGGATGACCCAGAACACTAAACTTCCCCCCCCCCTCCCCCCCCCCTTTTTAAACCCTTTTCTTCTTCAATATTTTACAAAAAGGCACAAAGGCAACAAATTTTCACCAAACCCCGGGGGAAAAGGCCCCCGGAAAAAAAAAAGGGTAAAAAGGGGGAAAAAAAAAGTTTGGGGCTGCCTTGCCGGGATCTTTCTCGGTCGGGGCTTCCGGGGGCCCCAAAAAAATAAAACAACCCCCAACCCCAAACAAAATAGCCCCTTTTTTTTTAAAAAAATTTTTAAACCCCTTTAAAAACTTTGCCCTTTCCCCTTTCTTTGTTTAAAGGCAAACAACTTTTTTACAAAAGCCCAAGTAGCCCAAACCCCCCCTTTACCCCTTCTTTTTTTATGGGTAAACCAATTTTTTAAAAATTTCCCCGAAAAATTTTATAATTTTCAAAAAATTTTAGACTTTTAAACAAACATTTCGAATCCTATTGGCCGGGGCAAAAGGGGTAAACTAGGCAAAAATAATGGGGATGTAAAAGAAAGAGAAAAAGCAAAAAAATTTTGAAAATAAATTCGAATAATTTCCTAAAAGGGGAGTTTTATCCTGAAAAGAGGAAAATTCCCCCGGGTTAAAATAGGCCCCGAACCAAAAAAAAAAATTTTTAAAAGACAAATCAGAAAGGAGTAATTTTTCGAAGGAGCATAAACCCCAATTCGTAAAAATTGCAAACCATTTTAAAATAACAATTTTGAAAAATCCTGCTGGAATTAAAAAAAATGGAAAAAAAATTTTTTTAAAAAAAAAAAACAAAAACAAAGAATGAAAAACCTACCTCTGCCCAAGGCCTGGAAATTCGAGGGAGCGAAGCTAGGCCCCCAGGGCCCAAACCACCCCATCAAATAATTGGGGCCCTTTTTATAACAAACCGGGGGAAATTTAAATTTTTCAATTAAAATAGGCACCTTTTTTTAACCCTGGGAAAAAAAATGAAAGGTTAAAAATTTCTGCAAAAAAAAGAGTTTTCCCAAAATGTTTTTTCCTAAATACGAAAAATAATAAAAAAAGCCAAGCAAACCAACCTTTTTAAAGGGCAAAAAAAAGAGCAAAAAAAACCCCTAAAAAGGGAGCAGGGGGCACCCCAAAAACAAAGTAGAAAAAAAAAGTTTCCAAAAAAAAAAAACTTTCATTTGGGGAAAAAATAAACAAAAACCCTTTTTGTCAAAAAAAAATCAAGTTGGGGGGGGGGGGGGGGCTTGTTGTTCAGTTGTGCCCTTTTCTTTTAAAAAGTGGACATCCTGAAACTTTTCCAAAATATTCAGGGGAACAGATTTAGAGAATTCAAAAGTTTTCAGTTTTAAAAAAAAAAAAACATTTATGTTGTGTGATTCATAGAATTAATTTTTCCTAAAATCTAAATCCCCATTGATTCTAAAAAAAAATTAAAACCTATGCAACCCCATGGTGGGGGGTTTTTTGGGGGGGGTTTTTTTGGGGGGAAAAATTTGGGGGGGGGGTGGGTTTTTAAAACCACCAAAGATTTACAAAGCCTTGCCAAAAATTTTCCGGACAGGGAATAAACAGCTTTTGTTTTTTTCCAAAAATTATTGGTTTAAAAAGCCACTGACCACAACCATTTAATGTACCCCGAAAATTTTAAAATTCAGAATAAAGGTGCAAGAAAAAAATAAAAAGGGATAAAAACTAACTTTATTTCCAACAAAACCCCTGGCAACAAAGGGAAAAACCCAACAGGACCGGTTGTAAATACATCAAAACACAAAATGGGATTAAAACAAACAAAACCTTTAAAACAACGTTTTAAAACAAAAAATTTCATTAAAACAACAAAAGCAAAATATCAATGAAACATTTCCTTTCCAAATCAAAAGGGGGGCTCCAAAACTTTTTTAAGGACAAAAGGGGGATTTAAACCGTGCACAATTTTTTCCCAACCCTTTTGATATTTTTACAGTAAAAAACAGAAAAAAAGACCAAAAAATACACAACCAAAAGTGACAGTTTTTTTTGCAACTAGCAAAAAATAAGTCGATTTATTTCACAAAAAGGAAGCCCAAACAGCATTTTTGCAACACGAAAAGCCGGTTTTATCAAAACAATGGGAAAAGGGTAATAACAACGGGCCCTTTTTTAAAACCTTTTTTGAAGGGTTTAATTTTGTTCTAAAAACGAGAACCAACTTAAATTTTAAGGAAAACTTAAAAAAGGGGGAAGAAACAAAAAAGAAAAACATAAAGAACCCCCGTAATCATAAAAAACACTCACATTTCGGGATAAAGGAATTTAAAAAATTACACAAAACAGCGTGGGGAGAAGGTAAATCCCGGTTGGGTTTGGAAGGTCTATTATTTCCCCCACTAAAAGAGAAAAAAAAGGGAACAAAAAAATTATGCCCTACATTTATCATTTTTGGGGAAAAAATTTTTTGGAATTAAAAAAAAAAAACTATTATTTCATTATGAAAAAAAAAAAATTTTCCTAAAAAATCAAGTATTTCAAAAAAATCAAAAAGATTAAAAATTCCCAAAAATCTTTTGGGGGGGCAAAAAATTACTTTATTAAAAAAAAACTTTAAAGTTTGGATCTAAATTTTTTAAAAAAAATGTATTAGAAATGTCATTTACATTTTCTTATTTTAAAAGCCCCGGAAAACAGAGGCAAAGGTTTGGAAAAAAAATTTTTTTTCCCTCTTAGGTTTTAAATGGGATCCCCGGGCAGTTTGTGCCCCTTTTTTAATATTTCTTTATGTTTCCTTAACGGTCTGTAGTTTTTAATTTTCAAAAGCCTTTTTTGTAAAAAACAATAAAAAACAATAAAACTTGTTTGTTGAAAATTACATTTTTGGGAAAAATTCTTTCCCAAAAAAACAGGTTGGCTTTTTTTCTTTTTTTTAATAAGGGCTGATCTCAAAAAACTTTAAAATTAAAATTTTTTTGAAAAAAGTTCTTTGGTTTACGGAAAAATTGGGAAAAAATTTTATATCATATTTTTCCCAAAAAAATAAATGGGATTTTCCATGTTTTTTGAAATTTGGGGAATCTAATAGTTTTTAAAAAAAAATTGTAAGCCCTTATGGGCAAAAAATTTTGGTTTTAAAACATTAATTTTTTGGTTGCCCCAACAAAATAAGTCAAGAATTATTCTTAGTGCCCCCCGTTTTACGAAACCAAAAAAAAAAGCTTAATTTTTTAAACCCCCCCGGAAACCCGGGGGTGTTTAAAAATCTTTTTAAACAATAAAAAGAAAAATATACCTTAAAATTTCGTGCTTGCCCTTTTCAAAAAAAAAATTTTTTCCCCAAATAAACTTTTTTTAAAAAATTTTTTTGGCATAAAATTTCCCCCCAATTATTGACCAATTTTTTTTCCAGCCCCGAAACTAAATTATAAATCTTTCTTTGCTAAAATGACCTGTATTTGAAACTCCTCAAAAAGTCAAGCTTATCTAAAGACTGGCAAAACCCCAAAATTTCTTTTTAAACCTTGTCCAAAAATTTGGGAAACTTTTAAAAAAAACATTATTTTGAAAGGAACCACCACTCCCCTTAAAAAAAAAGAAGAAAAAATGGGGCGGGAAAAATTTGGGCCCAAAAAACAAAACCTTAATCTAAGATAAAAACCTGAGGGAAAATTTTTCTTGAAAAAATTAAAACGCAGGAAGAAGAATTTCATTTATTCCAGCTTTAAAGATTGAAAAGTTCCATCATATGGGCAAAATCATTCATCTTTACTGTTGAAATTAGGGGTCAACTTTGTTTTCTGCTTTTTTCCCAATTTTTTCGAGAAATTGTTTTTGGGTTTATTCAAATCTGATTGAGTCTTTTAGTTTTAAATCAATTTGATGTTAGGGGAAAAAATTTTATAAAAAAAATCAAAATTTTTTGGTGCACCTTTAATTTCTGAAAAGGGTTTTTTAAAGTTTCTTTTACTGGGTTCCATCTCATGTGGTATTTTTTTAATGAAAAAAAGGTTGACAAAAAAAGGCCAAAAGGCACAAAACCATTTGTTCCCTTTTCAACCCGTTTAAAAATATTCCTTTTTCTTTCATGAAGGTTATGCTTTGCTTTTCAAAAATGTTTGCTGGAAACGTAAAAAAAAAAAAAAACATGGGAAGAGGCTGGCTATCCCCTGCATATTGTTTTGTTCTGGATATTGAGACATTCTTGTATTTGGGATGATTTAAAAAATCTGTACTAGGGAAAAAAAAAAAAAATTTTTGTTCTAATCCAACTGATACAAATGCCTTAAGAAAAAAAAAAAGTATTAAAAATGTATATTTTTGGGGTTTAAAAAACTGTCCTATGTTTTATGGTTTTTTACAATGTCGAGGTTTAAAAAATTTTTTAATAAATTTTACAAGTTTTAACCAATCCAAGTTATTTTAAAGAAGCTTGTCTCTGATGCATCCCCCGTTTCTATTTTTTTAAAAAAGTCACGGAAATTATAACACCAAACTGTCAATTACGTTTTCTTTTTTAGGGACCTTTAAATAGTTCAATGTTCATTTTCCAGTTTTAGTTTTCCTTTTTTGTTTTTTTATTATTTTTCCCTTTCTTTGCCTGTTTTTGTGCATTTGTTTATTGTTTAAATTGTTCTTAATTACATAAATCCAACATGCATTTCTTTTTTATAGCCCCTCACATTTCCCCCTACCCCACCCCTTTTTTTAACACTTTTAATGAACAGACGGCTTTTTGGGTTTATGTGACTTTTGTAAATTTTTATTCTAAAACTCGACAAGCGATTTTCTTTTATGTTTCGAAGGTTTCGGTAAAGTCTGGGACTACTCCTATAAACTTCTCCCCCGGGGTTTTGAGGTCGTGCTTGCTGGCTTTCTATTTGAAAGACCGAGAAGCATTTTTTTTTTAAAGGGAAGTAAATCCCTTTTTCCCCTCTTTCAGCTGGGTTCCACAGGGGTCTGTGCTTTGGGCCCTTTTAACTTATTTTGATTTATGTAAATACATTTTTATGTTTTAGGCACAGTTTAAAATTTTTTGCTGATGACCTTTTATGTTTAGCTTAGAAAACAATTACATCAGGCAGAATACTAAATTTTTTTGTTTTTAAAAAATTTTTGAGTGGGCTTCTAGATGGAAAACTAAATTCAACCCACAAAAACCAAACTTTTAACATTTCAACCCAAAATGTGACAAAATTCCGCTAAGTTTGGATTAACGTTTTCAAAAAACAGAATATCATAACCTAGGGTTTTTTAAAACAAATGAAAAGGGATTCAAATTAATGTTATTTTAATTTTGATTTTTTTCCCTTTTTTATCCTTTAAATTCGGGTTGTTAATCTTGGGAAATTTTTGTATAACATTTATTATGCCTCTTTTGATTTTTCTGAGTTTGGGACACTTAGTCAGAAACTAGTGATGACTTAGAAAATTACAATTTTTGGGTGCTTCGAATTTGTTGGACTTAATAAATTAGGAAATTTTAATGGGCTGGGTTCTTTTAAAAAAAAAACGTTTTGAATTTTTTTTATAAATTGGTTAAGCTTTTTTTGCTTGTAGGCCCCCATTGTTTCTTTCCAAAAAAATCTGTGTAATCCTTTACAAAGGGGAGGATTTCCCAAAGAGAAAGGAATGTAAAAAATAAAAAATTTTTTTTTTCCTTCTTAAAAAAATTTTTTTGGGAAAATTTTAAAAAAATTGCCCCCAATTTTCTTTGCCCCTTTTAACACTTCCCCAAAGGAAACGTAAAGTGGCCGCAAACAGGAAAAATTTTATCATTTTTTCCCCTAAATGCTTTGGGTGAATTTGGCAGGGGAAAATAAAAAAACCATTTTAAGTCCATTTTAATGGCCTTGCCTGGTGGGCCAACAAACTGTTTTTCATGGTGTTCCTTGATTGTTGAAAAACTTAACCCTTTGTTCGTTTTTATTTCGTTTTTCCTTTTAAAAAAAATTTCTCGGGGGGTTTTTTATTTGATCAATTTGTTTCGTGGCGATTTTCACAAATTTAGACTTATACTCAAAAACCTTTTTTCATTTTCATTTTGGCCATTTTTGTTTTGAACCAAAAAGTTTGTTTACCATTTTAACAGCGTAAAAATGAAAAATACAAACAGAAAAAGTCCGATTCTCTCAGGCAATAAAAATGGCGTCTGGTGGAACATTGAAAAAAGAATCTTTAGGGAATCTGCAGTAAAATGCTTGTGCCTAATATTGTGGACATCTTGACACTCCAGAAGCAGATGATTGATGGTTACCCGCACATCACAAGTAACACACCATGGAGTTCCCTCTCCTTTAAGCAAATGAACGTGGGTGATATGAGAATGACCCGTGTATAGCCTGGTGAGCACTGTTGCTTCCCTTCGGGTTTTCGACACACAGAGGGAGAACTTCCTTCAGGTTAGGGAAATTCTGGAAAAGTTTGCTGTCCGTTCCTCTTGCCAGAGGAACTAGGAATACCATTTGCTTTTAGGTTTCAGATCTGTGTATGGCACGGTAAACTTAGAAATCCCCGTGGCACATCTGGCGAGTCAGTCAACCGCTTGGTTGGCCCATATGCCCAAGTGCCCTGGGATCCACACCAAAACAATATCACAGCCGTCCCGTCTCAGAGAAGTATACAATTCGTAGAACTCCCGAAGCTTAGGATGATTGGTGTTCCTACACGCGATAGCCTCCAGAGCTGAGACGAATCCGCACACACCAAGAAGCCTTTCCCTCCAGAAAGCCGAATCAGTTTAATTTGGCAATAAACTAACAGGTCATGAATCTCTTCATTTATTTTTAAATCTTTATATCTTTATTTTTGTTTATGTTCCTACAAATGATTGCCTCCAGAGCTGAGAGCGAATCCACCCACACCAATATGCCTTTCCCTCCAGAATGCTGAATCAGTGTATGGCAGTTTAATTTGGCAGTAAACTAATAGATCATGAATATCTTCATTTTTTATGACTGTACATTGTGTGTGTGTGTGTGTGTGTGTGTGTGTGTGTGTGCGTGTGCGTTGTGAGAGGAGAGATAGTTTCACTTAAATACCTTTAGGCATAACATCTGAGTTAATGTTAAATTAAATTTTTAAGTTATGTTTGTACTAGTGGTTTGACCGTTTAAAAGTCTTTTTAAAATTGTTTTATAAAATTAAAAAAAATTAGTAATAAAAATGTATGAAGTTCACAACTGTCTCTTAATACAGTCGGATGCCACACCTACCAATTTAGTCAGCAAAAGAGTGCGGCACTGAGACAAAATGTCCACATGTGGAAACCAACAGTACAACGACCACTCGTCTTAATCCTGTCGTTTTTCATAAGTAAAAAAATCCGCATGTAGACCTAACTTTGTTTAGAGCTGTGTTCGAAACAA
>CM054137.1:76974348-76980550 GCA_028751875.1 Rapana venosa | reverse complement strand
GTTTTTTTTCATTTTTTTCTGATGTTTTTTTTTTAAATAAATTTTTAACTTAAGCTTTTTTTTAAATGCTTCCCCACAAGTTGTGTCACCAATATTTCCTGATGTTTATTTGTTTTTAACGTATTAATTTTGGGGATAGATAAAGTGGCAGCATGAAGGTATGGTTTTCAGTAAAAAGTTAAAATAGAAGTGGTCAATGTTTTTCAGTGTCAAAGCTGTCAGTGTTGTAAACTGTTAGAATGTCTTCAAACTTCTTCCAATCAGCTTTTTTAAAGTTAAATTTGGAGATTTTATCTGTGTGTGTGTGGATGTGTGTGTGTGTGTGTGTGTGTGAGTGTGTGTCGTAGTCTGCGTCAGTGTTGTGTGTGTATGTATGTGTGTGTGTGTATGTGTGTGTATGGTGTGTGTGTATTGTGTGAGTGTGTGTGTATGTGTGTGGTGTGTGTGTATGTGTGTGTATGTGTGTGTATGTGTGTGTATGTGTGTGTATGTGTGTGTGTGTGTGTATGTGGTATGTTCGTGTGTTGTGTGTGAATGTGTGTGTGGTGTGTGTGTGTGTGCGTGTGTGTGTGTGTGTGTGCGTGTTGTGTGAATGTGTGTGTATATGTGTGTTGTGTGTGTGTATGTGTGTGTGCGTGTGTGTGTATGTGTGTGTGTGTGTATGTGTGTATGTTCGTGTGTGTGTGTGTGAATGTGTGTTGGTGTGTGTGTGTGCGTGTGTGTGTGTGTGTGTTGCGTGTGTGTGTGAATGTGTGTGTATGTGTGGGTGTGTTGTATGTATTGTGTGAGTGTGTGTGTGTGTGAGTGTGTGTCGTAGTCTGCGTCAGTGTGTGTGTGTGTATGTATGTGTGTGTGTGTATTGTGTGTATGTGTGTGTATGTGTTGTGTGTATGTGTGTGAGTGTGTGTGTATGTGTGTGAGTGTGTGTGTGTATGTGTGTGTATGTGTGTGTATGTGTGGTTGTGTGTGTATGTGTGTGTATATGCGTGTGAGAGTGTGTGGTGTGTGTATGTGTGTGTATGTGTGTGTATGTGTGTGTAGTGTGTGTTGTTGTGTGTAATGTGTGTGTGCGTGTGTCTGTGTGTGTGTGTGTATGTGTGTAGTGTGTGTGTCTTCGTGTGTGTGTGTGTGTGTGTGTGTGTGTGTGTATGTGTCTCGTGTGTGTGTTCGTGTGTGTGTATGTTGGGTGTGTGTGTGTAGTGTGTGTATGTGTGTGTATGTGTGTGTGTGTATGTGTGTGAGTGGTGTGTGTATGTGTGTGAGTGTGTGTGTATGTGTGTGTATTGTGTGTGTGTGTGTATGTGTGTGTATGTGGTGATGTGTGTGTAATGTGTGTGAGTGTGTGTGTATGTGTGTGTGTGTGTGAGATGTTGTGTGTGTGTGTGTGTGAGTGTGTTGGGGTGGGGAGTGTGTGTGCGTGTGTGGTGTGTGTGTGTGTGTTGTGTGTGTGTTGGGTATGTGTGTTATGTGTGTGATGGGTGTTGTGGTGTGTGCGTGTGTGTTGTGTGTGTTGTGGTGTGTGTGGGTTGGGCGCGGTGTGTGTGTGTGTGTCGTGTGTATGTGTGTATGTGTGGTGTTTTGTTGTGTGTGTGTGTGTGTGTGTGTGTGCGTTGTGTGTGGTGTGTGGGGGTGTGTGGTTTTGTGGTGTGTGAATGTGTTGTGGTGTGCTGTGTGTGTTTTGTGATGTGTGCGTGTGTTGTATTGTGTGTGTTGTGTGTGATGTGGGGTATGTGTGTATGTGTGTGTATTTTGTGTATGTGTGTGTAATGTGTTTTGTGGTGTGTGTATGGTGTGGTGTGTGTGTCTTGTGTGTGTTTGTGGGGTGTGGTGTGTAGTTGTGTTTTGTGTGTGTGTGTGTGTGTGTGTGTGTGTGTGTATGTGTGTGTATGTTTTGTGTATTGTGTGGGAGGTGTGGTTGTTTTTGTTTTTGTGTGTGTGTGTGTGGTGTGTATTTTTTTTATGTGTGTGTGTGTGGTGTGTATGTTCTTGTTTGTGTGGTGTGTGTGGGGCTGCGTGCTGTGATGTTTGAATGCTGAGGGGGCTGTATCTATGTGAAATGTTCTGGTGGGTACCGAAAAGGGGAGGGTTGGGATTGAGAGAAAAAGGAGTGGAGAAAAAGAGAGGGGGGAGAAAAAGAAGTGAGGAGGGGGGAGGGGGGAAGAAGAGGGGGGGGGAGAGAGAAAAGAGGGGGGGGGGGAGAGGGAGAGAGAGAGAAAAACAGAAAAAGGGGGGAGAGGGGGGGGGGAAGGGGAACAGGAGCGAGAGCGAGAGCGGAGAGAGAGAAAAGAGAGAAAAGAGAGAGAAGAGAGAGAGAGAGAGAGAGAGAGAGAAGGAGAGAGAAAGAAGAGTGAGAGAGGAGAGAGAAAGGAGAAAGAGGAGAGAGAGACGAGAGAGAGAGGAGAGAGAGAGAAAGAAAGAGAGAAAGAAGAGGAGGAGAGAGAGGAGAGAGAGAGAAGAGATTTTTTTTTTATTTATTTCTTTTTTTTCGAGGATAATGGTTAAGCACTCATGTGCTTTTCTTTCACCAGTCCCTCCTGTGTACGCAGATTTGTAAATGTTGTCATCCGTTCCCACCGGCACACAATGGCCTACTCTTCCAAAAAGCAGAACGGGTTTTAATGTGTGCGCAAAATGTTCTGCAATGCAGAGGTATGGAATGTGGAGGTAGAGAGGAGAAGGTAGGGGGGGGGGGGGACGAGAGCGGGGGAAGAGAGAGAGAGAAGAGGATCCCCAGAGTAGATACAGACAAAAGGGAGACAGAAGACAGAAGAGAGAGAGACAGAGAGAGAGAGACAGAAGAACCACACACACAAACACAGAGAGAGCAGACAGGAGAGAGAGAGACACACACACACAGGCACACACAGAAGACACGGGAAGACAAAGAGCAGACTGCAAAGAGAGAGAAAAGAGAGGAGAGAAAAGGAAAAGGAAGAGAGAGAGAAGAGAGAGAAACACACAACACCCCAACAGACAGAAAGAGAAAGATAGAGAGAGAACACACAAACAAAACAGAGAGACACACCCCCAACAGAGACAGAGGAAACAACACAGAGACAGAGAGAAAACACAACACCACACACAGACAAGGAGACGGAACGAGACAAGAGAAGGAGACAAGAACAGACTAAACCCCACACACACACAACACACACAACAAACACAACAGAGAGACAGAGAGACAAACACACACGAAAAGATGAGACAAGACCAGAGAGAAGGAAAGGGGAGGGGGGATGGATGTTTTCGGGCTGTAGCCCCCACCCCAGAGTTCAGATCTGCAGGTCAATACTGCTGTCTGTGTGCAGTTTCCCTTGTGTGTGTGTGTGTGCCTTTCCTTCTTTCTGTCTGTTTTCTTCGCCTTTTCTGCCTGCCTCCCTCCTGTCTCCCCCCCCCTCCCTTTTCTTCTGTCTGTCTGCCCTGTCTGTTGTCTGTCGTCTGCTCCCTTCCATGTCTTTATCCTTTTGAATTCTTTCGTTTTTTCTACTAATGCCATTTTAAATTCCCCCTTGTTTTTATTTTTTTTTTCTTTATTTTTCTTTTATATCGGGAAAAGGAAAAAGCACTTAGTGCTTTTTTTTTTTAATCCAGTCCCCTTTGGTATGGGGTTTTGAAAATTTTTGTCATCCTTTCCCACCGACACAAGGGCCTACTTTTACGAAAAGCGGAAACAGGTTTTTTAAAACGTGTGCGCAAGATTTCTGCTGCGTGCGTTCGCCCACGGGCCTGGGTTTTTGTCTCACCAAAAGCTGTGTGTGTGTGTGTGTGTGGTGGGGTGTGTGGGGTGGTGTGTGGGGTTGTTGTGTTCTTCTCTCTCTCTTCTCTCCCCCCCCCCATCTCTCTCTTAAAATAACGGGGTCACAGAAATGTGTGCGTGTTATAGTTAATGGGGATGTGAACTATTTTCGGGATTTTGTATGGCTGAGTCAAGGTGTTGGAAATTGTAAAGAGTTCTCAATTTTTTTTCAGTTTAAAACACTTACCGACTGCCAGTGTTTGCAAGGGGAATTTGTTCCCCATGCCTTCCCTCCTCCCCCAACACACACACACCTCTTTTTCTCTTTTTTTTTTCTTTTTCTCTTATCTCTCCTTTCTCTTTCCCAATCTTTCGTTCTTTTTTTTTTTCCTCTCTTTAACTCTTTCTTCTTCTTCTTTTTCTTTTCTCTTTTCTTCTTCTTCTTTCTTCTTGTTCTTGTTTTTTTCTTGTTCTTCTTCCTTTTTTCTTTTTTCCTTCTTTTTCCCTTCCCCTTCTCTTTTCTTCTTCTTTTTTTTTCTTCTTCTTCTCTTTTTTTCCTTTTTTTAGCTTCATCTTCACAAAACAACAGAAAACGGGGGAATGGGTTTTCTTTCCTAATCCCTAAAAAGACAAAACATAAACCTTTTTTTTCTTTTTTTTTTTTGGGGGGGGGGGGGGGGTAATATTATCAATTTCCCCAAAAACTCCCTTTGATGCCATTCCACTACCACCACCACCCCCCCCAAACCATCACCACCACCCCCACATCAGGCTACTAAAATAGAAAATAGAAACCCAAACAAAAAAAAAGAAATTCGGGTTAAAGGGGGGAGGGAAAAAAACAACCAAAAGAAAAGCCACTAGCGACAGCCCACTGCATGCAACCTGGGGACGGAAGCCAGTGGTTGAACTTTTGCGGGAAATCGACGCCCCGGGTTCGAATCCCGTTAAAGGGGAATTTTCCCCCGGGATTTAACATCAGTGCAACTCCCCTCCCCCCAAAAAAGTCCTTCGGATGAGACTATAAACCGGGGCCCCCGTGTGCGAACGCCGACAAACTCTTCGCACAGTTAAATCCTTTTCCGTTTTCGAAAGAGTGGGGCCATTTGGGGCCGGGGGGAAGGAGACAAAATTTTTACAAAACCGCATACCACTGGACTAGGTGTAAGAAAAGGACAAAAGTTTTTATTCCATTATCCTCGATAAAAAGAATAAAAAAAAAAAAAAAAAAATGATGGTGCGTCCTCTTAGCGTGCATGTGTGTTATTTGTGTATTTGATGCGTGAGTGCGTGGGTCGAAAAAGGGGGGGGGAAAAGGGGGGAGAAAAAGAGAGAGAGGGGGGGGGGGGAGATAGAGAACAGGAAGAGACAGAGAGATAGAGAAGACAAGAGAAAAATATCGACAAGACAGACAAAGACGACAAAGAGGAAAAACCCGACACAGAGGGAGAGACAAACGGAAGGAGGAGAGAGAGAGAGGGGAGAAGAAGGAGGGAGAGAGAGAGAGAGAAAAAGAGACAGAAGACAGAGATAGACAAAGAGACAATATGTGACAGAGAAAAGACGACCAGATAACAAAAAGACAGAGGAAAAGGACACAGAGAGAGACACAGAGAAAACAAAACAGAGAGCAGTAACAAAGAAGATATCTGACAAGACAGACAAAACAGACACAGAGAAAACAAAAACAAAAAAGAGGGGAGAGGGCAAAGGAGAGAAAAGGGGGAGAGGAGACAGAGAGAGCACACCAAGAGAGAGAGAGGGAGAGACAGAGAAATGGGAACAAGACTGAGAAGGACAGAGACAGAGAGAAAGAACAGATAGAAAAGAGACAGGGAGAGACAGAGAGAGAGACAGACAACAGAGAGAGAGAGGATAGGAGGAGAGGAGAAGAGAGAGAGACAGACAGACAACACAAAAACACTACACAGACAAAGCACACCACACCCACACACCACACAACAAAACACACACACACACACAAAAACAACAAACACCACACACACAGGTTTTGGTGTTTTGCAGACTGGGAAAACCCCCCGTGTCTAGTTTTTTTCGGTCAAAACTGCGTTGTTGTGTGTGTGTGTGGTTGGGTGGGGGTGGGGCGTGTGTGTGTCGCGGTGTGTGTGTGTCTGTGGCGCGTGTGTGTGTGTGCGTGTGGTGGCGGTTTTGTGTGTTGGGGTTTTGGGGGTCGTGTGTGCGTGTGTGTCTGTGTTGGGGGTTTTTGTGTGTGTGTTTGGGGGTGTGTCTGTGCGCCGTGTGGTGTGTGCGTGTGTTGTGCGTGTTTTGTGTGTGTGTGTGTGCTGTGTTGCGTGTTTCGTGTGTGTATGTGTGTGGGTGTGCGGTGTGTCTGTGTGTGTGTGTGCGTGTTGGGTGTGTGTGTGTGGTGTGGGGATATGTGTGTGTGATTGTGGTGTGCAGTGTGTGTGGTGTGTGTCTGTGTGTGTGTGTGTTCTGTGTGTCTCG
>CM054137.1:76959348-76966848 GCA_028751875.1 Rapana venosa | reverse complement strand
GAAAGCTGTGTCTGCCTGTTCTGCTCTGTGTGTGTGTGCGTGCGTGCGTGCATGTATGTGTGTGTGTTTGTCTGTCTGTCTGTCTGTTTGCATTTGGTTTTGTTTCCCTGTGCCTGTGTCTTTCACTCTCTCTCCCTCAGTCTCTGTCTGTCTGTCTGTCTGTCTGTGACAAACGAGCACATGCACAGGCACATACACAGAGAAAAAATTGTGTACACTCATACAAAATGTGCATACTCACAGACACACACACACACACATACACACATACACGCACGCACGCACACGCACACAGATTGTGTACACACATACAGAATGTGCATACAAAAGTTCTTCGCATAGCCTAGAAACAGGTTCTGTCTGTGCACGCAAACAGAACATCTTACGAACATGTTAAAACCTGCCCCGCTTTTCCGGTCACAAAATTAAAAAGAAACAAAACCCAACCAACCTTGATGTCGTATTTAGACACCCCCCCTCCCCGAAGTCAAAATACGGCTACCGTAACAGTAAAGG
Source organism: Rapana venosa (assembly GCA_028751875.1). Taxonomy (NCBI): domain Eukaryota; kingdom Metazoa; phylum Mollusca; class Gastropoda; order Neogastropoda; family Muricidae; genus Rapana; species Rapana venosa. The sequence goes on along the minus strand of CM054137.1, from coordinate 76,966,332 downwards.
CACACAAAAACCGGTCGCATACGCAAAAATCTCACTAGTCGGTGAACTTGGAAGCTCTGATCGAGGAACGAAAAACCAAACAAAACCAAAACCAAACAAAACAAAACCAAACAAAACCCAAACAAAACAAAACCAAAACCGAACCAAAACCAAAACCATACCAAACCAAAACCAAACAAAACAAAACCAAACAAAACCAAAACAAAACAAAACCAAAGCCAAACAAAACCAAACAAAACCAAACAAAGCCAAACAAAACCAAACAAAACCAAACAAAACCAAACAAAACCAAACAAAACCAAACAAAACCAAAACAAAACAAAACCAAAGCCAAACAAAACCAAACAAAACCAAACAAAACCAAACAAAACCAAAACCAAAACCAAACAAAACCAAAACCAAACCAAACAAAACCAAAGCCAAACAAAACCAAACAAAACCAAACAAAACCAAACCCAAACCAAACCAAACCAAACCAAACCCAAACCAAACCCAAACCAAACCAAACCAAACCAAACTCAAACCAAACAAAACCAAAACCAAACAAAACCAAACAAAAGAAAACCAAACAAAAACAAACAAATACAAAACCAAAACCAAAAGCAAAGCACCAAACCCAGCTGTACAGACCTAACATTGCGCTGTAAATCGCTTTTGTTGGCTTATTGTCGTGTTCTTTGTGGTTTGTGTGTCTGTGTGTGTCTGTATGTGTCTCTGTGTCTGTGTTTGTGTGTGTGTGTCTCTGTGTTTGTGTGTGTGTGTGAGTGTGTGTGTGTGTGTGTGTGTGTGTGTGTTCTGTGTGTGTGTTCCTGCGTGTCTGTGTCTGTGTCTGTGTCTGTCTGCTTATGTGTGTGTATTTATGTGTGTATATGTATGTGTATATGTGTGTGTGATTTTTTTAAAACGTTCTTTTATTTCGAGGATAATGGAATAAGCACACATACGCTTTCTTTTTTACATCCAATCCCTGTGTGCATGCGGTTTGTTGTTTTTTTTTTTTATCTTAATGTGATAATAATAATTGTCAGTGCGGGTTGACGCCACGAGTGTGGCGAGGTGCCCTCTCAATGGCCCACTCTTAACATTGACACGGTGCAAGAATGAATTTTGTGTGACACTGGTAGCACCAGCTTACTTCAAGACAACACCCTTGAATTATTGAAAAGGTTACGATAAAGTTTGTCTCCTCTTCTGAGTTTTGCTCTTCTTTCCATCTTTATTTCTTTTTGCTTTTTTTTTGTTGTTGGGGGGGGTGGGGGGGGGGTGGGGGGGGGGGGTCTGTTTGTCTGTGTCTTTGTTTCTGTCTCTGTGTTTCTCTGTTTCTCTCTAACTCTATGTCTATCTGTCTGTCTGTGTGTCTCTGTCTCTCTCTGTGTCCGTGTTTCTGTCCGTCCGTCTGCCTGTCTGTCTGTCCGTCTGTCCGTCTGTCTGTCTGTCCGTTTGTCTGTTTCTCTGTCCGTCTGTCTGTCCGTCTGTCTGTCTGTCTCTCTGTCTGTCTGTCCTTCCGTGTGTGTCTTTGTCTGTCTCTCTGTCCGTCTGTCTCTCTGTCCGTCTGTCTATCTGTCTGTCTGTTCGTCTGTCCGTCTATCTGTCTATCTGTCTGTCTGTAGGTTTGTTTGTCTCTCTCTTAAGCAACCCTCTGACCCTCCATTAACTTTATCTGCTCTCTCTCTCTCTCTCTCTCTCTCTCTCTCTCTCTCTCTCTCTTTCTCTCTCTCTCTCTCTTTTCTCTCTCTCTCTCTCTCGCTCTCTGTCTCTCTCTCTGTCTTTGTATCTGTCTGTCTCTGTCAATCCCTCTGTTTCTGTATCTGTCTCTCTGTCTGTCTCTGTCTCTCCTTGTCTCTCCCTGTCTCTCTCTCTGTCTCTGCCTGACTGTCTCTCTCTCTCTCTCCATCCCCCCTCTCTTTCCCTCACCCCTCTCTCTCTCATACACACGCAAACTCACACACACACACAGACACACACATACACAACAGACGCACATACACACACACAACAGACGCACATACACACACACAACGACACACACACACATACACACACACATACACACACACACAACGACACACACACACATACATACACACATACACACACACACGCACACACACACAACAACACACACACACACACACACACACACACACAAACACACACAACAGACACACACACACACACACACACACACACACACACACACACACACACAGAAACACACACACACTGTGAATTCCCTGAAGACAGGCAAAAAAAAAAGCAGAAAGCGAGGTACGTGATGGATTTGTCGGCTGTCCTTACAGCACAAGAACCGATAGCCTAGCAGTGGAAAGAAGGGGAAGAAATAGATAGACTGGCCTCACAGAACTGCAGGAAGGCTGGCTGGCTGGTTGGTTGGTTAGGTGGTTGGTTGGCTTGTTGGCTGGGTGGTTGGTTGGCTAATGGATTGGTACGTGATGGATTTGTCGACTGTCCTTACAGGATGACAACCGATAGCCTAGCAGTGGAAAGAGGGGAAAAAATAGACTAAAGGTAAAGGTAAAGGAGTCCCATAACCTATAAGGTCGTAGGGGAGCGAGGCGTCAGAGACCTCACTTCTCTAGGGGCCAGCATATTGAGGGCGGCGCCCATCTCCTCTCCCTCGCTGCTTTACCTTCCCTGACCCTAAAGAGGGCAGGTACCCATTTACAGCTGGGTGAACTGGGGGAACTGTACTGAAGCCAAGGCGCGCAAACGGTCAACCATCCAACTGGTAACCACGCTCGACGCTGCTTAACTTGGCTGGGGGAAAGCGAGTGCTCCGACCACTGAGCTATCCCGGCCCCTAAAATAGACTGGCCACACAGAACTGCAGGCTGGCTGGTTGGCTGGTTGGCTGGTTGGATGGCTGGTTGGATGGCTGGTTGGCTGGGTGGTTGGCTAATGGATTGGTACGTGATGGATTTGTCGACTGTCCTTATAGGACGGCAACCGATAGCTTAGCAGACACTTCTGCAGACAACCTGCCCAGTAGCTTTACTTAGTGATTGACCAGGGATGAGGGACGTGGGTACACTGTGTGTGTATGTGTTGTATGTGTTGTATGTGTTGTATGGGTGTGTATGTGTATGTATGTGTGTGTATGTGTTATATGTGTGTGTATGTGTTGTATGTGTGTGTATGTTGTATTTGTTTGTGTGTATATGTGTGTATGTGTTGTTTGTGTGTATGTGTTGTATGTGTGTATATGTGTGTATGTGTGTGTATGTGTTGTATGCACGTGTATATGTGTGTATGCTTGTGTATGTGTTGTATGCGTGTGTGTATTTGTGTATGTGTGTATGTGTGTATGCGTTGTATGTGTGTGTATGTGTGTATATGTGTGTATGTGTGTGTATGTGTTGTATGCATGTGTGTATGTGTGTATATGGGTGTATGTGTGTGAGAGAGGTGTGTGTGTGTGTGTGTGTGAGTATGAATGTGTGTGTATGTGTATGAGCGCATAATTCTCCAGTTAAATGTATAGAGACAACAACAGCATTATCATTATCATCATCATAACCATCATCATAACCATCATGGTCATTATCATCACCATCATCACTATCATCATCACCACCACCAAAATCATCATCATCGTCATCATCATCATCACCATAACAATTTAACTGACAGCCAGGATTCTTACCAACACAAACTGCATTATCACAATTATCGATATTAAGAAACGGTAACTGGATCGATCCTTCAATGACAAAATCAACAAATAACAACAATACTATCATCATCATCATCATCCATCATCATCATCATCCTCACCACCACCACCACCACCACCACCACCACCACCACCATCAACAACAACAACAACAACAACAGCAAGAAAAACAAATCCTTGCCACTGAAAGACATCACAGAGGCTTGGCGGCATCGCCTCAAATCGATTCAAGATTTAATTCCTTTAACCTCCCCCCCCCCCCCCCTCCCACCTCCCCTTTAGTGGTATGGAGGATTAAAAGGTAAAAGGAGTCCCATAACCTATAAGTCGTAGGGGAGCGAGGCGTCAGAGACCTCACTTCTCTAGGGCCAGCATATTGAGGGCGGCGCCCATCTCCTCTCCCTCGCTGCTTTACCTTCCCTGACCCTAAAGAGGGCAGGTACCCATTTACAGCTGGGTGAACTGGGGGAACTGTACTGAAGCCAAGGCGCGCAAACGGTCACCCATCCAAGTAGTAACCACGCTCGACGCTGCTTAACTTGGCTGGGGGAAAGCGAGTGCTCCGACCACTGAGCTATCCCGTCCCGAGGATTACAAACATATTTAACAGGAGAAGAAACAATTCACTGAAAGATAGATATTAACAGTGACAACAGAAGCTAAAAAGTACGAGTATTCAGCACAGGAAAGAACAACAATGGTAAAATAATCAACAAAACAATAAAGATGCAGGTCTTCTTCTTCTTCTTCTTCTTTGAAATTCTTCTTCTTTTTTGCAATTCTTCTTCCTCTTCTTCTTGTTCTTCTTCTTGTTCTTTGCAATAATTCTTCTTTTTTGCAATTCTTCTTCTTCTTGTTCTTTGCAATAATTCTTCTTCTTCTTCTTCTTTGCAATAATTCTTCTTCTTCATCATCATCATCTTCTTCTTCTTTGCAATTCTTCTTCTTCTTGCAATTCTTCGCAATTCTTCCTCTTTTTCGCAATTCTTCTTCTTCTTGCAATTCTTCTTTGCAATTCTTCTTTGCAATAATTCTTCTTCTTCATCATCATCATCTTCTTCTTTGCAATTCTTCTTTGCGCTTCCTCTACTTCATCTTCGCAATTTTTCTTCTTCTTCGCAATTCTTCTCCTTCTTCGCAATTCTCTTCTTCTTCTTCTTCTTCTCTTCTTCTTCTTCTTTCTTCTCTTCTTCTTCTTCTTTCTTTCTTCTTCTTCTTCTTCTTCTTCTTCTTCTTCTTCTCTCTTCTTCTTCTTTCTTCTTTGCAATTCTTCTTCTTTGCAATTCTTCTTCGCAATTCTTCTTCGCAATTCTTCTTCGTAATTCTCCTTCTTCTTCTTTGTAATTCTTCTTCTTCTTCGCAATTCTTCTTCTTCTTGTCCTTCTTGTTCTTGTTCCTCTTCTTGCTCTTCTTCTTCTCCGTCGAACGCTCAGACAGCAACTTCAGAGGCCCTGACAAATGCTGCCGTGGTACGCTGAAGGCCCTCCTCCCTCCAGGGGTCCGAAGAGTTTGTCCCTCATCGGCAGGTCAGTAGGCCAGATATCGGCCCTCAGGTTTTGGTGTGTTGGACGGACAGGTCTGGAGGAGGAAGTGTTCCTCCACTGTCATGGGAGAAGTGTCACAGGGGCGCTTTGCATAATCACCAATGTGGAACTTGGTGAACGTGCGATGTCTGAGTCTGATCGGTTGGTCTAGCGGTAACCTGCCTAGAAAGCAAAGAGTTTGGGTTCGATTCCCCGTTTGATTGCACGCAACCTTTCTACCTATCCACTAGTAGACCTTGTGGTGTTGGTCTGGGCGCTGGTCTTTTGGGTGAGATGATTAAATTGAAGTCCCTCGTGTGCAACATATATTCAGCGCACGTAAATGAACCCACGGCAATCAGAGAGTTATACCTAAGTTCTGTAGAAAAAGTCACTCTGATGGGGAAATAAATACAGACTCAGACAGGAAAAGAAAACAAATAAGGGGTGGCGCTGCTCCTGTGGCGACAAACTCTTCCTTGGTGAGAGCAGCCTGAATGTTCACGTTGAGAAATCTGCCGTGACTCAATGTGGTTTAAAATCAATTTCAAAATAATGACAACAACACATAATAACAACAACAAAATAAGAACACAAAGTTCTCATCTTCTTCATCGTCGAACGCTCAGACAGCAAATGTTGTCCGTCATATGACCAAAAATGCGTTGTGCTGCCGTTTAGCGCCTGACAAATCAGGCCCAGCACATCCGACTTCGGCAGCGCATGGGTGAGAATTATCATCTTTTAAGTCTTTCTGGCAAAAAAGACACATGCAGGAGAATGGACCAAGAAGGGAGAAAAAAATAGACGAGAAGGAGGTGACAGGAAGAAAAGGAACACAGCAGAAACAAAAAAGAGGAATAGAAAAGAGTGGAATTCCTAGCACAGAATTTCCATAACCTATGTGGTCGTAGAGGAGTGAGGCATCAGAGACCTCAACTTCTCAAGGGGTCAGCATATTGAGGGCGGCACCCATCTCCTCTCCCTGGCTGCTTTACCTTCCCCGACCCTAAAGAGGGCAGGTAGGTACTCATTTACAGCTGGGTGAACTGGGAGAGGGGACTGTACTTGAAGCCAAGGCGCGCAATCAGTCACCCATCCAAACCGGTAACCACGCTCGACGCTGCTTAACTTTAGCTGGAGGAAAGCGAGTGCTCTGACCACTGAGCTATCCTGTCCGCCAGAATGTATGGGGGAGGGGGGAGGGGGGATGCTATTTATACTGCCAGGCTCCCTCCCCCCCCCCCCGGCATCCCAACAGGATGGGAGGGATAGGGGGGGGGGGGGGGGGGGCGGGAAGGGAGGGGTGGAGGGGAGGGAGGGGGGAGTTCTCATCTAAAAGGGAAAAAAAAGATAAGCTACCACTGATACCGACACAGAAGGCGTTACAGCAGCCATCAGCAAGCAGACAGACACGGCGACTGTATCGTTTTCCTAATGACATTTTGGATGCTGGGGATGCTGGCTCTGAGGAAAGGTTAGATGGGAAGAATTGGTCTGTTGTAGCATCACTGGCGTTATTGTCATGGATTATTCGAATATCTCATATCATCAGGGGTCTTAGTCTACATTATCTGTATTTTGTGTGTGTGTGTGTGTGTGTGGTTTCTTTTCTTTTTTTAAAAATAAATTTTCAAAATGATTTCTGTTTTGATTGAATGAATGGTTGCTTAGTGTACTTGTTTATTTTGTCTTGTTTGTTGTTGTTGTTGTTGTTGTTGTTTTTGGTGGTGTGGTGGTGGTGGTGGGTGGGGTGGTTGGGGGGGT
>CM054137.1:76938308-76943308 GCA_028751875.1 Rapana venosa | reverse complement strand
GTGTTCGACCGTTAACGGCAGTGCAACGCATTCTCGGTTGTTGTTTCTTGACAGACGATAGTTTGATGTCCGAACCAGTGAACGTTCGACGACGACGACAACGACGAAGAAGAAGAAGAAGAAGAGAAGAGAAAAGAAAGAAAAAGAGGAAATGGATAGGAGGAGGAGAAGAACAGAAGAAAGAAGAGGAGGAGATGGTTAAGGAGGAGGAGGAGGAGAAGAAGAAGAAGAAGAAGAAGAAGAAGAAAAAAGAAGAGGAGGAGATGGATAAAGAGGAGAAGGAGAAGAAGAAAGAGAGGAGGAGATGGATAAGAGGAGAGGAAGAGAGGAAGAAGAAGAACAAGAGAAAGAACTAAGAAGAAACTTAATACTTTGCTGACTCCCAAGAAAAGAAAATACTAACTTATAAAACCGATATAAACACTCGACAGCCCCCCCCCCCCCCCCCCCCACCCAAAAAAAAAACCCATACCCCAATGCATACATTACATGTTATACACTATAGACTCTTCCTCACTTAAAAAAAAAAACCAAACTTTCAGCACATCAACTCCCGAATCGAGTCGCGACCAAAACGCACTCTTTTCTTTTTTTTTTTGGGGGGGGGGGGGGGATGGATTGCATGCACTGCCAGGGATTTGAACCGTACTGGGTGGGGGGATTCCGCCTCGCTGAATCCTTTCCCTGATGCCCAGTGAAGCGGAGAGAAATGCTCTGCTGTGGCGGTACCAGTCGCTGCTGATTACAGGTGAATTGATTCCTGGCGTCTGCTTTGATCCCCCCCAATCCCTCCCCCCCCACCCCCCACCCCCCTTCCCCTGTTAGCCGTGGATGGTGGTGGCTATCGTAAAATCCGAGGCTTGAAATCGTATGGGCGATAAATCGCTTCTCTCTCTCTGTGTCTCTCTGTCTCTCTCTGTCTCTGTCCTCTCTCTCTCTCTTTGTCTGTCTCCTCTGTCTCTGTCTGTCGGTCTCTCTGTCTCTGTCTCTCTCTCTGTCTCTCTCTCTCTGTCTCTCTCTCCTCTCTCTCTCTCTCTCTCTCTCTCTCTCTCTCTCTCTCGCTCTCGCTCTGTGCGCCCTATCTCTCTCCCCACCCACCCCTGGTTGTGTGAGTGTGTGTATCAGTGTGTGTGTGTAGTGTGTGTGTATCAGTGTGTGTGTGTGTGTGTGTGGGGTGTGTGTAGAGTGTGTGTTGTGCATTGCACTGCACTGCACTTGTCATAATATTTGACCGAAAGCGCGCGCTTTGTGTGTGTGTGTGTTTGTGTGTGAGTATCTGTGTGTTTGTGCGCGCACGTGTGTCACTGTGCGTGTGAGTGTGTGTTGTGTACTGCACTGCACTGCACTCGCTTGTATGTGTGTGTGTGTGTGCGTGCGCGCGCGCGCGCGCGTGCGTTTGCACTGCACTGCACTTCACTACACTGCACTGCACCGCACCACACTTTTCATAATAATAATGATATACGACCGAAAAGCGCTTGACGTTTTGATTACGTGATAGGCATCCTAATGTCGGATGTTTATATTGTATGCATTGTATTCATTCCTCTTCTTGCCCTCTGTTTTATGCTTCGGAGTGGCGGCTAGCGTTTAACGCTTCGTCTGGTCTCTGGGTTTGGGTGCACCCCCCCCCAACCCCCCCCCCCCCCCCCCCCCCCCCCCCCACCTCTCTCCTCCTCTCCTCACCTCCCTCCTCTCCTCTCTCTCTCTCCCTCTCCTCCTCACTCTCTCTCCTCTCCTCTCTCTCCTCTCTCCTCTCTCTCTCACTCTCTCTCTCTCTCCTCCTCTCTCTCTCTCTCTCTCTCTCTCTCTCTCTCTCTCCTCTCTCTCTCTCCTCTCTCTCTCTATCTCTCTCTCCTCTCTCTCACTCTCTCTCTCCTCTCCCTCTCTCTCTACTCTCCACTCTCTCTCTCTCTCTCCTCCTCTCTCTCTCTCTCCTCTCTCACTCACTCTCTCTCTCTCTCATCTCTCCCTCTCTCTCTCTCACTCTCTCTCTCTCTCTCTCTCTCTCTCTCTCTCTCTCCTCTCTCCTTCTCTCTCTCTCCTCTCCTCTTCTCTCTCTCTCTCTCTCTCTTCTCTCTCTCTCTCTCTCCTCTCTTCTCTCTCTCATCTCTCTCTCTCTCTCTCTCTTCTTTCTCTCTTCCTCTCTCTTTCTGTCTGTCTCTGTATGTCTTCTTTTGTCTCTATTACTCATTGTATACTCTCTGTAACTGTCTGTTTGTCTGTCTATCTATCTCTCACTGTCTGCCCTTCTGTCCCGCTATCTCTGTCTCTCTGTCTGTCTGCCTGTCTGTCTGTCTGTTGTATCTCTCTTCTCTCTCTCTCTCTCTCTCGCTCCTCTCTCGCTCGCTCCTGTCGCTCTGCTCGTCTGTCTTCGTCTCTCTCTCTTCTCTCTTCTCCTGCTCTCTCTATCTCTCTCTTCTTCTCCGTCTCTCTCTTGCCTGTACTCTGTCTCTATCTCTCTCATCTCTCTCGCTCCTCTGTCTGTCGTCTATTTCTCGTCTCTCACTCGTCTCGTCTGCTCATCTCTCTCTCTCTCTCTCTCTCTCTCTTCCTCTCTTCTCTCTCTCTCTCTACTCTCTCTCTCATCTCTCCCCCTCTACCGCGGAATAGTGAGATGTTATATTTTCGAGGATATGGTAAAATTCAGAATTCAAGCGAGCAGCTTTTTTTTTTTTTAATGTATCTTTTTTTTGGTCTGTTTCGGAGTAAAATTTTGTCATCCGTTCCCACCGGCGCGCAATGGACTTCTCTTCCGAAAAGCGGAACGGGTTTTAACGTGTGTGCAAGATGTTCTTCGTGCGTTCGCACACGGGGCCTCGGTTTATCGTCTCATCCGAAGGACTTTCAGGGGGAGTGGAGTCGGCACTGATGTTAACTCCAGGGGGAATAAATGAAGGAAGCATAGATATAATGAACAGGTACAGTGCATCAGTGACACCACCACCCCCCCCCAAAAAAAAAAAAAAAAAATTGTTTAAAAAAAATTATTAAACACACACACACACACACACACACACATATATATATATATATATATATATATAAAATATATATATATATATATATATATATATATATATTATATATTCATATATAAGGGGAAACGTGCGAGAGAGAAAAGAAATAACAAACAAACAGACCTTATCTCCAGAAGCTATCGGTGTCACAGCGTAAAGTTGATAATAACTTACTCCGAACTTTAAAGTATATAAAAAATGTTTCCAATGTATATAAAATGTCTACAATGTATATAGAATGTCTGCAATGTAATATAAAATATTCACAATCTATATAAAAATGTCTACAATCTATATAAAATGTCTACAATCTATATAAAATTTCTACAATGTATATATAAAATGTTTACACTGTATATAAAAAGTCTGCAATGTACTATAAAATGTCTACAACGTATATAAAATATCTACAATGTAGAGGAGGGGGAGGGGGGGGGGGGGGGGGGGGGGGGGGTGGGGGGGGGGGGGGGGAGGGGGGGGGGGGGGGGGGGGGGGGGGCTGGGGGTGTGGTGGGGGTGGGGGGGTGGGGGGTAGGGTGGGGGGGGGGGGGGGTGGAGGGGGGGGGGGGGGGGGGGGGGGGGGGGATGCGGAGGGTAAAGGCATCGAGAGAGCTTAGGTGCGGGGGCATGAGGGTTAGAGTGTGCCAGGAGGTTGGATGAATGCGTGACCCTGGTTTTCGAATCGTCGAAATTAAATCCGGTTCTCCCAGTGTCGGGGTTCTCGTGTATGAGACTATAAACGAGTCCCATGTGCGAACGCACGCAGAACATCTTGCGCACGCGTTAAAACCCGTTCCGCATCTTGGAAGAGTAAGCCATTGTGTGCCGGTGGGAACAAAATTGACAAAACAGCATATATACACACGGAGAGTGGATGTAAAAAATGCACGTGTGTGCTTATTCCATTATCCTCGAAATAAAAATATGAAATTTTAAAAAGTGTCGGGGTTTGTGTAAATAACTTAATCATTGTGCAACAACAACCAAAACCCTGGTGGAATGTACTCTGGATGTATAAAAAAAAAAAGAAAAAAAAGGCACACGAGTGCTTATTCCATCCATCATCCTCGAAATAAAATGAGAGACACCCTGAGGGCGGCCGAGAGACGCGAGGACTGGAGAAAGGTGGTTGACAAAGCTTCGAAGGCGCCCCAAAGTATTTTATTTTCATTTTTTAAATTATATTTATTCTTTTATATCGAGGATAATGGAATAAACACTCATGTGCTTTTTTACATCCAGTCCCCGTGTGTATGCGGTTTTTGTAAATTGTCATCTGTTCCCACCGGCTCACAATGGCCTACTCTTACGAAAAGCGGACCAGGATTTAACGTGTGCGCAAGATGTTCTGCGTGCGTTCGCACACGGGGCCTCGGTTTATAGTCTCATCCGAAGGACTTTTGGGGAGAGTGGAGTCTGCACTGATGTTAACTCCAGGGGGAAATATCCCCTTGAACGGGAATCGAACCCTGGTCGTCAGATTGCGAGCGCAATGTTCTGACCACTAGGCTATCCCGTCAGAATCTGAGGGATCGGTGACGACGACGACGAAATAAAAGAAAAGAAAGGAAGACAGACAGACAGAAATAAAGAATTAAAGCCTACAGACAGAACACGGGATCAAAAAACACAGAAAGCAAACTCAAGCAAAAAGAAAGAAAGAAGACAAATCCAAGTGAAGCGGTTGCAACGACAGAGCCTACACTCACTTCTCTTCCCCCTCTTATAACTATAGTGTAGTGCCGCAAGCGGTTGTGAATGCAAGTAGGAACGTTGTTTATCGAGGTTGACAGCGTTTTTGCAGTAAGCAACGGGGCAGCGATGCAACACATCTGTTGCTGTTGCGTATGGCCTAGCGCCGGGGTGAAAAAGAAAGATGAAAAAGATGGTGGTGGTGGGAGGGAGGGGGTTGGGGGGGGGGGGGGGGTTAGGAGGGGGGGTGGGGGGTTTGGAGTTGAAAGCGTGTCACACCAGTATCGGA